>OU744815.1:2402500-3039434 GCA_916614155.1 Mesoligia furuncula | reverse complement strand
TTTCGGGCTTCTGACCACCCGTAACAACTGTCAAAGATCCACGAATGACAATAATGCTTTACAAGGCACGGAGGGGTCACCGTATGTAAAGATGGTCACCCATCCACAGACCAACAGCGGCAAGCGTAGCTTAACCTGATCGATCGACCTGAGCGGCTGTTATTATTTAGCCACGACCCCTCAGTCAGTGTCAGATGTTGATTAAAATATGATTCGCGACCGCAACAAAAGTAGCTTTACAGAATTATAATAATCATTAAAATCAACAGGTAGGCTATAAGAGTAGAGGAATAACAAAGAAACGATGGATGGACTGTGTGAAAGATGATATGGTTAGAAAGGGCGTGACTACCGAGATGACGACTAATAGAGAAGTATGGAAGACAAAGACCATATTGCGCCGATCACAAATAATTTGGGATAAGTTCAGGAGAATGAAGAGTATGTAATACTTACGCATTAGTTCTAGATATATCCCTCGTATTGACCAAGAATTTATCCTCATTTTTCAGGTACGTCATAGAGGCTTCATAAATACCGTGACCAGGACCGACTACCACCTGAAAAAAAAAAAACATTAATAATAATAGCCTCCCGACCGATTTAGGTCACGGTGGCCAATCTAAACGGAGATTAGCCAGGTACGCAGGAGATATTATAGTGCACAAGTGTGTGCGTAAAAACAGGTGCACTCTCTGTTCCTTTACTCTCATAGTCCGATGGGACGGCAATCCGACACGACCGGGGAGAGTTCAGGCGCCGGACCAACGGCCACACGTGCACACCGAGGCACGGGGGTATTAAACCGCCAATTTCCAAACCCCGGACTGTTACTAAGACATTCCTAATGGAAAACCCAATAACACTTTGTCCGACGCGGGAATCGAACCCAGGACTCCACGCTCAGCAGTCGCGCTTGCAGCCACGAGACCAAGGGGGCAGTTTCACAAAGTAAAGCGCATACAACCTACAACTTGTAAGTCTCGGTCGTTACCTCTGGGCCGTCACTGCTTCAAACAGAGGCCGCATTCATTTTTAGGGTTCTGTACCAAAATGGTAAAACGGAACCCTTATGATGAGAGTCAGTCTGTCTATTTGTCACAGCTGGATATCTCAAGAACTACTAATGCTATCAACTTGAAATTTGGAATAGTTTTAGATGACGTTTTCCCTACTATTTTGCATATACTTCGAAGTGGGGCTAAGGACATGTGAGGTATCATATGACAGAGCGCAGCTTGCCCATTCTCAAACAGTTTTTCTTTTTTTTAGGCCGCAGTGTCAATATTCTCTTACGAATATAGGCCTCGCCGATGAAAAATTAAAAAAGTGATGGTACGGAACCCTCGGAGCGCGAGTCCGACTCGCTCTTGACCAGTTTTTTTTTTATAAACGAAAAATTTTCTACTCTAGGGAGTCGAGAATCATGTACTGGGCCAGCACAGCTCTACTGGGCCACCACAGCTCTTCTGGGCCAGCACTGCTCTACTGGGCCAGCACAGCTCTACTGGGCCAGCACAGCTCTACTGGGCCAGCACAGCTCTACTGGGCCAGCACTGCTCTACTGGGCCAGCACAGCTCTACTGAGCCAGCACTGCTCTACTGGGCCAGCACTGTCTACTGGGCCAGCACAGCTCTACTGGGCCAGCACTGCTCTACTGGGGCAGCACTGCTCTACTGGGCCAGCACTGCTCTACTGGGCCACCACAGCTCTTCTGGGCCAGCACTGCTTTACTGGGCCAGCACTGCTCTACTGGGCCAGCACAGCTCTACTGGTCCAGCACAGCTCTACTGGGCCAGCACTGCTCTACTGGTCCAGCACTGCTCTACTGGGCCAGCACTGCTCTACTGGTCCAGCACTGCTCTACTGGGCCAGCACAGCTCTACTGAGCCAGCACAGCTCTACTAGGCCAGCACTGCTCTACTGGGCCAGCACTGCTCTACTGGGGCAGCACTGCCCTACTGGGCCAGCACAGCTCTACTGAGCCAGCACAGCTCTACTAGGCCAGCACTGCTCTACTGGGCCAGCACTGCTCTACTGGTCCAGCACTGCTCTACTGGGCCAGCACTGCTCTACTGGTCCAGCACTGCTCTACTGGGCCAGCACAGCTCTACTGAGCCAGCACAGCTCTACTAGGCCAGCACTGCTCTACTGGGCCAGCACTGCTCTACTGGGGCAGCACTGCCCTACTGGGCCAGCACAGCTCTACTGAGCCAGCACAGCTCTACTAGGCCAGCACTGCTCTACTGGGCCAGCACTGCTCTACTGGGGCAGCACTGCCCTACTGGGCAAGCACAGCTCTACTGGGCCAGCACAGCTCTACAGGGCCAGCGCTGCTCTAATGCGCCAGCACTGCTCTACTGAGCCAGCACTGCTCTACTGAGCCACCACTGCTCCTATACGTATCACATACCTATAGAGGTATGAGGAACAGGGTCATATCACTTAACCTCCATAGAAACGGGAGGATCCTCCGATGCAGGATTTACGTGACGTCAGTATGACGCGTTGTTCGCATGTGGCGTGTAGATACCGCTACATACCTTTAGCTGATAGTTTTGTTTAGATATTTTGGTGTTGGCTCCGAATTTGCCGAGGTAACCGTCTCTGTCTTTATTCGAGACGAAGGAGAGCATTTTGCTGTTCGGTCGCTGACTCATCACCCATTGGATTTGGGTCAGCGTTCGTGGGACGCATTTCGACCTGAAAGTTGAATAAATGAATTAAAAAAAAATCTTAACTTTTATTTGAATAGAACCGATATGAGCGATGCCATTCGGGCGTTACCAATGCGTTGCATCGTCGCAGCGCCGCATGTAGAACTACGGAGCGTCACCGCTCAAGCGTCGCAGCGCCGCCGCCGACGCAACTCATTGGCAACGCCCGTGTGTCATCGCCCTTAGGCACTTTTGAAGGTCATTCTTTTTAGAGTTCCGCAGACAAATGGCAATAACGGAACCCTTAAGGCGCGATTCCACCAGTGTGCGGCATTGTGCGGCACAGTGTACGACACAAATGCTTATTCTGGTCGACTCACTCAAGCAAACAATAATAAATTGTGCACGAACATTAGAAATGTTCGCGCACATCTGCATACTTTTGTGCGCGCACATATGCAAGCAGTGGACTCGCGTCGACGCGTACACACTTGTTGTTCGCGAACTCAGTCTTGCTTCCGCTACTGGAGTGAATAAATTTATTTGTCCTGTTTCATCATGTTCGCGCACAAGTGAACTACACTGTGCGCGTACAAAACTTACGCACAGCTTTGCTGGTGGAAACAGAGACTATCGGATCTGCAGCTCAGTACGTGCACTGTTGGAGTTCTGCACAAAACGTTTGTGAACAAATGTGCTGCACACTATTTTGGTGGAATCGTACCTTTATGATTTCGTCATGGCCGTCGTCTGTCTGGATGTTACACAGCCATTTTACTCGGAGACTATTAGCACTATTGGAATATGAACATAAGCCTCGTTGATTCCGAAGGATTCGCGCGCCCGCTATAATAGTGTGTTTCTCAACGATTTTTTCTCTGCCAGCACTTCTTAATTTATTTTGAATGTTTCAATAATTAATAATCATCATCAGCCTAGCCTTTTCCCAACTATGTTGGGGTCGGCTTCCAGTCTAAGTGGATGCAGCTGAATACAAGTATTTTACGTGGAGCGACTGCCTATTCGACCTTCTCAACCCAGTTACTGAGTAATATGATACACTTTGGTAAGACTGGTTGTCAGACTTTCGGGCTTCTGACTACCCGTAACGACTGACAAATGATTCACAAATGACATCCGGGACCAACTGCTTAACGTGACACGGCACGGAGGGGTCTTGGTATGTAAAGATGGTAACTTAGAAAGTACATATGAATTGAAAATATCACGCTAGTAAAAAAATACCTTTGACTTTCCGTCAGGTGATTGATGTAACTGACAAATGCGTCAATAGTCTTGCGAACCATTTCGCTATCCGTCACATTCTTCCAATTCACACATGCACACCAATGGGGTTCGATACCCGCTTCACTACACGACCTGTTCATAGGAATCTGAAAAGTTTTAATAAAGGTCAATGATATTATAAGTTATAAATCAAAAGAGGTAGGTTACCTACTTACTCAAAATTCGATCTTCAGAAACGGTATTATTGTAATAGTGCCGTTTCTGAAGATCGATTGTCTCAAACGCAAGGCAACATTCCATCTTCAGAAACGGCATTACTGTAATAGGTAGTGCCGCTTCTGAAGATCGAAGGTTTAAAATGCAAGGCAATATTGTAATGTCACACAACACATCGCGGCGGCTTCAAAAATAAGCTGTATCAATCTGTCGCCTTTTCCCAACTACATGCATTTGTTGTAGTCGGCTTCCAGTCTTACCGGATGCAGCTGAATACCAGTACTTTACATGGAGCGACTGTCTATTTGACCTTTACAACCTAGTTACTGGGAAATGCGATACCCCTCGGTATGACTGGATGTCAGACTTTCGGGTTTTCTGACTACCCGTAACGACTGTCAAAGATCTAAAACTGAAAGTCGGGACCAACGGCATACGTTTCCGAGGCACGGAAAGAAGAGAAAGAAACATATTTTATTTGGCTCACGCACAGGAAATACAAACAGTAAAAACCGGGCAAGAGCGAGTCGTACTCGCGCACCGAGGGTTCCGTAACATCCGGGTTTATGCATAAGGTTTATGTTTATGAAATTAAATGTTTATTTTTAAGTTGATTGAATGAATGGTAAATTGAGGGATCTCGTTCTCGGTGGTATTTTACATGGTAATGTACATCATATATTTTTTTTAGTTTTATCATTCACTTATTTTAGAAGTTACAGGGGGGGGGGACGGGACACACATTTTACCATGGAAGTGTCTCTCGCGCAAACTGTTCAGTTTAGAAAAAATTATATTAGTAACCTCAATATCATTTTTGAAGACCTACCCATAGATACCCACACGTATGGGTTTGATGAAAAAAAAAATGTTGTGTTTCGGTTCTAAGTATGAGGAACCCTAAAATTTATTGTTTTTTTTCTATTTTTGTGTGAAAATCTTAATGCGGTTCACAGAATACATCTACTTACCAAGTTTCAACAGTATAGTTCTTATAGTTTCGAAGAAAAGTGGCTGTGACATACGGACAGACAGACAGACGGACAGACAGACATGACGAATCTATAAGGGTTCCGTTTTTGCCATTTGGCTACGGAACCCTAAAAAGGGACATTTAAAACTAATAATCTTACATTAAAAACAACCAAAAAAATAAATAAACCAAAGACCTGTGCGAGGTCAAAAAAGCTCTTACCTTAGCATAATGCTTCGATACTTAAAAAATAAATACCGCAGCGCTGGTATTCATATAAGGTACGGAGGGGTCTCGATAAGTCGGTCGGTCCGTGGATGGTCACCCATCCACGGACCGACCTCGGCAAGCGTTGCTTAACCATCAAATAAAAAAAACACTTACCGGTTCCAACAACGTCATAGCCCTCGGTAAATCAGCTCCGGTCACTTTGAAAGGGTTCATATGCTCTGACCAATTGAGTACGTCCAATATAGTAGCATGAATATCGTGGGGCGTGGTCAGAATCTCGGCGTTAGCTTCTAGTTGCGCTTGCGCATTTGGACGCATACGCTTAAACTTTTCCGGTAAACGAATGCTCATTAAAGGTAGACGCTCCTCCAATTTGCCCTGCAGTGTGTCCCGGACTTTTGTAAACCTGTTGAGGAAAATAACTTTAATTGTCTTGTCGTCTGCCGGAGCCGGAGTGGGAAAAACCCAAAAGTGGCGAAAAGCTTTTCTGGAGCGTGTCACTCGAAGACGGTCCGGAATTCGGAAAAAGGGTATGAACAAAGGTTGTAGAAAATTTTATGAGCTTTATTTTGGTATAAATTTTTTTTCCCTACGACGCACTTTTTTGAGATATTAGTGGAAAAACAAAAAATGGAAACTCTGTGCCTCCTCCCCAATACGGCTCACTAAAAGTCAGGACAAATTAATCTGTTCACTCCATAAGCACCCGGAACAAGATTCTGAAGGAAGGGTCTAGACCCCTGCTCACTCTACACCCCCTTTTGGGCCATTCGTTGACTGAACTAAATGTAAAAGTAGGTATATCAACTATTTAACCGAAATATTATTTACGAGCTGCGCCCCGCGGTTTCATCCGCATAAAAGTCGATCCCGTGGGAATATCGGGATAATAAGTAGCCTATATGTTAATCCAGGGTGTCAGCTACCTCCGTACAAAATTTTTATCAAAATTGATCCAGCCGTTTGAGCGTGAAGAAGTAACAAACATATAAACACACACACACAACCTCTCACACACACACACACACTCACACTCACGCACACACAAACTTTCTCCTTTATAATATTAGTGTAATTACATTTAATTCCTATTAGCTTACTATGGGGCGCCGACCTTACAAAGGTGGCTGACACAGACTGGATGCAGAAGGCGGAGGACAGGGGCAGCGTGGGACAGTCCTATGTCCAGCAGTGGACTGCGATGGGCTAAGTTGATGGAGATACTTTTTATTTTTAAAACTTTAAAAAACACCTAGGTTAAGGCGACTACGTCCTAAAGCGCAGTCTTTGTCGGACTGTATAGAAAAGAAAGAGAAGCGCGATGACACAACGCTTGTAATTGATTGCAAAATATGAAGCAATTATCTATTTACAAAAAATCTATTGTTTGGACTAAAAAAATAAAACACTAGTGCTTTAGTATGTTGCGTGTTGAATAATCTGACAAAAAATCATAATTATTGTTTAATAGCATGGTTTTTATTGTAAAAAGAAAGTTTTTAGAGGTATCTTCATGATTTTTTTCTATCGTATCAAATTACTTGTATTATGATTTCAACACATTATCTACCTAGCGTATTATCCTGAAGAATATCATATATTTTCTGATTTGGTTTACTGTAGTCGATCATATACTTTTATTGTTTCTAATACTTGCGTTTTTTGCCTTTAGGTCCTGTAAGCCCCTTAAGGGGGATGCGATAAGGTACCTAGCCAACGAAAATAAAATTTCCGTTTTCAGTTGTATGTCTATCAAAATATGATTCGCAACCGTAAAAAATATTTATTAATAGAAATATAATCATTATCATCAATCTCTGGAAGCACAGGTCTGACTATAATAATTATTTTACTGGTAGAAAGCTACACACCGAGTGGTATATGATTTGTTTTATTTTAAAACACGAGGCGAAGTCGTGGGCAGAAACTAGTGTAATATAACATAATGAATCACCTAAGCGTCAATCAATTATCCACTTAAAGATAAATAATCTATTCTTGAGAATTTTCAATATCTTATACTATGCACTTCATATACATGATGATTATTTCTGTACTAATTTAAAGATAATAAATAAATGGAAAATATTTAACTGCGCGTAAATTATTTTTGCGCTTCTAATGATGCACGCGTTTCCGTACCCAAAGGGTAAAAACGGGACCCTATTACTAAGACTTCGCTGTCTGTCCGTCTGTCTCTCACCAGGCTGTATCTCAAGAACCGCGATAGCTAGACAGTTGTTTTTTTCACAAATTATGTATTTCTGTTGCCGCTATAACAACAAATACTAAAAACAAAATAAAATGAATATTTAAGGGGGGCTCCCATACAACAAACGTGTTTTTTTCGGCGTTTTCGCCTTGTGGCACGGAACCCTTCGTGTGTGAGTCCGACTCGCACTTGGCCAGTTTTTTAAATAATTGAGTCTCTTTTTAACCTTCTGGTCTTTTCTCTTAGTTGGTCGCAGTAAGTAAGCTGGGGTATCCCGACCAAACGGGTTAAGTTAGGTTGAAAATGTTCCCCCCCGGTGGGTTCCCGCATTGTCGAAACGGGGGGGCACAGTAGGCGTGGCTTGTTCACCCACGGTGAAGCGAAGATGAACCCGAGGAAGGGCCGCTCGTCAGGGGTTTTGCCGGTAAGCCGACGACGTAGCGGCCAACAAGTAGGTTGCGGTGCCGCTTGGGCGACATCGCAACTGAGGCGGGCCGCGATGTCGTATGGGAGGCATCGCGGCTGAGGGTTGGAGGTCGCGGCGGGACAGGAGTGTATTGCGGTGGGCCGCTCTCCCTACCTTCCGCGGCCTTGACGGGGTCGCCACCGTCTGATGGCGGACGCGGTGCGGCCGCAGGGGAGGAGGGGTGTTGGTATGACGTTGGCCCCTCTCCCTATCCTCTGCGGCCGAAAATTGGCAGGCGGCAGGGCCAATGACCTCACCCGTCGCAGGGGGACCAAGGGTGCCCAGACACGAGTCGTCGGGCGCCCATGTGCTGGTTTGATGATGGGGAGTACTCCCCAGAGGGTCCGGTGACGGACAGCCGCGGCGGGTTCACCGATGAGTGCTAACGCGTGCCCGTGTTCCCGCTGTAAGCGGCAGAGGAGGACTCCGTGGAGTTTTAGTGGGTTAGAGTCCCACATAACTGCACTGTCTCTCCGTGGTAGTGCAGCATGTTGAGCATTTCCCCACGATAAAAGAAAAAGGTTTGAAAGTGTGACGCGCGAGCCGAGTCTGTTGGTCTCAGTAACTAAGCTCGAGCACCCCGACCGAATGGGTTAGATTAGAACCGTGACCAACTACTACTTCTAAGTTGGTCGCACCAAAAAAGTTCACAGAAAAAAGAAAGGAAATGTTTTCGTTTATTTGCGGTAAACAAAAGAAAAGAGGCGCAACCATTTTATTAGAGTGTCAAATTATATTTTTAGAAGCGCGAAATGGGAATTATTACGGGTTGGATTAAAGAATTTCACCACCCCTTACTTCTCGTGGGTGTCGTAAAAGCCGACTAAGGGTCTTACCGGAGAATGGGCAGCAGCGTTCTCTATTTATTCCACCATCATATCATACTGCGATCGCCAACCCGCCTGCCAAGCGTGGCGATTATGGCAAACCCCCCCAAAATTGGGGGAGGCCTATGTCCAGAAGTGGACGTCTATCGGCTGAAACGACGACGACGACGGGTTGGATTAAATACACGATTGACAATATCTTAATAGATACAAGCTAGTTATAAGCCGACCGCTTAACTGAGTCGTTGCCTGAGGTAGCCGCGCGGTGCGGGAGGGGTGATAGTTGTCACAAGTTGACGCATCATTGAGCTCTCGCATTACGTCACCACACGCCCCCGCACCGCGCTGCTACCTCAGGCAACGTCTCAGTTAAGCGGTCGACCTATAGCTAGTTATCATGAATCACTGATCAAGAATGTATGTTGTGGGAACCGCTAGACAGTCCGAGAAATACAAAAATTCCAACGTTTTTTTTTTTGCAATTCCGACTACCCGAATGTCTACGAATGACAGCCGGGGACCAGCGGCTTAACGTGCCTTCCGAGCCACGGAGGGGTCTCGGTATGTAATGGATGATCACCCTTCAAGAACCGACCGCGACATGCGAAGCTTAACCTTTAATCAAACGTATGGCTGTTATCGTTTTTAGCCACGAAACCCCAAATTCCAGTCGATTATACAATCGATATTCGATATTAGTCGATATTCGATATTTATTTTTTGTTTATTTATTTTTTTGTTTGTTTGTTTATTTTTTTTTTTTTGTTTTTTTTTTCGATGTTTTTGTCGTTAGTCGATATTTTGTGACGTTATCAATAATGGCATTTTTACAAATGACTAAAGAACCTCCTCCTTTTTTAAAGTCGGTAATAAATACGCTTGTGACAAGTTGTGTGAAAGGACTTGGTGTCAGATTAAACACATTAAACACACGGTTGCGGCGCCGCACCGCAACGATATAGTTAAGGTGAATGGATAGTGGTAGACCACGAAATTCAAATTTTCTTATGTTTTTTGCAATTTGCAGGTCAGTGTCAGATTGTACCTTGATCAAAATATGATTCGCGGCAATAACAGGTACATATTTAGAGAAATAAAATCATTAGAATCATTAATATATCTTTCTAAGTTAGATTTCTACCACCAATCTCTTATGGAAAAGTGTTAATGGTAGAAATCTAACTTATATATAATACTTAGCAGTATAGTGTTAAAAATATCGGGGAATATACACCCCCCCCCCACCCCGGGGGGATGGGGGGGTGTCATTTAGTTCTGCCGCCCCGGGTCGTTACTTTTTAGTCAAGAGTAGGAATGTCTTATTTATGATTTAACTGCTACAATACCCGTGTAGGTATTTATCATTATTTTATCAGTATTTAAGTAGTGGAAAGGCCTTATCTGCATTGTAATAGATTAAATCAAGAGTAACTGCAGTTGTCCTGCGACTTTTCATGCAGTTCAGCAAGGGAGAAATTATTTTGTAAGTTAATTTGATATTGTAATTATAATCGACCCTCAAATAATTTCCATTTTGCGCTCCCTAAAATACAGGTTGAAATTGAAAACATGCCACAAACCGAAATGGGAGATTGTACTCATCATTATGAACAAGTTTTACTAAGGGACCAAAGCTGCAATCGAAAAAAAAATCATCTGTTCCCTATATTTTGACGAGTTATGCGAACATAAATGTAGGGAACAGCTGATTTTTTTTCGCGATTTCAGGTTTGGTCCCCTATTAAAAGTTGTTCATAATGATGAGTACAATCACCCATTTCGATTTGTCCCATGTTTTCAATTTTACCCTGTATAATCGACCCTCAAATAATGTCCATTTTGCGCTCCCTAAAATATTATTGAACACTCTAATATGATGATGGCACCTCTTTTTCTGAACGTCAAATAATTCCTATTTTGGGGTCCCAAAAATACCGAATGGCAAAGCAAGTGCCACCTACTGCCTGGTCCCGGCCAGGCTACTCCATGGCAGTGTTTTATAATAAGTCCTCCAGACCGCGTTTCGGTCATAGCGGCCAATCTGAGCCTACCCGAGGGTTAACGTGCTTTCCGAGACACGGGGATATCACACCGCCAACTTCCAATCTTCGGGCTGTTACTATTGGAAAAACCCAAACACACTTTGCTCGACCTGTGAATCGAACCCGGGACCCCACGTTCAGCACTATACTATACTGTTTTATACTGTGCGTTGACTTCACACGTCAAAAAATCAAAAACGTGCCCTCGGCGTCAAAGTCTGTCACGTAGTCGGACCGTGGCGTGCTGGGCACATTTTGGTTTGTCATCTATACATGACTGTGGCGGTCAAAAGGTTACGGAGTCAGGTGACGCCCGCACGTGTCGCTTGACTCAAGTCGCATCACCTGAGGCCGTGAACTGGGCCTCGCTTCTTCGATTTCCTGTCGCTTAACTTCTCTCACCCCTCACGTCATGATGCGCTCGAATTGAGGAGAAGCACTAATTAAACTATCATCAATTCCTGTTTCAGAAATCACAATGAGGATCTTCCAATTCCCGAAGTATATAGCCTCCGAGGAGACGCAGGAATGGTCTCTAAGAAACTGTCCCGTTGTCATTGATGGACACAATTACTTACACAACATGTATGAACAGAGCAGGATCCCCTATATTTTCGGTTGTGAAGCCGACAAATACGCTCAGTACTTGAAAAGGCTATTTAAAATGTACAAAGAGGCTGACGTCAAATGCTACATAATATTCAAGGGCGGTGATACGGATATAGAGAAGAAAATAAAAAAGTTTCAACATTTAATCTTCGATTTTGATACAAACTGCGAATATGTACCACCTATATTGTTAAAGGATGCCAGTGTGCAAATGGTCGATGAAATGGGCTTTAACTACACGTTCTGCGTCATGGAGAGCAAAGATGAGTGTGTTGCCTTAGCTCAAAAACTAGAATGCCCCATCATCAGCTTTGATATAGAATACTGCTTTAGAAAAGCCCCATATATACCAACCGTAACAATGAAATTCGACGACAGAACGAAATCAATCCGATGTCGCCAGTACAAACTTCAGGATTTTCTCCAAAACAATTCTCTGACCGAGGAGAAAACTGCAATTTTTGCTGCGTTAACCGACTCAACAATATTTCCGTTTAAATTTTTTAAACCATTATTAAAAACCTGGGGCGTATTCAATATTCATCAATACCCGAAACTCAAACAGCTGCTCCTGTGGCTCTCGAAGCATAGCGAGCAAGAAGCGAGAGACGGAATTTCAGATACATTGTCTAATGATGAAGATCGAAACAAATTTTGGTTATATTATCATAAAGTATTAACGAATATGCGGAAGGACGAACCCGGGCATGTCACAGAGTATCTACTTAACTCGAATATCCCGATAGTGAGGCAAGACCCTGAATGGTTCGAGAAGGGAGTGGTATGTAAACATGTGTCGCCAGTATACATCAATCTGTACAAATCGAAGATTATCGAAGGATCTTGGGTCATCTTAGATACACATTCTGAAGACAGTCTACTCCTATCGATTGATATAATAAAATATGCATACAACTTACTGACAAATTACAGAGGAGATAAGTTCAAAGTGTACCAGGATGCCAGCACATATGAGGAGATCGATTCTGATGCCCCGAATGTTCGTAAGCCAAGCTACAACTGCAGTGTGTCGGTATTCGAGAATGGTTGGGATGAAGTGAGGCAATTGAAGCTGTTCGAGCATTTTCTTACTGAGAATTATATAAACACTGAAGTTTTAGCTAAACTGCGACCAGATTGTGTTGTATTGTTTATTGCGCTGGTATACTTTGCTCGCAGAAAGCAGTTGGAAGGTAAGGACGTGACGAGAGAAGTGTATGCGGTTGTGCTGTCATACGTCATGCTGAGCTTAGCGTCCAATAGAGAAACACTTTGTAAAGATTGCGAGGAGTTATTACAAGTCAATCGTGCCACAGCAAAGTATTTCCAGTACGATGAAGATGAAGCTAAAAGAATTTTCGACGGAAAAGCGCTCAGCGGTTTAGCAGAACTCCAGTACTGTATCCAGCATATGAATTATTTGAATACTTTGTGCGGTTCCCCGTATGAATCTACTCAGTTCAGAAAGCTGTATAACGGCACATTTGTATACAAGATGTTGTGTGATATGCAGGAACATGGAGATTGCGAAGATTTTGTGGTCGGTTTGTTTAAGACTGCTCCGACAGTGTTAGCAGTCGTAGAGGATCTGTTTCAATTATACCGAGAACTTTTGAAAACTAAATAAAAAAAAAATATATTAATAATTTAAAAAAATATACCTACTAAAAGTATTTTAGAATAGTAAAGTAAAATAAAGTAAAGTATTTTAGTTTAGTAATAATTATTAGTGTGTTAGTAGTAGTATTTGTAATAAATAAAGTATTATATAAATTATTTAAAAAAAATATTGATGATAATGATTTGTGATGATGATTTATTTTTCTGTAAGTAGGTTAGTACAAACACTTTTACATGTCAATCCTATTTTTTTAGGGTTCCGTACCCTCTAAGGGTAAAAACGGGACCCTATTACTAAGACTTCGCTGTCTGTCTGTCCGTCTGTCTGTCACCAGGCTGTATCTCATGAACCGTGATAGCTAGACAGTTGAAATTTTCACAGATGATGTATTTTTGTTGCCGCTATAACAACAAATACTAAAAACTGAAAAATGTGTCTGCTCGACAATGTAAATAACGCAATGAATGCTGTTGAAATGTCAAAATGAAACCTAGTGCTACTGATACTGTGTTACAACTGTCTGTGTGTGTCTGTGTTACTGTGTTGCAATTACCCCGCTGATCAGCAGTTCCAAAGATTACCCCCCTACATACAAACTCACAAATTTTACCTCTTTTTTTAGGGTTTCGTACCCAAAGGGTAAAAACGGGACCCTATTACTAAGACTCCACTGTCCGTCTGTCACCAAGCTGTATCTCATGAACCGTGATACCTAGACAGGTGAAATTTTCACAGATGATGTATTTTTGTTGCCGCTATAACAACAAATACTAAAAACTGAATAAATATTTAAGGGGGCTCCCATACAACAAACGTGTCTTTTTCGGCGTTTTTGCCTTGTGGTGTATTTTTGTTGCCGCTATAACAACAAATACTAAAAACTGAATAAAATAAATATTTAAGGGGGGCTCCCATACAACAAACGTGTCTTTTTCGGCGTTTTTGCCTTGTGGTACGGAACCCTTCGTGTGCGAGTCCGACTCGCACTTGGCCAGTTTTTTTAAACTAGATGAGGTCGGCGCTTCCTATCTGACTATTCTGAGAAGAAAGGTTAAAACAAACTCAGAGGTCACAGTCTCTTTTGGAATGGTATATAAATTGTAATTGATAATGTCATAATGTAGGTTTGCTAGAAGAAATTTCTTAAGAAATAAGCAGTACCTTTGTACTCAAATTATAATTATGTCATATCCCTATGTATTTTACTATGTGTACATAAATAATAAAATAAATAAACGTTATCTCATCATCATCATTTCAGCCGAAAGACGTCCACTGCTGGACGATACGTTATCTGTCAGTGAACTATTGCTTTTCTTTATATTTCTTTACTTTTTCCTTTTAATATTTACCTTACCTTGGTCCATGATCTCCAAAGACGATGAGGAGTGTATCTTCGAAGACGTTCCTCTGCTCCAGGGTCCGAAGGAGGTTCACCATTCCATCATCTGCGACCGATATCATGCTGCCATCATGGGTGATGTCAGCAACGAATGTAAAACAAAACCGCTTGCCATCCAGACGGAGGAACTGTTAAAGCCAAAGTCAAATCAAAACACAAAGGGCTTTGAAAGTCCGTGGCAGACCTACTTGTCCGCCATTTTGTTTTATTTTTTTCAAAATGTCGGCCACGCATGATACCTATAAATAGATAGCTGAAATCAATGCAAACAGAATACACCATCACCCCACCACCTGGTTTGCCTTTCCCAACTATGTATGTTAGGGTCAGCTTCTAGTCTAACCGGATCACAGTGTTTTTATTGCCCCAAAAAGTGACATCAGCTTTTTATTGAAAATTTCTTTCTACTCAATAGTTCACTAAAAATGCACCAGTAGAACTCCCAGGTGCCAATTTTGTATACCTACTCTATTTTTAAAATCTTAAAGTTTTCGTTACTTTGAAGGTCAAAATACTGAAAATAATTCGTACTATTGTGTATTGTATTTTCACAACTTTTTTTTTTTATATTTTTTTTTTATTTTTTTTTTTTTATTAAAACTGTATATGATTGAGTTTTGTTTGAATTGTATATTTATGAAGCAATTCTAGACGCATATTTTCCCGTTTTTATTTATTTAGAAATCATAATAGAACCCACAAAAAAAATGTTTTTCCGAAATTAGTTTTAATTTTTTTTTTCTATTTTGAAGTAGAACCACTGTCTGGTACAATTAGATTCCTTATACTAAGGTTTATCGCCTCCAAAAATATTACTTTCAACTTGGGTTTTACATGGAGCGACTGCCTATCTGACCTCCACAACCCAGTTACTGGGTAATACGATACCCCGTGGTAAGACTGGTTGGCACACTTTCGGACTTCTGACGACCAGTAACGACTGTCTGAAAGATCAACGAATGACTGCTTTCCGAGGCACGGAGAGGTCTCGGTATGTAAAGATGGTCACCCATCCACGGTTTGCTAAAATACATGCCGGTTATACCTGATCAGTTATATTCATCATTAGCTGGAACTGTGGCGTATCTCCCACGCAATATTTAGATCGTGGCTTGAACCATTTCCTTCCGTTTTTGGATTCCTCAAGGTAGAAAGAACGCAGGTAATGGTCTGCTGGCTGCTGCCGGAACCCGTTGAAGCGGTATTGGAAGGTCCCTATCCACGGCATGTCTTCGAAGTATGCGGTGCGGTAGCTGAAATTGAGAATGAAAACTTAAATAATTATCTGAAAATTATTTGAAGAAGTATCACACTAATATTATAAAATAATAATAATTTCATTTATTTCAGGTACCACATAACCCATGTCAGAAAACATCTTTAAAATTCAATTCAATTACCTCACACTAATATTATAAAGGCGAAAGTTTGTGAGTGTGTGTGTGTGTGTTTATATGTTTGTTACTTCTTCACGCTCAAACGACTGGACCAATTTTGATAAAATTTTGTATGGAGGTAGCTGACACCCTGGATTAACATATAGGCTACTTTTTATCCCGATATTCCTATAGATCGAAACTTATGCGAGTGAAACCGCAGGGCGCAGCTAGTTACATTATAAAGGCGAAAGTTTGTGAGTGTGTTTGTATGTTTGTTACTTCTTCACGCACAAACGGCTCAACGGATTTGGATGAAATTTGGCACACAGATAGTTTATAACCAGGATAAAACATATAATACTTTTTATCGCGATATTCCTACGGGATCGACACTTATGCGGGTGAAACTAGTAAATAATAACGTTACATAACATCAAGCATCTATTCACCGAAGGGTTAGACAGAGGTGTACAGACGCCACACAGCAAGATACCCGTAACTGTAAAATTTTCCCAATCAACTTTGAACCTTATACTTAAGCAATAAAGTTGAAAATCTATTAAAGAAATTTGACAGATTGTAGTAGGTTGATGTGCTGGCGTCTGTGCCTATAGTACACCCACATTTCACCAGATATATTTAAGTCTCATGTAATAGGGCGCGAGCCTGTTGCCATCAACTGGGCACAAATCCAGACTCCGGGCTGCTACTGAGAAATTCCAGATGGTAAACCAAATAAAACTTTGCCAGACCCGAGAATCGAACCCAGGACCCCACGCTCAGCAGTCGCGCTTGCGACCACTATACCAGTGAGGCAGAAATAAAAAAAAAATTATTCGGTCATTTTAAATAATAGTAGATTTAAGATACTATGCGAGAAGCCATCAGAAGAAATTTCATAAAAAACTGTGTCACGGTGGCGCCATCTAGCATAATATAGCAAAATTACATAATAGCCAAGTTTTCAGAATGACCGGTACTATTGAAAACTCATAAAAACTATTAAGTTGTAGCGCAAACTAAACTTTGTGTGAGTGTTAAAGTTGTTTTTCCAAAACACACATACTTACATGTTTATTATGTTTGGAAGCTGAAACGCGGACGCAGTATAGCTGTGTGGCTTCAGCTTAAGATTTGGTGGCTTACCCATCTTTCGTAAGCTTGTAGAATATGAAAGGCATGGAATCCAGTGTGCCGTTGTTTTTAGCTGACCTCCTAACATCCGGCAGTTCCAGCTCCGTTTTCCCAGTAAGTATCGGGAACAGGGCGGCCGGGGTACCATCCCCGACAATATTGTATCTGTAATATTCATTATGAAAATACAGGGTCAAATTAAAATAGTTAACGATACTCTGCAGGCGTGATGTATCAATATCTGAACACGATAAAACAAAACCAAAAAGAATTCAAGTTTTATTTAGGGTCAACGACAGCTTATAGTGTTGTTAAACTCAAACTCAAAGCACTTATTTCAATTAAACTATTTACAGGCACTTTTGAATTCTCAAGAAGTCGGTCAGTCAGAAAATATGAAGCTAGTTGCCCATTCCAAAGCGTAGGTACCTATGGAGAAAAACGGGCAAGAAACTTCATGGACGCTCTTTTAAATTATATTTTTACAAAAATATTAGTTACATCATTAATGTTGAATTTATAATTATATGTGAGAACGATGTAAAAAGACGTACGCGTTAAAAGCGTCCAGAGTACAGCAAATAGTAACAAAACAATCCAAAAATAAATTAATTAAAAATAAGCCGAAGCAGCTAAGTGATGACCAGCCCCAAATGACGGCGCCCGTTCACGAACATGACGCATAGATCAGCACCATTCAGCTCAACCATTTTGAAGGGAGCTAAATGATCCAAAACACGCCACCGTCAGCGAGACATTTGTGTGAGCATGACATACTATCAGCCGCCAGGGTACATTCAAGTCAATGAAAGACCATGTTACCCGGTAAATGGTAGCTCTCATACATAGAACTCACATCTGTGCTATGCAATATACTTACTTGAAGCATGAGTTAACATAATCTGTTTTATTGTGTTTATAATATCTATAACCACCTACCTACCTGTCTGTGAAGTTTACAAAAAAAAACTGATGTGTCAGTCGCGCGCGCGCACCCACCAGCGACGGGTGCCGTGTAGGTTCGAAGTATTGATTCGCGTAAAATGACAAACCTAGTAAAATGTGCGGGCTGCAACCTCATCGTAAATTAGTTGCTTTGTTATGTGCAACAGAAAATCTCGATAGCGGACGAGGAAACTTTAGTGCGAATATGTGCGTCGGCTTTTACGAGTGACGAAATAAAGAAATCCAAGGCGCTTTTATACGAATCCTTACCAACGGATAAGCGAAAAATAATCCGAAAGAGTAAAGGCAAGGAGGAGCGTGATCTTGCAGACATCATTAGCCTTTTCAAGGCCACGGAACCAGATGATATCCCAGTGTTTGTGGCGCGACAGTTAGATAAGTTGCCGCCAATACTGTGGGATCATTTAGATTGCTCGAAGGTGCTAAAGGATATATCAGTATTGAAAACGGAAATTGATAACATAAAGATCAATTATGCAACTAGTGACAGCGTGCAGGATATAAAGGCCGAAGTTTTGCGAATAAGAAACGACTCCTTACCACCGTCGTCCGCTTTTAAAATAAACACAATACGTGGAGCGTGGCTAGATAGTGGGCCTGTGGGGTTGTCGCATGAATTCATCAACGACTCGGCAAACGAATCAACGAATAACGTATCTCATTGTCTTCAATATAGAAAATTGGGGGTAGACGCCGAAAAAAGCAGTGACTATGTTGAGAAAGGAAGTGAGCGGCAGCGGTCGCGAGCTACCGAACGTAACCAGGTGAGCGCGGACATCGTGGGAGCGGAGAGTCCACCTGCGCTGCCGGTGAGCAGGGTTGGATTTAGGTGCGTTGAAAAAGATAGCACAATAAAATGAAAAGGATAGTATTTATAAAAAATTATAGTACACTTTCATTATTTTTAATTTAACTTAATAGTCATTAAAATCAACACCAGATAAGGCAAACTCTACTCAGACGATTTTTCTTTGGGGTGGATACTTCCGGTCTGTCGTCATTTTTATTGACCATCACTGCCACTTTCCATAATTAAAACACTAAAAACGTATTATTTTAGAAAAAAAATTCGCAAGCGATTGTTGTCACTTTGATTGAATTTCGAATGGAATGGAAGGAACGAGATTAGTGGAAAGAGAGAAGTGTACTGCGGTGGATAGTCGGGGAATCTCCGGTCATCGACACAGAAAACATCGCAAGATCAGAATTCATTCTGATAAATGCATTGTCGAAATATTCTTAAGACGTAAAACTAAGCACTTGGGGGCAAACAATAAATTATAGTATTTTAACGTACTATCCTTAGATGTGGATAGTATATAGTACAAAGGGCGAAATTATAGTATAAATACTATAATTATAGTACAAAATCCAACCCTGCCGGTGAGTCAGTCGGGCAGCGCACGGGTCGGTATGGCGAACGCTGCGGTGACGTCATCAGTACACAGCCCCGCGGCCCCTGCAATACCGCAGGTTTGTAATCAGCTGACGGCTGTTACAGACAATAGTGAGGTGGAGCGATGCGGCCGGCAGGCAGTTGGGTTGCGCGACACGGTCACTATGACGAATGCAAATAATGACGACGGCGAGGGATGGCAGCAAGTATCTCGTCGCAAGCAAAATGTAAAATATCGATTTGTGGGAAAGTCAGGCATAGCGAGGGACATGGAATGTACATTTAAGGCGGCGGAGAAGAAAATTCCGATTTTTATTACGAACGCACATAGTTCGACTAAGGAGTGCGATATAGTACAGTATATACAAAAAAGAACTAAGGAAACTGTATCTCTGGAAGTTATAAACATGCGAGTGCAGCGGGGGTATAAAGCCTATAAGTTTTATATACTGGAATGTAATCTACCTATGTACATGGACGAGAAACTATGGCCGGCTGGTGTCATATTTCGGCGGTTCGTTAGTTACAGGCGAAGACACATGAATCAGGAGGATAATCCTACTGGCGGCACAGATAAGCCAAAGAATGGATAGTCGGTCTTATCGTTTGGCAAGTTACAACTGTAAAAATGTGAAACGAGCTGTCCACGACATCAGAGACCTGTGTAGTACGTGTGACGTGATATGCTTGCAGGAGACCTGGTTGCTCCCGCACGACATACCTTTTGTAGGTACGATAGATAGCGGGTTCGGCTACACAGCGACATCGGCCGTGGATACGTCGGCGGGCATTTTGCGAGGACGCCCCTTTGGCGGCGTCGCAGTGTTATGGCGTTACAATACCTTTCAGGAAGTGTCGGTGATTCAGGGTAGTGAGCGTATTTGTGCCATTAAAATAGCGGCAGGCGACAGGTCAGTGTTAGTCATAAGTGTGTATTTGCCAACGAACTCCGTGAACAATTTGCCTGATTTTATTGACTGTTTGAGTGAGGTTAGTGCAGTTGTTGATGAGAGTAACATCGAGTCTGTTTTTGTTTTGGGTGATTTTAATGCGGCGCCGGGTGAGTTATTTTACAATGAACTTATGAATGTGTGTAGCGAGGAGAGTTGGTCGTGTATAGATGTAGAAATTTTAGGACAAAATTCCGGTACCTATACCTACGTTAGTGACGCGCACGGGACGCCTAGCTGGCTCGATCATTGTATTGTGACTCACGCGGCTAAGCAGTCTGTTACGAATGTTTTTGTTGGGTATGACACTCTATGGTCGGACCACTATCCTCTCATTGTGGAATGCAATCTGAATGTATTAACGCCCAAGATAGTAGCACGTACTGTTTGTGATGAAAATATGGATATTAGGTGGGGAGAAAGAGATGAGAAACAGGTCTTAATGTATAATGAGGAGTGTCATAGAAGATTAAAATTAATAGATTTTCCTACAGAATGTACACAATGTGCGGATTATTTATGTGATAACCATGACCATGAGCGTGTCCTAGATAAACTATACTCCGACATTGTGACTGCCCTTCGGGGCGCGGCAATGGTGAATGGGGGAAGCGCGCGGAAGTGCGGGCGTGGTGCACGCTTGTCGGGTTGGAACAGGCATGTGGGAGAGGCTCACAGGGTGGCCAGGCTGAGGCTAAACGAGTGGGTACTGTGTGGCAGGCCTAAGTCTGGTTGTATGTATGAGGAGATGCGAGAGAGTAGAAAAGTGTTTAAGTCCAGGTTGAAATGGTGCCAGAATAATCAGGACCAGATTCGAATGGACGCCCTCGCTGTACAACACTCGAAAGGTGACTTCCGTGGTTTTTGGCGAAAAACGAGAAAAGTAAACTCTCGGCCTGGCCTTCCTGTGAGCGTTGATGGCTTAAGTGACTCTAAGAGCATTGCGAACGTTTTCAGAGAACACTTTTTGGTCCGGTCGCCGCTTGGCCCGGCGAGTAGGGTGCTGAATGCTGATCAGAACAATAAAATTTCAGGAATAAGCTTCCTCGCGAAAGATGTCGTGAAAGCCATAAGCCAGATTTCACGGGGAAAGTCCCCTGGTCACGACGGACTCCGCATTGAGCACCTGCAGCACGCCGGACCGAACCTGGCGAGAGTTCTTGCGATGTTCTTCTCGTTGTGTGTGTCCCACTCCTACCTGCCTGCGGACTTTATGAGGACAGTTGTAGTGCCGGTGGTTAAAAACAAAACGGGTGATATGGCGGATAAAAACAACTACAGGCCTATATCGCTTGCAACCGTGGTGGCGAAGGTATTTGACGGTGTGCTTAACACGCAGTTAAATAGACACGTAACACTTCATGATAACCAGTTTGGGTTTCGACCTAAACTGTCCACAGAGACTGCAATACTGTGTTTAAAGCACACCGTTAAGTATTACACGAAGAGGAAGACCCCGGTATATGCGTGCTTCCTCGATTTATCCAAGGCCTTTGACCTGGTCTCGTACGATATCCTGTGGGAGAAGCTGGAGAGCACGGACTTACCGTGGGGACTCATCAACATACTCCGGTACTGGTACGGGCACCAGGTCAATAGTGTCCGCCGGGCGGGGGCCATGTCGGACCCTTATATTAGCGAATGTGGCGTAAGGCAGGGCGGTCTGACCTCACCTACATTGTTCAACCTGTACATGAACGAACTGATCGGCTCGCTCAGCAGTCAACATGTCGGATGCTATGTTGACGGCGTTTGTGTCAACAATATAAGTTATGCGGACGACATGGTGCTGCTGAGTGCGTCGATCTGTGGGTTGAGGAGTCTACTCAGTACGTGTACGGAATACGCGCGTGGACATGGTTTAAAATATAATGGGAAGAAAAGCCAATACATGGTTTTTCAGGCCATCGGTGTGTCGAGCCCTATGAACGTACCGGCTGTCCATCTTGATGGTGTCCCAATGGACCGAGTAGACCAATTTAAATATCTAGGGCATCTGCTCACCGAGGACCTGAAAGACCATGCTGATATGGAGCGGGAGCGGAGGGTGCTGTCGATACGAGCCAATATGATAGCCCGCAGATTCTCGCGTTGTACTGCTAGTGTTAAGGTTACGCTTTTCAGAGCGTACTGCACATCCTTGTACACGTGCAGCCTGTGGGTTGACTATACTGAAAGGGCATACAGTGCCCTCCGCGTCCAGTACAATAACGCATTCAGGGCGGTGTTGGGGCTGCCCCGTTTCTGTAGCGCATCAGGGATGTTCGCGATTGCACGCACTGATTGTTTCCACGCTTCTATGCGCAAGCGGTGTGCGTCCCTGGTGCGCCGGGTGCGGGCCAGCCCCAATACCATCCTGGCAATGATTGCCGACAGGCTGGACTGCCCTTATATCCGGCATGGTTGTGACAGGCATGTTGCTGTTCGAATGCCGGTCAGAAAATTCTAACTATTGTCTAATTTATTTTGTTTTTATTTTTTTTTATGACCTAGCAATTGTGATTTCATTTAATATAATTTTTATTCATTTAATTTGATTTAATTTTTCTATGTATAATGTAGGTACTTATGTATAAAATTTTATGTTTAATGTTTTTATTTTATTTTTGTTTTTAGTGTAATTATTGCTTTTGACATTGTATGAGTCTATGTTACTTGAGTGATGAATAAATAATAATAATAATAATATACTGATATTTCAAGTGACTACACTAACTTGACGGCACGGTTGGCGCAGTAGATAAGTGATTGACTGCTGCGCTGCGTGTCGAGGGTTCGATTCCCGCACGGAACAAATATTTGTATGACCTACAAGTAGTTGTTCCGGGTCTGGCTGTTCGTGTATGTGATTTTAAATGTTTGTAAACGCACCCACAATGCAGGAGCAAGGAGTGTCTAGTGCCTAACCTAGTGTGGGGCCACGTTTTGTAAAAAAAAAAAAAGACAAAAAATAAATGAAACTGCGCAGTCGATGACCCCACAAAAACATAATCAAATGATTTTCTTTTTTGTTTTATTATGTTAGCCGCGACGTCACGTTAAATCCGAGTTGGGTCTTTACAATATGATCCGGCTCGAAGGACCAAACTGAAGGACAAAAGCTCGCCCGAACATATATGTCAATTTAAATCCCTCATCAAACGTGTCCTTATCAAAAAAGCATATTATAAGATTAAAGACTACGTTGAAGACAAGGTAGTCTGGCAATAATTCCTTCTGCACATGTGGCTTCCCTGGCTTCTCATTAACGGCATAACTATGTAAATGTCTATTAACTGCTCTCAAATTACGATGTTTCATTTTTATTAATTTTTTTTTTACATACTTTTTGACATAATTTCTTTATTATTTGACATTATATACTTTTTGACATAATTTCTTTATTATTTGACATAATTTCTTTATTACACACATCAAAAGTGTCTAGGGATCAAGCATTTTTATGCGGATTTCTTGAGATTGAGATGTGGCTTTGTAATAAATTTATGATTTTATAAATTTATATGGATCCTTTTTGGTGCATTTCATAATTTGAATCAGGAACTGTGAATCAAATTCGAGTAAAAGATGAAAATCAGCTGTCAATATTTTCCCTATAAAAACATACAACGCATTGAAGACATTATTAGTGCTACTGTTTCCCTACTACTGATTAAAACCAACGTTATTATGGAGCGGCGACGTCATTTAAGCAGGGAAGAAATGCTCAGAGCCGTGGGAATGATAGAAGCTGGTTACCGGCACCGTACTGTGGCTTTAGCTCTGAATACAAGTCAGAGTGTTATCAGTCGACTTTGGACACGTTACCGAAGCACTGGTACCGTGGCTGAGCGCCATGGAGGACGGTATCGCTACACCACACGGAGACAAGACCGATACATTCAAATCTTAACTCGAAGAGCTCCAACAATAACCGCCATGATGTTAGCCGTGAGGCTTCATCACTCTTCAGGGAACTTAATTAGTGACCAAACAGCCAGAAACCGCTTGCATGAAGTGAACCTTCATTCCCGAAGACCGCTACGGGTACCACCTATAGCAATGCACAATCGTAGGATTCGATATCAATGGGCTCTTGAACACAGAAATTGGGCAGAAGAACAATGGCGTTTCGTGTGCTTTTCTGATGAGTCTCGTTTTGGTATGAGACCGGATACAAGACGTATACGACACTGGAGAACCCCTGGACGCCAACAGCGATTAAAATCCTGCCAGGAAGTCCATCCTTATAGTGGTGGAACCATCATGGTATGGGCTGGTATTTGGATCGGCGGAAGAACTGAGTTGATCTGGATCAGAGGCAACCTCAACGCTCAAATTTATGCTGAGACGATTGTATCAGACGTCATCGTTCCTCTACAAGTGCAAATCGGTCCCTTATTTCAGTTAATGCATGATAATGCACGACCGCACACCGCAAGAGTTGTAAGACAGACTCTCGCCGCAGCTAACATCAATGTCCTGCCCTGGCCTGCTCAGTCGCCAGACTTGAACCCGATTGAGCATGCATGGGATATGCTACAGAGAAGAGCTCTGCCGAATATGGAGGGTATCCAGTCGCAAGAAGACCTTTTTTTGTTGTTGCAACGAACATGGGCGGCCATTCCACAGCGTGATTTGGATGAACTCATTTTGAGTATGCCAAACCGAAGTTCTTGTGTTGTTAGTATTCGCGGTAGAAACACGGATTATTAATTGTTTAAGTTACCCAATAAAATTTTAAAGAAAACTGTTATTTCAGTCTTTTTTTCGAACTTTTGTGTTAGTGGTTCAAATGTCAAAAATCCCTTTATTAGGAAAATGGCAAATTTCTTTATTAATGCAAAGGTGACTTGGTTTATCGTTACTGTGACAAACGAAAACACTTTATTTGATGAATCCTTAAAGAAAATTTTAATTAATATCAATCAGGAGAAAAGTTATTGCAAAAATATATGTTGATCCCTAGACACTTTTGATGTGTGTGTTTGACATTATATACAGATAATTGAAAATTTTCACCTCTTTATTAGTGGTTTTAATGGGAATCATAACACTTGGTTTTAGTAGGTTTTTATTATTATTTTTCTTTTTTTTTATTATTTATCCTTTTGATAGATTCTTATTTTGTAAATGTGAGGACTTTGTAAGCCATAAAGCCATTTTCTATTTTATCAAGTACTTGGTACTTGTTGACAGGCCTGCGCTGTCCTCCCATACCCACTGTAATCTTGAAACATTGTAAAAGCCAATTATTTTTAAAAAGAGTAACCATGGAGTTTCATGTCGGTTCTTCTCCGTAGGAAACGACCAATTGGAACCGTGCACCTAGCTTCTGACGTTTCATAAGTGCCCATGTAGGTTTATGTGAAATAAAACATTTTGATTTTGATAAAGTTCTCTACCTCTAAAAAAACGTCCTTTATATAATACCTACCCATTGAGCATTGTTGCTTTGACGTGGTTCTTGAGGTGTTCGTAACTCTTCGGCATTTTTCGTATAAAGCCGTTTTTGGAGGTGGAGTCGAAGCCGAATATAAGTACATTAAGTGCGTCTTCTCGATTTTGTGGAGATTCCATCCGTGGTACTGACTTACGGAACCCTAAGGAGTAGCCTATCCAAGTTGAGCTGAAAAAGCTGCAACAAAAAAACATAAGAATATAATATAGCCTCCCCTGTTCAATTTCGGCCACAGTGCCCAATCTTAACGGAGATTAGCCAGGTACGCAGGAGATATTATAGTGTACGCGATTAAAATGTTTAGATTATCAAAAAAACAATTGCTGTTCCTTATGCGATTTTCTATCAGCAGGTTTTTGTTTTAGATAACCGGCGAAAAGGAGATTGAAGATTTCTATATGGATACCTTTTGTCGCGCCATTTTGTTTGTTATCATGTTTTCCGTTTGCATTGATGTCAGATCATCATCTGCCTAGCCTTTTCCCCACTATGTTGGGGTCGGCTTCCAGTCTAACCGGATGCAGCTGAATACCAGTATTTTACATGGAGCGACTGCCTATCTGACCTCGACAACCCAGTTACTGGGTAATACGATACCCCTTGGTAAGACTGGTTGTCAGACTTTCGGGTTTCTGACTACCCGTAACGACTGTCAAAGATCCACGAATGACAGCCGGGACCAACGGCTTTACGTGCTTTCCGAGGCACGGAGGGGTCTTGGTATGTAAAAATGGTCACCGATCCACAGACCAAGCGCGGCAAGCGCAGCTTACCTTGATCGATCGACCTGTGCGGCTGTTATTATTTAGCCACGGACCCCTTGATATCAGCTATCTATTATTATTTTAGGTCTGTGTGGTGCCGGACTTAAAGAATAACACCCACTTCCTGTGGGTGTCGTAAAAGGCGACTAAGGGTCGTACCGGAGAATGGGCAGCAGCGTTCTCTATGCATTCCACCACCATACTATACTGCGATCGCCAACCCGCCTCCCAAGCGTGGCGATTATGGCAAACCCTCCCCTTTGGGGGAGGCCTATGTCCAGCAGTGGACGTCTTTCGGCTGAAATGATGATTATTATTTAATTGGGTTTCTTTGCGCAGCCAAAATATTAAAAAAAACTGGCCAAGTGCGAGTCGGACTCGCACACGAAGGGTTCCGTACCACAAGGCAAAAACGACGAAAAAAACATGTTTGTTGTATGGGAGCCCCCCTTAAATATTTATTTTATTTTATTTTTATTATTTATTATTAAAGTTAAAATACAACTGAGTATTTTGTGAATATTTCAAGTGCCTACCTGTTGCCATTTTTGATATCGAGCAAAAAAGGGCAAAAAAATCGCGTTTGTTGTATGGGAGCCCCCCTTAAATATTTATTTTATTTTGTTTTTAGTATTTGTTGTTATAGCGGCAACAGAAATACATCATCTGTGAAAATTTCAAATGTCTAGCTATCGCGGTTCTTCAGATACAGCCTGGTGACAGACAGACAGACAGACGGACAGACGGACAGACAGCGAAGTCTTAGTAATAGGGTTCCGTTTTGTACCCATCTGGGTACGGAACCCTAAAAAATGGCGGGCAGGTAGGTATGCCACGGACCTTCAAAGTCCTTTCTACGCTAGGGTTTAGAATCATGTGCAGAGTTCATGGTTACAGTTTGCGGGTCAATGCCCCTACCACTCTGAAATCCCAATAATTGTGCACCTTACCTTTGCCGATGTGTTCCCGTACATTTTATTTTGACATGGTCACTCGCGTTGAGTATGTAAGGTTTGTTACCCTTCACTTCTGTTGATGCCCCTAAGTAGTATTTACTGTCACTGACGTGTATAATATCTTGGTAGTTACACACTATATTTAACGTCGTTGATAATATTTCATCCACTACCCTACATTCGGAGTGCTGGAAAAATCAAAATATAAGGTTATGAAAAATTTTGCTTTTTCTTCTCTCATTTCATCTTGGGGTGTGTTTCACAAAACAATTGCATGATTGTTTACCAACAGCACCCGTCATTCGAGCGCCAAAAAATCCTTGTAGCAGTGTACTTACATAGCACTTCACCCAGTCCTTTCCCTTGCAGCTGACTGGTGGATAGTATTTGTCGAATTGCATCACCTCTCTTGCAAAAGGATCCAGCTGTGGAATCTCACATCCACTTCCTTTATCTTCTTTCAAAGCTTCCTCGATCCTATGCTCTATATATCTGACAGAGAGAGACTTTAATAAGTACAGTGTTTGGTCAGGCGATTTTAATCCTTCAGGGAACAGGGCATAGAGAAGCTTTTCTACTGCTGGGAGAGAGACTGTTTGCGGAGTTTGTGGTGTAGCAACTGTAGTATAGGAAGATAGAAGAATTTAAACTTTATTGCAGTGCTTTTATTGTTCAAATTGCTTTATCTTCCTACACCTTTAAGGTTTAAAGTCGCCATAAAGCTCAACCAGTATATTAAAAAAACGGAGTTACAATGATACCCGTATTAGTATTAGACAACCCGTATTAGTATTAGACAACCCTTATTAGTATTAGACAACCGTATAAGTATTAGACAACCCGTATTAGTATTAGACAACCCGTATTAGTATTAGCCAATAACGACACCAAACCGATACCGATATTATCGGTAGCCTCACGCATACCGGTACCGGTATTTATGAGAAGAAAATATTACGAGATTCTGTTGCTAAACTAAACATCATCGCTCAAAAAATGTACAAAAAATGGTAAGAAACGACTTTTATTTTTGATGTGAAAATTTGGTGTTTGCGGTAGTGTGCAATGTAACACATGCAAAATGATGTGCTTATGGTTAAAAAGGGCAAGTGCGAGTTGAACTCGCATGGAGAGAGTTCCGTACGATCAATATTTTATCTACCATGTTTTTTTTTAATCTGACCCAAATTTGTTTATGTTAAATGAATAAAAACCTATCATTGTAATTGAAAAACATGTTCTCCCATTCCAACTGAAAATGTAAGTTTGTACGCATAATATTGAGTGTTGAGATTTGCCATGTTGTTTTAAGACCACAGACTTCTTATAGGTTTTCCTGTAATCTATAGATAAAGAACTATTTTCTGTATTTTTTCAAAATTTTTGTTCAGTAGTTTCGGAGATAAGGCGGAGAGGGGAGGGAGGGGGGGTCAATTTTCGTCTATTTTCTTAAATAACTTTAATATAATTTACTTTAAAATTATGAAAAAAATATATTTGAGATCCTCACGCCCTTTATTTATTTATTTAATACTTCAAGCAAATAAATGTACAGAGGCGGACTTAATGCCCTTTCATTTACAAGTGACGTACTGCACATATTGACTGGGCGCTTGGGCCTCACACACGTTGTGTTGTTGCTGGTATCGGTACCGATTGCCGGTATCGGTGGAGATTTTTGATTCTATTTTATAATTTCATACAAATTAATCGAAACAGCGAAATATTTGACAGTTATTTCCAAATTTAAAGTTGTTGATAGCATTAGTAGTTCTTGAGATATCCAGCTGTGACAGATAGACAGACCGAGTCTCAACCATAAGGGTTCCGTTTTACCATTTTGGTACGGAACCCTAAAATTAACTGATATAATATCTATATACAGTATGGTTTTTAGGGTTCCGTACCCAAAGGGTAAAAACGGGACCCTATTACTAAGACTTCGCTGTCTGTCCGTCTGTCTGTCACCAGGCTGTATCTCAAGAACCGCGATAGCTAGACAGTTGAAATTTTCACAAATTATGTACTTATTTCTGTTGCCGCTATAACAACAAATACTAAAAACAAAATAAAATGAATATTTAAGGGGAGCTCCCGTACAACAAACGTGTTTTTTTCGGCGTTTTTTCGCCTTGTGGTACGGAACCCTTCGTGTGCGAGTCCGACTCGCACTTGGCCAGTTTTTTATACGATCAAATGAGCATTATGAGTCGTGCACTTTTGGATTTTCTCATTTTTTTTTTGTTTTAATAACCGACGAAAACTTTCACCGCAGGGGTTCAAGAATCATGTACCTACTGAATCCATACAGCCATGGTAACAGGATGAGCAGGTGGCCCTGCCACTGTACTGTGCTGAACAAGTCATGCCACAAGAAATATTGAATCCATTTTTCTCTACGCGTGTAGAGTCACGAGCACTAATATGTCAACACTTGGTAACTTTCATTGCGATTTTTTCGTGAAATAACCTTGCAACCTTGAAATACGACACTTTACATAAACCTATAGGTTCGAAAATACTATGTTCGTAATAACATAAAATTTCATTCAAAATGAAAGGAGAAAATAGCGTTTGAATAAAGCCAAGTGTATACATACTTATGCTCGTGACTGTACAGTAAAACGCAGTACTGAGGGATTTTCTTTTTCTTTTTTTTTAACGCTTCCCCATTCGCTGGATAGATGGCGCTGAACTTGGTAAGTTACTGCAAGGAACGGAAGTCACATAATTTTTTTATTAATTCACTTGGATGTAATTTTGAGATCGTAAAACGAAAGCTAACGAAACTGTCACTCAACGAGCGTGTATGACGTGACGCAATGTTTTTTTTTCCAAGCGTTTTGACTTTGGCACCTAGTAACGTAGTCAGTTCCACGCCATCTTCAGGGTTCTTGGAAACTATGTTTTTTTTAAATACTGAAAAGAAAAACCTCTCATTCATTAAAACACAGTCACCATACAACATGCACTAACATGCAAAATAAGTCATGCAGAGTTAACTTACTAGTACTATCTACTTACTCAATCACAGAGTTTCTGAAAAGATAAAACAAACATGAGGGAAAGATAAACCAAAAGATAGGGAAAGAAACATGAAAAACCATGCGTCAGGCATGCATGCGCGGTACACATCTGACACAATCATGTAACGTTTGAAATGCAAAATACACATGACGTCTGGTCGTCGTACTAATATGATGCTTAGGTAGGACGTAAAACTATAATATTTAATAGGTTACATGCGTGGTCGCCATTTTGAAAAAAAAAAACAAAATGGCGGTCAAGTAGGTATCCCACGGACCTTCAGAGCCCTTTATTCGATCTTATGGTGCTTAATGGCAGGTTACACGACTAGTATAGGTATACTAGGATCATAACAATGCAATGTCATTATTCATTTTGACAATAACAATGGGAAATTATATGTGCGGCAACAAAAGTTTTCTTTAGCACCTGCAACCTAGCGTCTTTTTTTATATGTGGGCGACGAGTTAATAGAACAGCTTCAATTATATTAATTCATCATCTTTACTATTCCAACAGAATATCAAAAAACCAGCGTCAATTTACGAGCGTAAATTAATATGACTCCGAGCTACCGATAAATATATTTACTTCTGATTTGATAACTCAGCGACTAATGTTGTAAGTGAGCTACTTTATATATTTTAGAGATTCAACATCTGTCTGCTAATAAAATCAAATTCCAGCCTCAAAATTAGCAATCAAAGTTTTTCATTCAACAACTAAATTAATAAATCATATTCTTTTTTCGTGAAAGTTTGCAACACAAGCGCGGGAGTGTACCTGACGCTCGTTGGGAATCATGTACCTAGAAATTCTGTTCAGAAGGAAGTTAGCGTACCCCACTTTCTGGTTGAAATAGGTCGAATCTGTCCCAAAACCGAATCGGGGCACCCCGACTCCACGTAGTCTTTTGGCTGCTACCCCGAGGGTGTATTTAAAAATCCGGAGGCGCGGAGGGAGTGCAGCCCCCGCCCGCTGTAACAAAGCATAGGCACCCGTGCGAGCCGTAGCGGCTGAGGCTGGTCGCCGGAGGCGACCAGTAAGCCGAAGCTGCGGAGGTGAGCATGGGTGCCTATCCTTTGTTACGTAAGGGCGAAGGGGCTGCACTTCCCGCAGCGCCGGAGACGTGCAGAAGCAACTTTGTATTGAAAACTAGTGTTTTGAGGTTAGGTTACAATAATTTGTTTTTCTCAAGAATGGTGGTAACATTATAAATAGATAGGCGAATACATGAAATTATAGCTTTCATTGACCATTATTTGATGACAATAATAAGGAAATTTTATGTTCAAATATAGTAGATTCACTCATCAATTACTTATGCTAAAGTATAAAAATAAAGGTGACTCTATGAAATTAGAATACGTTGATATTATTTTATAGATGAAGTTGATACACTTATTAGAAGCTGGCAATGAGTAGACATATCACAAATTTAGTTGCTTAAGAATTATCACCATGTTGCGTCATATTAACAGTAGCTTGTTTTACAATATATGGTCGCTTATAAACCATTTATTAGACGCTAAAAGTTCGTCGCTGACCTATTAATTCATTAGACAACTAAATATATTTGCAGACGAGAATGACATTTTAAAGAAGCTGCCTTAATTAGCACCCAATAACAATACGCACAGCACTAGCACTGCTCCTTAAGGGCCATAAGTGCGAGCGAGAAGTCCGATAAAAATCTATACTAATTACTAATATTATAAAGAGGTAAAAGTTTGTTTGTTTATAAGTTTGTATACATGTAGGGGATATTGATCTCCGGAACTACCAGTCGGATTAAAAAAATATTTTTGCATTTGATATCCCAATTCTTGGAGAAGGCTTTAAAGGCCTGCTAGCTGCGCCCCGCGGTTTCACCCGCATAAGTGTCGATCCCGTTGGAGTATCGGGATAAAAAGTATCATATGTGTTAATTCAGGAAATGATATGTGCTAATTTTCATCCAAATCTGTTCAACGGTTTACGCGTGATTGAGTAACAAACATCCAAACATCTTCACAAAGTTTCGCCATTATAATATTAGTGTGAATAGCTGACCCGACAGACATACTGTTTTTGATTTGAAAGACACGTGGCGCCATCTATTATCATAATAACGTTATTGTTGTTTTCCTCGGGAACAGCACTTTTTTTCGGGATGAAAGGTACCCTATGTCCGTTTCTGTACACCTGACAACGTATATGCAAAATTTCAGGATGATCGGTTCAGTGGTTTAGGCGTGAAAAGGTAACAAACAAACTTATATAAATATATACCAGCTTCCGCCCGCGGCTACACCCGCGAGGTATGTCGATAAAAACCTATGTCCTATGTCCTTCCCCGGGATGCAATCTATCTCTCCGCCAAAATTGATCGAAATCCGTTTAGTGGTTTAGGCGTGAAACGGTAACATACAGACAGACAGAGTTAGGTGAATTTTTCAAGTGGGCGTGGATGGCCAAATCCGAAACTATGAGAAATAGCGAAAAGTACTTGTAGGAGCGCTGACACATCAGTTTGTATTCGTCGTACGTGTACGTGCAGCGCTCGGCGACACCAGTTCGCCCGTAACCACTGTAGACTATAAACGCGCTCCCAACCTAATTAACTACTCCATTGTAATTTCGTAACAAGTTTAAATAAGTAAATTAATATTCTGATTCCGCCGAATTTCATTTCTCTCCGTACACACACCTAAAGACATTACATCACACACGCACACAAAATTGGTGACCCCGACGTGATCTAAAAGTGGTGTTGTGATTTAAAAACTATTAACGTGACTTTACAACGGTGATTTAAAAGGACATAAGTGTTGTGTGTACGTGATCGAGAACGGGCAACTCACTCAACATCAGCGTTTATAGTGCGGAATCTATTTAAAAACTAATCTGCGTGAGTAGTTATCATCATGGAAGACAAAATGCCAGCCGACGAATATTCCCTCTCACCAGTCTCCATCACCGACAAGATTGAAGATTTTTGGCCGAGAGCACCAGAATTATGGTTCACCAAGGCAGAGGCAATAATCAATTGCCAGAAGATGTCCAACGATTCTAAATATCGGATAATTTTATCAAAATTAAACCTAGAAGTCACGGAACAGGTCGCGGATATCTTATTAGGAAAAGAAATATGAGGCCTTGAAGCAAAAGTTAATTTCGGTGTACAAAGAGTCAGCAGAACGGCAAATTAAAAAGCTGATTGGTGAAATAGAGTTAGGCGATCAACAGCCATCGCACCTCCTACGGAAAATGCGGGACCTGGCCAGTGGAAAAGTAACCGATGAGACACTCAAGGTAATGTGGAAAAACCATTTACCACCATCAGTACGTGGAGTTTTGGCAGTCACAGCACAGATGAGGAAAACATGGAGAAATTGGCGTCGAGCGCAGACAAGGTCGCGGAGACTATCACCCCAATTCAAAGCGTCGCCAGCGTAAAGGAAAAACCAGGACCATCAGACAAGGATAATTTGGTGATAGCGGAAATAAACAAATTAAGCGACAGATTACGCAAGATAGAAAACGGTTCCAGAGGTCGTTCGAGATATGGCAGAGCTAGAAGATTTCGATCCAGGTCAAGATCAAACTCCAGGCCTAGAAACGTGAAAGCACCAGAAGACGACCCCAACTGGTTATGTTTTTATCACTTCAAGTACCGCAACAAAGCGGATAAGTGCGTCCAGCCCTGCAATTGGAAGAAGAAGGACGCCAAGCCATCGGAAAACTGGGGTCGGTGCAGTCAGCGACGGGAGGCTGCGACCGCGTGCACGTCAATCACCGTCTATGCGTCAGAGACAGGAATTCAGGTTTGAACTTTTTAGTGGATAGTGGTGCAAATGTGTCTGTTCTACCTCGCAGAGTTATTTTAAAAAAGGGTAACGCACATAGTGCCTGTTACAAGTTGTATGCTGCGGACGGTTCCGAGATCAATACGTACGGTACGCACATTTTAGAACTAGACTTAAATCTTAGACGAGCGTTCCGTTGGTTATTTACGATAGCGGACGTACAGCAACCGATATTAGGTGCTGACTTCTTAGCTAATCATAAGTTGTTAATTGACTTGAACGGACGAAGGCTAGTGGATCAGGTTACTAATTTATGTACGAGAGGAAATCTCTCCAGTTCCGCTGAGCCCACTTTAGAGACCATTACTAATAATTGCCACTATTATGAATGATTGAGTAAGTTCCCAGAATTAACCAAGCCTGTTTCATACAAGGAGACACCTAGGCATGACGTTTGCCATCAGATAGAGACAACCGGTACCCCAGTGCACGCACGAGCGAGACAGCTACCACCGGACAGGTACGTAAAAGCCAAAAATGAATTTAGGGTTATGCAAGAGCTTGGGATCTGTAGGCCGAGTCATAGCGCTTGGGCAAGTCCCCTGCACGTAGTACCCAAAAAAGACGGAAACATTAGGCCATGTGGAGATTATAGACTTTTAAACGCGATTACTAAACCTGATCGCTACCCCGTGCCCCGTCTTCATGACTTTACGTATATTTTGGCTAACAAGAAGATTTTTACAAAGTTAGATATTAACCGAGCGTATAATTGCATAGGTACCTGTCGCGGAAAAAGACGTAGAAAAAACTGCTGTCATAACACCTTTTGGATTATTTGAATTTACGCGCATGCCTTTTGGATTACGAAATGCAGCGCAAACTTTTCAGCGTTTCATGCATCACACTGTTTTGCAAGGTTTAGATTTTTTATTTAATAATGTTGATGACGTAATTATCGCATCAGAAAATTCAGCACAGACATAAGGCATATTAGCGGGAACGATAACGTAGTAGCAGATGCTTTATCTAGAGTAGTAACAATATCGTGTCCCACCCACGACGATTGATTTCGCAGAACTCGCAATGGCGCAGGAAACGGACGCCGAGCTAGCAAAATTGCAACACGAATCAAATTACAATAACAACGTCGTGTTGAAACGTGTAACCTTATTCAATACAAAGAAATACGTTGTTTGTGAAGTTTCAACCGACTCAGCACGTCCATACTTGACTGGAAAGTTTCGACGTATAGCTTTTGATTCAATACATGAATGTGTGTTTTCATTGGCGTCATCATGACGAATACTGTGGAGTCCAAGGGGTGCCAAATTTTATTTATAGCAGAGTATGTCGTCATGGTGACTACCCTTAACTTCAAATATAATATATGTATATATATTTTTTTTTTAAATGTAAGAAATTTCAAGAGGGAACCTTGAAAAAAAGGTAACCGCACCATTGTATTCTATCAGTGCAAAGGTTAAAAAAAAGGCACTCGTATTAAGATAAGATCATGTAATTAGAAAAATGTAACCTCATTATTGTATAATACTTACTATATTTATCACATCTAAAAATAAAGTACAGAAAACAAAAGAACCGATTGTAATGTATAAAATCAAACACTACTTGTACCATTTGTAATAACAGCGTGATAATATAGCATAAAGTTATAAATCATAACATTGTATAAAGCAAACATTGTAAGTAGCGCAATCGCACACCAGTAACACACAAGGTATCTGATTACAACATTGTTCAGTGTAATGACATGATGTATAAGCAAATTTTTTGTAACTAGTAGTTCTGATCAACATGTATTTAAGTTAGTAACATTCATTTATCAGATCATTGAAATTATTTTGTAAAAAACCATCAGTTTTTTAAAAAAAGGGAGGAATAGTGTAGGAGCGCTGACACATCAGTTTGTATTCGTCGTACGTGCAGCGCTGGGCGACCCCAGTTCGCCCGTAACCACTGTAGACTATAAACGCGCTCCCAACCTAATTAACTACTCCATTGTAATTTCGTAACAAGTTTAAATAAGTAAATTAATATTTTGATTCCGCCGAATTTCATTTCTCTCCGTACACACACCTAAAGACATTACATCACACACGCACACAATATACTCAAAGGAGTCGCTAAAACTGGATCATTGGATTTTTGAAAAATCAATATTTCTAGCCAGGAATCGAACCCATTGATTTTGAAAAAATAACACTGTATTATTACACCATTTGATAGAGTCGCTAATAATAATGATGATAGTGCGGATCGAATTCTGGTCTAAGGTACAGATAATGTAGGTAGGTATGACATTGAGTACTTTAAAATAAAAAGCAGTTTATTAAAATCCAACATTTTCCTTAAGTTTGCCGTATGTCATTACTTCCCAGAATTCGATTGCGTTCATTGATAATAGTACCTACGTACCTAACCGGCGCGGAGATTGGATAACCTACTTAGTGTCGCTCGGTGTCCAACTTTTAACCTTTTTTAAATGTTTTTGGGACAAAATATAACATGGGGTAAAAAATATTGGAATCGATTCAGTTACATATTCTGAACAAACTATATTCAGGTTTCGCATATACTAAAAATAACGTTGTATAGGTTTAACCGAGAGGCCGCCATTTTGAAAAAAAAAAACAATGGCGCGACAGTAAGTATGCCACGGATCTTCAAAACTCTTTATAAAAGCTGTACTAAAGTTAATAAAATCATCCAAATGGACTTACCTCCTTGTAATATCTAGATCGGCTTCTCGGTGCAAATTGTCATATAGAGAAATATAATATATTATACTTATAGTCAATATAATTAACTGATTTCTTCGTGAACGATACCATCGTTTCAACATGATCACTGACATCTGCAAAAATAGAAAAATAAACATTATACAAAGCTTCTATCTTATTTTCCTCAAGAAAGCGCGTAAAATTCAAATTTGCTTTCATTTTTTGCAATTTGTATTTCAGTACGTCAACTGTGGCAACATTACCATAATTTTTGACTTTTATACAATCTACTCCAACATGGAGTTAGTTGTTTAAATTTTTATTGATTTATTTTGTCAAAAAGGTACGCCTAAGGTATGCCTCTTTTGATTGAACCATTTAATTCTACTAAATCTCACATAGAATCACTGTAATAGCCAAGAGTATGAGCTGGGTAAAAATGACACATTTTTGGCTACTTTACCTAGCTTACAGTTTGCATTGAATGTCCCCCCCAGAGTGCACGCGACGTCAAGTTACCAATGGTCCTGGCGTTAAAAAAGCGATCTATTCATTTTTGATGCTACCATCATCGTTTATGTGAGCACTACCAATATATAGGTAAAGTTGCCCCGAAAATTTTAAAAACGAACATAATTGACCACATAGAATAAAAAAGTACACTATTTTGACAATTAACGAAGTTGCTAGCTTGAAAAACTTTTTGGGATACCACAATTTATTATAAAATCTACCAATATGTCTAAAATTGCGTCAATTGCCACAGACAAAAAAATATTTAATAGGAACTATTATAGGGTATGCTTAGGTAAAGATGCCAACGGAGAGTAAAGATGCCACAGATGACCGGTATTAGGTTGTATCATCATTATCTGCCTAGCCTTTTCCCAACTATGTTGGAGTCGGCTTCCAGTTTAACCGGATGCAGCTGTATACCAGTACTTTACATGGAGCGACTGCCTGTCTGACCTCCACAACCCAGTTACTGGTAAATGATAAATGATTTATTTTCTGTAAGTAGGTTTGTACAAACACTTTTACACGTCAATTATACATATTTTTTTAAGCTAGATGAGGTCGGCGTTTCCTATCTGACTATTCTGAGAAGAAAGGCCGAAACAAACTGAGAGGTCACAGTCTCTTTTAAAGTCCAGACAAAATCTTGGTCAGATCGTGTGAAGACCATGTAGATTGGTGTCTGAAATGGTATTTTGAGGAAAGAACCATACAGGGTAATACGATACCCCTTGGTAAGACTAGTTGTCAGACTTTCTGGCTTCTGACTAAACGTAACGACTGTCAAAGATCCACGAATGACAGCCGGGACCAACGGCGGCAGCGACGGTGTAGGTATGTTAGTCAAAAATGTGTTTGCAGAATTATAATCATAGGAATCATCAACACAAATCTCTAAGTTAAAATTGACCTCAAATGTAATGATTTCATGAATTAAACTCTGTCCAGTTGGTTAACCAGTTTTAGGGTTGCGTACCAAAATGGTAAAAAACCGGGCAAGAGCGAGTCGGACTCGCGCACCGAGGGTTCCGTAACATCCGGGTTTATGCATAAGGTTTATGTTTATGAAATTAAATGTTTTTTTTATTTTTGAGTTGATTGAATGAATGGTAAATTGTGGTTTACGATTTATGACGTATTAAAAAAAAACTACTTACTAGATCTCGTTCAAGCCAATTTTCGGTGGTAGTTTACATGGTAATGTACATCATATATTTTTTTTAGTTTTATCATTCTCTTATTTTAGAAGTTACAGGGGGGGGGGGGACACACACATTTTACCACTTTGGAAGTGTCTCTCGCGCAAACTATTCAGTTTAGAAAAAAATGATATTAGAAACCTCAATATCATTTTTAAAGACCTATCCACAGATACCCCACACGTATGGGTTTGATGAAAAAAAAAATTTTGAGTTTCGGTTCTAAGTATGGGGAACACTAAAATTTATTGTTTTTTTTTCTATTATTGTGTGAAAATCTTAATGCGGTTCACAGAATACATCTACTTACCAAGTTTCAACAGTATAGTTCTTATAGTTTCGGAGAAAAGTGGCTGTGACATACGGACGGACGGACGGACGGACGGACAGACAGACAGACGGACAGACGGACAGACAGACAGACAGACATGACGAATCTATAAGGGTTCCGTTTTTGCCATTTGGCTACGGAACCCTAAAAAGGAACCCTTATGGTGAGACTAAGTCTGTCTGTCACAGCTGGATGCTGGATATCTCAAGAACTACTAATGCTATCAACTTGAAATTTGGAATAGTTTTAGATGACGTTTGCCCAACTAATTTGCAAATAAGAAAGAAATAAAAATATATGTATATTTTTTGCAACAGGGACTGAAAGAGGGTCTGAAAAATTCGAAGTGGGGCTACTAGGGCATGTGGGGTATCATATGAAAGAGCGCAGTTTGCACATTTTCAAAAAACAATTTTTTTTTTAGGCCGCATGGTTTTCGACTTTTGATGAAAAATGTAAAAAAATATAAGTACCGCCAATTATCTCCGAAGTTTGCAAAGAGAAAAATCTGAAATAATTCTATGTGATAGAAGTTTATGTAAAGATTACAGGAAAAATAAAACGAAGTCTCTATATAGCATACTTTTTCAGAAATCATCAACAAAAGTTACATTAGTTCCACTATCGGTCAAGAGATGGCGCTGACATAAAACTGCAATATTCTACACCGCAATGCACAGTATTAAAATTCTCTGATGAATATAGGCCTCGTTGATGAAAATTTAAAAACATAATTGATGGTACGGAACCCTCGGTGCGCGAGTCCGACTCGCTCTTGCCCGGTTTTTGACAGATGGAACTAGTGATTGCAGAAACGTCATATCGATAATTTAAACTTTAATTTGTATGTAGTATTAATAATCGATTTTCACAGCACGAATAAAAATGGTGCGGTTTCTATGCCTGTGTCTATTATTATTAAATACAAAACAATATAAATTAGCCCTAACTAAGTAATAACAGCCGCACGGGTCGTACGATCAGATTAATCTACGCTTGCCGCGGTTGGTCCGTGGATGGGTGACAATCTTTACATACTAAGACCCCTCCGTGCCTCGGAAAGCAAGTTAAGCCGTTGGTCCCAGCTGTTCTTTTTTAGGGTTCCGTAGCCAAATGGCAAAAACGGAACCCTTATAGATTCGTCATGCCTGTCTGTCTGTCCGTCTGTCTGTCTGTCCGTCCGTATGTCACAGCCACTTTTCTCCGAAACTATAAGAACTATACTGTTGAAACTTGGTAAGTAGATGTATTCTGTGAGCCGCATTAAGATTTTTACACAAAAATAGAAAAAAAAACAATAAATTTTAGGGTTCCCCATACTTAGAACCGAAACTCAAAATTATTTTTTTCATTAAACCCATACGTGTGGGGGTATCTATGGGTAGGTCTTCAAAAATGATATTGAGGTTTCTAATATCATTTTTTTCTAAACTGAATAGTTTGCGCAAGAGACACTTCCAAAGTGGTAAAATGTGTCCCCCCCCCCCCCCCCCTGTAACTTCTAAAATAAGAGAATGATAAAACTAAAAAAAAATATATGATGTACATTACCATGTAAACTACCACCGAAAATTGGTTTGAATGCGTCATAAATCGTAAACCACAATTTACCATTCATTCAATCAACTCAAAAATAAAAAAAAACTTTTAATTTCATAAACATAAACCTTATGCATAAACCCGGATGTTACGGAACCCTCGGTGCGCGAGTCCGACTCGCTCTTGCCCGGTTTTTTTTTAATAATTTTATGATGTATTTTTGCTGTAGTGCCAATAAACGCATTTTTCTTTCTTTTCTTTAATCATAATGATGATGATGGTGATGATGATGAAGTGACTTTATGCCTTTTTTTAGAATAAATATCTTTAAATCTAGATACCGATGCTCATTATGTCTGTGAAGTTTAGTCAAGCAATTAAATAAGATAATATTTATAATTATTACCATATTTCTGTGTACACAGCAATTTCCGGAGTGCCTCTCCGTGCAGTCCGAGACAAGACAGCGCCAAACCAGCTTTATATCAGTCTAACCCCGCGTATCAGTAAGCTGAAAAAATAAATATAAATAATTAGCTAATAATACCTTAACAATTTTTGAAGTGAAAACCCAGGGCAGGAAGCGGAGGGCTGAAGGGCAGGCGCGTAGGCGCGTTGGTCATTTTTTGAGAAGGGAAAAAACTATTGAACTCGCGCCACTGTTACCGTAAGCGAAACCGCGCGTGTTTTGCTTATAAGAAGATTAAAAAATTAGGATGTGTTGGGCTGTCCTCGGGATGTAAGTACTCGGTTTTAATGTATATCCGATATGTCAGTGACTGATGGCAAAGTATTCTGTTTGTGTTTTGTTTTCCCTTCTGTGGGCACTCCCGGAGTGCCACTGCTTTTTTTTTTCGACCAATCTCAGCGGAGACCAGCCATCAGCAGCGTAGGAAATATTATAGTGCAAAAGTGCCTGCGACACCCAGGTTCACTCTCTCTTCCCTCACTCTCATTGTCTGATGGGACGGCAATCCGACACAACCGGAGAGGGATCAGGCACAGGGTCAACAGATTAACGAGCTTCCCGAAGCTGCATCTGGTTAGACTGGAAGTTGACCCCAACATAGTTGGGAAAAGGCTAGGCAAATGATGAGATGATTCGTATGGAAATAACTTGAGGCCCATTACACTAAAACCTATTTGCTCAGCCATTGTTCTAATCGGGTCAAAATTATGTCTAAATATTATTGAACATTCCGAGAAATTCATAAAATTTTGATAATGTTTTTAATGGCACACCGTAAGGTATTAAAACAATCACTGTGCTTGCCATTGTTTTATGTTTCTTCTATTATTCGAATGGCCTTGTGGGTTATATTACATTTGACGAGGTAGGTTCCCTTACAACAGCTTTAATACTATAATTTGCCAAACAATACTAAACCCAACCCAACATTTTTTTTAAACAACACTCTTGTATGGAGATCCCCTTTGATTTTTTACTTTATTTTATTTTTATTAAATGTTGTCATAGACACACTGAATTTTTTTCTCAAATATTAAGGTTCATGAGATACAGCCTGCTGGAAAGACAGATGGAAAGATGGATGGGCGGACAGACAGTGGAGACTTAGTTATAGGGTCCTGTTGGCACCCTCTCGGTACTAAACCCTAATAAAAGGGTACTAAGTAAAACAAAAAAAATATAATTAAGTACGCAAGTTTGAAGAGAAAAAAGGCTTACCAAATGTAATAAAATGATTGGAAAATGACGAATGAAAACTAAATTTCAACATCAAAAAAATCGTACAAAACATTGGGTACTTTCCTACGAAATAAGGTAAGTAAAAAAATATGTAGGTAATTTTGAGGAAGTTATTATCATCGTTCAATGTTGCTGGGGTCAATTTTTGAAAGGCAAATTAATAAGCTAGCTAGTAGTAAATTATTTTGGTATGAACTTTTTTTTTATACTTTTTTTTTTGTTTTTTTTTCTTTTTGGCTTCGCACGGTTTGTGCATTTAACCAATGTCATGTTATGTTTTTTATTACAAAGGAAATAAAGGTAGGGAAACAAAAATATTATTATTCGAATTAGTTATAACGGGATTTTTTTTATACTTTGCTAGTACCTATTGTAAACAATATTTTTTTTACTCACCCGGTTATGGAAATTATGAACACTTGCTACCTACATAAACAGTCGGCGTTGATTCCACAATGAGATTCACAATTATTTGCGATGTATGTAAATTTTTACGACGGATATTTTAAAGCTAAACTAATAGTAAACAAAAATACGAGACCGCATTCGAGCCAGATTATTTAGTAGCTAACCGACCGACGACCGATAAAAACAAAACAAACTTTCTGTTTGACAGTTTTGATTGACATATGTATGATTGATTGATATGATGAGAGTTTACGAAGAGAGCTACACACATGTTACACAGCGTTAGTTTTCGTTTTCATTGCATTTATCCAAAAAAAATTAAAAAAACCGGGCAAGAGCGAGTCGGACTCGCGCACCGAGGGTTCCGTAACATCCGGGTTTATGCATAAGGTTTATGTTTATGAAAATAAATGTTTTTTATATTTGAGTTGGTTGAATAAAAGGTAAATTGCGGTTTACGATTTATGACGTATTAAAAAAAAACTACTTACTAGATCTCGTTCAAACCAATTTTCGGTGGTAGTTTACATGGAAATGTACATCATATATTTTTTTTAGTTTTATCACTCTCTTATTTTAGAAATTACAGGGGGGGGGGGACACATTTTACCACTTTGGAAGTGTCTCTCGCGCAAACTATTCAGTTTAGAAAAAAATGATATTAGAAACCTCAATACCATTTTTGAAGACCTACCCATAGATACCCCACACGTATGGATTTGATGAAAAAAAAATTTTGATTTTCGGTTCTAAGTATGGGGAACCCTAAAATTTATTGTTTTTTTTCTATTTTTGTGTGAAAATCTTAATGCGGTTCACAGAATACATCTACTTACCAAGTTTCAACAGTATAGTTCTTATAGTTTCGGAGAAAAGTGGCTGTGACATACGGACGGACAGACAGACAGACAGACAGACAGACGGACAGACAGACAGACAGACAGACAGACATGACGAATCTATAAGGGTTCCGTTTTTGCCATTTGGCTACGGAACCCTAAAAAGTTCCGAATTAGCTTCAATAATACGATTTTTTCCATTTAGTTTATATTGGTGATAGTTTAATTTTAACAGATATTTACATATTATGTAGTGTTAATTGAATTTGTGTGTCTGGTAAAGAGATGTCACTAAGATAACCTTGAGTTGTCAAGTGACCTTGGTCATTATGAACTTATCATTATGAATCATTATGAACTTTATTGACTTACTACGAAAAAATCCCCATTGAACAAATACGGTGTGACCAGTAAACTATATTATCACTATAAATTTTAAAAAAGTAGATACCTTCAAGTCAAGGGATACCTTTTTATTTAATAGGGATGGAATATTTTTAGCAAACAAAAAGAAAGATTGTCAACATTTAAATCATACATATTCTATAACTTAGAATAACTTGAAATTATACTGGTTTTGACGGGTTTAACTACTAGTAGCGTTTTTCATTTCTGTAGTCAATTTAGATACAAAGAGTAGCATATTACATCAATATCTGACTCTATGATAGCATAATTTCCACGTCAAAAATATTCATGACACAGTTGCAAAAAAGGTGGACTCAAAAGGCTTGGTTTCAAGCCAGCACAGCATAGATTAAATTACGCCAAAGGTTAGTAAGAGAGGAAATGCGGGTAATACCCTCATACCCTGTTTCTGTATGTGAAGTGAATGTTGCAGCACGTCGTGAAATTACGACTTTATTATATATTTCTGATTTCTGATAAGATTATGAAACTTATGCAAAACTGGGAAAACGTGGATGCAAACTGCCTAAAACATCGGAGAATGAGTGTGTTTCGGCCCTCCTTCTCAGAGTAGTCAGATAGGAAACGCTGACCTCATCTAGCTTTTTTGGAGTGAAAACTTCTTTGGGCGCGTTTGACATTTTTTGAGATGGGGAAAAACTATTGAACTCGCGCCACTGTTACCGAAACCGACACCGCTTCGGTCAGTGGGTCGTCTTATGCAGGGGCCACACCAACGGCAAACACCGTTGATTATCGCGGTGTTCGGCGTTAACCGTAACACGGTAACTTGTGGTTATACCCACAACTTATCGTGATAATTTCACAACGGCATTCACTTTACTTTGATGTTTGAGAATGTTCAAACTACGCTCTAAAACTATTCCAACTTTCAAATTGATAGTTAAGAACTAAAAAGTTCTTGAGATATCCAGCTGTGACAGACAGACTGAGTCTCACCTTACGGGTTCCGTTTTACCATTTTGGTTTGGAACCCTAAAACTAGATGAGGTCGGCGTTTCCTAACTGACTACTCTCAGAATTTAAGAAAGGCCAAAACAAACTAAGAGGTCTCAAGACCAGACATAATCTTGGTCTTGGTTGGTTGGAGATTGATGTCTGAAATGGTCTTAATCAAATCAAATCAAATCATTTATTTTTGCTGAATACACTGTTACAATGGTGTTATAAGAATTACACGTTTCAAGTGATTCTACCGTTAGGCATGCAAAAATTTATACAGTCATAGTTATTCATCAATTAATCAAAATAGACATTGAAATAAATAAAATTAGATGAAATAAGCACGTTATAGTTATAATAAGTTAAAGTCATAGTGGAGAATAAATTATTTATTAAATAATAAAAATATTTAGATTATTTCAATGTCAATGTCAAAATTAGTTATTAAGAGATACATGCATAATTCATTGAATAATTGATTTTACTTGATGTCACTGTGAGTTCTATAATTTGGCAAAATTATCATTGAGGAAGTCATTCAAGTTATAGTAGCATTTATTAACCAGAATTTTTTTTAGACTTTTCTTAAATAGGGCCGTATTCATTGCCCTTATTTCTTTAGGTAATTTATTGAAGATTACAGGAGCCATATGGAACACACTTTGTACCTACATTAAAGAGGTACATGTTCGGGGTACATAGAGGCGTAGTGCGTCCCGTTCTTGCCTATTATTTATTTCTGATGCTAATTTAAATAGGTTTTTATTGGTTTTCACAAATAATGAGACCTCATAGACATACAGACTTGGGCGAGTCAGAATCTTATACTCCTGGAAAAACGGTTTACAGGTTTCGACCATTTGAATCCCAAACATAGCCCTTAAGCACCCAGGATCGCCCAGAGGACACGGTGGAGCACACGGTGGAGGTCTGCCCCGCTTGGGCGGAGCACCGCCGTGTCCTCGTAGAGGCGATTGGCAGCGACGGCGACCTCTCGCGTCCGGCCCTGGTGCAAGCCATGGTCCGGGGCGAGAGGGAGTGGGAGGCAGTCACCTCCTTCTGCGAAGCAGTCATGCTAGCGAAGGAGGTGGCGGAACGGCTCAGGGAGAGAGCCTCCCGTCCCAGCCGCCGCGGGAGACGCTCCGGACGTCGGGAGCCGCGTGACGACTCCCGGCCACCGTAGGCGCGGGCCTGCGGGCGGAGAGTAATGGGTAGCTCACCGCCCGATCAGGACCAGGCCCGTGCCGGACGGCGCGTACGTGTTCCACGCGCGCCTCAAAGAGATGTCAGCATCGGGGAGGGGCCCCTTAGGGCCGAAGCCTGCCGGGTCAGCGGGATTGTCCGAAAGGGTTACCGCTGGCCCGGAACATAAAGGGCTAAGGAAGGAACACGGGTGGGTTTTAGTCAGTAAGAGTCTGACACTCCCTTCCGCTCCACCCAGAGCGGGAGGAGTCATTTGATGATTTCCCATCCACAAAAAAAAAAAAAAAAAAGCCCTTAAGCACCGTTTTTGTGCTTTAAAAATTATGTCAATATCTGTCGAATTTCCCCAGAAAATTACACCATACCTCAGTACTGAAGCAACTAAACCATGATAAGCCGCTAACAACGTATTTATATTTGAGACCTTTCTAAGTTCATGTCCCTACATGAACTTGTGAACATTGTGCAAAAGATTAAATAAATCAGTATGTGCCCTCATAAACTGATTTATTTAATGTTTTGCACAATGTTTCAATCTGGGTCTTTTGAGGAAAGAACCACGCAGATTGAGTGGACATGTCCAGTCAGTGCACGCATTTGTCAGTAATAGTGCAGCTGATCTTAGTAGCAGCCAGGAGTTTGGAAGTCGGCGGTGTTACCCCCGATCCTCGGAAAGCACGTTAAGTCGTTGGTCCTGCGCCTGATCTCTCTACAGTCGCGTGGCATGGGGAAGAGAGTGCACCTGCGTCGCGGCTGTCAGTATATCACTAGCTTCTGCCCGCGACTTCGTTCGCGTGAAATTTCACCCTCCCCCATTCACCCTCTTAGGGGTGGAGTTTCGAAAAACCATTTCTTAGTGGACACCTACTCTTCACGAAGAACACACCCTCCAAATTTCATGTCTCTAGGACCAGCGGTTTAGGCTGTGCGTTGATTTATCAGTCAGTCAGTCAGTCAGGACTTTGAATATTATATTTATCTAGCTTCTTTCTGGCGTTTTTCCTTTTGCTCGGCTCCTAACGGTCATAGCGTGATGATCAATAGCCTATATCCTTCCTCAAGAATTGGGCTATCAAATACAAACAGATTTTTATCAAATCCGATCGGTAGTTCCAGAGATTACCCCCTACATACAAACTTACAAAATTTATCTCATTATAATATTAGTATGGATAATATCATGCCACCTAGTACTTACCTAATATTTATTTCATATTTCTAGAGAAATATTGACATGAGGTAGGTATAGGTAGGAACATGTTAGTATGTCTAAGTTTTATATTGACCGCCACATCGCCGTGTGTCATAGCGTTGCTGGTTATAGGGCTCATATTTATGTGGCTGCAGCACGTCAGTGGGCGGCAGTCGCGTTATCGTCATCAGATGAATCCAGAGTTGTAAATTGTGCAGTGCGCTGTCATACAGTTCAACAAAGGAGTAGGTATTTAATCTGTAAGTATTTTGAATTATTTTCTTTTATTTTTATTTATATAAGTAGGTAGGTACCGGATGACTTTTTTAATGTCTGGAAAAAACAACAACGGTACAGTTACCGGCACGTAAGTTGGCAAGAGTTTCTGTAGTGGGGGAAGTTTGCGCACGCACAATTTCATACATTTTTATATGCGCGAACTTCCCCCACTACGAAAATCTCTTGCCAAGTTACGTGTATAATATGTGAATATTTATTATTAGAGTGCGTATGATTATAATTTCATTATTTTTTAATCGATTTATTATTTTTATCAAAAATTATGTTTTTATCGTTCTAGTAGGTAGGTACTTATGTGAAAAAATTTTTAACAAAAAAAAACCGACTTCCCAAAAAAACACTAAGTACTTACAAAGTGAAAAATAACTAATTTCGGTAGTCGGTGGCAAAAACTAAAATACAGATCCAAAGACACCGACTTCCGGAATTAAAGTTATTTTTCACTTTGTAGTGTTTTTTGGGAAGTCGGTTTTTTTTTGTTAAAAAGTTTTTTACATACCTACCTACTAGAACGATAAAAACATAATTTTTGATAAAAAATAATAAGTACCTACTTAAATCGATTCGAAGTCGGTTTTTTTTTGTTAAAAAGTTTTTATTTCTCGCTTATTAGTGGGTTTGTTTATCATGTTTTAAGTTACAATAGCGCAATGTCAACTTGCCCATCGCCTTTTACAAAATATTGCTTTTCCCGATGCAGAGGGACGTTAATTGTTGAGGAGTTCTCCTGGTATTCCACCATCAGCTTTATTTCACCATCCGCATTGTGACGAGCATAAAGTGCTTAGCAACCATATTAAAGTTATCGAATCGCAACCCGTGAAATAATTATTATTGAGTAGTTCCGGTGGCCATCTATGGTCTTCTTTATCGGTTCCACTTCACCAAATGGTGGTTTCCGAGAGCTAATGCACGAGTTACTATAAAAAATACCCATATCACTATAGGTGCGCCTATAATATTTGAGGAGTTCCCTCAATTCCTCATGGATCCCATCATCAGAAATGGATTTTGAAAAAAATGGGACCAATCTGGAAGTACTTATATCCTATTCATGGTTGAAAAAAAAACAGTTTTTTTTTTATATTTTATAAAACAAACAATTCATAATGTTTAAAACTAGTGTTTTTTTTACTTTTTACCTTTAGGCATCAATTTCAAATCAATTATAGCGAATAATAATCCATATTTTCTAAACTATTTTCTAATTCACATTAGTAAAAATTAACAAAACGAGAAATATTTAAGTACTTTTTGTTGCGTATCTCTAATCTAATTATGAAAAATTGTACAAAACACTTGCATGTACAATGCGATTCAAATAAGAATAGGAACGTCAATGACCTCTATCTGTCAAATGTTGATTGAAAAGTACGGGTGTGCAAAGAAAACTTATTTGCGTATCAATAACTTTTGTTTTGTTTAACCCGAGTCTTAGATAAATCAAAGTGAAAAAAACATAAAAAAATTAATTATAATTTTTTTTTTTAATTATGCTACTTTCTTTCTTATTTTTAACCACCTTCAAAAAAGGAGGAGGTTTTTTTTAACCACCTTCAAAAAAGGAGGAGGTGTCTCAATTCGACCGTATATATATATTTTTTTTTTATGTGTGTTCGCGGATAACTTCGTCGTTTATGAACCGATTTTGATTATTCTTTTTTTGTTGGAAAGGGGATATACCAAGGGTGGTCCCATGATAAGGAAACCAGTATCTGATGATGGCACCCCAGTGAAATCGAGGGGAACTTTCGAAAATCGTAGGTGCGGCTAGTGGGTTTGTTAATTTTTTCATTAAGTATTTTAAAGCACTACAATTTAATGAAGGCCTGAAGTCGATCTGATGATGGAGCCGAAAGACAGTCGAGGGGACTCCGCAACGATTTACGGCAGTTACCTTGTGTTTGGGCTTGATTAATTTGTATTGATGTGAACTTTACACCTAGATGGGTTGCGACTAGGGTTACCAGATGAAAAATTTAAAAGTCCGGAGAAAAAGCCTGAATTCTTTAAAAAATCCTGAGAATTTGTGGCAATTTCAGATTTTTTTCTCAAACGTAATGTACAATTTAAAAAGTTATACTTATTGTTAATAATTTTGTGCACTGAGGATCTCGATTTTCGGAGGTCATGCCCACGCGTTGGGCGCGAATGCACTCCAGCCCTCCCATAAGGTACATATCATAACAAAACAAATATGAAAAAACTGATAAGTAGTTGAAACTTTCATAGATAAATAAGTGTTGATTTTATTTATGCAATTAACATGACCAAAGTTGTTTTTTTAATTAGTCACTATGAGTAAAGATTTTTTTTCTGTTTTGTACCTTTTAATAAAAAGATCTAAAAGTTCTACTCTATTTTATTGAAAATTCTGAAAATCCTGAGATTACCTGAGATTCACAAAATCCGGCCGTAATCCTGAGAAGAGCTTGAAAATCCTGAGATCTCAGGACAAATCCTGAGATATGGTAACCCTAGTTGCGACTGTCATTAGGGTTCTGATGATGAAGACGAAGGACAGTTAAGGGAACTCCTCAACAGTTTACAGTAGCTACCTTGTGTATGTTCACCGATTACTCGAAGACGGCTGGACCGATTCCAAAAGTTCTTTTTTTTTTTGAAAGGGTATACTCTCGAGGTGGTCCCATTATCATCAAGTTGGAATCTGATGAGAGGATTCCATGGAAATCGAGGGAAACCCTCCAACTTTATAGGCAAAGCTACAGCGATTTGGATATTTTTTAAAGTAACTTGAGCATTTGCTCTCGGAAATCATCACTTGGTAAAGTGGAGCTGATGATGAAGATCACAGATGGCCATCGGAACTACTCACTGACAAATATTTCACGGGTTGCGATTCGATTATTTTAATATGGTTGCTAAGCAATTTATGCTCATCACAATGCGTATTGCGAGTGATTGTTGAGGATCTCCTGGTTCTTACCGGGAGAACTCCTCAACAAATAACGTCCCAGCATCGGGAAAAGCAATATTTTGTAAAAGGTGATGAACAGTTGGCATTAGGCTATTGTAACTTAGATAAATTACAAACTGACCCACTAAAAAGTGAAAAATAAAAACATTTTTACAAAAAAAAAAAACAACCGACTTCCAAAAAAAAACACTTAGTACCTACAAATTGAAAAATAACTTTAATTTCGGAAGTCGGTGTCAATAAACGAAAACGCGGAACCAAAGACACCGACTTCCGAAATTAAAGTTATTTTTCAATTTGTAGTGTTTTTTTTTTGGAAGTCGGTTGTTTTTTTTTTGTAAAAATGTTTTTTCATTGTTGACAACAATTCACCAGAAAGTAAAGAAGATGCCAGCCGCCATCTTGTCCTAATATACTGTATAATCTATGATCTTGTCGTTGTTGGGTGTTACATACTCTGTGGTTGTTGGTGTGCTTCTTCGCGCAGCTAGTACGAACATAAATGTATGGAACAACAGATTTTTTTTTTTGCGATTTCAAGTTTGGTCCTCATAGTAAAAGACGTTCATAATGATGAGTCAGTGTCTTCATAATGATGGGTCAGTGTCCTCTTAATCTTGATTAATCTTTCTTTTCTCTTCCATAGAGAGTTTGGTGTGACACTTAATAGCACATAGACAATCTTCACTACCTATTGAAACTCTTTCTGGTACCTTATTTCTTTTGACATTTATGTATGCCTGCCCAAAAGCCCAGCCTCTTTCTGAAAGAAAAAGAAAGAAAAGAAAGTACGATTATTTGCGGTAAACATGACGCAGAGAAAAATCACAAACACAATGAATAACTAGTTGGGGAAACCATGCGTCACATCCACACAAAACGGCAATCGCTCAGCTTAAAGCGCCGAATACACTAGGGAACATTTTGTCCCGCAACATGACGCGCAACACTCAATATACGTGACCCTGCAACGTTGCATAGTGTCCTGGAACATGCCCCGCAACATTGTACGTGACGCGGGGCATGTTGCTTGCGCCTCGAGAGCGAGCGCACGGGTCCCGCGTCAGTGTCGCGCCATTTGTCACCGAGTGTAGTCGCGTACGCAACGTGCCTCTTAACTTTCTCGTTGTAGTAAGAAATTCCGCATCCACCACCTTCTCTTTCTCTTACGTTTCAACACACTGGATATAATTACTATGTACGCAGCACTAATAGCCACAACCTCCTCGGGCGACATTTCTATGAGCACTGACTAGTGTGGCCGGCAAAATGTTCTGCGACAATTGTCTCGGGACACTTCACGTAGTTGTTGAGGGACATGTTCCGCAACATGTTTCTTCATTTGCTCCTTAGTGTATCCCAGGCTTAATGCTAAGACCCTATGCGAGATAGAGCCGCAGCACTGGTTTTCAGATGCAGCCGGCGTTGACGTGATGACGTCAACCGGTGCAGATGATAACATAAAAAAACTGGCCAAGTGCGAGTCGGACTCGCACACGAAGGGTTCCGTACCACAAGGCAAAAACGCCGAAAAAACATGTTTGTTGTATGGGAGCCCCCTTAAATATTTATTTTATTTTAATTTTATTATTTATTATTAAAGTTAAAATACAACTAAGTATTTTGTGAATGTTTCAAGTGCCTACCTGTTGCCATTTTTGATATCGAGCAAAAAAAGGCAAAAAATCGCGTTTGTTGTATGGGAGCCCCCCTTAAATATTTATTTTATTTTGTTTTTAGTATTAGTTGTTATAGCGGCAACAGAAATACATAACTTGTGAAAATTTCAACTGTCTAGCTATCGCGGTTCTTGAGATACAGCCTGGTGACAGACAGACAGACAGACGGACAGACGTACAGACGGACAGACGGACAGACAGCGAAGTCTTAGTAATAGGGTTCCGTTTTTACCTTTTAGATACGGAACCCTAAAAAACTAGAGCGAGTCGGACTCGCGCACCGAGGGCTCCGTACCATCATATGTTTTTAAAATTTCATCGGCGAGGCCTATATTCGTAAGTGAATATTGACACTGTGCACTGCGGTGTAGAATATTGCAGTCTTAGGTCAGCGCCATCTCTTGACCGATAGTGGAACTAATGTAACTATTGTTGATGATTTCTGAAAAAGTGTGCTATTTAGAGACATCGTTTTATATTTCCTGTAATCTTTACATAAACTTGTATCACATAGAATTATTTCAGATTTTTCTCTTTGCAAACGTCGGAGATAAGGGGCGATCGGTATTTTTTTTTTACATTTTTCATCAAAACTCGAAAACTATGCAGCCTAAAAAAAAAGAAAAAATATTTGAGAATGTGCAAACTGCGCTCTTTCGTATGATACCCCACATGCCCTAGTAGCCCCGTTCGAATTTTTCAAAAACCCTTTCAGTCCCTGTTGTAAAAAAAAAAAATTTGTTTCTTTCTTATTTGCAAAATAGTTGGGCAAACGTGATGACGTTTGCCCAACTATTTGAAATTTAGAATAGTTTTTGATGTAAAACCATTCTAAATTTCAAGTTGATAGCATTAGTACCTGTTCTTGAGATATCCAGCTGTGACAGACAGACAGACAGACAGACTTAGTCTCACCACTAAGGGTTCCGTTTTACCATTTTAGTAATAAATCTAAATCTTGTCACTATCATGAAATCTCTGACTTTTCCCATTAAAAATAGATACGTCCCTCCCGACCACACGCCTTTATTTTTTGTCTTTCCTTATTGTTGCATTTCTGTTTCAGAAATCACAATGAGGATCATCAACTACTCGAAGTATATAGTCTCCGAGGAGACGCGGGAATGGTATCTAAGAAACTGTCCCGTTGTCATCGATGGACAGAATTACTTACACAACATGTATGAAAAGAGCAGGATCCCCTACATTTTCGGTTGTGAAGCCGACAAATACGCTCAGTACTTGAAAGGGGTATTTAAAATGTACAAACAGGCTAACGTCAAATGCTACATAATATTCAAGGGTGGTGATACGGATATAGAGAAGAAAATAAAAAAGTTTCAACATTTAGTCTTCGATTTTGATACAAACTGCGAATATGTACCACCTATATTGTTAAAGGATGCCGCTGTGCAAATGGTGGATGAAATGGGCTATAACTACACGTTCTGCGTCACGGAGGCCAAAGATGAGTGTGTTGCCTTAGCTCAAAAACTAGAATGCCCCGTCATCAGCTTTGATATAGAATACTGCTTCAGAAAAGCCCCTTATATACCATCCATAACAATGAAATTCGACAACAGAACGAAGTCAATCCGATGTCGCCAGTACAAACTTCAGGATTTTCTCCAAAACAATTCTCTCACAGAAGAGAAAGCTGCAATTTTTGCTGCGTTAACCGACTCAACAATATTTCCGTTAGAATTTTTCGATTCACTATTACAAACTTGGGGTGTATTCAATACTCATCAATACTCGAAACTCAAACAGCTGCTCCTGTGGCTCTCGAAGCATAGCGAGCAAGAAGCGAGAGACGGAATTTCAGATACATTGTCTAATGATGAAGATCGAAACAAATTTTGGTTATATTATCATAAAGTATTAACGAATATGCGGAAGGACGAACCCGGGCATGTCACAGAGTATCTACTTAACTCGAATATCCCGATAGTGAGGCAAGACCCTGAATGGTTCGAGAAGGGAGTGGTATGTAAACATGTGTCGCCAGTATACATCAATCTGTACAAATCGAAGATTATCGAAGGATCTTGGGTCATCTTAGATACACATTCTGAAGACAGTCTACTCCTATCGATTGATATAATAAAATATGCATACAACTTACTGACAAATTACAGAGGAGATACGTTCAAAGTGTACCAGGATGCCAGCACATATGAGGAGATCGATTCTGATGCCCCGAATGTTCGTAAGCCAAGCTACAACTGCAGTGTGTCGGTATTCGAGAATGGTTGGGATGAAGTGAGGCAATTGAAGCTGTTCGAGCATTTTCTTACTGAGAATTATATAAACACTGAAGTTTTAGCTAAACTGCGACCAGATTGTGTTGTATTGTTTATTGCGCTAGTATACTTTGCTCGCAGAAAGCAGTTGGAAGGTAAGGACGTGACGAGAGAAGTGTACGCGGTTGTGCTGTCATATGTCATGCTGAGCTTAGTATCCAATAGAGAAAGACATTGTAAGGATTGGAAGGAGTTGTTACAAATCAGAGGTGCCTCAGCCAAGTATTTCCAGTTCGATGAAGATGAAGCTAAAAGAATTTTCGACGAAAAAGCGCTTCGCAGTTTAGTACAACTCCAGTACTGTATCCAGCATATGAATTATTTGAATACTATGTGCGGTTCCCCGTATGAATCTACTCAGTACAGAAAGCTGTATAACGGCACATTTGTATACAAGATGTTGTGTGATATGCAGGAACATGGAGATTGCGAAGATTTTGTAAATGGTCTGTTTAAGACGGCTCCGACAGTGTTAGCGGTCGTAGAGGATCTGTTTCAAGTTTACCGAGAACTTTTGATGAGGAATTAATATGCTTTGTTATTATTGAAGATTTAAATACCTACCTAAATGTACCTATAGTAATTAATGACCTACGTCATCTATTTTTAGAGGGTCAAATTAAAGGAGTTAACGAAACTGCAGAGTTGATGGGTATAAATATCTAAACATGGTAAGATTAATATAAAAAAAATTTGATGGAGTTTTTTGGGTCAACGACGACGGCTGCTCGTGTTGTTACTTGAGAAAAACTGTTTTCTTGTGTTTAGACATATATACCGCCACACAACAGTGAAGCTTACATTGAAAAAAAAAAAACTGATTTTTCCAACTGATATAATTTAATTTTCAAGTGACTACAATGTACTCCACAAAAATAAAACCATCAAATTATTTTTATTTTTTTTTGTAATATTTAGATATCGTTATGTACAGACTGGCAGCACATCAAGCTACCCGAAACTGTCAAATTTTCCCAATCAACATTGAACCTTATGCTTTAGCTATAAAGTTGAAAATCTATTAAAGAAATTTGACAGATTGTGGTAGTTTGATGTGCTGGCGGCTGTACCTAACGCGTCTGCGGAGTTTAGCTAGCCAATTTAAAATAGGCTTGTATATCTAGCTACTAGCGACCTGCCTGCTGAGCATGGTTTTTACTAATTGAGAAAACATCGAAATTTATTTTATAAATGAAGTTTAATATAAGTAACGCATCCGATATATCGATATACAGGCGAAAAAAAAAAACCAGCTGTTCCCTACATTTATTTTCGTATATCTCGTCAAAATGTAGGGAACAGCTGTTTTTATTCGCGATTTCAGATTTGGTCCCATATTAAAAGTTGTTCATAATGATGAGTACAATGACCTCTTAAGAGGTTTTTGGTGTTTTTCCAATAACCCTGTATAGCAACGTGGGAAGAGCCTGTCATCGGTTATATCGGACAAATAATGTTTGATATTGTTTTTTTAATGATAGTCAGTATGGTAATTATTTTGTGTTTGAGATTATAAGTGACCTACCTAATCATGATTTACCAAATATATTTTTAAGCATGTTTTTTTACTTATTTTTTAATTTACTAAGGGCGCATTCCACCAACCTTTTTTGTATACCTAGAATAAGTCTTATACTTACTGAGAATAATTTTTGATTTTTTGACAGTTTTTTCATACTAGAACTGTCAGAAGTCAACTTTATTCCACGAATAAAAGATATCTGACTTTCGTAAAATCAGCCCTATGTACCTAATTTGACAATAATAAATATTTTGTATAAGTTTATGTCTGTTATTTTATAAATCACTTCCGTGTTTTCTATCGTTAATATACTAAAACCTGATAAAATAGTTGTTACTTCACACATTGTTGTGTTTGTTGTTGTTGTTATTATTTAAAAACGTAAAAAAAACGTTTTTATGACTTGGCAGTATGAAGTACCCAAGTCAAATAAATGACACATGTTGAAAATTTATAAAAAAAAACTTTTCAAAGGTTTCATGGCGGGAGTTAGCTATTCTCTTCTTTAATTTACCAACATTTTTGAACAGTGTAAATTACTGTATATAGCTGGTGTACGTTACCCCAGCAAGAAAGTATCTCCTAGAGTTATATGAGTAGAACGTATAGTTGGTGCCTTATATGCTGTAAATGTGCCCCCACATAAAAAATGTGTGCCCCCTGTAGTTTTGGAAAAAAAACGGAAAAACGGATTCTTGCTGTGGTAACGTTTTTCTAGCAGGAAAATTCTAAACGAATGATCGGAGAGAGAAAAACTGTGCATGGCCAGAGAGCTTATATGTGTGCCAAAATGTGCCCCCAAAAAAAAAAATCTGTGCCCCTTCAGATTTTCGAGATATTGCATTTCCTGCTGGAGTAACGTTTTGATGAATCGTATATCTCTAAAGCCATTGCATGTGCCCCTGTAGAATAAACATACACGAGTAGCTCTTAATGTGTGCCCCTTAGTGCCCCAATTAGATTTAAGAAAATATTTATAGTTTTAAAGTTATCGCGGTTTTATGAAAACCCGAAAAAACATCGCAGCGCCTAAATGAGACAAGGCACAAGTTCGCTGAAAACTGTATTCGGTCCTTCTTGACGCTAATAATAACTATACAAAGTTTCAAAACTGTTCATGCATGCGTTTTTGAATAATCTTGCTAAAAGTCAAAACGATGGTGTCATAACTTTGACGGCAAGATACAAGGAACTGGCTCAATCCCAGATGTGTAGGTGTAAACCAAAATCTTGTGCCCTTAGTCAAAAATATATGGTGAAAATATTGAGCTTGGAATGTTTCGCATTAAGTAAAAATAAACAAAAAACCAAAATATGTAAACAACGGCTGGTTATCCGACCAAATCTGAATGACTACTAAAAAGCGACGGATTCATACATATCGATGACCTTCTTTACTTTACTCACTAACCGGTTAACACGTGTTGTGCCTGAGTACACTGAAGTAGAAAAGTAATAAGTAATAAAATAAAGTTGTTATTGGATTATATTCTACTAGCTGTTTCTATGACCTTACACATGATTAAGTACATTATATAGTAGCGTAAGTGCTATTCCAAGGTAAGCTATCTTCTCCATTCTAAATTTCATTAAAATACATCCAGTAATTTATGACACATATTATATCCAAAGCCATCAAATCAAAATTATGTGACACTACATAATCAGCTTTAATATAATCGTTGGTTTATAATTATAAATCCCTCTTAGGTACGTAATACGACATACAAAATGGAAACACGTTGTTGCAACACAGATCATTGTGCGGTTGACTATAGGTATACACTAAATACAACTCTCAAAACTGTAGCCAAAATTTATTTGGTTAAGGTGAATGCTCCAACCAGCCCGCGAAATTCAAAATTTCTTGCGTTTTTTGCAATTTGCAGGCCAGTGCTATTATAGGTTGTATGGTGATTAAAATATTATTCGCGGCTGTAAGACGTATGTAGTTACAGAATTATAATCATCAAAATCACCAATACAACCCTCCAACTTCATTAAGGCGTAGGAACAAAAAAAAACACAAAAAGTCATTCCTACAGCTTTATGAACTAATGAACTTAGAGCGTTGTATTGATGATTTTGATGATTATAATGCTGTACCTACATATGTCTTATAGCCGCGAATAATATTTTAATCAACTTACAACCTAGCACTGGCCTGCAAATTGCAAAAAACGTAAGAAATTTTGAATTTCGCGGGCTGGTTGGAGCATTCACCTTAACCAAATAAATTTTGCCTACAGTTTTGAGAGTTGTATTTAGTGTATACCTATAGTCAACCGCACAATGATCTGTGTTGCAACAACGTGTTTCCATTTTGTATGTCGTATTACGTACCTATGAGGGATTTATAATTATAAACCAACGATTATATTAAAGCTGATTATGTAGTGTCACATAATTTTGATTTGATGGCTTTGGATATATGTGTCATTCCACAGTCAGGTGATAATGTTGTTACGTATATGGGATAAATATGTTTATATATAGCCAAATAGGTACCATCAGATAATATGTGCACATTCGATGTTTACAGTTATATCTTTATGCGGTTTACTATACTAACACACTTTATCTGAATCTATGTATAAGCAAATTACTCGTAAGAAAATTATTTATCTGTGATTTCAAATTTAATATTTTTTTTACACAATATTATATTTAATACTGATCTGTGATTTTTTGTGATGCGAATTTACTACCTAATCATATGTTAGACTTAGATGAAAAACTGATCTGTGATTTAAATAATAATGACTACACAACGTGCAAATAATTTCTAATATTTATAGGCAGAAAATTTGATCTGTGATTTGATGCAATAATTACTTTAAGAATTAAAATTAAGGGAATAAAAATAATAATTGCTGTTTCATTAATATAGTCACAAGGTGCATTTAATATATTTTTTTAATTAGCCCCCAAAACTTTTGAGCACGACTGTACGGACAATAGCTTAGGTATAATACGTCCAATAAAGAACGTCATCGATATGTATGAATCGCTCGCTTCTTAGTAGTCATTCAGATTTGGTCGGATAACCAGCCGTTGTTTACATATTTTGGTTTTTTGTTTATATTTACTTAATGCGAAACCTTCCAAGCTCAATATTTTCACCATATATTTTTGACTAAGGGCACAAGATTTTGGTTTACACCTACACTATCTGGGATTGAGCCAGTTCCTTGTATCTTGCCGTCAAAGTTATGACACCATCGTTTTGACTTTTAGCAAGATTCTTCAAAAACGCATGCATGAACAGTTTTGAAACTTTGTATGGTTATTATTAGCGTCAAGAAGGACCGAATACAGTTTTCAGCGAACTTGTGCCTTGTCTCATTTAGGCGCTGCGATGTTTTTTCGGGTTTTCATAAAACCGCGATAACTTGAAAACTATAAATATTTTCTTAAATCTAATTGGGGCACTAAGGGGCACACATTAAGAGCTACTCGTGTATGTTTATTCTACAGGGGCACCTGCAATGGTTTTCGAGATATACGATTCATCAAAACGTTACTCCAGCAGGAAATGCAATATCTCGAAAATCTGAAGGGGCACAGATTTTTTTTTGGGGGCACATTTTGGCACACATATAAGCTCTCTGGCCATGCACAGTTTTTCTCTCTCCGATCATTCGTTTAGAATTTTCCTGCTAGAAAAACGTTACCCCAGCAAGAATCGTTTTTCCGTTTTTTTTCCAAAACTACAGGGGGCACACATATTTATGTGGGGGCACATTTACAGCATATAAGGCACCAACTATACGTTCTACTCATATAACTCTAGGAGATACTTTCTTGCTGGGGTAACGTACACATATAGCTGTGTTTTCACTATGCCTAATGCTTATGTACGATACTTTATGCCTGTATTCATTTCCTGGCAATCGAAGTGAAAAGCAGAGTGTCTCAACCCTCGCCTGTAGCTCGGGTGGTTGTAAAAATCTCGGGGTAAAATGGCTTCTTTTATGCACTAGTTGTACAATCTGGGGGGCACGGCAGAGCCCCCGCCAAGTCGAGCAAAAAGCGGCACGGCCGTACCATACTTTTCTCGAAGCAGTTCAGGCCATTTTCGACCCCCTATAACTTCGTTGTGGATAAAACAGGAAGCCTAAAATTTTCAGTAACCAAGCAGGCATTGTATAAACACGGTATATTTCAAATTTCATTCAATTTGAACCAGTAGTTTAAGAATTATAACTAGTTTCTTAATTTTGTCACTCACTCACTGACTGACTGACTGAAGCTTCAAATATAGAATAAGTACAATTATAGTGTTTAGTAAATAAATCAAGGAAAAATTTCAAAAATTAAAATGTTATGCAATTTCGTTCCACTTTTCTAGATACACCAACTGCATAAATAACTTTGTAATCCCATATAAATATATAGGATTACAAAGTTACATTTGCAGTTAATGAATCAGTGTGCCTGTATGCACCCTTACATTTTGATCATTTTAATCGTTAAAAAAATCAGCTGATCCATTATGTCGAGTTATGCGAACATAAATGTATGGACCAGCTGATTTTTTTTTCACGATTTCAGGGTTGATCCCATAGTAAAAGTTGTTCATAATGATGAGTACAATGACCCGTTTTAAAATGATCAAAATGTAAGGGTGTATGTAGGTATAATACAATGGAATAATAGGTGTAGATAGGTACCAAGATATAATTATGTTCAAAGAAAGAAAAAGAAAGAAAGAAAATACGTTTATTTGCGGTAAACATGACGAAATAAAGAACATAAACAAAAAAAATAAATAAGAAAGGGTTGGGTGAAACATGCGTCACATCCACGCAACTATCGCTCAGCATTATGCTGCGACCCTACGCAAGACAGAGCCCCAGCGCTGGTTTTCAGTGACAGCCGGCGCCGCCGGCCGACGTATTGACGTCGTCCGGTGCAGCAAACAAATATTAGGACGCTGTACTGGTACAGCATACACAAAGAAAATTAATAGTATAATTGAAACTCAATTTGATAAAAAAAGGAAAATAAAAGGAAAAAAATAGATATACATAGGTACATGCTATGAGAATATCATCCTCAATAATCTTTTTACATTTTATGTAGTGGCAACATTTCGTGGCAAATGTTAGGTACTTGTAAAATGGTTAACGGATTAAGGCGAGGTTGTAGTATTTTAAAGTTTTTTGAAGCTATTTATTTTCCAATTATTGCAAATGTTGCGCAAAATAAAAATCATTTTAACAAAATTGTACATACGGTCAAGCGCTGACTAAAGAGGGAAACGTAATTACCAATAGTTTGCTCGATAAAAAAAATCGCAAATATGACACTAAATCGATATTTTGAACGTATTTCTTAGTAAAAAAATATATTACGAAACCATCTAAGTAATATATCAAAAGATAGGTTTTAATATTTTCTAGAGCTGGGTAAGGAAGTGGTTATTTACTTTTGTAAGAACAAGTGAGATGCCATCAAAAACATAACTTGTAAAAAAAGCCAAGTCTCGCAACTCAGTTCTTCTATCGTAAAAAGTTATGAGATCCATGTAATACCAAGTCGGTTAATTTATTCAGTCCCTTATTACCTAAGGGACCTCTGTCTTAAGTTATTACGTAATTAGCTAACCTAACAACATCTTAGTGTCTAAACACACTATGCCGAAGTTACGCGACCGAAGTTCGGCAAGATTACGCCCGCAATGCTATTTAACGCAACGTAATTTCGGCATAATGTGTCGTCAGTAATTCAAATAGCATTGCAGGCGTAATCATGCCGAGCTTTCGGCATAGTGTGTTTAGACACTTATAGTGACCTTAACAATATTAGAAATCTTTTATGTTTTAAATAAATAGATTGACTTGGCAGTCGCACTAAACCATCTAATTTAATATAATATGTATTACTTGTGACTTTTTGAGATACCTACATTGTGTATTCATGCGATGGCCAAGTTAATCTATTTAATTAAAACATAAAAGATAAGTATTTAATATTGATTTGGTCAATTTTTATATGGATATTTATTTAAGAAGTTGTTAAGTTAGCTAATTACGTAACAACTTAAGACAGAGGTCCCTTAAGTAGGGACTGAATAAATTAACCGACTTGATATTACATGGATCTCATAACTTTTCACGGTAGAAGAACTGAGTTGCGAGACTTGGGATTTTTTACAAGTTATGTTTTTGATTGCATCTACTATTCCTTTGTTTGGTCGTATTTACATATCGATACCGATATCACGTCTGTGAAGTTTAAAAAAAAAACAGAATATTAAACTGATATTTCAAGTGACTACACTTAAGCTGAAGCCAAACGAGCGTAAATTTTTGAGTTGTGAGTTGCGTAATTTCGGTCGCGTAATTTCTGCTGCATTCGGTTTCATACAAAAGTCCTGTTTCAGTCACACGGCGACGCAAAATGAGTTGTCTGCTGACTCACGCGCGTTATTTCAACCGAATTGCGCTCGGGGTGAGGGAGGGGAGTGCAGTTAAGAGCGTTTACGTCGAACGGCATTTCATACAAACTTTCAAGCCCTTAATTTTCGAAATGAAGGAACCGATTTTAATGAAACTTCATACGCATAAGCAGGATACAAAGGTCTAAAAAGTTAGTAGAAAACATTTTCGAAAAATTGTGTTACAGCCAGATTAAACCGATTTTTTATTTTTCATAGAAACAGAGATTTCCAGTTATCTTTTTTTAAATAAGACTTTTCGAAAATGTTTTCTACTAACTTTTTAGACTTTGTATCCTGCTTATGCGTATGAAGTTTCATTAAAATCGGTTCATTCATTTCGAAAAATAAGGGCTTGAAAGTTTGTATGAAATGCCGTACCGCGTAAACGCTCTTAAGTTACAGAGTGCGACTGAAGTTACGTCCGTCCGTCTGGCAGTCTAACCGAATTTCAGTTGAACGTAAATTGCGATACTCAAAATGCGCGACTCACAGCTCAAAAAATTACGCTCCCTTGGCCTCAGCCTTACTGTTGTCGATGACCTCGTAAAAATAACATTTATATTTTTTTTTATCATTTTTAGGGTTCCGCACCCAAAGGGTAAAAACGGGACCCTATTACTAAGACTTCGCTGTCTGTCCGTCTGTCCGTCTGTCCGTCTACCTGTCTGTCTGTCACCAGGCTGTATCTCAAGAACCGCGATAGCTGGACAGTTGAAATCCGCTATAGCAACAAATACTAAAAACAAAATAAAATAAATATTTAAGGGGGGCTCCCATACAACAAACGCGATTTTTTTTCTCTTTTTTGCTCGATATCAAAAATGGCAACAGGTAGGCACTTGAAATATTCACAAAATACTCAATTGTATTTTAACTTTAATAATAAATAATAAAATTAAAATAAAATAAATATTTAAGGGGGGCTACCATACAACAAACATGTTTTTTTCGGCGTTATTGCCTTGTGGTACGGAACGGAACCCTTCGTGTGCGAGTCCGACTCGCACTTGGCCAGTTTTTAGGGTTCCGTACCCACAGGGTAAAAACGGGACCCAATTACTAAGACTTCGCTGTCTGTCCGTCTGTCTGTCTGTCTGTCACCAGGCTGTATCTCAAGAACCGCGATAGCTAGACAGTTGAAATTTTCACACATGATGTATTTCTGTTGCCGCTATAACAACAAATACTAAAAACAAAATAAAATAAATATTTAAGGGGGCTCCCATACAACAAACGCGATTTTTTTGGCCTTTTTTGCTCGATATCAAAAATGGCAACAGGTAGGCACTTGAAATATTCACAAAATACTCAGTTGTATTTTAACTTTAATAATAAATAATAAAATTAAAATAAAATAAATATTTAAGGGGAGCCCCCTTAAATATTTATTTTATTTTAATTTACATACAACAAACATGTTTTTTTCGGCGTTTTTGCCTTGTGGTACGGAACCCTTCGTGTGCGAGTCCGACTCGCACTTGGCCAGTTTTTTTAGATACTAGCTGTGCCCGCGACTTCGTCCGCGTGGAATAGTGACTTTTCGGGCAGCATATTTTGAATTACATATACCGTCTACAGACCGGGCATTTGCTGTCCGAACCCTCTGAGAACTCAGGCGAATTTCAGTGAAAGTCTCAGACTCAAGTGCTTGAGCTTCACGATCGGCAGTGAGAGGTATTTCTCGTTCTTCCTGTGTTTCCTGAGACCGAACATTTGCTGTCCGAACCCTCTGAGAACTCAGACGAATTTCCCTATCAGTGAAAGTCTCAGACTCACGCGATAGTGTATGAGCTTCACGATCGGCAGTGAGACGTATTTCCCGTTCGTCCTGTGTCTCCTGGAATCGAGCATTTGTTGTCCGTACTCTCTGGGAGCTCAGGCGGATTTCCCTGACAGCAAAAGTCTCAGACTCACGCGATAGCGCGTGAGCTTCGCGATCGACAGATAAACGTGCCTTTCGTTGTTCCCCGTTTTCCCTATTTCGAGTTGTCATCATTCGAGAACGATTTGAACTCAGTCGAGATTCTCGCTGAGTCGAAGTTTCTGCAGCACAAAACCTAGCCTAGTGCAGAGAGCCTTTTGCCTCACGACCTTCCTCAGATTCCTGTGATCGAACTAATCTCATCCTTTTAGCATTTCTGCTACAATGGGAGAGGTTGGATCTTCTTCGAGGCATTCTTACAATAAAATAGTACTTACTACTTAACACACAGTTATTTAGTAAACACGTACTATCGTAAACAATTAAATTATAAATACTTACAGATTATTATACAGTCTAAAATTATCACAGTTTAAGTAATAAGTGTTAAGACGTGTAAACCAAACGTCATTATCATCATCATTTCAGCCGATAGACGTCCACTGCTGGACATAGGCCTCCCCCAATTTTGGGGGGGTTTGCCATAATCGCCACGCTTGGCAGGCGGGTTGGCGATCGCAGTATGGTATGGTGGTGGAATGCATAGAGAACGCTGCTGCCCATTCTCCGGTGAGACCCTTAGTCGCCTTTTACGACACCCACGGGAAGTAAGGGGTGGTGCTATTCTTCTACACAGACAAACGTACTAACTTTATAAAACAAAAGAATTGCTAGAAAAAATAATTACTAACCTAAGCTAATGAACTTATACTTAATAAAGAAAATCAAGAAAAGAAATGCCTAACCTATACCAAATACTTATAATATTTATATACAAACCCTAAATACAAATTAAGATAAGTATACCGAAAATCAGGGAAAGAAATGCCTAACCAATAATAAATGCTTACAATATTTATTTACAGAACCCTAAATAAAAATTAAGATAAGTAAATACCCAATAATCAAGGAAAGAACCGCCTTTAACCTATACCAAATACTTACAAAATTTTAAAGAAAATTAAGAAAAAGAACCTAACCTACAAACCCTAAAATATAAATAAATGAAATATGCAAACAGTCAGTATTCAAGTGAATCGCAATAATCAAATCCAACTATTCGCCTATACTCTCCAGGATACGTGCGTTCGCTACGAATAACTGAATCCTTATGGCAGCGGCGCGTTTTCTTTTGAAATGGTCATCTCGCAGTTCAACCTGAGGGGTTGTCGACTGCTTAACCTGGCTTTCCTGTGGATGCCTCAATAAATTAAGGCCTCCAGCCAGGGCATAATACACAACTTAACTACACAATATAAACTTAAAAACTAAGCGACTACACGCTAAGGGCACCCCCTGTGGGGTACGGACCTCGGCTTAGGGCGTCGCTGGGAGAGGGCAGCAAGGGACAGGCTGGATCGGAATTATGGCAGCGGCGCGGCTCTCAGCGCGCTTTATACAAGGTGTAACGGAAAGGGGGTATCAACCCTGAAGGAGGTGAATGTGCACATGAAACTGAACAAATTTCCCCAAAGAACATAGGTCGAAATATGAAAAAAAATTTGGACCTCCCATAGTAATAGTAAATCATTGATGTGCTATTACTATGGGAGGTCCAAATTTTTTTTTTCATCTTCATTCACTTCCTTCAGGGTTGATACCCCCTTTCCGTTACACCTTGTATATATAGCCACGGACGCGCAGGCGCGAGGCGTTTACGTACTACGATAGAATACCTTAACAAATGTTCGCCGTGATTCTTTAAATTGACATAACTTTTTTATTTATGAACCGATTGACATGAAATAAACACTAAATGTTAAGTGAAGCTTACTACAATATATTAGTGAAAACCGCATCTAAATCGAATAAGCCGTTTCTGATATTAGCGTGCACAAACACAGCAGACAAACAGACAAACAGATAAACAGACAAAAAAAAATGTAATTACATTTTCGGGTTCGGCATCGATACAATAACAACCCCTGCTACTTTTTTTAAATATATTTCCATTGTACAGACACCACTTTTCTACAATTTTATTATATGTATAGATTGACGATACTCATCACACCTCCGGAGTTTCGCTAGTTAATTTAATTTGACCCTATAGATATACAGGGCCTCAAGTCTGCTATTACATTAGTGTCAGAATGGTCTATCATTGATTTCATAATTGTTGATTTTGACAAGTTTGGTAATCTACTAATATAAAGGCATCATTATGACTTTCCAATGGTCAACCACTGACACTCAATTGAAAGAAATGGCAAAGAATGGTAATCTCGTACATAATTAAATTTTGACAGTTCCTTTGATCAGTAACCTACCATTAGAACGTCATTGTGCAGTCATTGCTTTTAATTCGTTACGAGTATCGTATAATTTCTGTGCCATTGACCGACCAATGATCAACCATTATGAATTTAGCAGATTACGAACTTTTAGCAAAAGGACAATGGGATGGTGGTGGGATCGTGTTGGAATGACGAATTTATAAAAATAGCAGACTTGAGCCCCAGGGTGATTGGAAGATAGGTGCAAAGCTTTAAGGCGAAGACAGTAGAGACAAGTTAGAACCAATTTTTTTTTTACCAAACTTTTTGTTTAAAACATTTGTGTTGCTAGATTGCTTACACATTACTATCCATAGGTACTAATATTATAAATTCGCAACTCTGTTTGTCTGTCTGTATAATTACTTTTTCACGCCTAAACCACTGAACGGATTTCGATAAAATTTGGCAGAGAGATAGATTGCATCCCGGGGAAGGGCATAGGATAGTTTTTATTGACATACCTCGCGGACGAAGCCGCGGGCAGAAGCTAGTAATAAAATAAAATAAAAATGAATTCATTTTATATTTCACTAGCTGCGCCACGCGGTTTCACCCGCGTAAATGTCGATCCCATGGGAATATCGGGATAAAAAGTGGCCTATATGTTAATCCAGGGTGTCAGCTACCTCCATACAAAATTCTATCAAAATTGGTCGGGCCGTTTGAGCGTGAAGAAGTAACCTTTGAGTATTAAACCAACCGGAGACGCCACGAGTACTAATATCTATGCAAATAAGTCTGTCACTTATCGCGGGGGACGAGGGAACGCAATAATACACTAATGCAATTCGATCGCGTTGTTACGCACGCACACAAAACAACAACGCACACATGTATATAATCGCTATGTCCGGCGGTTTTGTACCTTTGGCAGCGGGGATCGCCTGGCAATGGCGCCTCCAGTTGGTTTAATACTCAAAGGAAGTACACACACATACACACACACCCCGGCACACTCACAAACTTTCGCCTTTATAATATTAGTGTGATTTTGACCATAAATAAAAGCAGTTTACCTACTTAAAATTTTGGGAATTAGTAAGACTACTAAAAAAAACTGGTAAGACTCCGTCTAAGACCAAGCATAAGTGGTATAAGTGTCGATCCCGTGGGAATATCGGGATAAAAACTATCCTATGTCCTTCCCCGGGATGCAATCTATCTCTCTGCCAAATTTTATCGAAATCCTTTCAGTGGTTTAGGCGTGAAGAGGTAACATACAGACAGACAGACAGAGTTACTTTCGAATTTATAATATTAGTATGGATGTGAAAATTTGTGAAGATGTTTGTTACTCAATCACGCGTAAACCGTTGAACAGATTTAGATGAAATTTGATATAGAGATAGCTTGAGTCCCGGTAAAGGACATAGGATACTTTTTACGCGAAATTACGCGGGTGAAACTGCTGGACGCTGCTCATGGTCATAGCATAATGTTTTCCGTTGTACCTTCCGCATCCTGTAGGTACTGATTATAATGTATAATTTTCCACAACCAGCAGTCGGCACCCTAATTGCGTAATGGAATAATTTTGAAGGGCACCTATTGTTAATCCATTGCGTCATATTATCGAAAAATTTGTCTTCTCGGCAACATAAATCACGCAATGAATTTTGTTGAACTGTCAAACTGAAACTATGGCTACTGATAATGGCGCCGATTCTGTTGTTCACAAACTAAACTAAATTTAAGTTCATGCATCTTTTTCTTTCTATTTCATTACGAAAAGGACAGAAGATAAATATTAGTTTAGTCCTGTCAAATTAAGATACTCCATAGACAATTTAGACGAGATTAAAAAATTGGCGCCGATTCTGTTGTTCACCAACTTAATTAAATTTAAGTTCAGGCATCTTTTTCCTTCTATTTCATTACGAAAAGGGCAGAAGATAAATATTAGTTTAGTCCTGTCAAAAATTAAGATACTCCATAGACAATTAAGACGATATTAAAAAATTGGCACCGATTCTGTTATTCACCAACTAAACTAAATTTAAGTTCAGGCATCTTTTTCTTTCTATTTCATTAAGAAAAGGACAGAAGATAAATATTAGTTTAGTCCTGTCAAATAAGTCAGCGCCTGAAGTAAATTGACGTATTTTTAATAGCCAATTTTTTAATCTCGTCTAAATTGTCTATGGAGTATCTTAATTTGACAGGACTAAACTAATATTTATCTTCTGTCCTTGCCTTAATGAAATAGAAAGAAAAAGATGCCTAAACTTAAATTTAGTATAGTTTGTGAACAACAGAATCGGCGCCATTGGCAATTAAAAATACGTCAATTTACGTCAAGCGCTGACTAATTTGCCAGGACTAAACTAATATTTATCTTCTGTCCTTTTCTTAATGAAATAGAAAGAAAAAGATGCAAGAACTTAAATTTAGTTTAGTTTGTGAACAACAGAATCGGCGCCATTGGCTATTAAAAATACGTCAATTTACGTCAAGCGCTGACTAATTTGACAGGACTAAACTAATATTTATCTTCTGTCCTTGTCTTAATGAAATAGAAAGAAATAGATGCACTGAACTTAAATTTAGTTTAGTTTGTGAACAACAGAATCGCCGCCAATGTGTTACGCAATTATATACCCGGCAGGCCGAGAGGTCTGAATACAAACAATGTCATGGCCTAGTGGCCTTAGGTACGATAATAGCGTCAGTATGTTCGAGCATTCGCCATGACATAACGTGTGTGCTGTGCCTTGGATTTAAACAACAATGTTTTACGTAAGTAATTATATAATTATTTTGTTTTTGCTTTCCATTTCTAGCACGCGTAGAATGCACCATAGAAACGGGTCTTATCGACGGAAGAATAGACTAAAAACGAATTGTACAGTCACAGACATTTTTGCACATCTATCTTCTACAATCTGTCAAATTTCTTTAATCGATTTTCAACTTTATCGCTAAAGCATAAGATTCAAACTTGATTGGGAAATTTTGACAGTTTCGAGTAGCTTGATGTGCTGGCGTCTGTATACATGTGGCCCATTCCTATAATTAAAAATGTTCAAAATCTAGTGGCAGTCTCATCTCAGCGACAATGTCAAAAACTTGTCAAAAATGTAGGGAAATAACTAGAGTAATTTTTGATAGGTTGAGGCTGAGATCGATCAGACAGTGAACGTTCGCGTTCTTATAATTATAGGTCTACCAGAATCTTATGGCAAATAAAAAAAGTTATTTAAAAAAATCAAAAAACACGACTGCTGTAAAAAAACTTAGGTTAAAAGAAACTGAAAAGCTAAAAACAAGCCCATTTTAAATTAAATAAAAGTTGGAAGCAGGCGGGACCCACATCATTTTTATTGTATTTTCAAATTCAAATGGGTCCCGCCTGCTTCCAACTTTTATTTAATTTAAAATGGGCTTGTTTTTAGCTTTCCAGTTTCTTTTAACTTAAGTTTTTTACAGCAGTCGGGTTTTTTGATTTTTTTAAATAACTTTTTTTATTTCCAGCTTTTTAGTTTACAAATTTGAAAGATTTCGCAGACGATTTAGTTCTTGGTAGGTGTTTTTTTGCGATTTGTCACTTCGAATTGCTTTTAAGTATATATGTTGTATATATTTTTGTAATCACCTTTTAAAACCCTTTATTTTGATACCCCACTCAATAGGTATTGAAAAAAAAAAAAAAAAATTTAATGTGGCGTCCAGTAGTCGCCATATTGAATTTTCACTATCGTCATGCCTTTAGTGACACTCGCCGGACTAAGAGGAATCGATTAACGTGTGAATCATAAAAATCGGCCCAGGCGTTTGGTCTGTATAGTGCTTCAAAGGAACATATAAACATGTATACATAGGTACATACATAGGCTGATGAACACATTACCACTCCTTTGCGTCGCGCAGTCGGGTAAAAAAACAAAAATCTTTGTGATTTTCATACGTTTGACATTGCCAATGTTGTCAAATGTATGAAAACCACAAAGTTTTTTTGTTTTTTTTTTTGCCATGAGATTCTGGTAGACCTATACGAGAATTGTCCCTCTGTTATTTTGTCTATGCCATTTGTCAAGTTTTCTTTTTTTTCTTTTTTTTTTTCTTTCATTCTTACGTCGTCAAAAGCCGTTTATAATTTATGGTGGTCATGCTACGTGTGTTGGTACTGGTTCTCCGTGTCGACAGTGTGTCAAATTCTGTTTGCCCTAAACTTTGCCTCTTCCACGGCGTCGTCGGAGGCAGAGGTCACTTTGGCTGCATTTTTTGGGGCACAAAGGGCAGCGGTTCCGGCTAATCTCCGAAACGGCTGCACCGATTTAGACGGGAATGGTAGATAGCTGATGTTATTAGGAGTAACTTAGGCTTTCATTTTAGAAAGAGAATAACTGTTCCGCGCAATATCTGAAATCCGCGCGGGTGAAACCGCGGGCAGCACCAAATTTTAAAATGTATAGCACATCGAGCTACTACAATCTGTCAAAATTCTTTAATAGATTTTGAACTTTATTACTAACGCATAAGGTTCAAAGTTGATTGCGAAAATTTGACAGATTCGGGTAGCTTAATGTGCTGGCTTCTGTACTTACGTTAGGTAAGTAATCGTTGACACATCATCTGCCTAGTCTTTTCACAACTATGTTAATGTTGGGGTCGGCTTCCAGTCTAACCGGATGCAGCTGAATACCAGTATTTTAAATGGAGCGACTACCTATCTGACCTCCACAACCCAATTACTGGGTGATACGATACCCCTTGGTAAGACTGGTGGTCAATACCGTTGGTCACAAATTCACAATACCATTGATAATAAAATAATAACATAAAAAAGCAAACTAAAATATGGCGTCACAAATTCATTCGTATGCTGTCGACCGGTAATGTAGGTACCCAAGAGACTGGTGGCATTGTCACGGTGTATGACAATGCTTACCCCTGGCCAAGCAGTGCCGGATTAGCCACGTAGCAGGGGTAGCAAATGCTACAGGCCCCGCGCCGTGGGGGCCCCGCGCCGTGGGGCCCGCGCTTGGACGTACAAAAAAGAAGTCATGGTAATATCATTGGGTTTATTGAAATATTAGGGAAGAATGGTCAAAAAAACCTAAGCTCTCAGAGATTGGATGCTAAAAAACTTTCGAACTCTCTTCGCTCGCTCTTGCATAGATACAAGGTTCTCTCAGAACTTGCAAGTACGTAGGTTTTTACAAAAGTACGTCTACTATACTGAGCATTGTTTGAAGAAAATAATTTGGCTCAAGTATATAATAGGCACTTCAACTGACATCAAACAGAAAACAACATATATTTTGAAGAAGCGTTGATCAATTTGACTAGTGAAAAATCACTACACAACTAAAACTATTATGGAAAATTCTGTTTTATCTTGTAAACCTTAGAACCTTAAACAACCTAAGTTCTACTATATTCTCCCCCTTTTTTTTTGCCGCTGAGAAATGACATTACGCATCTCCGCTCGTCGGGGGACGAGACGGAGTATGTGGGACTCCCTGCCAGAGTGGCAGTATACCCACTAAAACTCAGCGGTGTTTCCTCATCGCCTTGATGGGGAGGTCATGGGAATCCGGCTCAGCCTTTGCGTTCACAACCCCCCCCCGGCACTATATTTTCCCCTAGGTAACATTTGCTACAGGCCCCGCGCTGGCTTAATGCGGCACTGTGGCCAAGGTAAAAGCCAGCCCTTGGGCCATGGGTCACAAAATCATCCATCATGGTCATGGAAGTGTGTAAAGACCGTTTTATGACTTAACCGCTTCTGTGCCGTAATTACAGACACAATTAAAAAGCCATTCTGTCTCGCGTAGATCTACGTTCCGACAGACTAAGGGTTAAGGCTACGCCTTGTTTTGCCGAAAATTTGATTGAATGGTGCAAAATCTTAAGAGCCAAATACTACCTCCAATGGCTTAGCATGATCCTCCATTATGTCGAAAATACCACAGCATTAATTTTGAAATAAATATATGCTAAAGTTGAGGATTAATGTTAGACGAAATCACGATTCCATAAAATTTTCTCGATAGAAAAAAATTCCAAAGTTACCTCCAAACCGAACAATAAACCGCTGGTATTCAAAAAATACTTCAAATTAGATCATGAAACTTTGCATACTAACTGAACTAACTATAAAGCAGGTCTTATGTTATTTAGTTTTTTTTAATTACCTTTATTTTCACCGTAAAAAGCAAATACCTAAACTATTGGCGCTGCCTTACGCGCAGCACCGCACTGTCTCTCGCTCTCACACAGTCCGCGAGTAGTATCGTGCGAGCGAGATAAAGAGTGAATTTTAGCTGAGGTAGTATAGGCTCTTAACGTGTGGCGTCCATCTATGTACCATGTTCCTATGACATATGCAGTTTCTTGCTTGCTTTTGCTTGCTTGTGGACGATCGGCTTTATAGTAAGTTACTATCATCAGTGACTGGCACCAGTCATTGATGATGAAATCAACCGAAATGCGACCACCAGTGAGTGGTGGTCGCATTTCGGTTGATTTCAGCGCCTCTCCCATGACGGCGCCCGGTGCCGTCGCACCGCTCGCACCGCCCTAGGTCCGCTACTGTCAGAGATGTACCCCTACACCCATGCGCACACACACACACCCACCATAGGCACCCAAAAGGGTAGGGGGGTGTTATGTTTAAGTCTCATGTAATAATGAGCCTCTTGCCAAGAACCGGGCACAAATCCAGGGTCCGGCGGGGTAACTACGTAACACACTATCAAGTGTCATTTTGACAGTTCAACAAGATTCATTAGGTACGCTCACGCACAAAGGTTCACTTGAAGGACTAAGTGGGGAAACCAAACCAACAACAACAACAACTGAACTGAACTGAACTGAAGCTGTGCCCCTCGGTTTCACCCGCGTAAATGTCGATCGCGTGGGAATATAAAACCGGCCAAGTGCGTTTCGGGCCACGCACAGTGTAGGGTTCCGTAGCAGCCCGTTATGTTATATTTTGTTTTCAATGCAAGTCTTTACCCGTTATAAACAAGCAACCTACTTCATCTTAGTCACTTTAAAGGATTAATGCTAAGGATTTTGTATTTGGTACAAAATTATCCAACACCCAAGTTCAAAGTATATTACTGTTAAACCAATGATATTTTAGTAAACAGATATGTTATGAGCGCGCAAATCGTGAAGACTAGAAAACGTCCTAATTGGGACGTATTGCCTTTAGTCTGTGTCACGCACGTCTACGAGTGAGACGATGCGCGCAGCTACGTAAATTTTACCATCCAAAATGCCATTTTGTGTATTTAGAAAGTGTACCAATTATGATACCAAAGTTAATATAACACAAGGAATCTCATACCACACGAAAGTACACATTATACTTCGATTTATTAATATATTTCAATTATTTTCCTAATATTCTGATATTTGGAGGTTAGGAAAAAGAAAGAGATGGAAAATACATTTTTTGTCGTAAGAACGACAAGGATGCGAGCACTCCGGACATAGAATAAAAGTACAGATGCGAATATTAGGCAGTTAAGTCATCTTTACAGCAGAGTTCTGGTTTCCCTTTTAATAAATTTTCTGTATAATTTTGTTTGATATATTTAATTATAAATTGAGGGGCCCGTGGCTAAATAATAACAGCCGCACAGGTCGATCGATCAGGTTAAGCTACGCTTGCCGCGGTTGGTCTGTGGATGGGTGACCATCTTTACATACCGAGACCCCTCCGTGCCTCGGAAAGCACGTTAAGCCGTTGGTCCCGGCTGTCATTTGTGGATCTTTGACAGTCGTTACGGGTAGTCAGAAGCCCGAAAGTCTGACAACCAGTCTTACCAAGGGGTATCGTATTACCCAGTAACTGGGTTGTGGAGGTCAGATAGGCAGTCGCTCCATGTAAAATACTGGTATTCAGCTGCATCCGGTTAGACTGGAAGCCGACCCCAACATAGTTGGGAAAAGGCTAGGCAGATGATGATGATGATGATATTTAATTATAAATTAAACATGTCATAATATGTAGGAAAAGAAAATATTAATAGCTTATCGTTTCCATAGTATGTCACAGATAGTGTTAAAGTAAACCTACCATTGATATTAAAATTAAATCTTTTCGAAGGTGTATGATTATTTTTACAATTGTATTTCTTTCTTTTTAAAACGTGTTTTATTTTTCACCTACTTACCTTTTAATAGTGTTTATTCGTTGCATAGGCACAAATCCCGACTACAAATTCTGTACACGCGGTTTGTACTTTCTGCCTAGTTAATTTGTTAGTCTATGATGCCAATGTGCGGTGATTGGTAGCCCGAATAATGTTTGTTTACATTCACGCGCAATTGACAACATCTAGCTGTCACTTTTTTTCTTATTGGTTTTATCAAGCTATCCTTTTTCTATCCTTTTTACTTGTAGTAAAATGTAAAATGAATGAAAAGTGTGTATGTGTGCTGCCTCTCGGCGCGGAACACTTTTTTCTGTTGTTTTGTAAGTGTATAACATATCTGTTTATTAGAATAGAATATCATTGTGTTAAACTAATAAAGTTATATTAACCGCTATAGTTTTCCTTTAAAGTTCATGAAATGCACTATCATTGGGAATTTTTCCAGATTTTTCAAGCCAGCAGTTTAGCTTTTAGAGGGGGGGACGCCCTACTGGAACAAAAATTTGCACTTTAAAGTTTAATATTTCGTAAATGGAGCATTAAAATGAAACATTATTATAGCAACCCCTAAGTCATTTTAGAAGACCTATTCAACGATACCCTACACGATGGGATAGACGACGAAAAAAATATCCATCCCCACTTCACATGTAGGGGAGCTACCCTAAATTACAGCTTTCTAGTACTAACGGTCTGTTAGCAAAAGCTCGGACAGACAGACAGACAGACGGACGTGACGATGAAACTATAAGGGTTCCTTGTCAGAACTACGGAACCCTAAAAAGTAGCCTATATGTTAATCCAGGGTGTCAGCTACCTCCATGCTAAATTTTATCAAAATTGGTCCAGCCGTTTGAGCGTGAAGAAGTAACAAACATATAAACACCCACACACACACACCCCCACAAACTTTCGCCTTTATAATTAGTGTGATGTATTAGCAATATTCTTTAAAATTATTCAGATCGAGATTGGTAGTTTGTTACGCAATTAGGGTGGGGGTTCTACTAAGAAATACCAGATTGCAAAACATGTCTCTGGCTGAGTCATGGACACCCCCGTGTGTTGTGCGAGAATACGTTTACGTAACGGGGTTGATCCGCTCGGCGGCATTCATTCTTTTACGTTCCCGGCACTGCTTGACTCGGTCATATGATTTTATTGGTACCATTCGATTGCTCTTGTCTTCACAAGCTTCTTCACATCATGCTTAGATATCGATAGGTACCCATCACGTCCTCAATTGAGTGACAGTTTCACTAGTTAATTTAATTTAAACCTATACAATGGTACTAGGTAGATATAGCCACTGATGGCCGTTTCAATGATAATGAACGTACTTACCTACCATAAAGCTATTGTATTCGATATTTGAGTCATATCACGCTTGAACACACATCAAAATGAACTGAATACTAATCTGCATTCGCTATTTAGTTTCCAAACATGTAAGCAAATATGAGTTATTGGAAAAATAACTTTAATTCCTACAAAATAAAGTTGATTTTACGCTACAACTTCAAACATTTTTATAACTTTTTCAATAGTACTAGTCACACTGAAATCACGACTCAATGCTCACTAAAATAAAGTTGATATTTGTTTAACTTGAAATAACATCAATTGGAAACATGATTTTGAATAGACCTTCATTTTGCGCAAGTGCTGCTGTAGGAGTGGAATTTCATGTCAGAGTCTGCTTGCCGATAGAAATTTGCGGGGTAATTGCATAGCAACTAACAATAAAACAACAACTAGATCAGTCAGTGTTCGCTGATATTCACACATTGTTCCGATATACATCATCATCATCATCTACCTAGCCTTTTCCCAACCATGTTGGGGTCGGCTTCCAGTTTAACCGGATGCAGCTGAATACGAGTATTTTACATGGAGCGACTGCCTATCTGACCTCCACAACCCAGTTACTGGGTAATACGATAACCCTTGGTAAGACTGGTTGTCAGACTTTCGGGCTTCTGACTACCCCGTAACGACTGTTTAAGATCCACAAATGACAGCCGGGACCAACGGCTTAACGTGCTTTCCGAGGCACGGAGGGGTCTCGGTTTGTAAAGATGGTCACCCGTCCACAGACCAACCGCGGCAAGCGTAACTTAACCTGATCTATCGACATGTGCGGCTGTTATTATTTAGCCACGGGCCCCTCCAATATACATATATCGGATATATAATTATATCAAATATCGGATATATTGATATTTATTATAAATATCGGATCAGGTCTCCTGCCTGTGAGAGGGAGTGGGCCATACTCCACCATGCGGGCCCAGTGCGGACTGGCGGATGTCATGACACATGTCTTAAAATTTTTGGTTCTAAGACATGTCACTTTCCTCACGATGTTTTCCTTCACCGTTTTGAGAGTAGTGGTGATGAAATTAAATACACAAAGTAAAGTGCCTGTCTGGGTCTCGAACCCAGACACGCACTCACGGCCAACAACTCGTAAGTCGGGGCTTATACCTCTGGGCTACCACTGCTCTCATTACTTTATGCTCATCATCATCATCATCATTTCAGCCGAAAGATGTCCACTGCTGGACATAGGCCTCCACCAAGCACCTTCACTTCGACCGGTTCTGTGCTTCCCGCATCCAACGGGTTCCTGCGGCCTTCACAAGGTCGTCGGTCCACCACAAGGTCACAAGGTTGTCGGAGGCCTTCCAACGCTACGTCTTCCGGTACGCGGTCGCCACTCCAGAACCTTTCGGCCCCATCGGCCATCTGTTCTGCGAGCAATGTGTCCTGCCCACTGCCACTTAAGTTTGGCAATTCTTTGGGCTATGTCGGTTACCTTGGTTTTCCTGCGGATCTCCTCATTCCTGATTCGATCACGCAGGGAAACTCTCCATTGCCTCCATTACTTTAAGTTCACTTCAACAGAACTCCTGTTCTGGTAAAGTGAGCTCCTCCTAGAGTCATTCCGCGTCTGCACATAACAATTCCCGAAAATTCTTATAAAACGAGAGCTTTTTTCTCCTTCCAGAAAATTATCCTGCTGCTTCTAGCAACCCTGCTAACGACTGCGACTACCGAGAAATGTTACGGAATAATCCTCAGCAACAGATGCTATGCGGTCGAAATCCTCAAGGAAGGCATCAACAACATCCACCAGCTGGCTTTGAACGACAATGACAACACTTTGTACTTCACCTTCGACCAAATCGCCAAAGTACCAATGAGAGGGCTTGGATTCTTTAACTTAGACACGAAAGCGACTGGCATAATAGAAGGTATCAGAAACGCTTCAGGAGTAGCAATTGATCAAAGGAGAAATAGAATCTATGTTGGAGGTGCTGATGGTCTCTTCTTCATAAATGAAAACAAAGTCCCGGAGCAACTGCCTGCACGAGATAATATACAATACCTCTTCTTCAAAGATATAATCTTCTTCATTAATCGAAGGGGAGAAGCGTATAGATTCGACAATGGGGTTGTCAGTCCACTGCAAGAAGTGAACGGAATAGCAGTAGATAAACTCATAGTTGATGATGAGTATAATATGTTTTTCTTACAAAACAGAAGACTGTCTAGAGTCAAATTAGGAACTAGAGCGGTAAATACACATGAACGATTTACAGTTGATGCCATTTCAACTGATTTCAACTTTAAGCCATATATAAGTACAACAAATGGTGTTTACGTTTATAATAAGTATAAATATGCTCTTGATAAAGTTTCAAATATTGTTAATTTGAGAGAATTAGTGTTTAATAGACAAGGGGATCCGATTTATGTAGTAACTGATAATATAGTGAAACTGAACAATCCTATTCCGTATATTAGAGAGTAGCTTCTGACCGCGACTTCTTCAGCGTTAAATGTTTTCGCTTAGCGTTCTTTCTGACTTTTATCTTTATGCTCGGGTCCCAAGAGCCAAAACGTTAAATAGTCTTTAAATAGCCTCCCTCAAGAATTGTGCTATCAAAATGCGAAAAGGATTTTTCAAATCCGACTGGTAGTTTCAGAGATTACCCCTTACATACAAACTTACAAAGAAACAAACAAATTTTACCTTATTATATAATGTTAGTGTAGGTATAGATTGATAAGAAGTAGTAATTTTATTAACAATAACAATAATTTATTTATTTATAAACAATGTGTTTTATTGCGTCAACTCCCCTGACCTTTTGTTATTGGGTCATTACAAAAGTATATTGAATTCTAGTCAAAACATAACCATATCTATATAAATATAATTAACTGCCGCATATACAGGGTCAAATTACTTGCCGCATATAGAGGATCAAAATAATTTCCGCATATACAGGATCAAATTAATTGCCGCATATACATGACCAAATTATTTGCCGCATAAATACAGGATCAAATTAATTTCCGCATATACAGGATCAAATTAATTTCCGCATATACAGGATCAAATTAATTTCCGCATATACAGGATCAAATTAATTGCTGCACATACAGATCAAATTAAATTAGCTAGGAAAACTCCGCAGACGTGATGAGTGATGATTAATTTTTTTGGGGGTCAACGACCGCTGTTGTATTTATTTATTTAATTATTTATTTTACTTTCACAGAAAGCTTACAGACTAATAACACAATTAAAAATCATTCGTAGGTAGGAAAATTGTTTGCGTTCCCATTGAGGGACCACATTTGATTTTGAGCTTTTGAATGCATCAGCTTTTAGTAAAAGCTCTCAAACAATTGTAAATTCTCAATTGTAAGCCTCTAATTTGTAAAAGTAGCCACTCAAAAGATACAATCGGTTAAAGGTGGTCCCTCAGTCGTGAGTTCGTGACTGACAAGCATCCATATCTCAAAATCTAGTTAAAATTTATAACTGCTATAAATGACTACTCTTAGTAAAAGATTTGTAAAACTAACTAATTTTATGAATATCACCCCTTCCTTTTCACAGAATAGAAAGAACTAGCATGCGGAAGGTGGTCCCTCAACCGATCACCATAAGGTTCACCTTGAGTGGAGACCACAATGGAATTTGAAATTTACTTGGGTCTAGCGTTAGTAAAAGTACTCGAACGATTGTGAATTCAACCTCTAGTTTGTAAAAGAAGCCATTCAAAAGTTACAATCGGTTTAAGGTAAGGTGGTCCCTCAATTGAAATGTTTATTAAAAGAAAAATCAATTTACGTAGCATTCGGAAGTTAAATTGACGAATGCTACATTTAGTAAAAATTTTTACTAACGATTACCTTACTAAAAAGGAAATTACCAGTATCAAAATAGTTACCGTTTTATTTTAAATAATAATCGATTTCCTGGGAAGAAATACTAAGAAGAGGTGACCACAAAGTAGAATTTCTAGTGGCTGTTTGTTGATACTAATCTATATATATAATGGAAAGTCGTGTTAGTTGCACTATCTATAACTCAAGAACGGTTGAACCGATTTGGCTAAAAATTCGTGGGGAGGTACTTAGAAATATATATAAAAGAAAGTCGTATTAGTTATACTATTTATAACTCAAGAACGGCTGAGCCGTTTTGGCTGAAAATTGTTGGGGAGGTAGCTTAGAACTAGGAAACGGACATAGGATATTTTTTATCCGTTTTTTAAATATAATATAATACAATATACAATACTTTTATTTACTTATAGGAGTAGGGTAGGAGTAGGTTAGGAGTAGGGTAGGAGTAGGTTAGGATTAGGGTAGAAGTAGGGTAGGAATAGGGTAGTAGTAGTGTAGGAGTAGGGTAAGGGTTAGGACACCACGCGAACGAAGTAGCGCCGAGCAGCTAGTTTACAATAAATTACCAAGTGGTCCGAAAGACTTGACAACCACTGTCTAAGAGTAGACTATGTACATTTATAATAGATAAAACGTACTACAGTGTGACAGAGTTTTTGTCAGAGAAAAGAATTGTCTGAATAGAATTGACTTTAGGTTGATGGCTCTGCCTTTTGGTTAAACTTAAGTGAAAGTTAATAATATAAATGTTGCATGAAAAGTAATCGTAAGTAAAAAAAAAATTATAGAATAGACTGTAGCATTTGTCAATTTAATGAATTTAGTACATTATAGCTGAGCTTTAATCCATACTATATTAATATTATAGGTACATGCGAAACTGTGTCTGTCTAAGAGACATTCTGCGAAAGAAGCATTGTGAGAAAGCCACCTTTTGAGAATGAGTCATTCTGCGAAAGCGACATTTTGCGAAAGCGACATTGTGAGAAAGAGACATTTTCGACTAGTAGACATTTTGCGAAAGAGACATTTTGTTTAAATTTTCTTAATTGTCTTGTCGCTAAACCTAAACACAACATTTGTCATTGGCGCCAAACAAGTAGCCGAATTCTGGGCCGAGTACATTTAGATTGCTATCGACACGCTAAGAAGAAGAAGGCGCCGATTCCCTTGTTCAGTGCATCTTTTGCTTTCTATTTCATTAAGAAAAGGAGAGAAGATAAATATTAGTTTAGTCCTGTCAAATTAGTCAGCGCCTCACGTAAATTGAGGTATGTTGAGTAGCCAATTTTTTTAATCTCGTCTAAACTTGTCTATGGAGAATCTTAATTTGACAGGACTAAAGTAAATTTATCTTCTGTCTTTTTCTTAATGTCTTTTCTAAATTTGATGAAAGTCCTCCAAATGAACAAATTTTTATTCATACACTTTGCTACTGTCTCATTAGCAGTAATGTTTGAATTAGAAATTTAAGGCCCCCCCCACATTAGGCGTGCGCCGGGCGCGAGCGTTCCTCGGGCGTGTGACCGACGTGCGCCGCGCAGTGAAATTGACTACGCGGCACGCACGCACAGAACACTATACTCCTAGCGGAGCACGCACGTCGGTCACACGCTCAAGGAACGCTCGCGCCTGGCGCACGCCTAATGTGGGGGGGGGGGGCCTTAGAGTTACATTGTCACTATTGTCAGTGCAGGACTGCAGAGTAAGATTTTGTTTGTTTTTTTTTAATTAGCATTATTTTATTTTCTTTTCTTTCTGTTTTTAATTAGCTAAGTGATGTCAAATATTAATTAAAAATAATATCAACAGTCACTAGTTTTTACTCATTAAAAAAATCCTGCTGTGTGGTCACCTCTATATTAGTATTTCTTCCCAGGAATTCGATTATTATTTAAAATAAAACGGTAACTATTTTGATACTGTTTAGTAAGGTAATCGTTAGTAAACATTTTTACTAAAGGATAGACTGTAGCATTCGTCAATTTAACTTCCGAATGCTACGTAAATTGATTTTTCTTTTAATAAACATTTCAATTGAGGGACCACCTTAAATCGATTGTAACTTTTGAATGGCTTCTTTTACAAACTAGAGGTTGAATTCACAATCGTTCGAGTACTTTTACTAACGCTAGACCCAAGTAAATTTCAAATTCCATTGTGGTCTCCACTCAAGGTGAACCTTATGGTGATCGGTTGAGGGACCACCTTCCGCATGCTAGTTCTTTCTATTCTGTGAAAAGGAAGGGGTGATATTCATAAAATTAGTTTTACAAATCTTTTACTAAGAGTAGTCATCTAAAGCAGTTATAAATTTTAACTAGATTTTGAGATATGGATGCTTGTCAGTCACGACTGAGGGACCACCTTTAACCGATTGTATCTTTTGAGTGGCTACTTTTACAAATTAGAGGCTGAATTTACAATTGTTTGAGAGCTTTTACTAAAAGCTGATACATTCAAAAGCTCAAAATCAAATGTGGTCCCTCAATGGGAACGCAAACAGGAAAATTGGCTAATTACAAGCTTTCACATATACCTATACAACATTATTTTTAGTATATGCGAAACCCGAACCACGTGTCTAGTATTTTTATGTAAAGAATATGTACAAAATTTCAAAACTGTATCATGAAAAATCACAAAGTTATAAGCTTGTTAAGTTACCTGTTTGTCCGTACAAAAACATGCTCACCCGCGCCGCGCTCATTGATAAATAGTACCTAGGTACCTAACCGTTCGGCGGCGGCGCGGAGATTGGATAACCTATTTAGTGTCGCTCGGTGTCCAATATTTAACCTTTTTAGGGTTCCGTACCTAAAGGGTAAAAACGGAACCCTATTACTAAGACTTCGCTGTCTGTCCGTCTGTCTGTCTGTCTGTCACCAGGCTGTATCTCAAGAACCGCAATAGCTAGACAGTTGAAATTTTCACAAGTTATGTATTTCTGTTGCCGCTATAACAACAAATACTAAAAACAAAATAAAATAAATATTTAAGGGGGGCTCCCATACAACAAACGCGATTTTTTTGTCTTTTTTTGCTCGATATCAAAAATGGCAACAGGTAGGCACTTGAAATATTCACAAAATACTCAGTTGTATTTTAACTTTAATAATAAATAATAAAAAAAAAAAAAATATATATTTAAGGGGGGCTCCCATACAACAAACATGTTTTTTTCGGCGTTTTTGCCTTGTGGTACGGAACCCTTCGTATGCGAGTCCGACTCGCACTTGGCCAGTTTTTAAATATTTGTGGGACAAAATATAACGTGGGGTAAAAATTATTGGAATCGATTCATTTACTTATTCTGAACAAACTGTAACTAAAACTATGACTTAAAGGATAGCACTGCACCACCCCATACTTCCCGTGGGTATCGTAAAAGGCGAAGGGAAACCGGAGAATGGGCATCAGCGTTCTCTGTACATTACACCATCATACCATACTGCGTTCGCCAACCCGCATGCCAAGCGTGGCGATTATGGCAAACCCCCCCAAAATTGGGGGATGCCTATGTCCAGCTGTGGACGTCTTTCGGCTGAAATGATGAACAAACTATATTCAGGTTTCGCATATAGGTACTAAAAATAACGTTGTAGGTATAACTAAGGGCTGATTTTTCAATCGACAGATAAGTTTTATTCGTGGAATAAAATTGACGTCTGACAGTTTTTGTGGGGAAGAACTTGATTTGACAAGTAAGAAATTTGCTGTCATCGAAGTGCAATTTTCCAACCGAATAGATATTGAATTCCTCAGGAGACTAATTTTTCTAGTAAATCCCGAGTCATCGAATAACATCTTCAATTTAATAATTGTAATACTGAAGAGCAATGGGTTTATGCTAAAAGAATATTAAGATATTTAAAAAAGACAAAAGATTTGGGTTTGAAGTATAGTAAGAGTAAGAATGTTAATATTGAAGGATATGTTGATGCAGACTGGAGCAATGATGTTAATGATAGGAGATCATATTCAGGATTTTGTTATACATTGTCAGGTTCTGTTATATCTTGGAGCTGCAGTAAACAAAAATGTATTGCACTCTCTAGTACAGAGGCAGAATATGTATCAATATCAGAGGCCTGCAAAGAGGCAGCATATCTAAGAAGCTTACAATATGAAGTTACTAAAAGAATGTATTGTATTACTTTGTATAATGATAGTATGAGTGCGCAGAAATTATTACTAAACCCTGTATTTCATAATAAAACAAAGCATATTGATGTCAGATATCACTATAGCAGAGAAATGATAAATGAAAATATTGTTAGTGTTAATTATTTATGTACATCAGATATGCCTGCAGATTTACTCACTAAAAGTTTAAATGCTGTAAAACATTATAAACATTTGGATGCTTTAGGAGTTGTTAAAGTATAGTTTTTATTATTGAAGTATCTGTTAAAGGTTTATAGGGTTAATATGATCTATATTTTGAGTGGGAGTATTGTAAATAACAAAATATAGATACTAGTAGCGCCATCATGTGACAAACTTTTGTAAACAATTCATTCATTGAAGTAGATACTCTTTTCCTTCGAATAAATTAGTCGTTCCAAATCTCAGTTGAAGCACGTTGTTTTATTTTAGAACTGTTAAAAATTCAAAATTATTCCTCCGATAAAATTATCTGGCGTTGGAAAAATCAGCCCTAAATCTAGTTACAAGTACTTTGCGTTGATTGTGGTCGTTATCAGCGATTTGCGAACCAAGAGAAAAACAAAAATAAAAAAATATCTATGTTAAAAAGGTTATAATTATGTGTAATAAAAGTTATTTTGTCGAGTCGTGCAACATCAAAACAGTTAAATCAAAATAATTATGAGCAACCACATATCAATACATTAGATATCATATAGCCAAATTATTTAGTTCAGTTATTCATGCATGCATGCATGGCTATCTCCAAAATATTCCTTGTATTTATGTATAATATCTTTCTAATACTGTGTGCGTTGGTGTAAAATAGGTCGATCTCCAGAGACCCAAGTCTGCTATTTTTATAAATTCGTCTATCCAACACGATCCCACCACCATCCCATTGTCATTTTGCTAAAAGTTCGTAAGCTGCTAAATTCATAATGCTTGATCATTGGTCGGTCAATGGCACAGAAATTATACGATACTCGTAACGAATTAAAAGCAATGACTGCACAATGACGTTCTAATGTTAGGTCACTGATCAAAGGAACTGTCAAAATTTTTGCAGATTACCACGTAAGTCAGTAATTCATTTTTCATTGTGTACTAGATTACCATTCTATGCCATTTCTTTCAATGGAGTGTCAGTGGTTGACCATTGGAAAGTCATAATGACGCCATTATATTAGTAGATTACCAAACTTGTCAAAATCAACAATTATGAAATCAATGATAGACCATTCTGACACTATTGTAACTAATAGCAGACTTGAGACCCTGGAATTTCTCCACAGCAGCCCGGAGACTGGATTTGTGCGCTGTTGGTTGCAATAGGCTCACCACCTGTTACTTGATAATTTTTTCGAACATAGAGCCGATGGATTAGAATTCTTCTTCAAAATGATTCTTCTTCAAAATGATTCAGATTATGATTGATAGTGTGTTAAGCAATTAGGGTGCAGGGTGATTAGCAGGGGCCTAAAAAGGCCACTTTGGCAGAATCATAGAAGGATAACATTATGAATTATTATAATATTGCGAAGACAGTCCGTCCGTTTTTCCTTTTTTCGCTGCACTACTTAGGTCTAATCAAAAATATTGGGATTGGATTGGATGTATTGGTATTTTAGCACAGACAAAAAACTGACAAATCCTTCACCAATGGGATTTGATACGATTAACTTAACAGCCCAACAAACATTTGACAAGTCGCCACAACGTGATTATTTCTACATTTGGTTCCATAAGCTGGTCGTAAATACGTCGCCATCACGTTGGCTTCACCGAGAATAGGCCCATTTTATACGAATCAGTGTCTTAAAAGAGTAACGTAACCGTCGTATAAACCACTTTTTGGTCAGATAGTGGTTGTGTAGTAGTCATAAAACCCACGTTTTCGTCAAGTAATGGTGTTTATTACCGCTGCTTTGCGGCATTTTGTTGCAAATAGGTAGCGTAGTATTATTTTTAAACAGGATTTTGTGATAAAATGGTGAGATAAATGCCGTAAATTATTAGGCCTGCATGATTTCAATATTTTATTTGTGTCAGATCCATTTGAAGGTGAGTACAAAATTTTTAATATATTATCTGATGTGCTATTGTGTTGAAACTCATTGGGCCCATTCAATCTATTGGGAAATAAATTCTATCGGGTAATATGAGCTAATTATGACATTTTAATTAACGCGCCATGCAAATTCTTTAAATTAAGTGATTTAATCAAGTATATTTTTAGTAAACGTGCTAACAGTCACCTCTATACGACTTAGAGTTAAAGATACAACCATATTACAACATCAAAACGACTAATTATTCTGTGCACATACTTTTTGTTCAATATTGTCAACCATATTAACTGAAATAGGGTTCCTTTGTAGTGTTTAAAAAACCATTTCACCTACTTTTCCTGGTTTGAAGACTGTTTATTTTTTTTATATTTGTGTCACGTGTCAGTAAAGTACGATCACTCATTCAATCATGTTAAAAGCTGCTTTTTTTTTAGTTGAAGTGATTGAAGTTTCTTTACGTACTGGCCTAATTAAAATGGTGATTTATTTATAGGTGGCCTCGGATCTAATAAAAAAATGATTTGTGATATAATGGACATCGATAAGTTTTTAACCAAATCTGATTTCATCGCACTTGCACGTTGGTGTTTGAGATGGCCCTGGATATCTGCTCACTTTATACGTTCAGATCGTTGTTTTGGTTGCGGATTTATGATAACAAACAACAAAAACAAACCTGCACATTTTGTAGTGTCAGAGGAAAATATTAAACATATGATAAATTATGATTTTCTCTGGTGCCCACGCTGCAACTTTTTTGTCATATACGATCATTATCCGGAGGATGAATGTGAATATTGTAATTAGAACAGACTATTTTCAAAACAACTGATCATCAATAGGTACCTACTTATACAGGGTGTTTGGTGCATCGTTTGCCAAATGGAAATGGCCGAAAGGAGAGGTCATTTGCTATCTCTTAAGGCCCAGTAACTCATTCCTTATTACACCGGTTTTTTTTATTATGACTTTTTAATTTTTATTTAGAAAAATCCAAGAACTCTGCATTTAAGCTTAAATTTAAAAAAAAGTTATGAGTATAGCCTTCAAATTTCATTTCAATTCTTATGTTTACTCTTATATGGTTCTATTAAATAAAAAATTACTTGTTAATTACGTCTAGTTCCTTTTTAATAACTCACAAAGTTTTTGAAAAAATAAAAAATATACTTAACACTCAACTTTAAATTGCTGTAAAAAAAAAAACTAAAAGCGATCGGGATCTTCGAATTCTTTTAAAAAGTTCTCTAGTTTGTCCCCTTTCCAAGGTGTGCAATATACCAAAAAAACTTTTAATAACTTCAGTAATTCGCTAAATGTGTAATCGAGACACATCAGGCTGATATTCGATATTACGTTAAGAACACTTATTTTCACATAAATAACATTATTTAAGTAGGTGGATAGTGTTATCTCACTCTTACGCAGTCTGTTATCTCTTTCTAGGGTTCTAACTTTCTTCGAACTTGAAATAAACAATAAACTTTTATTTCGAGTTCGACGTACCTAAATAAAAATTTTATTCAAATTGTCCTCCACTATTGCATACACACGCGCGAAATATTCGTCTTATCTCGACTGTAGTAGTGTGTAAACGTATTTCTGCTTTGATAGCGATGAAAGCCGCCTCAATGCGTTGGACTAAATCATCCCTAGTCGTTAAGACTAGGGATGATTTTTAGACTAGGGAGGCTTTCATCACTATCAAAGCAGAAATACGTTTAAACACCACTACAGTCGACATAAAACTAATATTTCGCGCGTGTGTACGCAATAGTGGAGGACAATTTGAACAAAATTTATAATTAGGTACTTATTAAATAAAAGTTTATTTTTTATTTCAAGTTCGAGGAAAGTTAGAACCCTAAAAAGAGATAAGAGACTGCGTAAGAATGAGATAACACTATCCAACTTCTTAAAGAATGTTATTTATGTGAAAACTAGTGTTCTTACCGTAATATCGAATATCAGCCTGATGTGTCTCGATTACCGAATTACTGAAGTTATTAAAAGTTTTTTTTAGTATATTGTACACCGTTGGAAAGGGGACAAACTAGAGAACTTTTTAAAAGAATTTGAAGATCCCGATTGCTTTTAGTTTTTTTTTACAGCAATTTAAATTTGAGTGTTAAGTATATTTTTCCTTTTTTCAAAAACTTTGTGAGTTATTAAAAAGGAACTAGATGTAATTAACAAGTAATTTTGTATTTAATAGAACCATACAAGAGTAAACATAAGAATTGAAATGAAATTTGAAGGCTATACTCATAACTTTTTTTTAAATTTAAGCTTAAATGCAGAGTTCTTGGATTTTTCTAAATAAAAATTAAAAAGTCATAATAAAAAAACCGGTGTAATAAGGAATAAGTTACTGGGCCTTAAGAGATAGCAAATGACCTCTCCTTTCGGCAAATTCCATTTGGCAAACGATGCACCAAACACCCTGTATATACATATTTTAAAGAGGAGTGTTCGTGAATTTCTATATAATTGAGATCAATCCTAACTAACTATGCATTACCTACAAATTTTATTTTAAAAACACTCGTGCGAAGTTGGAGCGGGTCGCTCTACCTTTTTGAGTTTCTCATCCCTGATTGGCTAATCCGCGCCACGCGCCAATCAGCTGGTCGCCGGTCGTCAACTATCGCTCCGCTCAGTTTGCTTTGATTAACCAAACTGAGTGTCAGCGTTACTTCGCGCCGCGCCAATAGGTATATTAGAAGTGCCTATTTTGTGTGTTGTGTTCTTAAAATTGTGTTGAGTCAAATTAAGAACAAGTTACTTTTAAGTGCTACACTAGGATTTATTTTGTTATTAGTAAATTGCGATACAATATTTCAAAATAAAAGACTAAATCGTATTTATTTACTTTTATTCTAGGTACTTTACAAAAATGCCATTCAAAATAATAGAAACAATCGAACGTGGAAGACGATTAATTGTGTCAGTTCCGTCATTATGGGCAAGCGATGGAAATTTATATTGGCCAAAAAAAATGTGATTTCATTGAAGAAAAACGAAAAGTCTGCACCTCAATCTGATTGGAAGTGTTTACCATGCATACTAAAACGGGACAATATATTAAATTATAAAACTGCGGAGGAGGAGATCGCTCTGATGTCGGACTTCACAGACACAGACGAAAAGGAAAATGAGTGCCCACGGAAAAAAACTTTAACTGAATACAATTTTAATAATCTGGCAACGAAATGTATACAGGTTAGTTCGTTTGTTACTTTATCTTAAAAATATTTTATGTAAATGTTTATATGTAAGTACCTACATCTATACTAATATTATAAAATTGTAGTTTGTTTGTTTGTTTGGTTGTACGCGCTAATCTCAAAAACTGCTGAACCGATTAGAATAATTCTTTATGTGTTGGATAGCCTGTTTATCGAGAAAGGTTATGGCTATATAGCATCACGCTACGACCTACGGGAGTGGAGCAGTGCGGTTTCTACGGGACCGCGGGTGAAACCGCGGGGGGAAAGCTAATATTATATAAAATGTAAATATCTTCGGAAAATCCACATAAGTCTCTATCTATATCTCTCCTAGAAATTTCTAAGACATCCAGATAGGTAGTTGAGTGAATAAAAAATGAGAAACTAGTACATTTTTAACATTTAAAAATATTTTTTCAATTATTAGTTTTTTTTTAACAATTATGTCTTACAATTCAGATAGGCCTTAGCCTATCTGAATTTACTGCTTCAATATACTGTCTACTGAACTTGGCACCCGGTTAGATTTCAATTCCTTTGTCGATGCAGTCAACAACCTAGGCATATATTATAATATTGAACTTTTTCAGAAAACTGCAATAACAGAAGAATCATCCCCGATGTTAGCGGATGTGGGCACATCTTCAGCTATGTTAGCTAAATGGACACCTTCACCGGTGGTAGCAGAAGAAGCAGCCTCAGTTATGGTGACTAGAGAATCACCTTCAATGGTAGTGACAGACGATACGATAGCGGTTACAATGGCTACAAATTCTTCTTCATTTATACAGCAGAAGATACATCCTCAGTTGGTGTGACAGATAATTCACAACCAAAGGAGGCGGACTCATCCTTAATAATGATGGCTGAACATAATCCATCCGTGGCTCAAGATCTAGACGGGATCATAATACAAGACCTATCACAGGTTGGTTAATTAAGCTTGTAAATGTATACCCACTACATATTATATTCTATTATCTGTATAAGAAAGTCTACTTTTGTTAGTTTTTATTATATTCACACATTACACTTCATCTGATCTGAAATATTGCTTTTATTTTCAGGACAATATGTTACAGACCAGTGAGAATTTGCTTCATCTGTCAAATTCGGATCTACGTCTCCTAGCTCAACCCGCAGATACTCAAGTAACCATTACTGAACCTGTATCTCAACAAACTGGATTGATTATAGATTTTTTATCAACTATTCAGGAAAACCAAAAAATTCTTTTCGATAACCAACAAAAAATTCTTAAAGGCCTTGCTCTAGTAGATACTAAATTAGAAGAATTCCTCGTTAGATCACAGGGGCCGTTCCAACAGGTGCAACAAGGGAATTTATCAAGTTTTAAAATTATCTCGAATATAGAAGAGCTTATAGACTTTGAAAAACAATTAACAGATTCATCAATGGAAACGAAATATTTTGATTCATTGTCTATAATTTGCAGTCAAAAGAAAACTGGTTATAATAACGCCTACGCATTAGTGGACGCTATGTTTGATCGAACATTTATGACGCACTGTTCCTGGGGAGGGGGTATAAAAGGAGAACCGAAACATTGCTTTAAGGCATTTTCAAAAACCATTAACTTGTTTCTTAAAGTAGTGCACCAATATGACAAAACATTTACTATACCAATTTGTGAGGATTTTTTCAAAAATGTTTTGCGTCATTCTACAAAACGAAATTCAGCTAAACGTGTACGCATTTCCACGATGAAAAATAAGAAAAAAATAAGTCAGGCCGTTGTAAACCAATTACCAGAAAACCGTCCTGTTCCGCCTAATGAAAATAGATAATTCGTCCCAATAAAGTTGAAGAATACGAGTTGTGGCCTTAGCATTGCTTGGGTATACTACTTACTTATTTGTCTTAACCAGAAAAATTAAAAACCTCGCTATGTCGCGAAAAGTTAAACAATTCTTTAAAAGATTATTTTTTGTTTGATCAGAAAAAAAAACCTTGTATTAGTAGTGTCAATGTCGTGTTGAAAAAAATGTTATAAACAAATAAGTTCTGTCCGCAACATAGCGAGGTTTTTTTATTTTTCTGGTCAGGTTTCAAAAAGGGTGATGGCCAAACGCTCACCACACCGACCCGGCACCCAACCAGCATCACCGCCTCAACGCCGGATCGCCTTGCTCTAGGCGCGAGCCACGCGCGGACGTCAGGTGGGCCCACTCGGTGACAATTAACTCGCTGCTTGCTCGTGGACCGCGCGCTGCCCGCGAATGATTATTTTGTATGATCGTGGACCAACCTCTGGCAACGAGTCTTCTAAACCCGTGGGCCACCCGTCGACAATGAGTTGACGTTGTACGACGAGGCGGTGCTGGTCGGGTGCCGGGTGGGCCTGGTCAGCATTGACCATAAATCGTATTAGATTGTGATTAATAATTATACTCTTAGGCCCGGTTGCTCGAAAAGTTAACGTTCGTTAAATTATGGTTAAAGTAAAATTTTGTTCGTAAAATTTTACTTTAACCATTACTTAACGAACGTTCACTTTTCGGGCACCGGGCATTAGTGGTTTTGATCCAAAGACAATTTATACTAATTAAAATAATTTGTTTGTTAGAGCTAGTCTAATTTGAAATGACGCGCCCCACTACTTAACTAGTATATATAAATGTGTGATTGCTAATGTGTACAATGACTTTGTCTCTGTGTGAGTTATAGAATATAAAAATAATATTTCCTGTTGATGCTGACTGAGGCATCACACACAAAGGCATTGTAAACATTAGCAATCACACATTATATCAACTAGTTACGTAGTGGGGCGCGTCATTTCCGACTAGGCAAGCTCTTTTAAATGACAAAACTGTGATTGTAAAGATTATGACGTTTATTCAGAATAAATATGACATAAATATATAATTGATGTCTAACAGAAAAATAAAAAACCTCGACATATCAAATTTAACTATTCTTTAGAAGTTTCTTCTTTGTCTGATTAGAAAAGAAACTTGAATTAGAAGTGCCACTGTAGCACTCACTGAAAAAGAGTAGGAAAACAAAAAAATGTTATAAATAAATAAGTCCTATCATCAACATGGTGAGATATTTTATTTTTCTGGTCAGGTTTGAAAAATAGTGATTGAATCGTGTAACATTGTCATAAACATATTCTTAATAGCTTTGATCCAAAGACAATGTAAACTAATTAAAATAATTTCTTTGTTACTACTATGTTTATTTTGAATGTTAAACCTTTGATTGTAAAGATACGTTTATTAACAATAAATATGACAAAAATCTTGGATTTTTTTATTTTATTTACACTTTTACTTCAAAGTATGAATAAGTGGTACAAAATAAATATTTGAGCCACATTCTGCAGTGACTAACTTGCACTTTATGTCAGTTATATTAAATGTAACTTCTAATCTTCTAATACTGTTACAATTTGTCATAAATATATTCAAAAGAGACGATTTAATTGGCACATCAAAAACATCTGCGATATTTTGAATAACATTTCCAATTAAGCTTATGTGCTTGTCGCCATCTACTATAGATATTACCTCAAAAATATCATTGTTGTTCATTAAAAACCATTTATTTTGGTTGTTTGTAGAGAGAATAAACGAGTCCAGGTGAACCACTTGTATATAAGTATTTTTATATGTATATGTCTTAATGATAGGTGTTTTATCATTGTCAGTAATATTACTTAAACCTTCTATTTCTATACAATTCCTTTCAATTAGCCGATTAGAAATTTGCTCAAGAGGTTTATTTCCTTTCCGTATGGTTCGTTTAATGGAACTTAATTTGTTCTCGAAGGGATATGCATTGAACGTATGTAATTCACCAAACCGCTTAACTTCATCGACTAGATGAATTAAGTTATGGACATTACTTGTCATATATTCTCTGCCATAATAGTTTCCATAATTTTCAACGAATTGTACCAACATCGCATGTGCAACTGGCAAAAACTGGAAGTGATGATGACTTGAACAAATCGTAACAGCACAAAAGAAGCATAAGAAGTGGTGGTATGGTTTGTCGGTCAAAACATCCTTCAGTATTATAAAACTAAAATAGAGCAGAAATGTGCGATATTCAGTGGCTTTCCAGTTTGATAAATCTTGTAGACCTCTCAAATTCCTATGAATTTCTTTTGGCATACGACAGCTCAGTATAAATTGTGTCACTTTTGCTATATCTCTAGATGACCATTTGGTTATAAGTCTCCCCAGATTACCATCTCTCCATCCAAATAGTAACCGCTTCGTTATGCCTAAATCAAGCAAATGAAGAGAATCTCCAACCGGAAAATCTTCAATCATGTCTATTGGCAATTGGAGAAAAGGAGAATCACGTTTGTGGTGGTTGCCATATTTTTTGTTTCGAAAGTCTGTGTCATTCCTCATTGGGCAATCAGTTCCTTGAAATGTGACGGTATGAGATACATGAGAGTATTCACCAATCACTTGACATTTTAGACATCCATGCTTTGAGTTAAAATTACTTACACCTGAAAAATAAAATCGTACAATAATAGAGGTAGTTTATATTTAGAAATGTTATAAATAAATGAATGCATGAATAAACGAGAAATCAATACATGCATACATCAAAGGTTTGAACTTTATATCTGTATTTTCCTGACGCACAATAGTACGTTATGAAAATACAGATACAAAGTTCAAACCTTTAACGGGCAATGGTAAATATATTGCCACCACAACTTGAACCTTGTAATTGTCATAGTGTTCAAAATCAGTGAAATGTGGTCAACATTACCTACATTGACTTTGAACTCTATGACAACTAGTGATGCTCGTTTAAGGGCTTTTTTGCACTGGGCAATTTCATCCAGGCAAATTAAACACAGTTAAATAATATAGACCCAACTAACAAAATAATTTATTATGGTAATGCAAATGGACCATATTATGGAATATAGGTAGATAATAGATGCTTACCTTTAATTAATGCTCTTGCAGGAGAATCGCAAATAACAGCCCTCAATTTTACTTTGATTATTATTTCAATTCCCTTTCGTGAAGTTATAATTAAATTGTTGCGGTAAAGCTCTAGTAATTCATCGATAAATGGTTGCAAGTATGCATCTAAATCTATTGGCTTATTTGAGCCTTCATATACACCCACAACCATTGGTGGAAAATTGCGATTTTCATGAATATTACACAATATTGGCCATACTTGGTGCTTCGAACTTTTGAACAGTGGTAAGCCGTCAATATTTACATTAAGAGATATGCTCTTGGGTGCATTGCTTACATTTAGAAAAACCATTTTCAAGATATTAATAAGGCCATTATGCCAATAACGACCGGAGTCAACTGGAATTATGTTTAAGTTTGCTTTGTTACTATTTAAAAGTGTTCGTGGATCTGCTGGAACGGCATAAAGAATTCTATTGTTTAAGATTTTGTTTAGGTCTCTCAACGCGACTTGTGTAATATTGTGTTGGATTGCCCATTTTCTTAAATTATCACGAAGTGTATCATTTTTAATATCCTCATTTGAGCTTTCATAATCAGAACTATCACTTTTTAATTCTAGATTGTCATTTTTTACTTCCACTTCGTCTTCTTTTGCATCTACTAGCATAGATCCATTTTGTATTACAGCATTATTCGACACGTTTTGTTTAGATTTACTTTGCATCGAAATCAATTCTTTTGTATTCATAAAATCTTGTACGGAACCAACTCCAGTTTGTACATTATTGTCGTTACGTGTAGACATATTCGTTATAACACAACATGACGAGAGAAGCGCAGTATAGTTCTTTTTCACTTTCCTTTTAAAAGCACCACTTTTTTTTACATTTGCCCAGGTTTTTTTATTCATTTTGATTAAAAGAAGCGAAACTCGATAGTTATTTTTTTGCAGTTTGTAACCACTATAATAGAACACTCAGTAATTTAACGGTAGTATAAAAGTTATAAAATTGGCTTAAAATCGTATAAGGGTGCAATTTATCACTCTTATAATAATATGATCGTCACTTAAAGGTGGTTCTCGCGATTCTAATACGATTAATGGTGGGATAAAAGTCATATAGACGTCACTATGGTCACGACACTGGTTTTACCACTAAATGACGCCGTTTCTACATAAAACTGTATAATAGTCATAAAAATAGTCGTATAGAAGTTAATACGATTTCTATATGACTGTAATATACGACTAAAAATTATATAAGAAAAAGATGCTCTAAGTCGTATTACACGCTAAATTACTTCAATGCGATGTTTACAGCACTTTGAGTCGCATATTTTTTATTTATACGACTGAAATGTTTGTTCTAGTTAACTGTCCATTTTGATTCATAATGTTATCGTTTATGATTCTCCCAAAGTGGCCTTTGTAGCACTTGGGACCACTAAACCAACGAGGCGATTAAGAATAACAGACATGTACTTATACAAAATATTTATTCCTGTCAAAATAGGTACTTAGGTAGGTACTTAGTAAATTAAAAAATAAGTAAAAAAAAATGCTTAAAAATATTTTTGGTAAATCATGATTAGATAGGTTACTTATAATCTCAAACACAAAATAATTAGCTTATTGACTACCTATCATTAAAGAACCATAAACTTAAAAAAAATTGGTAAATTATGATTAGGCAGGTTAAGTATTTATAATCTCAAACACTAAATAATTAGCTTATTGACTATCATTAAAAAGAAATAATCTTAAAAAAAATTGGTAAATTATGATTAGGTAGGTTACTTATAATCTCAAACACTAAATAATTAGCTTATTGACTATCATTAAAAAGAAATAAACTTAAAAAAAAATTGTAAATTACTTAAACAAAGAAAAGTATAGACGGCGGGTAGCTCCATTTCATTTCCACAAGAAAGGGATAAAGTATTGAGTTATTATAAGTAACAGAAAAGGATAAACCTATACTATTTCCATCTCTCAGTGCGTGCCAGTTTTTTCAAGGCAGCTACTTATGTAGCTCATGTTAGTTAGGTTAGTTTTTTGTCTCATGTGTGGCCACGCTACCCGATGCTCTATAGCTTTCTTACTCTAAGGTAAATTATGATTAGGTAAGTTATTCATAATCTCAAACACAAAATAATTAGCTTATAGACTATCATTAAAAAACAGTAAACTTAAAAAAGTTTTGGTAAAATATGATTAGGTAGGTTACTTATAATCTCAAACACAAAATAATTAGCATACTATCATTAAAAAACAATAAACATATTATTTGTCAAACGGATATTCCGACGATAATCGATGAAAGTCTCTCCACCACAGACACGTTACTATCGATAGATTATATCGGATGCGTTACTTATATTAAACTGTAATGAATTCGGATGTTTTCTCCATTAGTGAAAACTGGCCAAGTGCAAGTCGGACTCGCACACGAAGGGTTCCGTACAACAAGGCGAAAACGCCGAAAAAAACACGTTTGTTGTATGGGAGCCGGGCCCCTTAAATATTCATTTTATTTTGTTTTTAGTACCTATTTGCTGTTATAGCGGCAACAGAAAGGCATAATTTGTGAAAATTTCAACTGTCTAAGTAGCTATCGCGGTTCTTGAGATACAGCCTGGTGACAGACAGACGGACAGACAGCGAAGTCTTAGTAATAGGGTTCCGTTTTTACCCTTTGGGTACGGAACCCTAAAAACCATGCTCAGCAGGATCAGGTCGCTAGTAGCTAGATATACAAGGCTATTTTAAATTGGCTAGCTAAACTCCGCAGACGCAGGTAATATCTAAAAATAATAAAACAAAAAAATAATTGTGGGGTGACCGCAAACATTGTAGTTAAGTACATACTTGAAATATCAGTTTGAAAAACTGTTTTTTTTTGGTAAGCTTCCAGAAGCAGGTCGCTAGTAGCTAGATATACAAGTCTATTTTAAATTGGCTAGCTAAACTCTGCAGACGCAGATAATATCTAAAAATAATAAAACAAAAAAAAAATTGTGGGGTGACCGCAAATATTGTAGTTAAGTACATACTTGAAATATCAGTTTGAAAAACTGTTTTTTTTGTTGGTAAGCTTCCAGAAGCAGGTCGCTAGTAGCTAGATATACAAGGCTATTTTAAATTGGCTAGCTAAACTCCGCAGACGCAGATATCTAAAAATAATAAAACAAAAAATAAATAAATTGTGGTGTGACCTCAAATATTGTAATTAAGGTGAATGCCGCGAAATTCAAATTTTCTTACGTTTTATGCAATTTGCAGGCCAGTGCTAGGTTGTATGTTGATTAAAATATTATTCGCGGCTGTAAGACATATGTAGTTACAGAATTATAATCATCAAAATCATCAATAAAACGCTCTAAGTTCATAAAGCTGTAGGAATTACTTTTTCTGTTTTTTGTTTTGTTCTTACACCTTTATGAAGTTGGAGGGTTGTATTGGTGATTTTGATGATCATAATTCTGTAACTACATGCGTCTTACAGCCGCAAATAATATTTTAATCAACCTAGCACTGGCCTGCAAATTGCAAAAAACGCAAGAAATTTTGAATTTCGCGTACCTACTTTAAATATCAGTTTGAAAATCTGTTTTTTTTTTGTAAGCTTCACTGATGTGATATGCATCGACATCTAAACACGATAAAAGACAAGAAAACAGTTTTTCTCAACTCATATTTCAAGTAACGACACAAGCAGACGTCGTTGACCCAAAAAAAATCATCAAATGCTTTTTTAGGATTCCGTACCCAAAGGGTAAAAACGGGACCCTATTACTAAGACTTCGCTGTCTGTCCGTCCGTCCGTCTGTCTGTCACCAGGCTGTATCTCAAGAACCGCGATAGCTAGACAGTTGAAATTTTCACAAATTATGCATTTCTGTTGCCGCTATAACAACAAATACTAAAAACAGAATAAAATAAATATTTTTGAGGGGCTCCCATACAACAAACGTGTTTTTCTCGGCGGTTTTGCCTTGTGGAACCCTTCGTGTGCGAGTCCGACTCGCACTTGGCCAGTTATTTTTTATGTTATCGTGTTTAGATATTGATATTTATCACCTCTGCAGAGTTTCCCTAGCTACTATAATTTGACCCTCTAAAAATAGATGACGTAGGTCATTTATTATTATATTATATTTATTTAAATCTTAGATTCAAGAATAACAAAGCATATTAGTGCCTCATCAAAAGTTCTCGGTAAACTTGAAACAGATCCTCTACGACTGCTAACACTGTCGGAGCAGTCTTAAACAGACCGACCACAAAATCTTCGCAATCTCCATGTTCCTGCATATCACACAACATCTTGTATACAAATGTGCCGTTATACAGCTTTCTGTACTGAGTAGATTCATACGGGGAACCGCACAAAGTATTCAAATAATTCATATGCTGGATACAGAACTGGAGTTCTGCTAAACCGCTGAGCGCTTTTCCGTCGAAAATTCTTTTAGCTTCATCTTCATCGTACTGGAAATACTTTACTGTGGCACGATTGACTTGTAATAACTCCTCGCAATCTTTACAAAGTGTTTCTCTATTGGACACTAAGCTCAGCATGACATATGACAGCACAACCGCATACACGTCTCTCGTCACTTCCTTACCTTCCAACTGCTTTCTGCGAGCAAAATATACTAGCGCAATAAACAATACAACACAATCTGGTCGCAGTTTAGCTAAAACATGAGTGTTTATATCATTTTCGGTAAGAAAATGCTCGAACAGCTTCAATTGCCTCACTTCATCCCACCCATTCTCGAACACCGACACACTGCAGTTGTAGCTTGGCTTACGAACATTCGGGTCACCAGTATCTATCTCTTCATATGTATTATCGCCCTGGTACACTTTCAATGTATCTCCTCTGTAATTTGTCAGTAAGTTGTATGCATATTTTATTATATCAATCGATAGGAGTAGACTGTCTTCAGAATGTGTATCTAAGATGACCCAAGATCCTTCGATAATCTTCGATTTGTACAGATTGATGTATACTGGCGACACATGTTTACATACCACTCCCTTCTCGAACCATTCAGGGTCTTGCCTCACTATCGGGATATTCGAGTTAATTAGATACTCTGTGACATGCCCGGGTTCGTCCTTCCGCATATTCGTTAATATTTTATGATAATATAACCAAAATTTGTTTCGATCTTCATCATTAGACAATGTATCTGAAATTCCGTCTCTCGCTTCTTGCTCGCTATGCTTCGAGAGCCACAGGAGCAGCTGTTTGAGTTTCGGGTATTGATGATTATTGAATACGCCCCAGGTTTTTAATAATGGATTAAAAAATTTAAACGGAAATATTGTTGAGTCGGTTAACGCAGCAAAAATTGCAGTTTTCTCCTCGGTCAGAGAATTGTTTTGGAGAAAATCCTGAAGTTTGTACTGGCGACATCGGATTGACTTCGTTCTGTCGTCGAATTTCATTGTTACGGTTGGTATATATGGGGCTTTTCTAAAGCAGTATTCTATATCAAAGCTGATGATGGGGCATTCTAGTTTTTGAGCTAAGGCAACACACTCATCTTTGCTCTCCATGACGCAGAACGCGTAGTTACAGCCCATTTCATCCACCATTTGCACAGTGGCATCCTTTAAAAATATAGGTGGTACATATTCGCAGTTTGTATCAAAATCGAAGATTAAATGTTGAAACTTTTTTATTTTCTTCTTTATATCCGTATCACCGCCCTTGAATATTATGTAACATTTGACGTCAGCCTCTTTGTACATTTTAAATAGCTTTTTCAAGTACTGAGCATATTTGTCGGCTTCACAACCGAAAATGTAGGGGATCCCGCTCTCTTTATACATGTAGTGTAAGTAATAGTGTCCATCAATGACAACGGGACAGTTTCTTAGAGACCTTTCCTGCGTCTCTTCGGAGACTATATACCTCGGGTAATGGAAGATCCTCATTGTGTTTTCTGAAACAGAAATTGATGATAGTTTAGTTAGTGCTTCTCCTCAACTCGAGCGCATCATGATATGAGGCGTGAGAGAAGTTAAGCGACAGGAAATCGAAGAAGCGAGGCCCTGTTCACGGCCTCGGCCACTTGACTTGTGTCAAGCATCACGCGCGCGCGTCTCCTGCTGCCGTCCGTGCAGCGATATGACTTACATCAAATGCTAGCAAGTCGATATATTATATAAAAAAGTCACCGTGAAAACTCCGGTGAAGTGAGCTGACAATAGTGTCAATCCCAAGCATCAGGATGAATGAATGACTGTTCACTTCAAGCTTACTTCACCTAAGACATCACGGTGAGATTTTCATAGAATAGATCGCCTAGTTTTCATCTGTCACTCTGCAAGTCACGTCGCGGTGTCTCGCGTCACGGCGTCATGTTCTCAAGAACTTCTTTCATTTGTTTTCGCCGCAGTCGCAAGACGCGTCTCGCTTGAGCGTGTAGCTCTTGGCCACAGGGCTATTGAGGCTACGCAAGTGCTCTTAGCGACAAGACCGCCCATTGTGTCGACCTTTGTAAAATGTATACAATTATTTATGTCTGTAATTTATATGGTGTACTTAGTAAAGAGTAGGTATTCTATTCTGAGATGACAGAAGTAATGACAGTAAATTGAGGATCAGTCTGTCGTTCTAAGAGACTACGGCGACGAATTTTATTATTAGGTTAGTAGTGAGAGCGGTGGTGGCCCATTGGTAACAGCCGCGACTTACGAGTTGTAGGTCGTAGGTTCGAAACCAGACAGGCGCTTTACTATGTGTAAATTATTCCATCACCACTGCTCTCAAAACGGTGAAGGAAAACATCGTGAGGAAACTGGCATGTCTTAGAACCAAAAAATCGAAGACATGTGTTATCTACCAACCCGCACTGGGCCCGCGTGGTGGATTACAGCCCACTCCCTCTCACGGAGAGGAGGCCTGAGTCCCAGCAGTGGGAACGATATAGGCTGATTATGTATTTTTATGTAAGTACCCCCCCCCCCCCCCCCCCCCCCCCCCTATTATAATAATAATACAACAATAAGGAAAAATAAAGGTATGTGGTCGGGGGACCCCCGCTAGGTATGAAGTTCTTTACGCGATACTCGCAAGCACACACACTCGTATACCTACATATTATAAATAGAAAGAGACAGAGAGAGAAAGTGTGAATTTAATACAGAGCCATCTAGTAAAAGTATTTAGAAGCTCTCATAAAGTTGTCGCCATAATGGATTTTCATTTTGTGCTTACTATCGCGGCTTTAGTGCTCACGACCCCTGTACCAAATCATGCACCTATAACTACGTTTTGCGTGCGTTACATTACATTGCACTGGTACCGACAGCAACAAAAGTCGATTAACACTTCAGTTTTTTTAATTTCTTTTATTGAGCAAAATATTTGTTAAAAGTTGCATTGTACTTCTGCTGCAATTTTGAACAAATATTTTGCTCAATAACTAAGATTATCCGACGCACCGAGGGTTCCGTAACATCCGGGTTTACGCATAAGGTTTATGTTTATGAAATTAAATGTTTTTTTTTATTTTTGAGTTGATTGAATGAATGGTAAATTGTGGTTTACGATTTATGACGTATTAAAAAAAAACCACTTACTAGATCTCGTTCAAACCAATTTTCGCTGGTAGTTTACATGGTAATGTACATCATATATTTTTTTTAGTTTTATCATTCTCTTATTTTAGAAGTTACAGGGGGGGGGGGACACACATTTTACCACTTTGGAAGTGTCTCTCGCGCAAACTATTCAGTTTAGAAAAAAATGATATTAGTAACCTCAATATCATTTTTGAAGACCTATCCATAGATACCCCACACGTATGGGTCTGATGAAAAAAAAAATTTTGAGTTTCGGTTCTAAGTATGGGGAACCCTAAAATTTATTGTTTTTTTTTCTATTTTTGTGTGAAAATCTTAATGCGGTTCACAGAATACATCTACTTACCAAGTTTCAACAGTATAGTTCTTATAGTTTCGGAGAAAAGTGGCTGTGACATACGGACGGACAGACAGACAGACAGACAGACATGACGAATCTATAAGGGTTCCGTTTTTGCCATTTGGCTACGGAACCCTAAAAATACCCAAATCGCTATAAATTTGCCTATAAAATTTGAGGATTTCCCCCGATTTCCATGGGATCCGCTCATCAGATTCCAACTTGATGACAATGGAACCACCTCGAGAATTTACCCATTCAAACAAAAAAATATATTTATTAAATAGGTCCACAATCGACGGAGAAATCGGTGTACATACTTACATAAAAAATATGTAAGGTGTAAAAAAATTAACCTTACAAACTTTAAGAGGTGCTTTAGACCATTGGACTGAACAACTTTCACTATGGGACCAACACTGAAATCGCGAAAAAAAAATCAGCTGTTCCCTACATTTTGACGAGTTATACGAACATAAATGTAGGGAACAGCTGATTTTTTTTTTCGCGATTTCAGAGTTGGTCCCATAGTGAAAGTTGTTCAGTCCAATGGTCTAAAGCACCCCTTAAAGTTTGTAAGGTTAATTTTTTTACACCTTATATATACGCGACGAATTGATAACCTCCTCCTTTTTTTGAAGTCGGTTAAAAAATTAAAGACATTTCCCAGCAATTATTTTTGTACAATGCTATTTTTAGTATGATGTACATAATGCGTAGTGGTCAGCTATGTGATGTGTCTTTCCTGTATACAGTACCTACAGTCAAATGACTTTGTTTAAAACTACATATCCGGTAGGTACCTATAGAAATCCTGTGATAAGGACCTATACAATGTAGCTGCATCGTTCATCATCATAGTAACCGACCTCTTTATCGCTTGTACGATACGACTACATACAGAAAGCAAAGCTCGTAGAAATCTCTGATACGACTACATACAGAAAGCAAAGCTCATAGAAATCTCTATTCCTAGACAGCACGTTTCGCCGAAAACTTTGTTGATAGAAAACATTATTCGTAGATATCTCGGTCCATAGGAAGCACTGTTGACAGAGATCTCTGTTCATTGCCGTAAACGTTTTTTTGCCTTAAACTTTTTTCATAGAAACCATTGTTTCCAGATACCTTGGTTCACAGAAACCAATTAAGTAGATAATTATTTTTAAGTAAGTTGTATTCCCATTCGCTCGCTCTTGCATCCTATGTCGACGGAGCGCCGCTGCGCGGGGCTCCTATTTCTGTGTAAAGTGTTTTAACCTAACCAAACCTAACCTCAGGGTGCCCTTCGCTCGCTCTTGCATCCTACGTTGCGCTTTCTGTAAACCAAGGTATCTGGAAACAGTGGTTTCTATGAACGATGTTTACGGCAAGAAGTGCTATCTATGAACAGAGATCTCTGTCAACAGAGCTTCCTATGGACCGAGATATCTACAAACAATGTTTTCTATCAACAAAGTTTTCGGCGAAACGTGCTGTCTAGGAATAGAGCTTTCTATGAGGTTTGCTTTCTGTATGAAGTTGTATCGTACAAGCGTGTTTCTACTTTAGGTTCTACACCGCCCTCTTTAGTCCTAAACCAAAAGCTCTGCTACCGCCCGCCACCGCGATAGTGGCGCCCCCTGTTGAGAGTTCAGCGAACTAAAAGCTATACGTGTCGTGCAGTGATTGGGCAATATTATTATGTGCTTTGCACTGATTGGTTAAGGGGCTTACATGACCTAAAGCGCGGTCACTGTCGGACTGCATAGAAAATTAGAAAAAAACGAAAAGCGCGATGACACAACGCTGGTAATTTATTGCAAAATATGAAGAAATAATTTAATTACAAAAAAATTATTGTTTGGACTAAAAAATTAAAACACTAGTATTTTAGTGTGTTGCTTGTAGAATAATCTGACAAAAATCATAATGATTGTATGTATAATAGTATGGTTTTTATTGTAAAAAGAAAGTTTTTAGAGGTATCTTCATGATTTTTTTCTATCGTATCAAATTTGTATTATGTTTTCAAAACACTATCTACCTAGCATATATCCTGAAGAATGTCATATATGTTTCTGATTTTGTTTACTGTAGTCGATCACATACTTTTATTGTTTCTAAAACTTGCGTTTTTTTGTGTTTAGGTCCTGTAAGCCCTTTTATAAACTCGCAAGTTTTAAAGTGCCCGCTATTATACTTTGTGTAGTTGTTATTTTTAGAAAATAGAGCATTACCGTTCAGCGTTGTTCAGCTGTTGTTTCCATTCATACCCTGCATATTCTAAACAAGTATACAATGTTTGTAATGAGTATCCGCTATAGCGTCAGCATTTGGACAGTCCCTTCAATGTTGTTATAAGCAGTTTTGACTGTATTCACTATGTAACATATTACAAGCGACAATAATAATTGTGGACAAGCGGTCTTGGTTTGCACAACTTGACAACAAACCACTTCCCGTGGACGATATGAGATTGGATCATGTTTTTTGCACTTTGTGGCGAAATATATCACTACTATAGTCGGACTTTTGAAACTGACTTTTAAAATGACAGCTTATGTGTTACATAGATGACTGAAATTGGCGTCTTTTTGTTTTTTCGCGCCAATCAACCAAATCTTGTTTTTTTAGTACAGAATAGTGTACCTAACAAACGAAACGTATTTTTTTCTGAAGTGAAAACTTCTTTATCGGCGTTGTACACTTTTTTTGTAATGGGTAAAAAGGGTTCCTTCTATTTGGCAGAATCTTGATACTCCGATTTTTATTTGGCATAACTCACATGGCATAATCTTATTTAATCGAATATTTTTAAGGCATAAAAATTATTTAGCATAACTTTTGTTTGGCTGAATATTTACGTGTCCGAATTTACAATGGCATACTTTTATCTTGGCAGAATTTTGTTTCGCATAATTACCTTTGCCATAATTAATATTATGCATAATTTTGTTTAGCATAACATTTATTTAGAGATACGATTATTTGGTATGGGTGCATATTTGAACATCAAAAATTAAAATAGATGTATCTTCTTGTAAAAATTAGCGATAAATGCGATATCATGGTTCTGCTTTTTAATTATTATGGATATAAACATTATGCCTAAAGATGATTTTGACTAACAAAATTATGAGTTTTGAATGTATGACAACTGAGTGTATGCGAAATGATTTTCTGCGAAATGAAGTTTATGCTATCCGTTGTTATGCAAAACAATATTATGACGTAAAAAGTTCTGCTATAAAAGGTAGACCCGGTAAAAAATGTTAAAATCGCGTCAGGTCACGTGACCCTGATCGTAAGATTCGTAAGATGAGACGTGCTATAGATGGACAATAACCCGGTGCTTTTGATAAACACCCGATAAACACCCGTAAACAACCGTAAACACCCACAAAATTGGGTTTTTATCAAAGCACCGGGTTTAAACCCGGGTGGATTGAACATCTATAGACGTGACCCTGATCGTAAGATGTCACGTGACCCTGATCGAACATTCGTAAGAATCCAAAATATCAAAAATTGAAAACAAGTACACAGAATCAAATTACAGAAAGACAGACAGACAGACAGACAGACAGACAGACGGTGACGGTGACGGTGACGGTGACGGCGACGGTAACTATGACGGTGACGGTGACGGTGACGATGACGGTGACGGTGACGGTCGTTGGAGTATAGCAAAAACAAATCTATCCTACTTCAACACTATCGTCTTTCTCTTTCTAACTCATAAACTCAAACTCAAACCATTTATTTCAATTAAACCATTTACAGGCACTTTTGAATTGTCAAGAAGTCGGTCAGTCAGAAAATATGAAGCTAGTTGCCCATTCCAAAGCGTAGGTACCTATGGAGAAGAACGGGCAAGAAACTCCATGGACACTCTTTTAAATTGTATTTTTACAAAAATATTAGTTACATCATTAATGTTGAATTTACAAGTAAATGTGAGAACGATGTAAAAAAAATACGTACGCGTTAAGAGCGTCCAGAGTACAGCAAATAGTAAGAAGACAACAATCATAAAATAATTAAAAATAAGCCGAGGCAGCTGAGTGATGACCAGCCCCAACTGACGGCGCCCGTTCACGAACATGACGCATAGATCAGCACCATTCAGCTCAACCATTTTGAAGGGAGCTAAATGATCCAATACACACGCCACCGTCAGCGAGACATTTGTGTGAGCATGACATACTATCAGCCGCCATGGCACATTCAAGTCAATGAAAGACATATTACCCGGTAAATGGTAAAGAAGGTATACTTACATAGAACTCACATCTGTGCTATGCAGTTATACAATGCAAAGGAAATTGAGTTTATACAATGCAAAGATAATCTTACAATCTTCAGCAGCTCCAATAGTATTTTCCAGTGTTAATCAATTAGTTGTGGTTGTGGAGCAGGACCAGCATTGAGCCAGGCATTTTTATCAGCGATGTAATCCCCTAACTTATAATATGCCTGACTGCATAGTGTGCGTTTTATACAAGACTTGAATTTTGTCTCATTCAGTTGAAGAATGTGGGGAGGTATTTTATTATAACATTTTAAACAGTACCCCATAAAAGATGAGTCTACTTTAGCCAGTCTGAAACCTGGTTGAACTAATAGGTCCCTATTCCTAGTACTATAATTATGTCTTTCACCTCTTTTACCAAAAAGATGTAAGTTTTTTCTTACATACATGATGTTTTCGTAGATATATTGACAAGGCACCGTCATGATGTTAATTTCCTTAAACAGTTCCCCTAAAGAATCACGCCTGCAGAGGTTATATATGGCTCTGATGGCTCTTTTCTGCAGAATAAAAATAGAATCGATGTCTGCAGCCCGTCCCCAAAGCAAAATACCGTAAGACATGATACTATGAAAGTAACTAAAATAGACCAGTCTCGCGGTATCTACATCAGTAAATTGGCGGATTTTTCTGACAGCATAAGCTGCTGAACTTAGCCGTCCTGCAAGAGATGTTAAATGAGGACCCCATTGTAGCCTTGAGTCGAGCGTGATCCCCAGGAAAACCGTTTTATCGACGAATTCTAGTTTCTCTTGATTCAATACTATCTCACAATCACTACTCTTTACATTTGGTAAAGAAAATCTTATGCACTTAGTTTTTTTCCCATTTAATACTAAATTATTAGCAGTGAACCAACTTTGGACCTGCACTAGGGCGTTATTTACGTCGTCATAATTTGTAGCACGTCTATTTACCTTAAAAATTAAGGAAGTGTCATCAGCAAATAACACCATTCGTGGTTGATTTTTTAATAAATGGAGTAGATCATTAACATACACTAAAAAGAGGAAAGGACCCAATATCGAGCCTTGTGGCACACCCATTTTTACTGTTAAACCATGTGAATTGACACCATTTATTTGAACTTGCTGTTGTCTGTCATTTAAATAAGAACTAACTAAACTGAGCGCAAGTTTTCCAAGCCCGTAATGCTCAAGTTTCAAAAGCAAGGTTTCGTGATCGACGCAATCAAATGCCTTAGAGAGGTCACAAAAGATTCCTATGGCGTCTTGGGCCTCTTCCCACGCGTTAAAAATGTGTTTTAATAAGGTTACACCGGCGTCGGTCGTACAACGTCCTTTGGTGAAACCATATTGTTGATCGTGAAGGATTTTATTCGTGTTAAAATGATTGAGCATTTGATTAAGCATTATCTTTTCAAACACCTTACTGAAAACCGGCAACACGGATACGGGTCTATAATTATTGGTGTATTTACTGTCCCCAGATTTGAAAAGTGGTATTACCTTACTGAATTTCATTAAATCGGGGAAGACTCCTTGATCAACACACGAATTAAATACTAAGGCTAAATAAGGTGCAATAGTCTCAATTATGGAGGCACAGACTTTAATGGACATTCCCCAAAGATCTTCGGTCAATTTGATCTTAATTTGCTTAAAAGCTTTTATTACTGTTACGGGGTTAATATGTGTAAATTGAAATTCAACCGGGCAGGCTGGAACGTTCGCTCTTAATAAATCAATTGATACGTCGGATGAGGAATTTAAGGCTTCCGTCGTTTTTGATGGTATATTAGTAAAGAAATTTACAAACTCCTGAGCTACTTCTAAGTTAGAGCTTATGGCTCCACGTGAAGTCTCCAATGTGTAATCAGTGTTTCGTTTCTTATTTCTACTAGTTTCGTTATTTATAATTTTCCAAACTGTTTTTATTTTATTTTCAGCTGATTTGATTTTATTGCTAATGTACAGGGCTTTGGCTATTTTGCATGTATTTCTAAAAATTTTGGAATATGTAGCAACATACTTGCTGAAAGTTACAGTATTGATGTAAGGCTTAAGGCCATACAGCTCAAACAGTCTTTCCCTACTTATCCTAATACCTCTAGTTGCCCAGTCACTAAATATAAAATTAGGGCAAATGTTTTTTGTTTTCTTTTCAAAAGTTGTATTGAATTGAGTGTACACTACTGAAAAGAAATCCTCGTACAATTTATTTGCATCATCCATATCATGGCCCAGACCATTTAACTTATTATTTAGGGTACTATTGAATCTATTTAGTTTACCAGTCGTTATTGGTCTAAATTGTATTTGCACTTTTTGTAAAGGTGTTTTAAACTTAAAAGATACCGTTTGTCCACTATGATCAGACGGCAGATAATTGACGATGGCTTTATCTAAATAATCACAATCGCAAAAGACATTATCTATACAAGTAGCAGAAGTTGGAGTTATTCTAGTCGGTTCTGTAAAAACATTTGATAAATTGAACGATTTAAAAAGGCTTAATAATCTACTGCTATTAGAATTATTTTCCAAAATATTAATATTAAAATCACCACAAATAATTGCGGCTTTGTTAATGGATGCAAGTTTCGCTAAGACATCTTCCATTATTGACTCAAATACAGAAAAATTCTGATAATTAGGGGGTCTGTAAACGCACACTACGACATGCTTATCTAGCTCAACACAGTACAGTTCGATGCAATGTTCAATTGATAAACCTACTATGTCATTTCGTTGCTTAGATTTTAAACAATTTTTTATCAAGATTAGGGAACCTCCACGTAGCATAGATTTACGGTTAAAACAACTGCCCACACTATAGTTCTCAAAATTAATTAACATTTGGTAATCCTTTAACCAATGTTCAGTACAACAAACAATGTCAAACTTTGTTTTTTCTAAAAACATTTCAATTTCTAATAATTTGGAAGAAATGCCTTGAATATTTTGATGAAATAATGTCAAGGCATTCTGCTGATCTCCTTTTTGATATTTACTTATTTTAGAGCAAGAAGATACCTTGTTGTTGTTAGGTATAAGAATATTATTACTGGTACCTTCTGTTGTCTTACAAACTAGTTTAAATGATTATCCGGAGTTAATCCCAAGACTTCAATGTCATCACCAGGCAATGAGCTCATAGTGCGTGAGGGAAATGGAACCTCCTTCGTATAATTTGTACAAATATTTATAGCATTTGAGCTACATTCATTCAGGCAAACCACCTTATTATTAGTATTATTACTAACTGTTGTGGTGTTAATAATACAAGACTTCGACATAATACTTATGTCTGAGTTTATATAAAAAGCTAATAGCCTTGCTATTATGTGTCTAAAGCTAACAGGCAGATACACAGTATCCCTAGTCGACTTTAAAGTTTTAACAAAACTGTTGGTGTCAAAATATACAAGCTTGTCACTGTAATGACTAACTAAAAAGTGCATATGCTTATTAAGCATATGAATATAATTGTTTTGTCTATTTGTTAATTTTTTAAAATATGGAAAAGCACACAATATTATTTTATTACAACAAAATTAAATTCTAACTTAACTAAAACTATACAGAAACTAGAAAATAGCGTCGAAAAACTCATCCGCATCGCTGTCGACTGGTAATGTACCCAAGAGACTGGCGGCATTACCACGTTGAATGGCGATGCTTAGCCTCTGGCCAAGGTAAAAGCCAGCCCTTGGGTCACGAGAAGTGTCAACCAGCCGTTATTTATTACAATTTAACTTTAACAACTCAGTTACACAGTCAGTTATTTCATATTTTTTTACCTTAGAACTGTTACCTACAAATACAGTAATGTTAGTTTTAGGATTAAATACATTTCCTGTTACTGATGCCATTATTTGTTTGTAGGTTGACCCTGGCATACAATTATTTTGAGTAGAGTAACTCAGGTTGTTACTAATTAATTTACCTAAACCTCTTCCTATACTATCCGAGAACATAACCGAATCATAACAATCATGACCACTGAAAGATGGGCCAGTCTCAAGCTGTACCAATTGAGAAAGATCTTGTACTATTTCAGATACATTCTGGTTCAGGATACACTCTTGAGGCAAACTCTCAGTCTGGGACGGGTCCTCCGTTACCTCAGGCTGGACAACGACAGGGTGTGGAACTGTCTGACACGTAAATATTATTTAATGTATCCGTGGCGCCCATAATTAATTCATAAAAAGTTTTTTTAGTGCGAGTGTTTAAAAATGGTTTCTACATCTAAAAGGAACATCAAACAATTTGATGGAGAAAAGTATAGTGTGTGGAAATTTCGAATTCGCAATCTATTAAGTGAACTTGGAGTTCTGAACGCCATATAGGCAAATCAAAATTTATGGAAATAAAAAGAAAGTAATTATTTTCTGATACTGTTAAAATTGATAATATTATGCCAAACGATAAATTGTGTGAGGCTTGTATTCATGGTAAACAAGCATGCCTGCCATTTAACAAATCGAAAACGAAAGATTTGAAACGACCTCTATTTAAAGTGCACACAGATGTTTGCGATCCTATAACTCCTTCGTCTATTGATGGCAAAAATTATTTTGTGATTTTTGTGGATGAATACACCCACTACTCAGAAGTTTTTGTTACGTTTCGGGATTATGTACCAAAAAGTGAAGCACGTTTTTGTTTGAGAACTGTTAACTTATATTGTGATAATGGAGGGGAATTTGTATCCAATGAAATGAAAGAGTTTTGTGCGCGGAAAGGTATTAGCTACCACTTACCAGTGCCACATACTCCGGCTTTGAATGGTATTGCCGAACGTATGAGAAGAACAATAACAGAACGGAGTCGTACACTGGTACATGGGTCTAAATTAAATCAATCGTTCTGGGGTGAGGCTGTGTTAATTGCTAAAATATTTAATAAATATCAGCCCCACGAAAGCACTGTGGTTAGATAAAACACTTTATGAGTTATGGCATAATACTAAGCCGCAACTGAAGTATTTAAAAGTTTTTGGTTCAACTGTTTATTTTGTTAATAAAATTAGAAAAACGAAATTTGACAAGAAATCATCTAAGGGAATTTTTGTTGGTTATGAACCAAATGGTTATAAGGTGTGGGATATTGTAAATGAAAAGTTTGTGAGAGCCAGAGATGTGGAAATGGATGAGATTAATTTCTTATCAAATATGCCAGTTCAACTTGAGACCGAACGGATTATGGCTAGAAATAGCAATAACTCTGTTGTTGACAATTCTGACTCTGTACACCCTTTTGAAAAGAGGTGTGAATCTCATAAGTATCAATCAGATTTTATGAGTAAACAAACGGTTGAAATACCTGCTCATAAATCTGTTCATGAAACAGGGGAGCGCTTAAACCGGTCTTCATATCACAATGAAAATGAGTTAACTTTATCTCAAAACAATGATACATCACATAATTTGAGACGAAGTAATAGGGTCCAAAACATGCCAACTGTTTCTTATAATGAAAATGATGAGGACAGTATTTATGACAACTATTTGTTGTGTGCAGAATCTTTGATATTTCAAATTCCTCAATCATATACAGAAATTAAAACCAGGGATGATAAGCATCTATGGGAAAATGCTATCAAAGAGGAAATTAATTCACTTTTTAAAAATGATACGTGGACTTTAGTATCAAAGCCAGATAATAGAAATATTATCGACTGTAAGTGGGTATTTACAGTTAAAAATTATGAGTTAGGAAAACCCTTGAAGTATAAAGCGAGATTAGTGGCTCGTGGTTTTAGTCAAAAATATTTGATTGATTATAACGAAACGTTTGCTTTAGCGAATCAATTTAATTTGCTGGTTCACCATATGGATGTAAAAACAGCATTTTTGAATGGGAAACTGAATGAGGAAATGTATATGAAAATTCCCGAGGGTATCCCGGCTGGAAGTAATATGGTGTGCAAATTAAATAAGTCATTATATGGATTGAAAGAAACAGTCTGCACGCTGTTGGTTCCAAATGTTTGAGCAAGCTTTGATAAAAAGGGGTTTTCAATACTCATCAGCAGACCGGTGCATTTACATTTTTAATGCAGGTCATGTTTTAAAGAATATTTATGTTTTACTTTAAGTGGACGATCTTGTGATTTCAACCGCTGATATGAATAGTTTTAAAACATACTTAATGAACACTTTTAAAATGGTAGACTTAAAAAAGATCAAATGTTTTCTGGGAATCAAAATAACCAAGTCAGAAAACAAAATTACGTTGGATCAGGAAATGCAGCGTACGTTGGATCATAAAACCAGTTCTTGAGAAGTTTAACATGAGTGACTGTAATTCTGTCACTACACCTCTTGAAAGTAAACTAGATTACGAAGCATTCAATTCGTGTGAAATAACAAATGCCACTTGTAGAAATCTTATCGGGTTTTTGATGTATATCACGCTGTGCACTCGCCCTGACCTAAGTTTTTTTTCTGTTAACATCTTGAGTCGATATGCAAGCAAAAACAACCATTCATTATGGATGGGCACACTTAAAAAGGGTCCTGCGTTATTTAAAGGGCACTATAAATCTCAAGTTAATATTTACACGAAATGATTACAAAAATATTCTAAGTGGCTTTGTTGATTCTGACTGGGGTAGTAATACGATAGATAGAAAAAGTCATCATCATCATCATCATCATCATTTCAGCCGATAGACGTCCACTGCTGGACATAGGCCTCCCCCAATTTTGGGGGGGGGGGGGGGTTTGCCATAATCGCCACGCTTGGCAGGCGGGTTGGCGATCGCAGTATGGTATGATGGTGGAATGCATAGAGAACGCTGCTGCCCATTCTCCGGTAAGACCCTTAGTCGCCTTTTACGACACCCACGGGAAGTATGGGGTGGTGCTATTCTTTAAGTCCGGCACCACATAGACTTCCAGCACCACACAGACTTCCGGCACCACACAGACTATGTAGACACAGACAGAAAAAGTACTACGGGTTAAGTATTTGTTTAAATTATTTGATCAATGCACAATTATGCTGGCAAACAAAAAGGCAGCAGACAGTGGCAACATCGTCCACTGAAGCAGAGTACATACATGGCTCTATATGAAGCAGTAAAAGAAACTCTGTGGTTAAAGTCATTAGTAACAAGTATTGGCATTGCGATGTCAGATTCTATTTGTATTTATGAGGATAATAATGGATGCATAAGCATCGCGAACAATCCTACTAGTCACAAAAGATCTAAACACATTGATATTAAGTATCATTTTTCTAGAGAACAGGTTGAGAAAAATGTGATTAAAATGGTTTATGTTTCTACAGATAACCAGCTGGCTGATATCCTCACAAAATCATTACCCGCGGCGCGTTTCACCGAGATGAGAATGAAACTCGGGGTGACGTTGTAATTACAACGACGAATGACGAATGACGTTGTATATTCAACGTGGATATATAAAATGATAAGGATATGTTCATTATAAGAGCTTGGTTATAATATGTAGATGAATAACATTAATAGTATCCAGTTATAATTGATAAATTGATTGATAATGGTTTGATTAGGTTTTTCTGGGTTTCCCTAATCCTGCGCAACAAATGTTGGACCATGATGATTGTATTCCCAGAGAGAGAGAGATAAATTGGAGGTGTGTGATTTTGTAATTGTATAAAGATGTTTGATATCTTATAACGTAATTAAAAGGAAAAGGATTTATTTTTGAGGGGGCATGTTGGAGTATAGCAAAAACAAATCCATCCTACTTCAACACTATCGTCTTTCTCTTTCTAACTCATAAATATTATTTAATGTATCCGTGGCGCCCTTAATATTCAAGTTTTCACTTCTGCCGGCACTCCCGGAGTGCAACCCGTCGTTTTTTTTTTCTTTTTTGAGGATGGGATATCATCAAATGACCCCTCCGTAAAAAAAAAATGAGCTGTTCCCTATATTTTGACGAGTTATACGTACATAAATGTAGGGAACAGCTGATTTTTTTTCGCGATTTCTGGTTTGGTCCCATAGTAAAAGTTGTTCATAGCGATGAGTACAATGAGCTCTTAAGAGGTTGTTAATGTTTTACCAATGACCCTGTATATGCTAGGTAGATAGTGTGTTGAAAACCTAATACAACTAATTTGATACGATAGAAAAAAATGGCTTAGGTTTAAGCAATCACCAGATATAAAGAAATATAACGCCCAAAAATCGTAAGTACTTACCAGAATTTAATCCCCATTTTAATATGAAATTATCACCAATAAACGTAAAGTCTGATATCCTAAAAAAGGCAAGTATCTTCAGGATAATCGCTGAGCTACCCAAAAAGGTCACGCATGCACCAAATTTGTACTCGAATTTTATTTTAAAATTTCATCCAAATATGTTACACAAATTTATCCTAATAAAGTAAATTAATATACAAAAATCATTGTTTACCCAAAAATATAAATGAAGTTCTAAAGGTTCACCGATTCTACCGTAAAATGTTTACTAAAGGCTGAGCTTCTTAGAGCTTTCAATAAAATAACGGCCACAAAAAATAATAGTTTATAAACCACAATATGTTTTATAATAAACTTAAAACTTAATAAGGCAGTCCTTAGTGTAATTTTAAAATTTTAATGAAGAGTGGATCTTCAAAAAACTTAATCTTAGTTATAAATGAGTCTTCAAACAACCAACATTAAAACAGTCATTTGTATAGTCATAATTATTTAAACATATTAATGAAGAATCAGTCTTCAAATAACGACGGGTGGGAGGGGTGGGAATGAAGCCGCGAGATTCAACTAATTTGCCATCAATATAATATACTTGGTTATTTGCATACATTTTATGGCAAACGTAGTGATATATTTGGGTAGTAATGCCACAAAACTTTGGTAGTTAAAATTTGGTGCACGTGTGGCCTTTTTGGGTTATGAAAAGTTTTTGTAGTGCAGGCATGACTTAAATAGCCCGAAAGATTTTGGTACAGTAGCTCTACCATGAGTTTGCACAGTCAAAACTCGCTAGCGTCTACGTAAATAAAATGTATGAAATATTGTACAGCGCCCCTAGCGGTCACCGAAAGAATTAAAATTCGTACCATGAGTACTATAGATTTCGATAGGTAAGAAACCTAACGTAATCTATTCGATAGTCACTAACGTTTTTCAGCTGTCGCCATACAAAACGGCACCATGAGTTAATAATTTGACAGACGCTATCGAAAAATACGCTTACGATAGTAGTTACGTCACTCACTAGCATTTTGACGCGTGAAACGTATGTTTACATTGAAATTATATACGTTTTTGAGTATTTTGAGTCAAAATAATGTCTGGAAGAGCTTATTTAGCATGGAATATGTTGGTGGCCGCTGAATTTGAAGACCAACGACGTAAAGAACGTAAATTTCAAGCCAAAATTACAAGAAAATGAAATTCTAGCTTACCAATGGGCGGGACATTTCGCAGCTACCTAGGAGGCTTTCTGTGATGAATATTAACTTAAATTTAAATAAAAGACATTTTACTTATACAACCTTTTCATTTATTTTATTATTATATGGGAAACATACAGCATATTTAACAAAATAAGGAACACAAAAATTGACATAAAAACACATACTTATTACCTACTAACTACACATTTTTTTCTTTAAACATTGGACACTAGGATTTCCCCTGTATCGTGGGTGCCTTTACAAACACAAATATCACATGCACAAACATCCAGACCCGGAACAACTAAGTATATTGCTTTGGAAGATTGGATCACACAACTTTTTGCTCCATGCGACAAATGAACCGGCGATTCTTAGCGCAGAAGCGACAGGCAGTTTCTAAAAATTGTGCCTTACTGGTCCTCATTGTATTATTGTCATTTTGTAAACTTATTTAACTGAATTTTATTAAAAAACGCCGTGAACACAATGTCAACAAATACAAAATTACAAATTGAAAACGACACTCGATGACACAACAGTGACATATAAGGAATAAAAATTCAACAACCACTAAATACCTTAAGAAGTTCACTAACCGCCAACCATTTTATTTAGTCGGATTATTGCCTATCATAACATTTTAAGCATAGGCGATAGCACTATATTTTGAGCATAATATATGCCGTTCTCTCTCCTTATTACTGAGAAAGAAAGAAATAAAACTTAAGCAAGTGACGTTACATACGACACGATCTATCGAGTTTACCTTAGCGCCTGCGTAAAACTCCGTAAAACTCATGGTGCAAGCATTATCGAAATCTATTCGATCCACGTTAATACGCTAGCGAGCTTGACGCTAGCGAGTAAGTTTTCGATAGCAACTCATGGTAGAGGTACAGGTTTCATTTATTTGTACACAATTATATTTTTTTTGGATGAGGCTGTTTAGGGTAACGATTGTTTTTTTTTGGTGGTCATTCAATTTCATCCCGAAAAAAATCATGAAGATACCTCCAAAAACTTACTTTTACAATAAAAACCATATTATTATACATTTGATTTTTTGTCAGATTATTTTAAGCAATACCGTTTTATTTTTTTAGTCCAAATTTTTGGGTGATTAGATAATTGCTTCATATTTTGCAATAAATTACCAGCGTTGTGTCGTCGCGCTTTTTTTTTTCTAGGCCGTCCGACAGCGACCGCGCTTTAGGTCATGTAAGCCCCTTAACATAGAAAGAAATTGATCTATCAATAAATACTTACTACACATTTGTAGTACCTAACCTTTTCATAGTAGAACGATAAAAACATAATATTTTGCAAAAAAAAAAAACGATTAAAAAATATTGAAATTATAACCATACATTGTATACGCACTTTACTAAATGCGCGGAATTTATATAATTACGCAAATATTCTCATCTACCGTTGTTGTTTTTTCCAGACGGAAAAAAAAGTCACCCGGTATATAATAGATAAAAGAAAATAAATGAAAATCAATTCAAAATACTTACAGATTAAATAGGTACTGCTTTGTTAAACTGTATTACAACTCACTGCACCATTTACTACTCTGGATTCATCTGATGACGATAACGCGATTGCCGCTGGTTAAATAGGTACCTAGGTACCTATAGCCCTATGACCAGCTACGCTATGAGATGACACACCGATTGTGGCAGTAAATTTAAAAATTAGACATACTAACATGTTCCTACATAACCTACTTAAAAAAAAAACGACTTCCAAAAAAGACACTACAAAGTGAAACATAACTTTTATTTCGGAAGTCGGTGTCGTTGTGTTCGTATTTTCATTGTTTGCCACCGACTTCCGAAATTAAAGTTATTTTTTACTTTGTAGTGTCTGTTTTTTTTGGAAGTCGGTTGTTTTTTTTTTGTAAAAATGTTTTTATTTTTATTTTAAATTGTAGGTAAGTATGTACTTACCCCACAAAAATTTGCATAACACTACTTTCTATGTTAAATATCAGTGACACAGTTATTATAACAACATCATTAATAAAAACTAAGTGGCAATAACTAAGCTATCTCAAAAACTACCCAACCAAAGTCAAATCTCTTGTTTCAAATAGGCACAATAAAGGCACTTTTGACCGTCAAAAATTAAAAAGCAAAGTTAATCAAATTTATATGGGAGCACCCCTGAGGCATAGCCATAAAAAAACATTTTTTAACGGATATAAAAAATGAATTTTTGAAATCGATTTACAATTGCCGGAGACATCGCGTTACATAAATACAAAAAAAAAATATCGTCGTATTGAGAGCGTCCTCCTTTTTGAAGTCGGTTAATTATGTAAAGATACGGCACTTTAGTCACAATGCACCCCATGACAATTCCACTAAGCCACCACTGAAAAGTTATAGGAAAGCAAACGATGAAAATTCGTTTACCTACTTGAATTTTTTCCAGTTATTTTGGTTCAAAAATCAAAATACTGAACAAATTTTGATGGAATTTCTATGGGACTAATCTGAAAGTATATCCTTTCAAATTGAAAAAGAATTTTGCATTGAGGTTACAAACATGAAAAAAAACAACCGAATTGATAACCTCCTCCTTTTTTTGAAGTCGATTAAAAAAAACATGATCTTATTAGAAATATAATATGAACTCGTAATGTCACGACGTGCCTGCAGCATTCGCTAGACATTAACGCATACACACACAGGGTATTTCCCGCATTTATTTCTACGCTTCGGAGTAATCTAATAGATTTATTCCGCCGCGCTGGCTTGAAACCAAGTCTTTTGAGTCAACCTTTTTTTTTTTGCAACTGTGTGTCATGAATATTTTTCACTTGGACGTTAAGCTATCATAAAGTCAGATATTGGTATAATATGCTACTCTGTGGATCTAAATTGGCCACAGAAATGAAAAACGCTTACTAGCGTTTTTCATTTCTGTAAAGGAACATTCATTCACTACTCATTTACTACTGTAAAGGAAGATGTAATAAACCGGCCAAAACCAGTATAATTTCATGTTATTCTCCGTTATAGAATACTAGCTGCGCCCCGCGACTTCACCCGCATAAATTTCGATCACGTGGGAATATCGGGATAAAAGTATCCTTTATGTTAATCCACGGTGTCAGCTACCTCCATACAAATTTTTTATTAAAATTAGTGCAGCCGTTTGAGCGTGAAGAAGTAACAAACATATGTATAAACACACAGACACAAACTTTCGCCTTTGTAATATTAGTGTGATGCCTATGCCAAAAACGATGTATCCGAGCCATCTGTAATCTACAAAAGACTGACAGTTGTAAACCTCATTTTAAAAACTTAACTATAATTATTAACTTTACCGTCCATTCAGCATTTCAAGCTACTACAATCTGTCAAACTTTAATAGATTTTCAACTTTATTGCTAAAGCATAACGTTCAAAGTTGATTGGGAAAATTTGACAGTTTCGGGTAGCTTGATGTGCTGGCTTCTATACATTTACGATACTGCCCTTTTTGTCAGGCGCAACCTGTCTAAGTTTTCACAAGTAAACAGCCTGCGCAGAGAAAACTGCATTGTTTCGGAAAAGCATGACCCACCAAAAACATTTTCATGTATAATGTTGCCAAGACGAGACTGTAATTACTGTATATTTATAATAGTGTAATGAATGTATATTTATGATAGCAGCATCATGGGCACAATGTTGATTATGTTATTTAATTAGTAATTAATCATCTCATCGGAAATTATATTTTCGAGCCGTTTGGGGTGGAAACCCTCGGGCCGTGGGGTCCGAGTGCTCATGGTCTTTTTAAAGAAATTTCAAAACGGCTGGTTGGCACTTCCCGTGACCCAAGGGCTGGCTTTTACCTTGGCCAGAGGCTAAGCATCGCCATACAACGTGGTAATGCCGCCAGTCTCTTGGGTACATTACCTGTCGACAGCGATGCGGATGAGTTTTTCGACGCCATTTTCTAGTTTCTGTGTAGATAGTTTTAGTTAAGTTAGAATTTAATATTAGTAATTGATTGTTTGTAGTTCTCATCTCGTTAAGTTATAATTTGTTTGTATTCTTAATGGTTGTTGTTGTGACCCTTGAACACTCATTATTGACAAATTGTGTTATCTATATCATATATAAAGGACCCTCATCCCCATTAAAGACAGAGTTCTGTCCGATCTGTTAGGCTAGCACCATCTCGGTTACGTCTGAACATTAAATCAGTCTTAGAGATATTTCATTGCAGCTTTGTCTGCTGTTTTATTCTTCGTAAACACCCATTCTGCCACCCGAACATTACAAGACCATATGGCTCGCACTGTCACAAAGTTATCAGATCTCATGTATAGCCATAAGCTTCTAACTCTTCCCAAACTCTACAACTTAGTCAAAATGTGAGGCTTGGCCGTTTCATTACTACAAGAAAAAAAATAATATATAAAGCCTCGCACGTTGATATTGCGACTGGCGGCCATCTTAGTGACGTAGTCGAACTGTCAGTACCGTTCAGCGCTTACGTGTATGTGCGGTGTATGACGTCAAAATGACGTCACGCAGCTGTTATTGTGACAAGGTTCCATCGCAATATCAACGTGCGGGGCTTTATAGCGGCCCTAGGGCGGTGCGAGCGGTGCGACGGCACCCGCCGCCGTCATGGGAGAGGCGCTGAAATCCACAGAAATGCGACCACCACTTGTCCACCAGGCACCACTCGCCAGTCATTGATGATAGTAACTTACTATAAGGCCAATCGTCCACAAGCAAGCAAAAGCAAACAAGCAACTGCTATGCATATATCATAGGAACATGGTACATAGATGGGCGCCACGTTAAGATTTTACACCACCTAAAAAAATTCTAGGGCCGCCGCTGAGAACAATAAAAGTCATGAACAGTGAATACATTTTTCACCTTACGCCCATGTGACGGTAGTGAAACGACCAAGCCACACACACACACAGGTGTAGAGTTTGTGACGCTTGGCTTTACATGAGATCTGGGGCCTTAAAAAGGCCACTTTGGCAGAATCATAAAATGATAACATAATAGACAGTTACAGTGACAGTTAGGTGTTACTATAACTGTTAAGTTAATCGTATCAAATCCCATAAGTGAAGCATTTTTCAGTATTTTTTTTTGTCTGTGCTAAAATACCAATGAATTCTATCCAAATCCAATCCCAATCTCTTTGATTGTCCCTACGTAGTGCAGCGAAAAAAAGAAAAACACGGACTGTCTTCGCCATATTATAATTCATAATGTTATTCTTTTCTGATTCTCCAAAGTGGCCGTTTTAGGTGCCCTGATAACTTTTTGGCAGTGCGAGCCATATGGTCTCGCCTTGGCGACATTTATATAAAAATGTTTTTTGTGCGATTTCACTTCTTTTTGTAAAAAAAATGAAAAAAAAAAATTTTTTTTTGGGGTTGATTTACTAAAATCCTGAAATAATGTATTTTATTATTTATCACAAGGAGTCCCTATATCAATTTTCAGACCTCTAGCATCAAAATTTGCGGAAGTCTCATACAAACTTCCATCCCTTAGTTTAAGGGGTTGCGGGTAAAAGTTCAAAGTTTTAGAATTTTTTTTGTTGTTTATGTACTAATACTAGCTTACATACCAAATTTCAGCTTTCTAGGACTTCAGGAAGTACCCTAAGAGTTTTGATGATCATCAGTCAGTGGCGAAATCGGGTTTTTTTAGATATCATTAAAAACTAAAGTATAAGAGTTATGCAATTGAAACTTTATCCGTCTTATTACAAAACGAGATCTAATTTTAGACCTAGCCTAAACCTTCGAGCCAGTTACTCTATTTTGAACTTTATTCCGACAAACGTAAAGTTCTTAATGCAAAATTGACAACTTAGACTCGGGTTTAACGTCAGTTTTTGTAATAAGAACTTTAGCTGCGTTGGATTATAGTTCGAAATTTAAAAACGGCTGGATGGTTTAAACCTGGTTCTAAAGATAAATCTTGTTTTGTAATAAGGCCGTATATGTTTAATAAGTCCACTATTGACATCATGTCCCGAGAATTTTGTTTATTTGGTAAAATCCAAACCCAAGTTATGAGGGTTCAAACAAACGACGAAGTGCTCGAGAAAAGGTAGGTGTCTTTGGAATCTGTAGTTTATAGTTTTAGTTCTTTGCCACCGACTACTTCCGAAATTAAAGTTATATCATAATTTTGAGATAATTTCTTTTTTGAAGTCGGTTTAATTTTTTTGAATTACTTTTTTATTTGGTAATTTTTAGTTTTTGCACTAGTCGACCAAGGTTTTGAGATGTTTTCTCTTTGACACACCCGTAGCTCGTATCAATAAGCTAGGCCGTCACACTTACACGTATTAGTCCATATCTTGAATATCACTGAATCGATTTTGATGAAACTTGCACTGTTCCCTAAGTTGAAGTAAATGTAACCCAATAAAAAAAAATGGTCACGATCCGATTAATAGTTGCGGAGAAATGCGTGAACAAACATAGATACGTCTATAAAATTTGGTATATTTGTTTGGAAGCCCTAATAGATTGTCAAATGTGAATATAATGCAATTCCAATAATATTACATACATACGTGTCGACTTGATAACCTCCTTTTTTTTGAAGTCGGTAAAAAGAAGTTAAGTATTTCTATTTCTGATCGAGAAGACATATATAATAATAATAATAAACCATTTATTTTCAGGTAACAAAGACCCATTGATACATAACTGACCCTTAACCTAAGTATACATAATAATATAGTAACTATTTTGTTAGTAAATAAAACTTAATAACTATGTTAGTATCGCTTAGTTGCACTAAGTCTTTGTGGGTTCCGGTGGCACTTGTCCGCGAAAGCGGCGGAATACCACACCCTGCGGCCAAAAGCTTTCTTCCATCACAAGGTGCAGGTAGCATGTTGGTATGCGCACCACAAACGCCTCTATTGAGGAATATTCCTTAATTACCCAATATTATAATTAGGTATGTGTAATTGGTAGTGAAGTATTGCTTGCTTGTTATAATAATGGGACTCTATGTATATTAGGTATGTTGACTGATATTCTAACTATGTAATGTAATGCTTTTATCTGACATTTCCTGCTATTTTAATTGTAATCGTGATTAATTATTGATATTATTATTTTATTATTATTTGTACACCACCAAGTGATAGGACTTAGAGATCATAATTAATAAACTTGACTGTAACACCTAACACCTATTGTAACCTATGATCACAAATAAATGAATTGAATTGAATCAAATAAGTATTATTGTTGACCAAAACCGTTTGCAAAGAATATTAACCAATCGAAAGATTTTTTCGATCAAATAACAAATTTTCGTTTTAACCAAGTATCCCTTCGATAATATCTTCGAAGTTATGTAGGTTACTTGACCTACCTACTGTTAAAACTAAACTAGTGTCATGAAATCTGTTAAAGTTAAATGATTTTTAAATAAACTAAAATATGCATCTTGCCCTGGCTATAGTCATGTTAAAGCGGCAACAGAAATACATAATTTGTGAAAATTTCAACTGTCTAGCTATCGCGGTTCTTGAGATACAGCCTGGTGACAGACAGACGGACGGACAGACAGCGAAGTCTTAGTAATAGGGTCCCGTTTTTACCTTTTGGGTACGGAACCCTAAAAAAATGATTTTTCACATTTCTAGGGGCCTTCTTATGCGCCGATCCGATGTGTTTAATATCAAGTGACCGTTTTGCTAAGTTCGCACTTAGCTGCTACTTACAAACGGACCTTTGTACGACTTGCTACTTAGCTAGTTTGTTTATTTAAATGTTATGTAAACAATACCTACAGAGCTCTTGTTATTAGCCGGGTACGTTCAATTTGAAGTTAAAAATAACCAAAGTCGTAAAACAAAAACCGTCCAATGTGCAGCATGGTACAACAAGAAACCATATATTATTAATGGTATTTTAAATGTACGCAGAGCTCGGGGCCTAAAAAGACCAATTTAGCAGAATCATAAAATGATAACAGAATGGACAGTTAACTGTTAAGTTAATCGTATCAAATCTCATTGGTGAAGCATTTTTCAGTTATTTTTTTTGTCTGTGCTAAAATACCAATCAATCCAATCCAAATCCAATCCCAATCTCTTTGATTGGAGTACCTACGTAGTGCAGCGAAAAAAAGAAAAACACGGACTGTCTTCGCCATTTTATAATTCATAATGTTGACCTTTTATGATTCTCCAAAGTGGCCTTTTTAGGCCTCCTCATATCTTGACGCAACTGACGTTTAAGACACCACGAATAAAAGTTGGAAAAGTATTCCCCGAAACAAAGTAGTTTATTTGAAAAGCACTTTTAGAAACAGGAATCGGACGAACTGTTTGAAAATTCTTGATCACTGAAGTGTAGCTGAAAGAATATTTCGATAAGTAGGTACTTGGTATGTACAAAAGCAAAATTACAAAAAAAAAAACCGGTTAAGAGCGAGTCGGACTCGCGCACCGCGGGTTTTGTACCATCATGTTTTTAAGTTTTCATCGGCGAGGCCTATTATATTCGTCAGAGAATTTCAACACTGTGCACTGCACACTGCACTGCACTGCACTGTGTGCTGCTGTGTGCAGTGCTGTGTAGAATATTGCAGTTTTATGTCAGTGCCATTCGATATCGATCGAATGTGAAACTAATGTAACTTTTGTTGATGATTTCTGAAAAAAGTGTGCTAAGTATTTAGAGATTTCGTTTTATTATTCCTGTAATCTTTACATAAGCTTCTATCACATAAAATAATTTCAGATTTTTCTCTTTGCAAACTTCGGAGATAAGGGCCCCGAACGGCATTTTTTTTACATTTTTCATCAAAAGTCGAAAACTATGCGGCCTAAAAAAAGAAAAAAATGTTTGACAATGTGCAAACTGCGCTCTTTCATATGATACTCCACATAGTATTTTTCCCTTTTCAGTTCTTGATGCAAAAAAAAATAAAAAATAGTTGGGTTGGGCAAACGTCATCTAAAACTACTTATTCCAAATTTCAAGTTGATAGCATTAGTAGTTCTTGAGATATCCAGCTGTGACAGACAGACAGACTGAGTCTCACCATAAGGGTTCCGTTTTACCATTTTGGTACGGAACCCTAAAAAGCCTATATTTTTAGGGTTCCGTACCATGATCTTTGTTCTCGTTACGCTCTCGTTGGTTTATGCTGTTGGATTGCTGCACTGACCTCTATCATAATACAGGTCAGTGGGTTGCTGGCTCTGAAGGTAACTTCTCTTCTTAGTCTGTGCTGACAAGACTGACCACAGACTAAGAAGAGAAGTTACCTTAGACTGACGTTAATGCATTGACTAAAAACGTCAAAGTTCAAGGAAACTGTAATTCAAGCACAGGGCATAAACAAACATGACGTCTCTAAATAATTTTTTTACAGCTATGTAAAAATCATTCAAACTCAAACTCAAACTCAAAGCATTTATTTCAATTAAACCTTTTACAGGCACTTTTGAATTGTCAAAATTAAATAGTCTGTCAGTTAGTCAGAAAGTTGAAGCTAGTTGCCCATTCCAAAACGTAGATCTCTATGGAGAAGAACGGGCAAGAAACTCCATGGACACTCTTTTAAATCAAGTTATTACAAAATCCTGGGTACATTATTCTTGTTGCTTCTAATGTGAGAACAATGTAAAAAAAAGACAAATGAAGAAACAATTCAAAATATAAGATTAAAAATAAGCCTTGGCAGTTAAGAGATGACCAGTCTCAACCGACGGCACCCGTTCACGAACATGACGCGTGGATCAGCACCATCCAGCTCAACCATTTTGTAGGGAACCGAATAATCCAACACATTTTGCGCGTGTCCATATTCTATACTTACTTCTACAGAGTTATTGGTAAAGCATTAACAACCTCTTAAGAGGTTATTGTACTCATCATTATGAACAACTTTTACTATGGGACCAAAACTGAAATCGCAAAGAAAAAAAACAGCTGTTCCCTACATTTATGTTCGTATAACTCGTCAAAATGTAGGGAACAGCTGATTTTTTTTCACGATTTCAGGTTTGGTCCCATAGTAAAAGTTGTTCATAATGATGATTACAATGACCTCTTAAGAGGTTGTTAATGTTTTACTGTATACTAATACTAATATTATAAAGAGGTAAAGTTTGTAAGTTACTTAGTTTGTAAGTTTGTATGTAGGGGGTAATCTCTGGAACTACCAGTCGGATTTGAAAAATTATTTTTGTATTTGATAGCCCAATTCTTGAGGAAGGCTATAGGCTATTTAACATTACGCTATGACCCTTAGGAGCCGAGCAAAAAGAAAAAAAGTCAGAAAGAACGGTAAGCAAAAACTAAGTAATATTGCGGGGAGAGCGATGAGATGCGACCACAGATATAGATAGACCTAGATAACGCAAGTATCACGAACTGTATGAAAGCCAAGCGTGCCATTTTTTGACCTACCTACTATGACGTCACAAGCTCGCGCTCTCGCTCAGGCTTACCCAGCCAGCATTACACAGGACTGAGCGCGAAAGTGGCGGCTTACGATTTTTGATCGTAAGCTGGTGCGATTTTTGGCACGCGAAGTAGTTGCTCTTGCGTTATATAGGTGTATCTATATCTGTGGCTGCGACGGACGGGGTGGGTCGGGGGAGCAAGAAATTTCATGCGGACGAAGTCGCGGGCAGAAGCTAGTTTCTTAAATGTTTGCAAACGTCATTAGACAGCGCCAAAAGATCCTTTGTACAGTCCCTTCACTGTTATTGTATGTACGGTGGGCTGCATCAATTGGGTACCCCAGTTGTATTAAAATTTTCATACAACTGGGGTACCCAATTGATGCAGCCCACTGTACCTCTGAGCAGGCAACCTAACAGCTACCTTATTGTATCGCTCACAAAGATCACTGCACCGACTTATAGTACAGACGCCAGCACATCAAGCCACCCGAAACTGTCAAATTTTCCCAATCAACTTTGAACCTTATGCTTTAGCGATAAAGTTGAAAATCTATTAATGAAATTTAGCAGATTGTAGTAGCTTGATGTGCTGGCGTCTGTACCTATTCTACACATTGAGTGTTTGGACAGACTGGGGAGCGGGCGCGCAGCGGGCGCGGGGCGAACGCGACGCGGCGAACTCAAACATAATGAACTTCCTTTGAGTGTCCATAGTGGGCACGCGGACGCGGAGAGCGGCGCGGGCTGCTATGCGCGGGCTGCTATGCGCGGGGAGCGCGCGGGCAACTCACGCCATAGCTCGTTCATACAAGTGGCCACATGGGGCGCGCGGGCGGCCCGCGCGGGGACCGAGGTTCTCAAGCTAGTTCAAAAAAAAAAAAGTCTTCTTCATCCATATTATATTTTGATAAACACTGGACATGACAACATGCAGAACGCAGCCGCGTTCCAGCGCGGATAGGCAGCCCGCGCGCGTTCCCGCACTCGCGCTCGCCCGCGCCCGCGCCCGCCCTGCGCCCCAGTCTGGACCTTGGTCTGGACGGACACTGACACTCAACCACAAACTATGACACTTACAACAAACAAATATATGACGTCAATAGTACAGGTGACAAACTAGGGGCGGTTGTCAGTTTGAAAGAATGCACCGATAGCACAGACCTGTCAAAAAAAAAATACCTCCAAATAAGACAAATACGAATACGTCTATGACAATTACGTCAACGCCAGCATTTTTTGTTCCGAGATTACCAGCTGAGGATCTTTGGAAATAAAGCTACCTTATTGTTGCGATTACCTTATTGTTGAGCTACCTTATTGTTGCGATTTTAGAGATCACTGCAATTTTGACAGTGTTGCAAGATCAGTAAAATATATGTGAAATGACTATGTAGTGTTTCTTTCACCGTCCCTTTCTCCAGTCCAGTCCAGTTGGGTCCAGTCCTATCCGGTCTGCTGAGTCTGTCAGTGTCAGTAAGATATATTATCAATTCTCCATGTTGTAAGGCCCAGCGCACACCGCTGGAGGCGCGGCGGAGCGCATTTCCTTGAAACGCGCGGGCGGATTCCGCGGGCCCCATGCGTCGCCAAGAGCCCTTGGGTGCCCTCGAGTGGAGAGACGCGCGGTGGCGCGCAGCTACTCCGAGCGCGCCCATGTCATTTAGTGCCACAAAACATAATTATATACCCTAAAGGGTTTAGTGCTGATCGATAATCTGACCCCCAGCCAACCGGGCGCGGCGCGGGGTAGTGAGGCGGAGCGCAGAGCAGCACGGCGGCGACTGGAGCAGTCGCGCGCATGCTCTTGTAGTTGCTTGAAGGCGCTCCGAGCACCGCGTGTGATTTATTCTTATATTGACCGTATGTCAAGGTAGTTAAGGTTTATATTAAATTGTTGTCTTCAATTGCTCTCCGCCGCCCCTCCAGCGGTGTGCTCTTATTTTAGCACATGGTCTGTGAAAAAGAGGCGGGGGACCTGTGAAAGGGAAGGGGGGAGGAGGTGGGTGGTTTTTTTTTTATAATAGAAATAGACCAACAACAATAGAAACTTATGCCGCTCTTTTCATTTTCAACATGTCAGACCGTCTTTCTTGTTTCTTGAAACATGTTTGAGCAAATAAAATTATATGAATCTGAAACGTACCTACGCGGGGATTTTATTAAAAAAAAAACTGTACCAATAAATAACTTTTTTTGATGGTTATCAATCTAGTAATAGTTATAGCGGCGATTAAATTTACAGTTTTTGCTATAATGAAATGGCTTTTTAAATTACTTTTGAAATATATGTTATATGCTTTTTATAAATCGTTTGGTTTTCCTAGAGATTTTGATGATAGCGATGATCATAATAATTTCGCCTCTCGGTAATTTTGTTCTTATCTGTGGACAATGGTTTCTTTGACATTTTACAAGAATTCAATGAGTAACCTCAGAATACAGAAAAGTGAACAAAAGTACCTAACAAATATTGTACTAGAAAATGGCTAAGGTACGCACTTTTACTTTGAACTAAACGTCAATGCTGAAAGTCACCGGAATCCGCTGGATACGAACAGCGCAACTGGTCGATGGGGCGACGGCTTGGGGAGGCCTGTATTAAATGTTTGCAAACGTCATTAGACAGCGCCAAAAGATCCTTTGTACAGTCCTTTCACTGTTATTGTACCTCTGGCCCGGCAACCTAACAGCTATCTTAAGGCCTACGCAGACCGGGACGGCATGGCCGCGGCATTCCAGCGGCTTCCCCGCTTCTTTACCCACGCCGCCTCACCCTGCGGTATGTCACAACGAGCGCTGGAGTTCTTGGCATGCCATTGCCTACCGCAGGACGCCACGGCATCCCGCCGCGGGAGCCCGTGGCGCGTCTTTCAATGCCGTGCAATGAATCCCTTTCGAAGCCACGGCATCATGGCAGTGGACGTCTTCCGGCTAAAATGACATGTCAATGATCAAGAACCAACATTTTTACGTAACCCGCGGTAATTGCTGATGATAAATAATTAAAAAAACTGGCCAAATGCGAGTCGGACTCGCACACGAAGGGTTCCGTACCACAAGGCAAAAACGCCGAAAAAAAGATGTTTGTTGTATGGTAGCCCCCCTTAAATATTTATTTTATATTAATTTTATTATTTATTATTAAAGTTAAAATACAATTGAGTATTTTGTGAATATTTCAAGTGCCTACCTGTTGCCATTTTTGATATCGAGCAAAAAAGAGCAAAAAAATCGCGATTGTTGTATGGGAGCACCCCTTAAATATTTATTTTATTTTGTTTTAGTATTTGTTGTTATAGCGGCAACAGAAATACATCATCTGTGAAAATTTCAACTGTCTAGCTATCGCGGTTCTTGAGATACAGCCTGGTGACAGACAGACAGACAGACGGACAGACAGCGAAGTCTTAGTAATAGGGTCCCGTTTTTACCCTTTGGGTACGGAACCCTAAAAAGGGGCTTGTGGCTAAGGAGGGGCTTGTGGTGGCTAAGTAATAACAGCTGCACGGGTCGATCGATCAGGTTAAGCTACACTTGCCGCGGTTGTTCCGTGGATGGGTGACCATCTTTACATACCAAGGACCCCTCCGTGCCTCGGAAAGCACGTTAAGCCGTTGATCCCGGCTGTCATTCGTGGATCTTTGACAGTCGTTATGGGTCGTCAAAAGCCCGAAAGTCTGACAACCAGTCTTACCAAGGGGTTTCGTGTTGGTGTTACCCAGTAGCTGGGTTGTGGAGGTCAGATAGGCAGTCGCTCCAAGTAAAATACTGGCACTCAGCTGCATCCGGTTAGTCTGGAAGCCAACCCCAACAAGGAAAAACGATGAAGGTATATTTTGCACTCTCCTCTCTGAGCAATGGTGGCCCAGAGGTAACGTCCGCGACTTACGAGTTGTGAAACTCAAACTCAAAGCATTTATTTCAATTAAACCATTAACAGGACTTTTGAATTGTCAAGAAGTCTATCAGTCAGAAAATATGAAGCTTTCCAAAGCCAAAAGCCTTTTCCAAAGCGTACTAAGTACTGAAGGAGAAGAACGGGCATGAAACTCCATGGACACAACCTTACGAGTTGTAGATCCTACAACTCTTAAGGTTGTACTCGTCATAGGTTCTAACCCAGACAAGCGCTTTACTTTGTGTAAATTGTTACATCACCACAGCTTTCAAAATGGTGAAGGAGATACTGCTGTTCAGCTGCATCCGATTACACTGGAAGCCATCTACAACATATGTAGTTGGGAGAAGATGAGGCAGATGATGACCTTGACTTTACGGCTTAGCGCTTCTCCTCAATTTATGATCAGGCTATAATGTTCCCACTGCTGGAACACAGGCCACCTTTTTCAGAGAGAGTAGGCCGTAATCCACCACGCGGGCCCAGTGCAGGTTGGAAGATGTCACACGACGTCTTCGAATTTTTGGTTCTAGGAAATGCCGGTTTCCTCACGATGTTTTCCTTCACCGTTTTGAGAGCAGTAGTGATGAAATAATTTATACAAAGTAAAGTCTCTCGTCTGTCTAGGTTTGAACCTTACAACTTGTTACCTTGTTACCACTGGGCCAGCACTGCTCAGGCAGGGTGCCTAATTTTTAATAAGTAGAAAGAAGAAAGAAAGTAGAATGAGAGAGTAGAAAGAAGATATGTTGATGTTTGGCTCTAGCGATTACCACTCATTTGCAGAAGTTACCTTTTTCGAAGATGCTCTGGCGTTCAAGACGTTCATTCCTTGGTGTCCTGCTGGTGCTGCTACTTAGCCCAATAATCTTCTTCACGATGGACCGAGCAAAGGTCATCATTGAGGATTTGACTGCTACAAACAGGTACTTGATATAACTCTACCTATAGGCCGACCGCGGTTCGAGGCGGTCGGGTCGGTACTCGAGCGCTGGCTCGGGAGGAGACACGGCTCCCTGTCCCTGTCGTTTCGGGTGACACAGGTGCTCTCGGGGCATGGTTGCTTTGGGAAATACCTGTGTCGCATAAACAAGGAGCCGGACGCCCGGTGTCACCACTGCGTCGACTGCCAGGAGGACACGGCGTGGCATATTCTGGCAGAGTGTGCCGCTTGGGATGAGCCACGCCGTGCCCTCATTTCAAAAGTAGGCGGTGACCTGTCGCTGCCGGCCGTAGTCGGCAGCGAAGAGTCCTGGGATGCGGTGGTTTCCTTCTGAAAAACAGTCGTCTCGCAGAAGGAGGCTGCGGAAAGGGAGAGGGAGATCGGACCAGTCCGGGGTTGCGGAAGGATCGTACTTTCCCGCGACCCCCGACGTAGGTGTGAGATGGAACACCGGGGTGGTTTTTAGTCAGTAAGAATCTGACAGACCCCGCCGCCCGCCCCAGGGCGGCGGCCATCCATGAGGATTATCCACCCGGAACAAAACAAAAATGTTACTTATTGAATTTAGCGCATGAGGCGTACCATTTTATAGAAGCTGAAGAATTTGTTTCTTTAAACGCGTTAATCTCTGTAACTACCAGTTGGATTTGCAAAATTCTTTTCGCATTTGATAGCCTAATTCTTGAGGAAGTCTATAGACTTTTCAAACATCACACTAAGACCCTCAGGAGCTGAGCAAAAGGGCTAGTGCGGCGGCCGTCATTGCGGCATAATATTATGGCGGCCTGCGTTATCTGTGATGCCACACGGGCGATGCCAACGCGTCGCGTCGTCGCAGCGCAGTGATTTCGACGCAGTTAGTCCCACACGAGCGCTGCGATGTCGCAACGCAATCCCGACGTCGCATCTTCACGACGACGTCGGCGTCCACCTTAGATATTAGGGCGATAACGGATCAACGCATTGTATGCGTCACCTGCGTTGAGTCATTATGAATATAACAATGGCTAATAAATTAGACATTAATGACTAATAAATTAGACATTAATGACTAATTTAATTGAAATAATAATTAAATTGTCATAATTTAATTAATCATAAGTCAGTATTGAGTCAATCCTGCGACGACGCTGCGACGACGCAATGCACTAATGGGGCCTCGCTCTTACTTATTCTAAAAAATACTGCGCTGCGATCCGTTGTCGCTCCGTCGCGCGTCGTCTTACCAATTTTGTATTCTGTGGTCTCACTGTAGCACCACTCCCTTACTCCCTTCTTCGTCTCGCTGGCCCCTTGTCATGCGCACGAGTTCCGTCGCCGCACGTCATCTTAACGCAATGTGCGGCATGACGCTCAAATTTTTAAGTAGACCTACGGAGCGTCACTACTCACTACTCAGACGTTCGCAGCGTCGACGGAACGCGTGCACAGCCCGGCAAGACATACATTCGATTTTGCAACCAGGCCTGTCGAATCATGAAGTTCTAAACATGGTGTGTAGCATGCCTTAGGAGAACCCAAGTACGATCATGAAAAACGCTGTATATGCTTATCAACTTACATCTAGGATGGTCAAAAAGAGTTTGGAGGATAATGTGGAACAAGATAGAAAATGCAAAATGCCACCGCTCGAGCCGTTTGACGTCGACGCTGCGAGGCACATTGGAAATCTGCCGACCGTAACATGTGAAGGGACAGACTGGGTCAGTTGCTATGTAAGTATATTAGGGCCAGGAATTTGAGACAAATTTAAAGTTAGGGGACAAAAGACTGAATGTCATACTCAACAAAATTCAAAATCCATTGTAACCAAAAAACGTATCTAACGTACCTTCTTGTTACAAATGGTCACTCAAAAATCAACTTAGAATACATTTCACTAAAGTAGACAACTGATTAAGTGGCGGTGGAATGTTAATTATCTGAGATATGAACACTGCTAAGGATAGAATGTGACCATCTTTATACTAATACTAGCTGCGCTCCGCGGTTTCACCCGCATAAGTTTCGATCCCGTAGGAATATCGGGATGAAAAGTAGCCTATATGTTAATCCAGGGAGTCAGCTACCTCTATACAAAATTTTATCAAAATTGGTCCAACCGTTTGAGCCTGAAGAAGTAACAAACATATGAACACACACACACACACAAACTTTCGCCATTATAATATTAATGTTAGTTTAGTTAAAGTATAACTCAAGAACGGCTGGACCGATTTTTATGATCTTGGTTTTCTCTCCGCCCCGAACAGCGGGGAAAAATTCATAATGCTATAATTAACTTTATAGCTAGGTACGATCTTATCAATTCCCCTTTCACATTACAGAAATCCGAATGCAAAGTCACGAAAGCAATCCTGAAAACGGTGAAAGATATAGTCTGTTTTTATAGAGATATTAATTACGTTGATGAGAGAAATTTTTACATTGGCAACCCAACAAAAGTTATTGGCAAGGAAAAGTTTACGCTCAACAACAGCGACCATGTCAAAATAGATTGTACTGGGAAAGATGTTAAGAGGTTGGATTATTCTCACTGTTAGAAGCACTATATCGCAGATGGTTTGTAGAATCCGCTTTTTTACAAAACCGTTAGTAATTTTACAAAACAGCTCCGTTATATAAAACAACTGAACGACCTTTAACGGTTTTACATCATTACTGAACTAACACGCAGGATTGCTTAAACTTTTTGCATTTGTCAATGCAGCGGGTCAACGATCAGAGGTTTCGTAAAACAGCGTGAACTGATACGTCAGATTGTAGATTTTAGTTCTAAATTTTGTCGCTAGTAGCTCTTGTATTTCATCATGGTCGCCCTACACCAAAAGCTTATTTGTGCCCGCAGATCAACAAAACAAACAACAACAACAAAATACAGATAGTACAGAAGGCAATCACATGTATGTACTTCACTTTTCATACCTACGCTCGGGGTCGCGCTAACTTTGGCTTATGCACAAAAAACTATCGTGGTAGTGGCACTCGTATCTAGTTGTTTGATTTATTGTTGAGCTTATTCTACAATATTAAAACAAAACAATAAACATAGTACCTATTACAAAACAAAAAGTTTACAGAACAAAAACATACAAAATTTTACATTTGTCAATTTTCACTATCGAAAATCCCTAATAACTTCAAAACGGATTACCCTATTTACACAATTTATTTTGCCCTATCCGTTTTAGACCTAAACCACTATAATGACCAACCTACGTAATAGTTGGTGGCGTGAATTTACCTTACAAAAAAGTTACTTCGTTTATACTGATTTAAAATAGGAAACTATTATATAAATCGAGCTTATATAGGCATTTTTTTTGTTGCCCCATTTTGCTCTTCACAGACGCGTATCTCAAACGGATGGCACCTGCGCTCGCACTACTCCCAACCCGTCCGAGATAACGTGTCCGTGAGCGGTGTCTATGTGTGCGTTGCTCGAGCGCACTTTGTATGTAGATTGCCTTCTGTACTATCTGTATATTGTGTCATCACTGTCATTCTGCATTATGTTTAAACGTGGATAGCAGTTTTGTAAAACGTAGCATAATGACACTAATGACAATCCAGCTGAACGTTGTTCAAATGTTTTACATAACGGAACTGTTTTGTAAAACAGCTAACGGTTTTGTAAAACAGCGGATTCTACAATCCATCTGCAACAACTACACATATGTTTAGAGTGCGTGCAAGATAGAGCAGTGGTGGCTCAGTGGTCAGTTCGAACCCAGACAGGCGCTTTACTTTGTGTAAATTATTTCACCACCATTGCTCTCAAACCGGTGAAGGAAAACATCGTGAGGAAACCGGCATGTCTAAAGCTGGCTTTCCACGGTGCGTGATTCTGTGGATTATCGCGCACGGCCGACGACAACGGACAACCACGCACCGCACACAAGGCTCTTCCAACGGTGCGTTTCAGTCTGTGTGGGTCTTGAGAGATTCGAAGCCATCTTGTCATTCTACAATGCAAAGTGTAAGAGAACGAGATTCGTTCTCTTTCACACTTCATCGAGTTTGCACCGCACCTTTGAAGTTATTGCCTCGCGACGGATACCGGCGCACGACGTCCTGTGTTACCACGGACGAGACCCTTCCCACGGTGTGTCGTGCGAGCTGGTCCGCGTCCGTCCACGATATCGCGGACCGTGGGAAGCTAGCTTAAGAACCAATTCGAAGACATGTGACATCTACCAACACGCGCTGGGCCCGCGTGGTAGAGGAGACCTGCTGTGTCCCAGAAGTGGGAACATTATAGTGTTTTGTTTGTCCATTTCCAGTCCAGGGGTACGTGTCCATTGGTCAGGCTTCAGAGCTGGTTTTAGACCAGTCCTGACCGAACAAATACCACCAGACCGTGAGGATTCTTTTAACGTCATGATCCTATGTTTCGACTCCACGTCGCGCAGCGGATTTATAAGAGAAATGCAAAATAGCTACAAATATTTGACCGTTATGTTGAATGCCGTTATCTTGAACAGGTCAGTTTTCAACCAGGCGGGGTGTTGTATAACACACTAAAGGCCTACGCAGACCGGGACGGCATGGCAAGGGGTTTTGCCGTCAGCCAGCGCACACTAGCCGCATAGATACCCCGGCATTCTAGTGGCTTCCATGCTTCTACCCCCGCCGACGCCACGGCATGCCGCCACGGGAGTCCGTGTCCGGGAGACGCGCCACCACAGATATAGATATACCTAGATAACGCAAGTATCACGAACTGTATGAAAACCAAGCGTGCCATTTTTTGACTACTTACTATGACGTCACAAGCTCGCGCTCTCGCTCACACTTACCTAGCCAGCAGTACAAAGGACTGAGCGCGAAAGGGGCGGCTTACGATTTGTAATCATAAGTTGGTGCAATTTATGGCACGCGAAGTAGTTACTCTTGCGTTATCTAGGTATATCTATATCTGTGGTGGCGCGTCTTTCAATGCCGTGCAATGAAATCCCTTTCGATGCCACGGCATCATTTTAAAGCATAGCAATTCATGTCGTATTTCTTTATCGATACGTTTGAATGTTCATTAGCAAAAATTTAAATCCCTTGCTATGCCGTCCCGGTCTGCGTAGGCTTTAACAGTAACAGTCGCTTTCATTTTGACATTTCAGCAACATTCATTGCGTTAATTACGTTGTTCAGCAGACAAATTTTTCGAAGTTATGAAGCAATAGATTAGCAATATCCTACAAGATTTTTCAGATTGTGGTTGATAGTGTTTTACGCAATTGGGAGGGTCTAATATGCAAAGCTATGAGCTCTTTTCATCATTCATCATCTGCCTAGCCTTTTCCCAACTATGTTGGGGTCGGCTTCTAGTCTAACCGGATGCAGCTGAATACCAGTATTTTACATGGAGCGACTGCCTATCTGACCTCCACAACCCAGTTACTGGGTAATACGATACCCCTTGATAAGACTGGTTGTCAGACTTTCGAGCTTCTGACGACCCGTAACGACTGACAAAGATCCACGAATGACAGCCGCGACCAACGGCCGTGCTTTCCGAGGCACGGGAAGGTCTTGGTATGTGAAGATGGTCACCCATCCACGGACCAACCGCGGCAAGCTCAGCTTAACCTGATCAATAGACCCGTCCAGCTGTTATTACTTAGCCACAAGCTCTTTTCTTCATTATATTTACTAATAATAAAGCTGAAAAGTTTGTTTGAACGCATCTCTGGAACTCCCAGTCGGATTTGAAAAAATCTTTTTGCATTTCATAGCCCAATTCTTGAGGAAAGCTATAGGCTATTTATCATCACGCTATGAACTTTAGAAGCCAACCAAAAAGCAAAAACGTCAGAAAGACCGCTAACCGAAAACGAAGTGGTTGCGCGGGCAGGTGATGCCAGGCAACGGGGTGGATCGGGGGAATAAATAAATTCACGCGGATGAAGTCGTGGGCAGAACCAAACCCTTACAAATATTAAAAATTCGAAAGTAACTCTGTCTGTCTGTCTGTCTGTATGTTACCATTCACGCTTAAACCACTGAAAGGATTTCGATATAATTTGGCAGAGAGATAGATTACATCCCGGGGAAGGACATAGGATAGTTTTGATCGTACCTCGCGGGCGAAGCCACGGGCGGAAGCTAGTTGGTAATAAAGATATAAGAAACTTAATTTTAACCAATAGCCGTCCGTAAATTATAGGAATAGGCCTTAGGCAACGTTTATGATTAAGGGGCTTACTCCGAGGCCATGTCGTTTCATGGGCCCCGGAGCGCGCCACCATCGGGATCCCAACTAACGGTAGGAGGGGTTCACATCGGCATCGAGACGACGATGAAATACCTGGGTCTCGTCCTCGACAGCCGGTGGAACTTCGTCGAGCACTTCCGACGTTTGGCTCCCAAACTGGAACGGGCCGGGGCCGCCTTCAAGCGGCTCTTCTTCAACCTGAGGGGGCCAAACGCCTCCTGCCGGAGGCTTTACGCGGGGGTCGTGCGGTCCATAGCCCTATACGGGGCCCCGGTATGGGCGCGTTCACTGCGGCGGCGAGCCGCCCACTACCTGAACGCGCCCCAGAAGGTGATAGGTAGCCGTAAGGCTTATCCGGGGATACCACACGATCTCGGGCGAGGCGGCAAGCCTCCTTGCCGGACTGCCGCCATGGGATCTGGAGGCGATAGTCCTCGCGCGCCTGTATGAGTGGCGCGCGGAGCCACTACGCCGGGGGGAAGAGCCGCTTCTGCGGCAAATCGCGGCGGAGCGGACGGATCTCCGGCGCGATCTCATGGCGGCATGGAAAGACCGACTGTCGCAACCCAGCGCAGGGTACGCCGCGACAGCGGCGATAAGACCCCTCTTTGAGGAGTAGCTAGAGAGGCTCCACGGTGCCCTCACCTACCGCCTGACGCAGGTCCTCACCGGACACAGAAGTTTCGGGAGGTTCCTGTACATCATCAGGCGGGAGGAAACGCCCGGGTGTCACCATTGCCAGGATCGCCCAGAGGACACGGTGGAGCACACGGTGGAGGTCTGCCCCGCTTGGGCGGAGCAGCGCCGTGTCCTCGTGGAGGCAATCGGCAGCGGCGGCGACCTCTCGCGTCCGGCCCTGGTGCAAGTCATGGTCCGGGGCGAGAGGGAGTGCGAGGCAGTCACCTCCTTCTGCGAAGCAGTCATGCTAGCGAAGGAGGTGGCGGGACGGCTCAGGGAGAGAGCCTCCCGTCCCAGCCACCGCGGGAGACGCTCCGTGCGTCGGGAACCGCGTGAAGACTCCCGGCCACCTCCTTCGGCGGGCTTGCAGGCGGAGAGTAATGGGTAGCTCACCGTCCGATCAGGACCAGGCCCGTGCCGGACGCGGGACGGCGCGTACGTGTTCCACGCGCGCCTTAAAGAGATGTCAGCATCGAGGAGGGGCCCCCTTAGGGCCGAAGCTGGCCCGGAACATAAAGGGCTAAGGAAGAAACACGGGTGGGTTTTAGTCAGTAAGAGTCTGACACTCCCTTCCGCTCCACCCAGAGCGGGAGGAGCCATTTGATGATTTCCCATCCAAAAAATAGAAAAAAAAGGATTTTGTTTACTGTAGTCGATCGACTTTTATTGCTCCTAAAACTTGCGTTTTAAAAGTCGATCGACTACAGTAAACAAAATCAGAAAAATATATTATATTCTTTAAGATATATGCTAGGTAGATAGTGTGTTGAAAACATAATACCATAGAAAAAAATCATGAAGATACCTCTAAAAACTTTCTTTTTACAATAAACCATATTACTATACATACTTACTATCATTTTGATTTTTGTCAGATTATTCTACAAGCAACTTACTAAAGCACTAGTGTTTTAATTTTTTAGTCCAAACAATAGATTTTTTGTAAATAGATAATTGCTTCATATTTTGCAATAAATAAAATAAAAATAAAAGAGAAGAGAAGCGCGATGACACAACGCTGGTAGCGTTGTGTCATCGCGCTTCTCTTTCTTATCTATGCAGTCCGACAGTGACCACGCTTTAGATCATGTAAGCCCTTTAGGGCCCACCTAACAGATTTGCTATCTTTATTTCCAGTTACAATATCGTCGGGGATGGCACGACCGGGGCACTGTACCCGATCCTTACAGGGAAGTCCGAAGAGGAACATATTTACGCAGGAAAGAAGGCAAAAAGAAAGAAATATGTCGATCCTAAGAAGTTTATTTTCCATATGCTGAAGAAGTACGGGTAGGTTCCCTAAGGCTATGTACGCATACACAGGTGACATAAGTACTTAGCGCCTAGAGCCTATAGTGCGTTAAGAAGGAACAGGGCGTGCGATTCTCCATACAAATGTATTCCCCTGTTTTCTTCCCACTATACTTCAAATAATGCCACTAGAGCAAAACTTTTGATAAGCGACTTCTAAAAAAGGAGGAGGTTCTCAATTCGGATGTTTGTATTTTTATGTTTGTTCGCGCATAACTCCGTCGCTTACCAACCGATTTGAAAAATTATTTTTTTGTTGGAAAGGGTATACCTACTTCCCAAATAGTCATGAAAATTTGATCGAAATCGGACAAGCGGTTTTTGAAAAATCAACAAAAATATAAAATGTATCTACATTAACGTGTTTGCATTTTTTGTTCGCGCATAACTCTGTCATTTACGAACCGATTTGAAAAATTTTTTTTTAAAGTAACTTGAGCATTTGCTCTCGGAAATCATGGCTGACCACAGATGGCCATCGGAACTACTCACTGACAAATATTTCACGGGTTGCGATTCGATTACTTTAATATGGTTGCTAAGCAATTTATGCTCGTTACAATGCGTATGGTGAAATGGAGCTGATGGTGACTTCTCAATCAGCTCCAGTTCTCCTGGTTCTTATTAGGGGAACTCCTCAACAATTAACGTCCCTGCATCGGGTAAAGCAACAGTTGACATTAGGCTATTGTTACTTAGATAAATTACAAACTATCCCACTAAGAAGTGAAAAATAAAAACTTTTTTACAAAAAAAAAACAACCGACTTCCAAAAAACACTACAAAGTGAAAAATAACTTTAATTTCGGAAGTCGGTGTCTTTGGATTTGTAATTTAGTTTTTTGCCACCGACCGTTTTTTTTTGTTCATATATCAAGGTCTGCTGTCATTTTCTTTTTTCAGCAACTAATTAGTAAAGAAAATATGACCTTCTAAAAATTACAAAAAATGCCTTATTTTTAACACCGTGATTAGAGGACTACCAGACAAATTAGAAAAGTTTTTAACATAAAAAAAAAATGATAGGAACGTAAACATTCTCTTTCTCAAAATGTTAATGTAAAAAAATAATTGAATCGGCTCAGTTTTCGAGGAGAAAAAAGGGGAATACGAAACGTCGATCTCGTCATTTTTTTTTGACAATTTCGGTCTGAGACAGCTGCAGGTCCCTATCACACACTACTAGGGCAGACTTGAGGTAAGGTGACGGCAATAGTTTCTTCATATACCTACCTATTTTTAACACGCTTTTATTAGGTCGACCTGTATGTAACTAACTATGTAATGGAATCTAAGGTAACTAATTTAACCATCTTCCAAGGGTCGTAGCGTAATGAAAATTGGCAGCTGTATGTAGTTCTGATGACAATACAATAATATGGTACTATCGAACTGATCTGACGATGGAGCCGGGAGATATGTACTGGAACTTCATGATGGAAAATCGTATCATAGCTGTTTTGGATTTCTTAGAAAAGTCTTGTGATGAACTTTGACCACGATTAGGTTTCAAGATCTGATGATGAAGCCGGAAGATAGGCACTCTATGATAGAATATCGTATCATAGTCGTGTTTGCACGCGTGTTTTTCTAGTGTTTTTAAACTATTAATTTATTTATCGCTGTGATTGGAGGACTACTAGACAAATTAGAAAAGTTTTTAACATAAAAAAATGATAGGAACCGAAACATACTCTTTCTCAAAATGTTAATGTAAAAAATAATTGAATCGACTCAGTTTTTGAGGAGAAAAAAGGGGAAATACGAAACGTCGATCTCGTCAAAATTTTAGTGATAATTTCTGTCTGAGCTGCAGCTGTCCCTATCACACACTAGGGGGACAGACTTGAGGTAAGGCAACGGCAATAGTTTCTTCAAAAACCTACCTATTTTTCAAATTCCTCGCAGGCCCCGTCCTCTCTTAACATTCTTCGATACACGCTATAGGCCGACCGCTTAACTGAGTCGTTGTCTGATGTAGCTGCGTGGTGCGGGAGGGGTGATAGTAGTCACAAGTAATTGAGCTCTCGCATCACGTCACCACACCCCTCCCGGACCGCGCTACTTCCTCAGGCAACGTCCTTTTTATGGGTTGGAAATCATCAAACGACCCATCCCGCTCTGGGCGGAGCGGAAAGTAGTGTCAGACTCTTACTGACTAAAACCCGCCCGTGTTCCTTTCTTAGCCCTTTATGTTCCGGGCCAGCGGTAACCCTTTCGGACAATCCCGCTGACTCGGCAGGACCCCTCCCATCCTCACGTAAGAAAAAATAAGACTTATTCGGACAGTTGATAGTTCGTGATAGTTGTCACAAGTAAAGCCACAGACACATTACTGACTGTGTCGTGTTGCGACTCGGGATACACCAATCAAACGAATCTGTTCAGGACTACGTCAGATTACAACGAGTTTTGATTGGCTAACACTGCGTTAGAAGGCGTCACGACACGACACAACACAGTAGTAGGGGAAAGGTGTACAAAACGATCCCTCTAAGGGAAGATGTATACTGTAGCCAAAATATTTAAGTTATCTGTAATATAAAAGTAGTTTTGGTTAATTTATTTATCTGGTTTCGTAATGGCGTACCCTATTTTTTAGATTTATGTGTCTTTTTTAAGTTATTTAATGTTTCTCAGAAGTTTACTAAAGGATCATTTTGAACACATAGGTGTCCAAAATGATCCCAAGGCTGCTACTGGCCGTTTTAAAGGGCATTCCCTCTTTCACAGCGTCTAGTGCCTTCAGCATGGCATCCTCACTCCAGGTTTGGCGAGTTGTTTTCCGAATGTAACCACGCGGCATGATCTGCAATAAAATAAAAGTAGTGGGTAAAATGATCCCTGGGCTCATTTTATACAGAATGAAAGGGATCATTTGACCCCAAGTGCAATATTTGCATACATCGCTCAAAAACTAACCTAAAACATCACTAGGTATACGAATAACAAAATATACTTAAAAACGTTATCAAACATATTATATAGAAACCATGAGTAAGACCGTCATTTAAAAATAGAACTTAGTAAAAAGGAAATAATCTTACACTGAAAAGTTTGTTTCCGTAGATAAACAGCACCGATTTTATATTTTTGATCATGGAACAACGCACTGCACTCACACCGCCATGACACGTCACTGGGCGACTGAGCGGGTGTCGGGAGGGACATTTACAAGTAAATCCGATAGATGGTTCTAGTAGTTCATTGAGAACTGCGGGGAATCATTTTACCTCGAGGGATCATTATGTACACCTTTCCCCTATGAATCTGGCTTAATTGAGCTCTCGCATCACGTCACCACACCCTTCTCACACCGCGCTGCTATCTCAGGCAAGTTCAGGCAACGTCTCAGTCGGCCTATGTGCGACTTGCGAAGGCGCCAGGCGCAATGCGGCCATTTGCGAAAGTTCATTATCGTTCGTTTCACTTTGCTACTCGTAAGAGTCCTAAGGTGACTCGACAGGCTCTAGGTGCAGGTACCTGTCAGGGCCTCAAGCCTGCTATTAAAATAGTGTCAGAATGGTCTATCATTGATTTCATAATTGTTGATTTTGACAAGTTTGGTAATCTACTAATATAATGGCGTCATTATGACTTTCCAATGGTCACCACTGACATTCCATTGAAAGAAATGGCATAGAATGGTAATCTCGTACATAATGAAAAATGAATTACTGACTTACGCGGTAATCTGCAAAAATTTTGACAGTTCCTTTGATCAGTGACCTACCATTAGAACGTCATTGTGCAGTCATTGTTTTTAATTCGTTACGAGTATCGTATAATTTCTGTGCCATTGACCGACCAATGATCAACCATTATGAATTTAGCAGATTACGAACTTTTAGCAAAATGACAATGGGATGGTGGTGGAATCGTGTTGGAATGACGAATTTATAAAAATAGCAGACTAGGGGCCCAGGGCGTACGTAGCATTTTTTTTTTAAATTAATGTCAGTGGAAAAAGTAGTTTAATATAAGTAGGTACAGTCAACAAAAGATATAAGTATGCAGGATCGTTGGATAATTATGGTTGATATAGTAAGAAACCGATGGATGTTCTTGATTAAAATTTAATTTTATTAATAGAAAACAAACAGCTCATTTATCAAATTAAATTTCAGTCGACAACTTATGGATGTTGTCTTTCTTACTAAACTTCAACTATATCAGAAGATCCTGCATACTTATCTCTTTTGTTGACTGTACATAGAACTTGCAACTACTTATAAACAAAGTTATTCATAGTGCGCCCAGTAGTCAAATCTCTGTGGTTGCGACGATAAGGCACGCATCCTTCCATATAAAAATATAGCTTAATTGACCCTGTTTCCACCAGTGCTATGCTATGCTATGTGGACCAATGAATATGATTGGTGGATATCAAACGCAGCCATAGCAACGCAGCATAGTATATCTCTGGTGGAAACACAGCCTTAGTATGCCATAATCTTAAGGGGCTTACAGAACCTAAACGCAAAAAACGCAAGTTTTAGAAACAATAAAAGTATAATATGACTGATTACATGAGTAAACAAAATCAGAAATATATATGATATTCTTCAGGATATATGCTAGGTAGATGTGGTAGTGTGTTGAAAACATAATACAAATAATTTGATACTTTATAAAAAAATCATGAAGATACCTCTAAAAACTTTATTTTTACAATAAAAACCATACCAATATAGGTACATACAATCATTCTAATTTTTTGTCAGATTATTCTACAAGCAAAATAATGAAATGTGTTAATTTTTTTGTCTAAACAATAGATTTTTTATAATTAAATAATTGCTTCATATTTTGCAATAAATTACCAGTGTTGTGTCATCGCGCTTCTCTTTCTTTTCTATGCAGTCCGACAGTGACCGCGCTTTAGGTCATGTAAGCCTATTAAAAAGTTATTACGCACACAAAAATGAATATTGGCAGTGTAGCGGAAAGAGAGAGGAGAGGTCGTGGAAGCGTAGTTTTTGCTTGTATACCAAATAGCTTGTTCAACTGTACAGTAAAAAACAGTGGCAGAACACTTTGCCATCACTTATTCGGATATATATTAAAACCGAGTAAATCCCGAGGACAGCCGAACACATCCGAAGCGGGTATTTTTTTAATCGTCTTATAAACAAAACGCGCGGTGTCGCTTACGGTAACAGTGGCGCGAGTTCAATGGTTTTCCCATCTCAAAAAATGCCTAACGCGCCTTCAAAAATGAGAGAAAAGTGACCGGTGGCCGAGGAAGCAGCTGAGTTCTCGAGAGGAGACCACAGATCATCGTAGCCTGGATGCTCCCCATGGACCGACGACTTTAAAACGCGGCGGGACAGCCTGTGTTATGGCGTAATTAATGAGAATCCTATGTCGAGGGCTACAGCAGGGCTAGCATGGGCTGGGGATAAAACTTTTCTCCACCGGTTATTTCCACTGACAAGGGATAAAATTATTTTATCCACCTGCTAAAGCACGGCAACAGGGGGAAAGAGAATTATATCACTTTTTGACATTAGACGTGGATACTCACCCCCCGTCTATAGCATGGCGACTAGTGGAAGAGAAAAATTACAGATATTTTGACATAACAAAGGGAGAAATTTGTCCTCGTCTTTAGATGGTGGGTTTAAGTATACCTCTTGGAGAAAATATAATTAATTGTACTATAAAAATGTCTCTCCCCGTGGATAAAATGTCTCCGGCCATGCTAGCCCTGCTGGTTTGTCCCCGTGGATAAAATGTCTCCGGCCATGCTAGCCCTGTGTCCACCGTGAATAGTTTATCCACCCATGTCGCCGTGCTCGGAGGGTGGACAAAATTGTCAGAGGGGAATAGTATTTTCTCCTCTCCCCGTGGATAAAATGTCTCCGGCCATGCTAGCCCTGCAGATGTAATCAACCCCTATATTTAAATTCCCTTTATTTATTGTTAACAACAAGGCTGCCATTGAAATACATAGTCATAGCATAAAGAGAGGAAGTAGACTATCTCCCTCTCTCAGGGTTGTCACTTTTAGCTAAATTTTAATTCAGTGCCTATATATTGGCAAGGGTCGGCAAGTTGTATTTTTTACTTGTATTGTCTGGGTACAGGGTTTGTGAGGTCGGTTTTACCTAAACGATGATGATACATTTTATGATGAAAGAATGAGCGACGGGTCAGCAGAAGGGCGGCGTGGGGCGATGATGAGCACGAGCAAACGGTAGGTTACTGATAGTATGTACTATAGTAGTAATTACGATTTTATAACTGTAAGTAGGTACTTGGTTACTACACCTACAATACTGAGAAATCGGCATGACTAAACGTAAACAAAGCAATAGCGGCAAATCAATTGACAGATCAAAAGTACCTAATACATTCTAGTGGGAAAGTAGGCCTACCTGCTTCCTCTGTCTGATAGAAAACTAATACAAAAAAAATTAAGTAAGTAGGTATCTCATCAAGTAAAAATTATATGCTAGAATAAGTGACTTGCTTACCTTTCAATAGGTAATCTGAACAGAGACAATTCTGGAATCGATGAATTATTAAGACACCCAAACACACAGCAATACGTTCTCCTGCGATTATCACACATTTTTCATTCATTTAGCGGTGCCGAAAAGCCGTGACGCGCGAACCTCGTGTGGTGTTAGCCCCGACTGGCGCACTGAGAAACGTGTCGAGATTTTGTTTAAGTGTGCGTGTGGCGACGCATAGATACTTTGGCACACACATACAAGCCGCGCACGGTGCGTTTGTATGCAGATAATTTACTCCCCTCTTTATACTATATGCTATACAGATGTAATCAACGCTTATATTAAATTCCCTTTAATCATTGTTAACAACAAGACCGCCATTGTAATACATGGTATTACATTGCAAGCATTTACTTAATAGAAAAATTTTGACCCTTCCCAAAATGATTAGAATATAAAGACAATTTTTGTTAGATACATTGTAACGTCGACTACATTGTAATAAACAAAGGGCTGATTTTTCAATAGTCAGTTATCTTTAACTGAGGAATAAATATTGTGGTTTGACAGCTTTGTGTAGAAAATATGTCAACTGTCAGATATATTCACAAGACAAAAGTTATCTGACTATTGAAAAACAGGCCAAGTGCGAGTCGGACTCGCACACAAGGCAAAAACGCCGAAAAAAACACGTTTGTTGTACGGGAGTCCCCTTCAATATTTATGTTATTTTAATTTTATTATTAAAGTAAAAATACAACTGACTATTTTGTAAGTGCAAAAAAGGGCAAAAAAATCGCGTTTGTTGTATGGAAGCCCCCTTAAATATTTCTTTTATTTTGTTTTTAGTATTTGATGTTATAACGGCAACAGAAATACATAATTTGTGAAAATTTCAACTGTCTAGCTATCGCGGTTCTTGAGATACAGGCTGGTGACAGACAGACGGACGGACGGACCGACGGCGAAGTCTTAGTAATAGGGTTCCGTTTTTACCCTTTGGGTACGGAACCCTAAAAATCAGCCCTAACTCGAATTACAATTTTAGATCAACTTTGACCCTTCTATACAGAAAGTTTTGGGCAAAAGAAAAAAACATTTTTAGTTACACAACCACTTTATTGTATTAATTTGTTACTAAAAGCGCTTCCATAACATAAGTTACCGTCAAACTCCGTGTGTTTCACGTCTTGTGCTACAAAACTCCGAATCAGTACGCCTGTAAAGCCTGGTTTTCACAGGCCCAGTAGCTGACCACCCAGTAGTCAGCAACTGTACAATGTACATTCTGCTGTCAATACAGTACTGTCACTGTCCCTACGTGTTCTCACTACTGGGTCTGCATAGGAGACAGCAGTACACAGCTACTGTGTTCACAGTACTGGGGCCCAAGTCTGCTATTTTTATAAATTCGTCATTCCAACAAGATCCCACCACCATCCCATTGTCATTTTGCTAAAAGTTCGTAATCTGCTAAATTCATAATGGTTGATCAATGGTCGGTCAATGGCACAGAAATTATACGATACCTACTCGTAACGAATTAAAAGCAATGACTGCACAATGATGTTCTAATGGTAGGTCATTTTTAGGACAATTTTAGCAGATTAACGCATAAGTCAGTAATTCATTTTTCAATATGTACGAGATTACCATTATAAGCCATTTCTTTCAATGGAGTGTCAGTGGTTGACCATTGGAAAGTCATAGATAATGACGCCATTATATTAGTAGATTAACAAACTTGTCAAAATCAACAATTATGAAATCAATGATAGACCATTCTGACACTATTTTAATAGCAGGCTTGAGGCCCTGGTCAGGTGCTTCTGATCCATTGTGCGTTTTCACGAGGCCAGTAAAATGGCTGATCAGTGCGATCAATCTTTATAATCTTTATGGAAGAACTTCCACAACATTTCTCTATCTCTGTATAAATTGAGGAATTTTATATTATCAGCATCACCGCCATTTTAAACGAAGAAAAAACAATTACAAACTAGCAAAAATCCGACTGTCCAGGCGTTTACTGTCCTTCGGCACTGACCGGCCACTGTCTAGTTGCGTTCCTATGGAGCCAGTGACGACCCAGTAGCTGTCCTTGTGGGAGTGGGGGATGGTCTGTGGACAGTAGAAACAAAATATTTTGAAGTTGCTGACCGACAGCAACTGACCGGTCAGTACTGGCTCAACTTTGTTTTCACGGACCCAGTAGCTGTCAGACAGTAACTGTCCTTCACTGTCCGCCAGCTACTGGGCCTGTGAAAACCAGGCTTGAGCCTGTGAAAACCAGGCTTTACACAGGCTGCGTACAGGCGCCAGCACATGAAACTACCCAAAACTGTGAAATTTTCCCAATCAATCTTGAACTTTATGCTTCAGTTGAAAAGTTGAAAATCTATTAAAGAAATTTGACAGATTGTAGTAGCCTTGATGTGCTGGTTTGTACATTCATTGATATCATATTGCTCAGGTACCGTACAGCATACTTCGAAGACATGCCCTGGACTGGCACACCTCAGTATAAGTTTAATTGGTTTCGAAGGCAGCCAGCTGACCATTACCTACGAGCGTTGCTGTTGGCTGATATGACCGAAAGCGATATCTGGTACCATGGTCTTCCTGGCAGGCATTGCTTCGGGCCCTTGCCACAGTACCAACTAATGATGAATCTAGCTGATGAGGTACTTATTTTAAACACACCTACGAGTATCATCATTTCAGCCGAAAGACGTCCACTGCTGGACATAGGCCTCCCCCAAGTTGGGGGGGGGTTTGCCATAATCGCCACGCTTGGCAGGCGGGTTGGCGATCGCAGTATAGTATGGTGGTGGAATGCATAGAGAACGCTGCTGCCCATTCTCCGGTACGCCCCTTAGTCGCCTTTTACGACACCCACGGGAAGTATGGGGTGATGCTATTCTTTAAGTCCGGCACCACACACCCACACACCTACGAGTATCTATAGTAGTAAATGAATAGCCAGTGCCGCATTAAGCCAGCGCGGGGCCTGTAGCAAATGTTACCTAGGAGAAACTATAGTAGAACTTTGTTTAAGGTTCTAAGGTTTACAAGATAAAACAGAACTTTTCCGTAATAGTTTTAGTTGTGTAGTGATTTTTCACTAGTCAAATCAACGTTTCTTCAAAAATACGTTCTTTTCCGTTTCATGTCAATTGAAGTACCTTTACTTGAGCCAAATTATTTTCTTCAAACAATGCTCAGTACAGTAGGTACTTTTGTAAAAACCTACGTACTTGCAAGTTCTGAGAGAACCTTGTTTCTATGCAAGAGCGAGCGAAGTGAGTTCGAAAGTTTTTAGCATCCAATCTCTGAGAGCTTAGGTTTTTTTGACCATTCTTCCCTAATATTTCAATAAACTTACCCTATATTACCATAACTTCTTTTTCGTACGTCCAAGCGCTGCTACACCTGCTACGTGGCTAATCCGACACTGTGAATAGCATCATGCTCTCTAAACGGCTATGAAGATCCGTGGTAAACCTACCTACTTACCGGTCCGCCTTACAATTATTTTTTAAATTGACGGCGACGCATAAACCCTACATACATAGTAGTAGTTCTTTAGGAGTACACAGAGGGCAGTAAACATTAAAGTATATGCAGAGTCAAATTAAATTAGCCAGCGAAACTCTGCAGACGTGATTAGTAATCAGGATGTCTATATCGCAGTCGGATTGTATAATCCGCCATATTACATTACGGCTAGCCGTTATCAAAAACGGGGCCGTTTTGAAATGCGGCAGTTCAACGATTAGTTAGTTGGGAAAAAGCTAGGCAGATGCTGATGAGATCTAGCTAGACTGGTCTAGTGGTCGCCAGCGCTACTGCTGCGCATGAGGTGGTCCTGGGTTCGATTCTCAGGTCGGGTAGTATTATTGAATGTTTCCATCAGGAATTTCTCAGTAGCAGGCCCGGTTAGAATGGAAGCCGACCCGAATCACCATCTGCCTAGCCTTTTCCCTACTATGTTGGCCTGTTGGGGTCGGTTTCCAGCTATGAGTATTAAACCAACTGGAGGCGCCACTGTCAGGCGATCAAAGGTACGAGACCGCCGGTCATAGCGGTTTTATACATGTGTGCGTATAGTTTATGCTTGTGTTTGTTTTTTGTTTTGTGTGCGTGCGTAACAACGCGATCGAATTGCATTAGTTTATTATTGCGTTCCCTCGTCCCCCGCGATGAAAGTGATAGACTTATTTTCATAGATATTAGTACTCGTGGCGTCTCCGGTTGGTTTAATACTCAAAGGTTTCCAGTCTACCAGTATTTTACATGGAGCGACTGCCTATCTGACCTCCACAATCCAGTTATTGGGTAATACTGAAGCCGACCCCCATGTAGTTGGGAAAAGGCTAGGCAGATGATCTAGTGACGGCAGACAGGGGGGGCCCCTGTCAGCAGTCACTAGATCATCTGCCTCATGTTGGGGCTGACCCAAGGTAATATGGGACAAAATCAGGAAGATGATGAAGTTTCCTTTACTTTCCTGACAGTTCCTTCAACTGGACGGCAAGAAGTTCTGTTTCACGTTAATAGTAGACATGACGTCTGAGAATTTCACAGTACTGCCCACAGCAGATGAGACTCTTTTATCATTCCTCCAGACCTTATCTGCTAGAAGAGCTCTGGAAGACACCCTTGTTTTGGTCATGGGAGATCATGGACCAAGGTAATGAACGAGGTTTCGGAAACCTCTTTTGTTTTCGCATTTCAGGTGTATATGTTACCGCTAGTGTGCGTAATACAGTTTGCAGATTAAGTTCAGATTATCTGGTTGAGTCTGTTAAAGTGGAAAAAAATGATTACTGACGTATATTAAATTAGCTAGAGAAACTCCGCAAAAGTGGTAGGTATTGTTATCGATATCTAATCGTATGATCAAACAAAAAAGAAATTGTTTTGATGATATTTCTTTGTGGGGTCATCGACCGCTGTTAGAGTACCTAATTACTTGAAATGACAGTTTAAAAAATCAGTCTTTTTTTGTGTCAACTTCACATGTGATTTGTATCGATATTATTAAGTACTTATGTAAAAACGATGAAACACATTGTTTCAACTTAAACTTCAATAAAACAATACCTACTACCAGGGGTCGTCGACTCCTAAGAAAAACCAAATTTTTTTTTATATCATCGTATTTAATTAACGGATGACGTCTGCGGAGTTTCGCTAGCAAATTTAATTTGACTCTTTATATTAATACTAGCTGCGCCCTGCGGTTTCACCCGCATAAGTTTTGATCTCGTGGGAATATCGGGATAAAAAGTAGCCTATATGTTAATCCAGGGTCTCAGCTACGTCCATACAAAATTTTATCAAAATTGGTGCAGCCGTTTGAGCGTGAAGTAGTAACAAACATACACACACACTCACAAACTTTCGCCTTTATAACATTAGTCTGATTACAGATTCTCTTCAATCCGGGGAACTTCTCAAGGCAAACTGGAAGAACGCCTGCCTCTAATGGCTATAGTCTTACCAGAAAAACTGAAAAAACTAAGACCTACAGCTTTAACATCGCTGAGAAATAACAAAGATGTGTTAGCAACGCCATTTGATATACACGCGACAATTTTAGACGTGTTGGATCTAAAGAAAAAGAGTAACAAGCACATAATACCAGGGTCTAAACTCCCGAGAGCTTTGAGTTTACTAGAACCGGTAATTGTAGTCTTTTTAGGGTTCCGTAACCATTATAATTTCTTCATGAGTGCCCCCGTTAGTTTAGTGGTCGTAAGCGCGACTGCTGAGGTCCTGGATTCGGTTACCAGGTCGGGCAAAGTGTTAATTGGTTTTTTCTATTAGGAATTTCTTAGTAACAGTTCGGGACTGGAAGACATTTTTGTCAGCGGGTTTAAACGCAACTGTCGCCTGTCTATTGGTTACTTACCATGCAAGTGCAGTATAATCGGGAATTAAATTATCAGGAAAAGGACCAGAGTTACCGACATAGCTTGCACAGTATACAAACTGAAGTGGAGGCTGGCCACGTTTGACGAAGGTAGTGTGGGACGCCCCCCAGCTAGATGGACGGACGACCTGAAGAAAGTGGCTGGGGCAGACTGGATGCGGAAGGCGGAGGACAGGCTGCTGTGGCGCAGCCTGGCAGAGGCCTATGTCCAGCAGTGGACTGATATCGGCAAAAAAAAAAATAAAAAACTTTGTAAGATTTTTTAAATATTCTAAATGGTTGGTCTTTAATATTGTTAGGTATGTTATTATACACAGCAGGTGCTCTACAAATAAACATTTTTTAAGTGCAATCTTATATGCACCTGTGTACAACAAGTTTTGGTAGTGAAATCTCATGCTTATGAGGGAGGGAACAGGGCGTGCGATTCTCCATACAAATGTATTCCCCTTTTTTCTTCCTGAATAATGCAAGAGCAAAACTTTTTTTTTTTCATAAAATCAATCAAATCAATCTGCTGTATACACGTCCTTGTCATTTTGTTTTTTTCAGCAACTAATTAGCAAAGAAAATATGACCCTCTAAAAATTACAAAATTGTCTTATTTTTATCGCCGTGATTACAGGACATACTCTTTCTCAAAATGTTAATGTAAAAAATAATTGAATCGGCTCAGTTTTCGTGGAAAAAAAGGGGTTTTATGATAATTTCGGTCTGAGCTGCAGCTGTCCCTATCACACACTACGGGGGCAGACTTGAGGCAAGGCGACGGCAATAGTTTCTTCAAATACCTATTTCTCAAATTCCTTGCAGGCCCCGTCCCCTCTTAATGAACACCTATATTATGTTCTAGATTCCTAAATCCCGTTCCTGTGGGGAGGCCGGTGTCATGCCGCATTGGTGCGCCTGCTCTCACTGGTCTACTGTGTCCCCCTCCAGCCCCATGTACGAGCAAGTGGCAAAGGTGCTGGCGGACTACATTGACAGCGTCAGCGTTGAACAGCGGTTAGTTGTAAGGGTTCATAATCTATACTAATAATAAGCTAAAGAGTTTGTTTTTTTGAACGCGCTGTCTGGAACTACCATGCGGACTTTAAAATAATCTTTTTTACCGACTTCAAAAAAAAGGAGGTTATCAATTCGACACGTATGTATGTAATATTATTGGAATTGCATTAAATTCACATATGACAATCTATTAGGGCTTCCAAACAAATATACCAAATTTTATAGACGTATTTGTCCACGCATTTCTCCGCAACTATTAATCGGATCGTGACCATTTTTTTTTTGTTGGCTTACATGTAATTCAACTTAGGGAACAGTGCAAGTTTCATCAAAATCGATTCAGTAATTTTCAAGATATGGACTAATACGTGTAACTGTGTTTATTAATAAGCAATGATCTTGAGAAGCTGATATCGAAATAATGGCGTATCAAATGATATCGCACTTGAGTACGTCATTGAGGAACGTTTATTAATACGGGCCTAGGACGCTTAGGAGGCGAGCAAAAAGATAAAAGTCAGAAAGAACGGTAAGAAAAAAAAACTGGCCAAGTGCGAGTAGGAGACGTACACGAAGGGTTCCGTACCACAAGGCAAAAACGCGGAAAAAACAAGTTTGTTGTATAGGAGCCCCCCTTAAATATTCAGTTTATTTTGTTTTTAGTATTTGTTGTTTTATAGCGGCAAAAGAAATACATAATTTGTGAAAATTTTAACTGTCTAGCTATCGCGGTTCTTGAGATTCAGCCTGGTGACAGACAGACGGACGGACAGACAGCGAAGTCTTAGTAATAGGGTCCCGTTTTTACCGTTTGGGTACGGAACCCTAAAAATGAAATAACAGCAGGCGACGTTATGCTATGGGGTGGGACCTTTGAGTATTAAACCAATCGGAGTACTAATATCTATGCAAATAAGTCTGTCACTTTCATCGCGGGGGACGAGGGAACGCAATAATACACTAATGCAATTCGATCGCGTTGTTACGCACGCACACAAAACAAACACAAGCATAAACTATACGCACACATGTATATAGCCGCTATGACCGGCGGTCTCGTACCTTTGGCAGCGGGGATCGCCTGACAATGGCGCCTCCAGTTATTTTAATACTCAAAGGGTGGGACGGGGGGAACAAGAAATTTGACGCAGATGAAGTTGCTGTCAGCTGACAAGTTGGTTATTGGATAATGGCTTTTATGACATAGAATCCAAGATGACATGCCTTATTTAGACATTGGTTTTAAAGTAACGGTTACCTAATTATAATAATATTAAGGAAAGTAAGTAGTAGGTAAGGAATTATTCATATTGGACTTAATGTAAATCACAAATCTTAAAATTATTTATTTATATAAGGTCCCATTAAAATAAAGTCAAAGTCAAAACATTTATTTCAAGTAGGCACTTAAAAGGCACTTTTGAACGTCAAAAATTACGAAAAAATAGAATTGATTCTAGTCGCCCATTCCAAAAGGTAGTTTTCGTATGGAGAAGAATGGGCAAGAAACTCCACCGTTACTCTTTTAAAATGTTTTACAATATTTTGTATACATTAATTATATAATAATATGTGAAGACGATGCACCTAAAATAAAATAAAATTACTATACCAAAATAGGTAAAAGAATTAAAAATGAAAACATGACATAAATTAATTATCTAATAGATACATGGTGCTCACATATTTACAAACATGGTAAAAATAAACGATTTTCATTAAAATAAAAAATTACAAGTAATAAGTCAGGGTGTGAGTTTAAGTTATTACAGAATATAAATCAACGTCAAAAAAAAGAAGAAAGAATCAATTTTACAATTAAATTAGCAACCAGAATAGATGGACAAACTTTTAGAAATCATTCAGACCACCAAAATAAGGACGATGGTAAAAAAATATACATATAAGAAAAACGCGCACACAAGAAAAATAATCAGCTAACGGAAATACACTATTTTAATGTAATACCGGCAATTTATTATTTTAGGTCAAAATAAAATCACTTTAGTCAGTGTTTTCTTTTTTGCTTGGATATCTTTGGTTAGACGAACTGAGCGTTGTGTTAAAATTTGTCCATCTATTTTAATGGGACCCTGTATATACCTAAGGATGACATTTGAATATTTGTACACCATATTATATGTTGTGGTAGAGTGTATAGAACTTACAAAATATTAACACCACCCTATATAAAACTACATTCTTACAACTAAATAAATTCTAATTGTAAGTTTTAAAAGAATATCTAACATTCTCAGGTTGAAATGCGCCAAGAGACGCCTGATATCCACAGAATGGGTGATACATCAGCAAGCAACAGATCATCTTTCAAAAGTTAATTATTTTGATATGAAGGAATTGACGCATTTGTATAAGCATCCTAATAGTGACATGTTGAAAAACCTCGACGAATATTATCAAGCTAAGGTAATTTATAATTTCTAATGGGAAAGCTATATGTATAATGGTATACAGGGTTATTGGTAAAACATTAACAACCTCTTAAGAGGTCATTGTACTCATCATTATGAACAACTTTTACTATGGGACCAAACCGGAAATAATTTAATTTGACCCTTTATATCAATACAAGCTGCGCCCTGCGGTTTCACCCGCATAAGTTTCGATCCCGTGGGAATATCGGGATAAAAAGTAGCCTATATGTTAAACCAGGGTGTCGGCTACCTCCATACAAAATTTTATCAAAATTGTTCTAGCCGTTTGGACGTGAAGAAGTAACAAACATATAAACACACACACAAACTTTCGCCTTTATAATATTAGTGTGATTGTTAGTTTAAAAAAAAAAGTTAGGTGACGTCGGCGTTTCCTATCTGACTACCATGTAAGGTCTAAAGAAACTCAGAGGTCATAGCCTCATTTAAAATCTAGACATAACCTTGGCCAGATCATGTGAAGACCATGTTGTCCATGTTGATTGGTGTCTCAAATGGTCTTTTGAGGAAAGAACCACACAGATTTTGTGGACCTGTCCAGTCAGAGCACGCATTTTGTCAGTAACCGTGCAGCTCAACTCAGAACTTAAGGAACTGATCGATTCGACGAACAATACCAAAGAAATGACATTTGTAACAATTAGTAAAACTGTCAGTGTGTGTGTAGACTCATTAGACGTCTTCAGCTGACTTTTAATTAATGTTATTCGTGCTTCATGTTGTAAATATAATGTTTCAGATAATTATGAGTCCTGGTAAAAGTGTGTTTGAAGGCACAATGGTACACAACACAGCCAGTGATTATTACATGATCACCCAGAGGGATATATCTCGAGTTAGCGCGTAAGTATTCTTCTTTTATGCAGTGAGACGCCGCCATATTTTATATGGCACATCCTGTTGTAGAAAAAGTTTGATCTGTGTTAGTGTGTCAATGGTCATTTATGCGGGATGTACTTTTAAAACAGCCGCACAGGACAATCGATCAGGTTAAGCTACGCTTGCCGCGGTTGGTCTGTGGATGGCTGACCAACTATACATACCGTGACCCCTCCGTGCCTCGGAAAGCACGTTAAGCCGTTGGCCCCGGCTGTCATTCGTGGATTTTTGACAGTCGTTACGGGTAGTCAGAAGCCCGAAAGTCTGACAACCAGGGGTATCGTATTACCCAGTAATTGGGTTGTGGAGGTTATATAATATAGGCAGTCGCTTCATGTAAAATAGGGTTTCTGACTACCCGTAACGACTGTCAAAGATCCAGGAATGACAGCCGGGACCAACGGCTTAACGTGCTTTCCGAGGCACGGAGGGGTCACGGTAAGTAAAGATGGTGACCATCTCAGTGGATCCCAAATGGCAGGAAACGACCGCGCGGCAGGCCCAGAAAGAGATGGCGGGATGAGCTGATCTCCTTCTCAAAGGATTGGCCCACAATCGCAATAGACCAGGATAAGTGGAAAGAGGGAATGGAGGCCTCTGCTCTGCAGTGGAACAACACAGTCTCATCCATACTAATATTATACATTCGAAAGTAGCTCTGAGTATGTCTGTCTGTCTGTACGCTACCTTTTCTCGCCTAAACCACTGAACGGATTTCGATAAAATTTGTCAGTGAGATAGATTGCATCACGGGGAAGGACATAGGATAGTTTTTATCGACATACCTCGCGGGCGAAGCCGCGGGCGGAAGCTAGTAATAAATAAATAACATACAACCTGATACTGAATTGCAAATTGAAAAACATGTAAAAAAATCACGGACGATTTTGGCGTCTTTTTGGTCTGCCAGGATTGCCAGCCACTGCTGCATAGGACCTCCCCGAGACAGACAGTGATTCAGTACGGCAAATTGTTACAGATATGGTGACGAGCCACATTGCATCAGCGCCACGCATCCACATCTAAATAAGTATTGCTACTGCAAAGACAGGCTTGATAACAGTAACATAAATAGTACAATTAGAGCGTAATAAATTGTGTTCAAACAAATCTTAATTTTATTTGTAACTAGCTGCTCCCCTTACATAATCGGTAAACTCATCATCGTCATCAGCATCATCACCACCACCAATAACATAATCATCATCACCGCCACCATCATCATTAGCATCATGGCCACCATCATCATCACCATCACCGCCATCTTCATCACCACCGCCCCCACTACCATCATCATAATAATCACCACCTCCACTATCATCACCAGGATCAACGCTATCATCGTCATCATTATCATCAACATCATTATGACCGCCATCATCATCATCATCATCATCATCACCGTCATGTTAACCGCCATCATCATCGTCATCACTGTCGCCATTATCATCATCACAACCACCACCTTAATCATCACCAACACCACCATCGTCCTCACCGGCATCACCACCACCATCATCATCATCAACAACATCATCACCAACATCTTCATCATCAACACCATTATCATCATCACCACCATCATCAACATCACCAACACCATCATCATAACCTGCATCACCACTATCATCATCACCACCTCTATCATCGTCATCACTATCACCACCACCATCATCATCAATATCAACTCAATTCAATTTTTCAATATTTTTTTATATCAGCATTTTTATCAGTACCGTCACCGCCATCATCATCTTCCTGCCCTTATCCCACGTGGCTCGGCGCAACACGTTTTCTTCTTCCATTCTCTCCTGTCAACCGTCACTCATCATTCATTCTTCCGGCGCAAGATTTTGGGGAGTCACCGTGTGTGCCGGGAAATATTTTAAGGGAAGTAGGTACAACATCATGTCTGTGTGGTGCCGGACTTAAAGAATAGCACCACCCCATACTTCCCGTGGGTGTCGTAAAAGGCGACTAAGGGAGACCGGAGAATGGGCAGCAGCGTTCTCTATGCATTACACCATCATACCATACTGCGATCGCCAACCCGCCTGCCAAGCGTGGCGATTATGGCAAACCCCCCACAAAACTGGGGGAGGCCTATGTCCAGCAGTGGACGACTTTCGGCTGAGATGATGATGATGATGATGAGGTACAACATCTGTTTGTTGGTCTAGTGCTCGCAAGCATTACTGCTAATCATCAGGTCGATTTCCAAGTCGGGAAAAATTATTTTAGGTTTTTTATCAGAATTTTCATAGAAGCAGCCTGAAGTCTAGATTTGTGTCCGGTTGGTGGCAGTAGGGTCGCCCCCTACGACATGGGACAAACATGACTGTTGAAATTTGAGTGTAAAGCGTCCTCTACACGTAGACAGATTCATCAGCAGATGGCCATCTGCGAATGCCTCCGCCGACGTGTAGACGGGGTAATTTGCTAGTCTGTGGTAGGTATTTGACGTCGGCAGATGCTAAATACCTACCACAGACTAGCAAACCCCGTCTACACGTCGGCGTAGGCATTCGCAGATGACCATCTGCTGATGAATCTGACGACGTGTAGAGGAGGCTTTAGTACTATTATGTAGGTTACACCTCTGCCGGGGATTAGAGGCGTTATATGTGTAGGTACAGACGCCAGCACATCAAGCTACCCGAAACTGTCAAATTTTCTCAATCAGCTTTGAATCTTATGCTGTAGCGAAAAAGTTGAATCTATTAGTACCTATGAAATTGCCGTTTTGTATGAAAAAATTTAAACGAATTTTTTTATGTATTTTTTATTTGTATTAATCGAAGTAATCACCCATGCAATCAATGCATCTTTGCCAACGCAGTGGCAGTTTATTGATGCCCTTCTTAAAGAAATCAGCTGGACGGGAGGCAACAAATTCTTCAAAGGCATTTGGTACTGCCTCTCGGGTATTGAATTTTTTTCCCGCCAAGAAGTTATCCAAATTCTGGAAAAAGTAGTAGTCTGTAGGCGCTGGTCTGGTGAGTAGGGCGGATGACGGAGAGCTTCCAACCCCAGTTCTTGCAACTTGGAGACCGTCTGCTATGCAGTATGAGGTCACGCGTTGTCGTGCAGGAGCAGCGGAGACGAGCGATTGACCAATGCTGGTTGGAGATGTGCCAGCTTCTCCATCATTGTGTTCAGTTCTTCACAGTACACATCTGCAGTAATGCTCACCCCGTTTGGTAAGAAGCTGTGATGAATCACACCGGCGCTAGACCACCAAACAGTGACCATCACTTTTCTAAGGGTAAGTTTTCGTTTAGGGCATTGTTTAGGTGCTGAACCAGGATTTAACCAACTTGCTGAGCGCTTGCGGTTATCAAACAGAATCCATTTTTCATCGCAGGTAACAATGCGGTTCAAAATTCCTTCATTTGTGTGTCTGTTGAGCAGTGCAAGGCACCTCTCGACGCGTACTTCGCGCTGGCGATCATTGAGTTCGTGGGGCACCCATTTGTCAAGCTTTTTTACCTTGCCAATTTGACGCAAATGGACCAATATTGTTTTGACGCTAACGTCGAAAGCTGCTGCTAATTCAGCCGTAGATTGTGTATCATCAGCTTCCACAATCGCCTTTAATTCGTCATTGTCGACCAAAGTCTTCGGACGACCGCGAGGTTCATTTTTCAGGTCGAAATTTCCAGAACGGAAGCGAGCAAAACCAATAACAGGTGGTGCGTTGGTTTGTAGTGTTAGCTCCGTAAACGTCGTTGATGTTGTGTGCCGCTTGTGCCGCGTTGCGGCCACGACGGAATTTTTAACGTATCCATGATGACGAAAAAGACTGAAATGCGATGAAAATGTAACACTAATCAAAAAACAAATGACTACTTATGGAAAAAAAAAACATGTTTTTAAAATAAAATTAACTAATTTGAAATTAAAATTCTTAGCCAAACAAAAATTATTTTGATTTGAAATGGCCAGTACTGCAGAACGGCAATTTCATAGGTAAAGACCTATTATTAAAGAAATTTGACAAATTGTAGTAGCTTGATGTGTGTTCGAGGATCTTTGACAGTCGTTACGGGTAGTCAGAAGCTCGAAAGTCTGACAACCACTCTTACCAAGGGGTATCGTATTACTAAGTAACTGGGTTGTGGAGGTCAGATAGGCAGTCGCTCCATGTAAAATACTGGTATTCAGCTGCATCTGGTTAGACTGGAAGCCGACCCCAACATAGATGGGAAAAGGCTGGGCAGATTATGATGAGTAGCCTGATGTGCTGGCGTCTGCAGGTACATGTACAGTCTCACCAATAACTGACCTTACTTTACTTCAAAAGCGACCCGTCGCTTTTGAAGTAAAGTAAAAAACCGATGGATGTTTTTGAGTGAAATTGAATTTAATAAATGAACTGTTTGTTTTCTATTAATTTTATTCGAAAACATCATCGATTTCTTACCAAACTTCAACTATATCCGACGACCCTGGTTACTTCTTTCTTTTGGCAACTGCACATCTCCAGCTCTATATTACGTATACTATTCCGGGACGCAGCTTTTACATGCTGCTAAATTGGTCGCAGCATGTTTTGATATAATAACTATTAGAACCGTAGATTATGCAGGGTGAGAAGAGTAAGCGAGGCGAACTCGCAATTTTTTTAACAACCCGTTTTGGTTTATACTTTCAAACAGAAATAGGAGTTAGAGCCGCGCCGCACAGCTCTGACATTGTTGACGTATGCAAGAAAGCCTAAGCAACTAGGAGAATTTAGAATGCTAAAGCGAGCGAAGCGAGTTCGAAAACTTTGCACACTCTTGAATAGGTTAGATTTTCTTTTGATAATTCCAAAAGAACTAGGAATTACTTGCTTTGTCGACTTATGAAGAAAAGCTCAAGAATTAAGAGAATGCAGAATGCAAGAACGAGCGAAGCGAGCTTGAAAATTGTAGCACCTTCCTTGATTAGGTTCTGTTGTCTTTGACCAATAACCTACCTAACTCCTTTTTTTGAAGTTAGTTAAAAAAAAACAGTTTATTAATTGTAACGATTTAATTTTATTCAAAATACTTGATATTAGTTGTAATTTATTCATAAAAAATACATTTATTATTTATTTATTTAATACTTCAAGCACATAAATGTACAGAGGTGGACTGAATGCCATAGGCATTTTCTACCAGTCAACCTTTGGGTGATGCAGAGACAAACAGTGGACATTTTTACTACAAAATATTTACAACTTTTTCGCAACAAGGGTTTCGTGTCCATACAGTCAGCCTCAACAAGAATATTATTTGTTCCTTATTACTGTATCAATGTAAAGTCACAACAAATACAGGGTGTAAAAAGACCCACCACATAGCCGTCAACTACGCATTCTGTACGCACGGCTACACATCAAGCTATACATACCCAGCTTAAGCTGACTTATGATTGCACGAAAAACCTATAAACATGCGAGGTCAGCTAAAGCTGGAAATGTATAGCTTGATGTGTAGCCGTGTGTACATCTAAGTAACATTGCACAAAAATAATTGCTGGGAAACGACTTTTATCTATGGTGTGAAAGGCTGTTTGCTGTTATAGTGCGCAATGTAACGCACTCAAAACATTGTACTTATGGGTGCAAGGGTATTTAAAGTTGTTTTCGTAAAAAGAAAACGTCAGTAAAAGTTGGACTTTTCATTTTCAATATCTCCGTAACCAGAAGGTTCCCAAGAATGGTACAGTAGAAAAAAAAATTACAATGATGCGGGAGTACAAGTTACTCTCGGCTTCGTTAGGGGCATTTTTACATCCGTTATACAGCGTTATTGGTAAAACATTATCAACCTCTTAAGAAGTCATTGTACTCACGATTTATGAACAACTATTACTATGGGACCAAACCTGAAATCGCGAAAAAAAAAATCAGCTGTTCCCTACATTTATGTTCGTCTAGCTCGTCAAAATGTAGGGAACAGCTGATTTTTTTTTGCGATTTCAGATTTGGTCCCATAGTAAAAGTTGTTCATAATGATGAGTACAATGACTTCTTAAGAAGTTGTAAATGTTTTACGAATAACCCTGTATAATCTATTTTGTTGTTTGTCTCGATACAATTAAAAAGTAATAATTATAAATCTAGCCTTAATTTTTACTGTACATAGGTACATTGGTAACATAGGTATCAAAATTTAAAACGGCAGTCATTGGTTTGCGGTAACCATTTGGTTAATATTTAGTTAACTCAATGGTAACCGGGAGGTCCGTAAGCGGTAGACGGTTGTTTGTAACCCTGGTTGCCATGGAAACCGGTTAACGAACCGCTGAAGTCGTTGGGAGTGGGGGCGTTGTAATTGTATCCTCCTGAAAAGAAACGAAAAAGTTGTAAAATATTATACAGGCTCAAACTAAATTAGCTAGAGAAACTCCGCAAACGTGATGGGTAGGTATCGTTAACTCGTTTCAGCCGATAGACGTCCACTGCTGGACATAGGCTTCCCCCAGTTTTGGGAGGGTTTGCCATAATCGCCACGCTTGGCAGGCGGGTTGGCGATCGCAGTATAGTATGATGGTGGAATACATAGAGAACGCTGCTGCCCATTCTCCGGTACGACCCTTAGTCGCCTTTTACGACACCCACGGGAAGTAAGGGGTGGTGCTATTCTTTAAATCCGGCACCACACAGACATCGTTAACTAAACATAGAGAACCTCCCATATGGAAGTAGCTATCACAGGTCAAATTTACTTTCGAATCTATGTATATGCCCAGTTTGGCAATAAAAAATGCAACGATTCGTTTTTGTTTACAGGAACCGAACATAAAGGTTATGATGGTGACAGATGGTGACCATCGGAGTAGTTTCAGTGAGGTAAAAATCCCACTCTCCCTGGTTTTATCCCCAAATACCGTCTTAGAAGGATTCCCGCCGAAAAAAAAAAGGTATTCTGCTCTGCACTTAGCTACACCACTCGCGCATCCATAGGTACCAATCTATAGCAGGCATCCTTCCGTATAAAAAACAATTGAACCACATTGAACCCGTTTCCACCAGTGCTATGCTATGTGGACCAATGAATATGATTGGTGGATATTAAACGCATTCATAGCAACGTAGCATAACACATCTCTGATGGAAAAGCAGCCTTAAGATCATAGCACACGTATCAAACCGGAAAGGGATCGGCACCGTATCAACTCGAGCCGTTCAGTATTCTTTGTATGAAACTCCCTACTGCAACGCAAACTAATCGGAATCGTAACGTAATCGCCTCGCTCACGAACCGCGGTGCGGTGTGTTACGGCCCGTCGTCCCTGCGCTTACGTCTCTCCATACCCGAGCTTACGTCTCTTCGTCCACCCTTGCCCCTCTCACCCTCCGGCCTGCCTGCTGCACCATAAACCAGCGGTCGGCGAGCCGTAAGCGCGGCGTCGCCTAGCCGTAGCCGAGTCGACGTATCGGAGCTTCTGATCCGGTTTGGTTACGTGCTTACGTTAGGTTGACGGCGAGGCGAAAGGCGATATGGTGCCGATCCCTTTCCGATTTGATACGTGTGCTATGTATGACCTTAAGCCTGCTTTTCCTTCAGAGATGGGCTATGCTACGTTGCTATGAATGCGTTAGATATCCACCGATCATATTCATTAGAAACCCAACAAGGTTTTGAAAAGGCAAGATCCAGAGGACACGTGCGACAAGGATGGTTTCATCAAGGTGGAGAAGAAGAAGAAGAAGCGCTGGCGGGACCCAACATGCTGCTGCATCCAGCAATCCCGACGACGCAGCTGTACGTGTCCAGACTGCATCACTCCACGAAGGTTGAGGAGATCGTGGAGTACATGCGTGTGAAGACCAGCTAGACTTTGAGGGTCGAGAAGTTGGAGTCGCGTCACGACACGAACTTCAAGTCGTTCGTGGTACGTGTTCCAACACATCATCTCGAGAAGTTCCTTAAGGAAGAGTTCTGGCCGAAGGGTGTTGTGTACCGCCGGTTTCGTGGCCGGTTACATGACACCAGTCAGCGAAACACGACGCAGACACTACGTGTGAGTTATTTTTTTAGTAGTTACTTTATAGTTTTTATTGTAAATATAATGTTGTATGTATTTATAGTATTTTTAAGTTATATTAATATTGTATTGTATGTGTTTTATATGAGCCTTGATGCCTTAAATAAATGGATAGTAAATAAATAATTAGTCCACATAGCATGCCACTGGTGGAAACGGGTTCAATTAAGCTATGTTTTTTATACGGAAGGATGCGTGCTATGGATGGTAGCTATGGATCCGCGAGTGGTGTAGCTATGTGCAGAGCAGAGTACCCTTTTTTTTTGTTTTCGGTGGGAATCCTTCAAAAGACGGTCTTTGGGGATAAAATTAGGGAGTGTGAGATTTTTGCCTCACTAAAACCACTCCGATGGTCACCATCTGCACATGGAAGGGGCACCGTTACCTCTCAAAAGACTGTAGCGGTATCTACAACGCCACATGCGAACAACGCGTCACATCCACGTCACGCAAAATCCTGCATCTCGCAAGCAGAGTTTACCGCGCAACTAGCATAGATACAACGGCCCGACGTGAATCATTGGGCAGTTGCCCGCCAGACACAACACCCGTCTGGTCGGAGGATTCTCCCTTTTCTATAATATATGAGTGAACTTTACACCCTGTTCCTCGCTGTATGACCAATCCGGAGCCCCCTCCTACAGTAGCTCCCCGTGTGCCTTCCCTACTCGACCCCCCGATGCATCACATAGCTTGAGCTTAAGAATCATCCTTACTCGCTCTGCTACATAGCTTCATCATCATCATCGTTTCAGACGAAAGACGTCCACTGCTGGACATAGGCCTCCCCCAAGCATCTCCACTTTGACCGGTTCTGTGCTTCTCGCATCCAACGGGTTCCTGCGGCCTTCACAAGGTCGTCGGTCCACCTTGTGGGACGCCTTCCAACGCTACGTCTTCCGGTACGCGGTCGCCACTCCAGAACCTTTCTGCCCCATCGGCCATCGGCTACATAGCTTACCATTAGTGGAAACGGTCACATACACAGATATAGACATACCTAGATAACGCAAGAGTAACTACTTCGCGTGCCAAAAATTGCACCAACTTATGATTATAAATCGTAAGCCGCCCCTTTCGCGCTCAGTCCTTTGTTCTGCTGGCTGGGTAAGTGTGAGCGAGAGCGCGAGCTTGTGACGTCATAGTAGGTAGTCAAAAAATGGCACGCTTGGTTTTCATACAGTTCGTGATACTTGCTTTATCTAGGTCTGTCTATATCTGTGGTCACATAGTTTCGTGGCTTAGCATTACATTTTAATTTGACATTTTCAATATTAATTGTTATTAATGTGTGTATAATTCTATTGTAATAATTTTATTGTAACTGTGACATTTTATTTTTAGATACTTAGCTTCCTAACAAGTTTTATTAAATGCGTGCCTATTTCCAGGCAGAAAGTACAGTCGCCAGCACATCAAGTTACTACAATCTGTCAAATTTATTTAATAGATTTTCAACTGTATCACTAAAGCGTAAGGTTCAAAGTTGATTGGGAAAGTTTGACAGTTTCGGGTAGATTGATGTGCTGGCGTCTGTACATGGCTCACTCCTATCTACTCCACCTGTATTTTAATGTACCTACATTCCTAGATTAGCTTTCACATCCTCGCAGCATAGCTGGATATCACATCTCTGGAGGAAAAGCAGCCTCAGACTCCTGAGAAGTGTCTAAAGGGATTCCCCATCGGACGGCACCCGCTTAAATGGCACCTGAGTGAATCCACCTGACAGTGACACACAGCGGCACATTCACTCAGGTGCCATAAAAGTGGGTGCCCAATGTGGAATACGTCCCCCATCGAACACACGACTTGTTTTAAAAAGAATACTGTACCTTGTCTGTTGTTGTTGTGAGTTGGTTCTGGGTACTTTGCCTGCCCCTCATATCTGACATCTGCGTGGAATCCCGTCTGCCAGTCCGCGTGGTAGGTTACTGTAGATAGATACAATATTATTACCCGACTGCGTCAGAAGGAGGGTTATGTTTTTCGAGTGTATGTATGTATGTATGTATATTTCTTTGGCACGCTCTGTAGCCTAAACGGCTTGATCGATATCTGCTTGAGAGGTGCCGTTAGATTCGTCTTAATTGTGAGAGTGACACTGGGTATATCAAAATTGAAAAAAAATTAAAATGGCCGATTTTTGGCGCAATATTGTCTTCGAAAAATTTTTTTTTCTCAAAACCTATCGAGTGGGGTATCAAAATAAAGGGTTTTAAAAGGTGATTACAAAAATATATACAACTTATACGGTTAAAAGTAATTGGAAGTGAAAAATCGTAAAAAAACACGTACCATGAACTAAATATCGTCTGCGAAATCTTTCTTAAACAAAACATTTGTAAACTAAAAGATGGAAATAAAAAAAAGTTATTTAAAAAAATAAAAAACCCGACTGCGGTAAAAAACTGAAAAGCTAAAAACAAGCCCATTTTAAATTAAATAAAAGTTGGAAGCAGGCGGGACCCATATCATTTTTATTATATTTTCAAATTCAAATGGGTCCCGCCTGCTTCCAACTTTTATTTAATTTAAAATGGGCTTGTTTTTAGCTTTTCAGTTTTTTACCGCAGTCGGGTTTTTTATTATTTTTTATTATGTATACCTATCATAAAAATTACAGATATAAATGATATTTATCGATATCTCAAGAAAAAAAAATTATTTGATGATTTTTTATGGGGTCACCGACCGCAGTTAGTCATCATCATCATTTCTGCCGAAAGACGTCCACTGCTGGACATAAGCCTCCCCCAAAGGGGGGGGGTTGCCATAATCGCCACGCTTGACAGGCGGGTTGGCGATCGCAGTATGGTATGATGGTGGAATACATAGAGAACGCTGCTGCCCATTCTCCGGTACGATCCTTAGTCGCCTTTTACGACACCCACGGGGAGTATGGGGTGGTGCTATTCTCTCTTCCGCAGTTAGTGTACAAGTTAAAATATCAGTGAAAAGTCAGCTTACTTTAAAATAGATGTGCTAAATTAACCCGCGAAACTATAAGTTTGTATCCCGATATTCCCACGGGATCGCGTCGGGTGAAATCACGAGGCGCAGCTAGTATTATTATATTTCCGAGATGTTTCTCAAAAACTCAAAACATACCAATCTGCGTACGTCCATCAGGTAACTGCACTCGATACTCTCCTCGTACAACATTGCCATCAGAACTCTCCTTACGATCATAATCATTGCCAGATTGAGCGTCCTTCACTGAGTATCCAAACTCATAGGACTTGGGCTGAAACGAGAAAATAATATTGATGTTAAAATAGATCCTTTAGCAATTGGCTCGCTCCTTCTACATGGGACTGCTAGAAATGTGGATGTATTAGCCCAGGACCCCAATACTGTAAGTATGGTAATTATTATGGAGTATTCCAGGAAACGCACCAACTTTGAATCGCACCAAAAGTATACCTCGAAATAAAAATTCAATAACACGAGCGGTGCCTTTGCGTCACTTGTGATTCACTCGTGCAGCATACGCCTAGCGTCGGGTTCGTATGTCACTTTTTGCCGGCGGGCAACGATCGCGTACACGTGTTGTTGCTTTCGGTTAGAACGCACGGTAATCCTTTGGAAAATACAGGTGTGATATTATGTTCTGTCTTCAGCAATTCGTTCACATGGGTCATATGACTCATAAACTAGGTACATATTCATTTGTTTTCCGCTTTCAGGGACACTAAGCGCCTAGGTGTAATAACAATAAAACTACGATGAACGACGATTCACATAATAAGCATAATCAGCCTCTAGCATTCCCACTGAGACACAGGCGTCCTCTCTGTGAGAGGGAGTGGGCCATAATGCGCCACGCGGGCACAATAATAATAAAATAATAAACCCATGACTTATGACAACTTAATTGGGACATATACCACTGGCCTATCACCGCTCTCAAATCAGCACAGGAAGATGTATTTAACCGAGCCAGGAATGTTACAAAATAAAAGTACAAAATCAGTCAAGAAATTCCACTTACTCATACCACAGCTTAACAAGCACAATTACTGGCCATATAGGATGTACGTCGAGTAAATCCCTACACATGAAATACAGACGACCTCTAAACTTGTTTACAACAATTTACTCATTTACAGAGAAGTCAGCTGAGCGTGCATACAAGCAAACATACAGGAAACAACACTGAAATTAAATGTAGCATTTAGTACTGAGGCACAAGAACTAAATTTGAATGAATACACAGCAGTTGAAAGCAAAAACAAAGTTGGTAAAGTAAAGATAACTAATCAAAACATTAACAATACCAGTGGTAAAGCTGATTCAGTTTGTGTCGCACGCTCTAAAATGACAAACAAAGTGTTATTTGTCGCTTTTCTCGCGTGTGTGGACGCGAAATTCACGATTTACTTAACTGATACGCCTATTGAGAGAATAGGAACGAGAATATACAGAAAAGAACTCCTCACGAACGCTTTTCAGGGCCCTAAGGAACTAGCCTACGACTCTTCCAGCAGGAATCTGTTTTTCATGTACATGGACGATGTTGCACAGAACTCTAGACGAGCATACGTAAATGTTGTAACGAAACAAGCAATGAAAATCGAAGGCATACAAAGAAACAAAGCTACTGCCGTGGACCCGGATACCAGTGAAGTGTATTTCGGATCAGACGATGGACTATACAAATATGATCCCCTGTATAACGTCGCTACAAACATTGGCTTGTACAACATGAACATTTTCAAAATAGTTATAAGAAACAATGAAATGTACTTAATAGACGCGAATGATCATATGATATACAAAATATTCAATAACGGACAAACTGCAGTTAAAATTGGCAACATGAAGACTGTCATGGAATTTGACGTGGATAATGACAAAAATGTCCATATAGTTACGATGTGTGGTGTTTTTTGTGCTCATAACAGTCAAGAAGTTATTAAAAATAAGGATTTACGTGTTGTGTACCATTTTTTCGTTGAAGGTGAAAAGACTTATGGATTATCCGATGCTGGCATTCATGAAATTGATTGTTACAATGGGACTGCTAGAAAGGTCGCTAACTTAGATTTTTTTCCTAACAGCATGATTTTCGGGGATTACGGAGACATATTTTATAGTATTGATAACGATGTCTATAGGTTAAGGCCGATCAATTCTTATCACATATACAATATACGTACGAAGACTAATTAATGTTTATGTTTTGTTTATTAAACTTTTGTAATAATGAGCAGTGTTGTTATTATAGTTCCATCAATGAACAAGGTCAATTTAACTTTGAAGACGAATGCTCGTGCGCCTAAAGGTGAATATACACTAGACCATTTTCTAGAGCATATACATAATTATAATGTAACGCTCCACCACACAAATACCCTCGATCTAGCACCTGGTAAAAAATAGTACTTTGGTTTAAATTTCATAAAATAATCAATAAAAAAATAAAAAAAATAATAATCCAGCTCGTACGGGATCAATCTTCTTGCGAAGGCCCTTATTTAAAGTTAGGGCTCATTTTTCAATCAACAAAATTATAAATGTGAAATTTTTTAACTTATATTTAATTTTTACTTTTTCCATTTTATATTTCTGTTTACGTAGTTAGTTTTTCACTTAATTTTTACACATTTCGTTTTTACCTTAGGTTATCACTGTATTTGAGAATGTTGGTTCACCTGTTATTGGCAACTCAAACTCAAACCATTTATTTCAATTAAACCATTTACAGGCACTTTTGAATTGTCAAGAAGTCGGTCAGTCAGAAAATATGAAGCTAGTTGCCCATTCCACTGTATAAGCATATAACTGTTACCTACTGTTAATTGATATTATGTATACAGAAGCTGTTGGTGTACCTTTTATAAATAAATAAATCAAAATCATAATTCATTCATAACAAGCGGTCACGTCGATCGCGTGACGGTCGCTTTCGGTTAGGACGCGGGGTTAGTAAATATTTATTAGTGTCCGACCGAAACACGCTTTCGAAACCAAACTTTCTGCTCCTCTTTTAGTTTCGGCCGAAACCGTATCTTATCAAATGAAATCAAATCATTTATTTGCTTGAATATGAGGTGATTCATAATTACAACAGTTCTTTATACCATATCCTACTTATGAAGTTAAGAAAAACTTAGTTAGTTGTCATTATTTCCTGATACCTATCGTTTTACGAAGATTGTTACAAACAATTTGATTGAGGACTGATTTCGCAATCATCAGATTTCTTTTATCCAAAGAAAACTTTTGCCAGTTTTTTATGTGACATTTCACATTTATAATTTTGTTGATTGAAAAATGAGCCCTAACTTTAAATAAGGGCCTTCGCAAGAAGATTGATCCCGTACGAGCTGGATTATTATTTTTTTATTGATGATGGTTACAGAGGTTGTAGAAATGATGACGTACCAAAAGCGACATTGATTTGATAGATCGCGCCAGTATGTCGCGCAGATCACTTTGGGTTAGGAGTTTAGGACATGGCCTTAGTTTTCGTATCGCGTTCGTGCTAGGACCTCAGTTCTAATTGTTTCTGAGACGTTCCTACAATTCCTATTTAGGTTAGTCTTAACTAAGCTGCTAACTGAAACTTTCTAATTAGCGACATCACGACTAAGGAATGCTAATATGGCCTTATTAGTAGATTCACACGAATTTACTCGCTCGAAACGGGCGAATCGTCACTTTTAAATAATATTATTTTTTCTACAGGCGGCTCGTACAAAGTAAATTTTTTTCATTGTTATCATCATCATCCGCCTAGCCTTTTCCCAACTATGTTGGGGTCGGCTTCCAGTCTAACCGGATGCAGCTGAATACCAGTATTTTACATGGAGTGACTGCCTATCCGACCTACTGAGTAATACTATACCCCTTGGTAAGACTGGTTGTCAGACTTTCGGGCTTCTGACTAGGTACCTAAACGACTGTCAAAGATCCACGAATGACAGCCGGGATCAACGGCTTAACGTGCTTTCCGAGGCACGGAGGGGTCTCGGTATTTAAAGATGGTCACCGATCCACAGACGAACCGCGGCAAGCGCAGCTTAACATGATCGATCGACCTGTGCGGCTGTTATTATTTAGTCAGCCCCCTCAGTTTCGTTCATTGTATCATAGAGAATACGTTATTAGCAGATGTCGTGATTAGCTAAGTAATTGACGTGGTTTCGGAGTAAGGAGTGGTCATAGTGAACTAGGACCCTGTTTGAAAAGTCTTTAACCCTTAGTCTGCCGGAACGTAGATCTACGCGAGACACAATGGCTTTTTAATTGTGTCTGTAATGAGGGATTTACTTTTTCTTTTTTTTTTAACGCTTCCCTAGCCGCTGGATAGATGGCGCTGAACTTGGTAAGTTACTGCAAGGAAGGGAACGTCACATAATTTTTCTATTAATTCAATGAGAGGTTTTTCTTTTCAGTATTAAAAAAAAAAAAGTTCCCAAGAACCCTGAAGATGGCGTTGAACTGACTACGTTACTAGATGCCAAAGTCAAAACGCTTGGAAAAAAAAACATTGCGTCACGTCATATACGCTCGTTGAGTGACAGTTTCGTTTGCTTTCGTTTTACGATCTCAAAATTACATCCAAGTGAATTAATAAAAAAATTATGTGACTTCCGTTCCTTGCAGTAACTTACCAAGTTCAGCGCCATCTATCCAGCGACTAGGGAAGCGTTAAAAAAAAAAGAAAAAGAAAATCCCTCATTGGATGTAATTTTGAGATCGTAAAACGAAAGCAAACGAAACTGTCACTCAACGAGCGTATATGACGTGACGCAATGTTTTTTTATTCAAGCGTTTTGTCTTTGGCACCTAGTAACGTAGTCAGTACAACGCCATCTTCAGGGTTCTTGGAAACTATGTTTTTTTTTTTTTTAATACTCAAAAGAAAAACCTCTCATTACGGCACACAAGCGGTTAAAGTAGTTAAGTAGGGTACTCACCACTTCATGGTCATGACCGTGTCCATGGTTGTGTCCGGTCCCGTGGTCATGTCCGTTGTCATAGCTGTGCGATCCTGATCCGAAGGAGTTCTGCGATCCTGACCCGAAGGTCGGAGGCAGGTAGTTGTTGCTTGGCGATGTGAAACCTGTGTAAAAATATTTAGCATGGATAAAGGAGCAGGGGAAGACCAAAGCCGCGATGAGTGTGAAATACAGGGTCAAATTAAGAGGATTATAGGACCTAAACGTAAACAACGCAAGTTTTAGAAACAATAAAAGTATATGATCGACAACAGTAAACAAAATCAGAAAAATATATGATATTCTTCAGGATATAATATGCTAGGTTGATAGTGTGTTGAAAACATAATTCAACTAATTTGATACGGTAGAAAAAAATCACGAAGATACCTCTAAAAACTTACTTTTTCCGTCCGAGAGTGACCGCGCTTTAGGTCATGTAAGCCCCTTAAAGTAGCTAGCGAAACTTCGCGGATGTAATGGGTATTGATATGATATATCCAAATATGATAAAGTAAAAATAAATGAATCTGATGATTTTTTTTCTAGGACATGCCGGTTTCTTCACGATGTTTTCCTTTACCGTTTCGAGAGCATTGGTGATGAAATAAATTACACAAAGTAAAGCGCCGTGGGTTCGAACCCATGACCTACGTCTGATCGTCAGGGCCGATACTCCTGGCCTCCTGGGCCACCAGTGCCAAAAACCTTTACGTGTGAGCACACGTAAAGGTTTTCGGCAAAACTAACCTGTTGTAGGTGGTAAATAACTGTTGGTTGGAGAGTTATAATTGTTGTGGTTAGCAGGTCGCTGGTAGTTGTAACCGGAGACCGGAGGCTCACTGGTCACTACCACTGCCAGAATAGTCACCATGAAAACCTGAAAACAGAAGAATGGAAGGCTGAAAGGTGACTGTGATAAGCTTACAACGGATAGACGAATTAATTTAATTATCTTTGCTAAAGTTCCGTCTTGGGGTTTGCCACCGTAGAATTTTAGGCGTTAAACGAACTGACAGAATACGAAATACCACGCTGCGCTCCAAAACGAAGATCCTAGACGTATTCAAAAAGGCTGCCAAACTGAAATGGGATTGGGCAGGTCACGTCAGCTGCACGCATAGTGACCGCTGGGCAACAGTCTCCACACGGTGGGTGCCTGAAGACAGACGGCGCCGCCCAGGCCGGCCCAGGAAGAGGTGGCGAGACGACCTAAGCCCGTACCGCCAGGGTTGGATCGAGGTGCGCTAGATAAGGATGCATGGAAGGATTTGGAGGAGGCCTTTGCTCAGCAGTGGGACAGAGTAGGCTAAATCAAAATAAAATCTTTGTTAATAATAACTGTGTAGTCACGACCAACACCTGAGAAGGCTCTCGTTGGGCAGCTGGATCAAGAGCTTGATCCAGAAAGCGGTCATTCTGAACACGGCCCGCATTGTTAGGAGGTTCCTCTCTCTGGAGCCCTGACCGGCCGGTAGCTTGAACCCTTTTGCCGACAACGGTGGGCTACTATTTTTTATATTTTTAAATGTTTTTATATTTTTTTATACTAATATTTAAAAATATAATTTATATATACTTATTTAGTTAATTAATAGAAATAATAAAAAACTGTGTAGTCACAAAATATAATAAGTAAAATACTTAATTGAAGTTACAAATTGTATTGAACACAGATTGTTAACAATCAGCATCACCATACAATGGGGCAAGGCTGCCAGCCTTTTGGGCACTGTTCCTGTATACAGCCATGATGCGGACGAATTTTTTGATGCTTTCCCCTGTACACAGAGCAGAGGCAGTCGCTCCATGTATAATACTGGTATTCAGCTGTATCCTGTTAGACTGGACTCCGACCCTAAAATAGTTGGGAAAAGGCTAGGCAGATGATGACATGTAGTTGAAGTTTACTAAGAAACCGATGGATGTTCTCGAATAAAATTTAATGTTATTAATAGAAAACAAACAGCTCATTTATTAAATTAAATTTCAGTCCAGAACATCCATCGGTTTCTTAGTAAACTTCAACTATATCCGACGCTCCTGTATACTTATCTCCTTTGTTGACTGTACAATCAAATGAATTCTTGTTAATGTGCATCATGTATCAGAAAGTTGTGGTCTTATTTAAGGGTGTATACGTTTTTTGCGGGATAAACGGCCGAATCTTTTTTTACGTTAACTTAGAAGTTTGATTTTTAACAGCTTCAAGGGACTGTCGACCTGAGTATATGGTTCTAATTTCAACTCGATACCTCTACGCGTTCCTGAGATAAAGGGTCCTGACAAACGGACAACAAAGTGATACCATAAGGGTTCCGTTTTTTTCTTTTGAGGTACGGAAACCAAAAAAAAACTTTCCCCAAGGAACGTTTCCTTGGGGAAAGTCATCAAACTGAACAGCTCTTTCCATGGGGCCAACATCGTAATCGCGAAAAAATGTTCAACAGTCCCATACGTTTGGGTATATATCATCCTAACCCGCACTGTGACCGTATGGTGCATTTCGGTCTACTCCCATCTCACAGAGAGGAAGGCTGTGTCCCAGTGGGAACATTATAGGCTTATTATTACGGTATGATTTTGAACAACGCTGCACGCAGCAGTGCTGCCGCGTCACTACTGGGGGCCTAAAAAGGCCACTTTGGAGAATCATAAAAGGATAACATTATGAATTATAATATGGCAAAGACAGTCCGTGTTTTTCTTTTTTTCTCTGCATTACGTAGGTACAATCAAAGAGATTGGGATTGGATTTGGATTGGATTGATTGGTATTTTAGCACAGACGAAAAAAAAATAACTGAAAAAGCTTCACAAATGGGATTTGATACGATTAACTTAACAGTTAACTATCCATTATGTTATCGTTTTATGATTCTGCTAAAGTGGCCTTTTTACGCCCCCTGGTCGCCATACATTTCCTACAGGTTTTTAAGAGATTACATTCAAAGCACAGCAGCTGCGAACTGGACCAATTGCGAACTAGACCAATTGCGAACTGGACCAATTGCGAACTGGACCAATTGCGAATTGGACCAATTGAGAATTGGACAGTTGGACATTTTGCTAATTGAACATAATGCGCCCAAACGTGCTATAGATATGACGCAGCAATGTCGCGCAGCATTGCTGCCGTACTCGGAATGTAATCTCATATAAACCTATCTATTAATAATAATAAAGCTGAAGAGTTGGTTTGTTTGAACGCGCCAATCTCTGAAACTACCGGTCGGATATGAAAAATTCCTTTTGTATTTGATTGACATTCCTGAGGAAGGTTAATAGACTATTTAACATTACGCTACCACACTTAGGAGCTGAGCATAAAGAAACAGAAAGAACGGTAAGCGAAAACGAAGTCACAGCGCGGGCGGGCAATGGAATGCGACCGAAACTTCACGCGGATGAAGTCGCGTGCAGAAGTTAGTAGACAATATAGGACCAGATGCCCTAGTCTGCTATTTTTATAAATTCGTCATTCCAACACGATCCCACCGCCATCCTATTGTCATTTTGCTAAAAGTTCGTAATCTGCTAAATTCGTAATGGTTGATCATTGGTCGGTCAATGGCACAGAAATTATACGATACTCGTAACGAATTAAAAGCAATGACTGCACAATGACGTTCTAATTGTAAGGTCACTGATCAAAGGAACTGTCAAAATTTTTGCAGATTACCGCGTAAGTCAGTAATTAATTTTTCATTAAGTACGAGATTACCATTCTATGCCATTTCTTTCAATGGAGTGTCAGTGGTTGACCATTGGAAAGTCATAATGACGCCATTATATTAGTAGATTACCAAACTTGTCAAAATCAACAATTATGAAATCAATGACAGACCATTCTGACACTATTGTAATAGCAGACTTGAGACCCTGTAGTGCTGCAGCAAGTACAGCTGCGTGTTGCCGAGATCAGAATCATACCTTAAGCTCCACCGCTGCTCTCAAAACGGTAAGGGAAAACATCGTGAGGAAAATGTCTCAGAATCAAAAATTCGAAAACATTGTGACATCTACCAATCCGCATTGGGCCCGCGTGGTAGATTACAGCCCACTCCCTCTCGAAGAGAGTGGGCCTGTGTCCCAGCAGTGCGAACATTGTAGGCTGATTGTCTTAACACAGCTTGTACTTCATAATAGGACCTTGTAGGCCTTCTAGACTTTAGATCTGTAGATATAACAGGCTATAAAAACGGGACCCTATTACTAAGACTTCGCTGTCTGTCCGTCCGTCTGGCTGTCACCAGGCTGTCTCTCAAGAACCGCGATAGCTAGACAGTTGAAATTTTCACAGATAATGTATTTCTGTTGCCGCTATAACAACAAATACTAAAAACAGAATAAAATAAATATTTAAGGGGGCTCCCATACAACAAACGTGTTTTTTTCGGCATTTTTACCTTGTGGTACGGAACCCTTCGTGTGCGAGTCTGACTCGCACTCGAGTTTTTTATGGTTGTTTGTAATGTAAATTTGTTAGTTTTAAATGCTTCTTTTTTACTTTTTGTGTTTCCTGTGTGTGTCCCAATTAAAATACATTTATTTCTTTCTGTTTGATGAATATAAATGTTGATGCATGGAGAGGGAGAGGAAGGCTGTCCTCCCATACCGACTGTAACTTGAAAACATTGTAAAAGTCAATTATTTTGAAAAAGAGTAACCGTGGAGTTTCTTGCCGGTTTCTTCTCCATAGGAAACGGCCAACTGGAACCGTGCACCTAGCTTCTGAGGTTTCATAAGTGCCCATGTAGGCTTATGTGAAATAAAATATTTTGATTTTGAATAAGGATCCAGAAAGCTGTAAGTACCCCGCACTGGGTCCGCGAGGATCCAACACGTGCACTGGGCCCCCCTTTGAGAAAAGAGAGGAAACCGGTGTGACTGTGAGCCAGCAGTGAGAACTTTATAGGCTGATTTGCTAAGCTGTAAGTACTAACCGACCAGCCCTTTCACCGTCCGACATGCATAATAAGTTACGTATTCATGAAGCTAATTCCCACGTGATAAATAAGGAGTGACTCCCATTTTCCCATGCCTCTATGGTTGCCCAACGGTCCCCGGATTATGCAATATTAACGTATGTATCTTTTTAATCAAGTTTCTTGGATAAAAATAGACATGATACACATGTATTTGAGAAAAATTTAGGGTGACTGGTAATTGGTGATGGATTTTTAAACACAAGATTAAGCAACTTTCCCTAAGAAACGATTTTTTAGGGTTCTGTACCCAAAGTGTAAAAATGGGACCCTATTACTGACTCCACTGTCCGTCTGTCTGTCTGTCTGTCACCTCATGAACCGTGATAGCTAGACAGTTGATCACAGATAGATGATGTATTTCTGTTCCCGCTATAACAACAAATAATAAAAATAAAATAAAGTTAAAATTTAAAGGGGCTTAAAAGAAAGGTTTTTTTCGGCTTTTTTGCCTTGTGGTACGGAAACCCTTCGTGTGCGAGTCCGACTCGCACTTGGCCGGTTTTTTTATTTTAATTTACCGAGCGCATGACCCCGAAGAAGAATTTATTTGTTTCCTATGTTTGCACCGCTGCGCTGGTATTCTGATAGGGCCCGCTGTGGTGCCACGGACATTTATAATCCCACCCGTCTGCCGTCTGCCTAGTCTTTTCCCAACGATGTTGGGGTTAGCTTCCAGACTAACCGGATGCAGCTGAATACCAGTACTTTAAATGGAGCGACTGCCTATAAGTCTGACAACCAGTCTTACCAAGGAGTATCGTATTACCCAGTAACTGGGTTGTGGAGGTCAGCTCCACAACCCAGTTCCACAACCCAGTTACTGGGTAATACTACTACTGGTAAGACTGGTTGTCAGACTTTCGGGCTTCTGACTACCGACGACTGTCAAAGATCCACGAATGACAGCCGGGATCAACGGCTTAACGTGCTTTCCGAGGCACGGAGGGGTCTCGGTATGTAAAGATGGTCACCCATTCACACACCAACCGCGGCAAGCGTAGCTTAACCTGATCGATCGACCTTTAGCTACGAATCTTTAGCCACTATAATCCCACTATGGGATTTAAAAAGGTTTCCTCACGATGTTTTCCATAGCCGATTAACATTTACTAAAAGATAAAGACATAATATGGTTACCACCACAACCAACGAAGATTTTTGCGACAGCATTTAGTCTCCTGGCTTCTAATTGGTTTAACAAGGATATGTTTATGAACCGGATGGAGATACTTTAAAATTATAAATTTTTATCCCTTCTTGTGTCTGCCTTGTTGGTTTAAATGGTCTGCTGAGTAAGTTTGTTAGAAGACTGAGAAATTTTATAATATTATACTAGCAGCACCACACGGTTTCACCCGCGTAAGTTTCGATCCCGTGGGAATATCGGGATAAAAAGAGTACCCTATGTATTAATCCAGGAAATGGTCTATCTATGTGCGAATTTTCATGCAAATTTGTTCAACGGTTATTGCGTGATTGAGTAACAAACATCCAAAAATCTTCACAAACTTTCACATTTATAATATTAGTAGGATTATAATCATCATCTGCCTGCCTTTTCCCAACTATGTTAGGGTCGGCTTCCAGTCTAACCAGTTGCAGCTGAATACCAGTATTTTACATGGAGAGACTGCCTATCTACTGCAGCTCAGCTTAATGTCAGATGACAACACATGTGTGTGACAATTTGTAAATATGTGCGTGAGCACCATGTATCCTATCACATAATTGATTTACCTGTCATTGCTTTATTTTTAATTCTTTTTGCCTTTTGTGGTAGAGTAATTTTATTCTAGGTGCATCGTCTTGATATAATAATTATATAATGAATGTTACATAACATACAAATCCTTGTAAAAACATTTTAGAAGAGTACCTAACGGTGGAGTTGCTTGCCCATTCTTCTCCATACCTATTAGTTATTTTGTGTCCATACGAAATCTACCTTTTAGAAGGGGCAACTAGAATCAATTCTACTGTATTGTAATTTTGGACGTTCAAAAGTACCTTTTAAGTGCTTAATTGAAATAAATAATTAAACTTTGAACACAAGGTGTACCTACCTGACGTTTATTTTTAACGCTGCAATGTATGAAAGTTCAGAATCGTTTCTGTCATTTTCAATAAAGGTATTTATCCAAAAAATAATTATAACTACCTACGTAACTACGTAAATTACTGTCACACTTCCGCTGCACAGTCAAATCAAACCAAAATGGATGAAGCTCAATACATTATCATTTGAAAAAACAAAAGAACTTTCATTCAATTGTTTTTTCATTGTATTTTCAAAATGTTAGCCAATCTATTATTTGGCGAAACGAAATAATTAAAAACATTTCTATTGTATGTAAATAATAATACGATTACGAAAGTCGGACTTCTGCGGTTTTTGTTCAATTTTAGCATAGGGTATAGTCGGTCTATGAAAAAACAAACTATCATTTTCTGCCGAACCTTTTTCCAAAATGTTGGGGTCGGCTTCAAGTCTAACCGGATTCAGCTGAATACCAGTATTTTACATGAAGCACAACCCTGACTACCTGATTCAGTATGAACTGTGAAAAATCTACGAAAGGATAGTGGAGCTAAATGTATTTAGTGATATGTGGTGCAAGCATGTGCTGGTTTGGTTCCTGGGGTGGTCACGGCGTGCTATGTGTTCTGGTGCGCCGGTGATGGGGAGTACTCCCCAGAGGAGGGTCCAGTGACGTACAGCCGCAGCGGGTTCACGGATGAGTACTAACGCGTGCCCGTGTTCCCGGCGTAAGCGGCAGAGAAGGACACCGTGGAGTTTTAGTGGGTTAGAGTCCCACATAATAGCACTATCTCCCCGTGGTAGTGCAGAATGCGTGAGCATTTCTCCACGATAAAAAAAAAGCCTTATTAGTAAAACAGATGATCTAACGGAAATTAAATCATCATCATCCTCATTTCAGCCGAAAGACGTCCACTGCTGGACATAGGCCTCCCCCAAGGTCCTCCACTTCGACAGGTTCTGTGCTGCCCTCATCCAGCGGATTCCTCCGGCCTTCACCCGGTCATCGGTCCACCTTGTGGGAGCCTTCCAACGCTACGTCTTCCGGTACGCGGTCGCCACTCCAGAACCTTTCGGCCCCATCGGCCATCTGTTCTGCGAGCAATGTGCCCACCAATTCTTCGGGCTATATCGGTTACCTTGTATCTCCTAAGGATCTCTTCATTACATAATCCTTACTAATTCATACTACAAGGGGTTCTTTTTACAATAAAAACCATACTCACATATACATATACATACAATCATTCTGATTTTTTGTCAGATTATTCTACAAGCAACATACCAAAACACTACTGTTTGTTTTTACCCGACTGCGTCAGAAGGAGGGTTATATTTTTCGAGTGTATGTATGTATGTATATTTCTTTGGCACGCTCTGTAGTCTAAACGGCTTGATAGATTTCAGCTTGAGAGGTCCCGTTAGATTCGTCTTAATTGTGCGAGTGACACTGGGTATATAAAAATTGAAAAAAAAATTAAATTGACCGATTTTTGGCGCAAATAATTATGTCTTCAAACATTTTTTTTTTCTCAATACCTATCGAGTGGGTTATCTAAACAAAGGGTTTTAAAAGGTGATTACAAAAATATATACAACTTATATGGTTAAAAGTAATTCGAAGTGACAAATCGTAAAAAACACGTACCAAGAACTAAATCGTCTGCGAAACCTTTCACATTTGTAAGCTAAAAAGCTGGAAACAAAAAAAAGTTATTTAAAAAAATAATAAACCCGACTGCGGTAAAAAACTGAAAAGCTAAAAACAAGCCCATTTTAAATTAAATAAAACTTGAAAGCAGGCGGGACCCATACCATTTTTATTATATTTTCAAATTCAAATGGGTCCCGCCTGCTTCCAACTTTTATATAATTTAAAATGGGCTTGTTTTTAGCTTTTCACTTTTTTACCGCACTCGGGTTTTTTATTTTTTTAAATAATTTATTTTTTAGTCCTAACAATAGATTTTTGTAATTAAATAATTGCTTCATAATTTTGCAATAAATTACCAGCGTTGTGTCATCGCGCTTCTCTTTCTTTTCTATGCAGTCCGACAAAGAGCGCTCTTTAGGCCATGTAAGCCCAATAAACCTATTTTTGTCTTTGCAAAAGAACTCTGTCCGTCTGACCTTCTGTAACTTTATTAACAGCCGAAGCGATTTCGATGAAATTTGGCGCACAGGTGGAACATGACCTTGACCGTTTAGGACATAGGAAGTATCTTATGTACTAACTAACCCAAGTCACGCATATCCCACGCCAACATACGTAAGGTCCGTAGGGTAAATTATAATAAAGAAGATAAATAATGAAACAAAGACAGAGCGACGCCGCAGTGTAAATTATTTAACTTTCAAGACAATTTGTTTCTCACGCTACACTGACCACGGAACATTTTCTTTGTTATTCTTACTAACTGTAGGTTTACATGGAGTGGGCTTTACCACAGTCAAAGTCAAAGTCAAAGCATTTATTTCAAATAGGCACATAAAAGGCACTTTTGAACGTCATAGCTACGAAGTGTCTATGGTCCCGTTGGTCTCGTGGCCGCAAGCGCGACTGCTGAGCGTGGTCCTGGGTTCGATTCCCAGGTCGGACAGTGTTACCGGGTTTTCCCTTAGGAATTTCTTAGTAACAGCCCGGAGTTTGGAAGTTGGCGGTGTGATACCCCCGTGTCTCGGAAAGCACGTAAAGCCGTTGGTCCTGCGCCTGATCCCTCCCCGGTCGTGTCGGATTGCCGTCCCATCTGACACAGACTATGAGAGTAAAGGAACAGAGTGCACCTGTGTTTACGCACACACTTGTGCACTATAATATCGCCTGCGTACCTGGCTAATCTCCGCTGAGATTAGCCACAATGGATGGCCACCGAGACCGATGCGATTTCGAGGCTATTAGGGATTATTGTGGTTATTATGGTGTATGTTATCATCATCTGGCTAGCCTTTTCCCAACTATGTTGGGGTCAGCTTCCAGTCTTACCAGACGCTATTTTACATGAAGCAACTGCGCATCGGATCCCCACAAACACGATACCCCCAAGGTAAGATTGGTTGTCAGACTTTCGGGCTTCTGACTTACCCGTAACGAATGTCAAAGATCTGCAAATGACAGCCGGGACCAACGGCTTAACGTGCTTTCCGAAGCACGGAAGGGTCTCGGTATGTAAAGATGGTCACCCAACCACAGACCAACCACGGCAAGCGTAGCTTAACCTGCTGTGCGGCTGTTTTTTTATTTGGCCACGGTCCCCTCAGAAGCAATCGGATCTAACTGTTTTTATTGTTGTCTCCATGTACACCCACCGCGACAATGATGGGCGTCTTAAAGCGGTTACAACAAGAGTTATGTCACCATTGAATTAAAAATGTACCAAGTGATGCGTTGGTGTTAAATCTATGTAGACCTAACGAGGCAATAAATGAATAGTTTAAAAACACTACAAAAATACGCGTGCAAACACGATTATGATACGATATTCTATCATGGAATGCCAGTGCCTATCTTCCGGCTTCATCATCAGATCTTGAAACCTAATCGTGGTCAAAGTTCATTACAAGACTTTTCTAAGAAATCCAAAACAGCTCTGATACGATTTTCCATAATGAAGTTCCAGTTCATATCTTCTGGCACCATCATCAGATCAGTTCGACAGTACCATATTATTGTATTGTCATCAGAACTACATACAGCTGCCAATTTTCATTACGCTACGACCCTTGATGGAGATGGTTAAATTAGTTACCTTAGATTCCATTACATAGTTAGTTATATACAGGTCGACCTAATAAAAACGTGTTAAAAATGTACGACCATCATAGTTATTCACAACCATTCGGCGGGATGTCGAGTTGAAAATAATACATTCGATAACCTGCTAATTGCGCAACATACAATCACAATCTGAATCATTTTGAAGGATATTGCTAATCCATTGCTTCATATGTTCAAAAAATGTGTCTGCTCAACAACGTAAACAACGTAATGAATGTTGTTGAACTGTCAAAATGCAAGCCATTGCTACTTTTAGTATGTTACGCAATTACAAAATTGACAAAATTTTCATTTTTCGTAAGTATTTGTGAATACTGTTTAAAAGACACCTTCGTTAACATTGATTGATGTTCGATTCAGGGGGTCTACTCTCTTAATCCGTTAACGAAGATACGGGCTGGTCCGAAATTAGTTGATCCGACAACACAAGTGTCAAATTCACTTTTTCGGGAGTAGGGACAGCTGTCAAATAGAGTTGTGTTTCATTTTTAGTTCGGGGCGCGAACATATCTTCTGTCAAATTCACGTTTTTGGGAGTAGGGATAAATGTCGAATAGTGTGGTGTTTCATTTTTAGTTCGGGGCCTGAACAAATCTCTTGTCGATGAAACGCCCGTAACTTCGACCGAACCTACGAACTTCATAGGCGCCCAGCGCGGAAGCGTGTCAAACGGCTGTGAATTAGCTCGCTACCACTTTCTGATTGACTAATATTTTGAATTGACAAATATTTCTAATATTTTGAATCAGCTATTCTCATATAATTTGTAGTTCTTGTTGATACACAATAAGCTGTCTTATTACAAAACGAGTTCAAACTTAAACCGTGCACTTCTCTTATTTGGAACTTTATTCCAACTAACGTAAGGTTCTTAATACATTACAACTGAGACTATGTCCTAAAGTCAGTTTTTGTACTATAGTCCTGCCATCGTGAGAAGGCGTTCCTGACACCCGCCAGTGCGACAATTCTAGTCCATACTAATCCTTACCCGGGGCCCGTGGCTAAATAATAACAGCCGCACAGGTCGATCGATCAGGTTAAGCTACGCTTGCCGCGGTTGGTCTGTGGATGGGTGACCATCTTTACATACCGTGACCCCTCCGTGCCTCAGAAAGCACGTTAAGCCGTTGGTCCCAGCTGTCATTCGTGGATCTTTGACAGTCGTTACGGGTAGTCAGAAGCCCGAAAGTCTGACAACCAGTCTAATCAAGGAATATAAACCCAATTACTGGGTAATAACCCAGTAATTGGGTTGTGGAGGTCAGATAGGCAGTCGCTCCATGTAAAATACTGGTATTCAGCTGCATCCGGTTAGACTGGAAGCTGACCGCAACATAGTTGGGAAAAGGTTAGGCAGATGATGATGATGACTAATCCTTACTAATATTATAAATGCGCGCTGAACCGATTTAGATGGGTATAGAGATACTTTGAGTCCCGGGGAAGGACATAGGATAGTTTTTATCCCGATATTCCCACGGGATCGACATTTATGCGGGTGAACCGTGGGGTTCTGCTTGTATTATAAATGCGAAAGTATGTCTGTGTGTTACCTTTTCACGCCTAAACTACTGAACGGATTTCGATAAAATTTGGCAGAGAGATAGATTGCATCCCGGGGAAGGACATAGGATAGTTTTTATCCCGATATTCCCACGGGATCGACACTTATGCGGGTGAAACCGCGGGGCACTTAGTATATTATATGATGCCATTACGTACGTCGAATTACAGCGATATACAATTACGAGTAGTATCGCAAACTATTATTTAAACTATTTCATAATACGCGACACGCTCAATTATGTGTCGTATATAGCATGCTGAACGCAATTTCATACTAATGTTATTTTGAAATACTGTGTTTACCCAATGTTGAGCATAATTAGCCTATTATGTCTCCACTGCTGAGACACAGGCCTCCTCTCGGTGAGAGGGAGTGGGCCGTAATCCACCGCGCGGGCACAGAGGGTTATTTTAAACACGATAAAATTAAAAGATTTGATATTTTTAGGGTTCCGTACCCAAAGGGTAAAAACGGAACCCTATTACTAAGACTTCGCTGTCTGTCCGTCTGTCTGTCACCAGGCTGTATCTCAAGAACCGCGATAGCTAGACTGTTGAAATTTTCACAAAGTATGTATTTCTGTTGCCGCTATAACAACAAATACTAAAAACAAAATAAAATAAATATTTAAGGGGGGCTCCCATACAACAAACGCGACTTTTTTGCCCTTTTTTGCTCGATATCAAAAATGGCAACAGGTAGGCACTTGATATATTCACAAAATACTCAGTTGTATTTTAACTTTAATAATAAAATTAAAATAAAATAAATGTCCGACTCGCACTTGGCCAGTTTTTTTTTGGGTGCTCATCGACAAAAGAAGAAGGTATCATGCCAAAGGTACAGTCCGGCTCTCCTCCAAAACGACTGGACCGATTTTGACTTCACTGGAGTAACTTAGACTACTTTTATTTTAGAAAAAGAATTAGGGTGTGTTCAGATAACCCGCGCCGACCACGCACAGGACCCGCACACGCGTTGTGCCCGCCTTTGGGCTCTTAGATACACATAAACACGACACGACGTCGCATCGTTTCATCGTTTGAATGGATACGTCACTACAATCATAAACGTCGTAGCACGAAGCGACTTCGTATCGTGTGTAAGAGCCCTTACACCCGCGCCCGCCATCACGAGCAAAATCAGCGCACGCATCGCGCACGCCTCGCACCTGCTAGTGACTGGACTACTTCGTTTACTGGACCTAGTGGCTTCCAGGGGACCTAGTCTGCTATTTTTATAAATTCGTCATTCCAACCCAATCCCACCACCATCCCATTGTCATTTTGCTAAAAGTTCGTAATCTGCTAAATTCATAATGGTTGATCATTGGCCGGTCAATGGCACAGAAATTATACGATACTCGTAACGAATTAAAAGCAATGACTGCACAATGACGTTCTAATGTTAGGTCACTGATCAAAGGAACTGTCAAAATTTTTGCAGATTACCGCTAAGTCAGTAATTAATTTTTCATTATGTACGAGATTACCATTCTATGCCATTTCTTTCAATGGAGTGTCAGTGCTTGACCATTGGAAAGTCATAATGACGCCTCGATCACGATGACGATATTAGTAGATTACCAAACTTGTCAAAATCAACAATTATGAAATCAATGATAGACCAATCTGACACTACTGTAATAGCAGACTTGAGGCCCAGGTGTCACAAGGTGAGATGTGACACGTGGGGTGGGTGCAGTGCGTGTGCAAGGTGAGCGCGGGTTTGGCATAAGGCGGGCGCGTGGCGTGTGCGGTTGGAGTTTGATAAATGCAATTTGAGATCTATTGATGAGTCTTAAGACCCAAATTATATACAGCAAATTTCAAGGCGAGTTAGACGCGGATGCTGACACGCGTGGCGTGCGAACGAGGTCTCAGAGTTCCGCGCAAAAAATTTAAACCCAGAAAATTTTCGAATTCCACGCAGGCGAAGTCGCGGACACAGCTAGTCTGTACTTACATAAGATCTGTATGAGATTGGTCCATACTTCCGTGGGTTATCATCATAACATTATTGCCATGGGGTCTGCCAACCATGACGCTACTCATACCCAAGTGATTAGGGTTGATGATCAAATTACATCTACTTAGATAGTCTGTGCATATACCCACATATAATCATCATTTATTCTGTTGGTAAGAGAACTTAAAGGGGAAACGCCATGGTACCCCGCGAAATATAATTTTTTTTACGTTTTTTGCAATTTGCAGGCCATGTGTCAGCAGAGCCCGATCTAGCTATTTAGCCGTTCCAGGCAAAAAATACATTGGCCGCCTTTTACACTAACTCCATATAGGTATAGGTACCTGAACTCGCGAAAAAAAATCAGCTGTTCCCTACATTTATGTTCGTATAACTCGTCAAAATGTAGGGAACAGCTGATTTTTTTACGCGATTTCAAGTTTGGTCCCATAGTAAAAGTTGTTCATAATGATGAGTACAATGACCTCTTAAGAGGTTGTTAATGTTTAACCAATAATCCTGTATATTGATTCAAAAATTATTACTTAGCCACAGAATAACTTATAATATGACATAGCGAAAGAGTTTGTTTCTTCTTTCCTATTTAGGTATTTCTTCTTCTTTCTTTCGAATAGGCTTGCTTAGTGCTGTCTTATAATTGTCGCAGGAGACAGCCAAAATAGCATTTTTTTAAAGAAAAACCATTAAAAATACATTTTGTCGGTTTGATAAGCATGGTAGTTTTGTGTAAGATTTTTCTTTCCTAGTGTGAAAATTAAGGACTCCGTGCAACCGCCGAGGGAACCGGGTGCCCTCAATTTTGCCACTCAGGGGCCCAAGTCTGCTATCCCACCACCATCCCATTGTCATTTTGCTAAAAGTTCGTAATCTGCTAAATTCATAATGGTTGATCATTGGTCGGTCAATGACACAAAAATTATACGATACTCGTAACGAATTAAAAGCAATGACTGCACAATGACGTTCTAATGGTAGGTCAGTGATCAAAGGAACTGTCAAAATTTTAGCAGATTACCGCATAAGTCAGTAATTCATTTTTTATTATGTACGAGATTACCATTCTTTGGCATTTCTTTCAATGGAGTGTCAGTGGTTGGCCATTGGAAAGTCATAATGACGCCATTATATTAGTAGATTACCAAACTTGTCAAAATCAAGAATTATGAAATCAATGATAGACCATTCTGACACTATTGTAATAGCAGACTTGAGGCCCTGGACATTTGCATTTTTAGATATTTATTTTCAAACAAGATAATATTTAATAATAATAATACTTCGGTATTATAATTATGAGCTAACACACTTAAAATATTAATACCTATGTAAATATTTAAATGGTTGTGAATTCTTACCTTATAGTGCACCATTGTAGAGAGATTTTGCGACACCTGAAAAAAAAAGATATTTTTAAGATAATATCCATACTAATAATATAAACTCGAAAGTAACTATTTCTGTGTCTGTATGGTATCTTTTCACGCCTAAACCACATAAGTAACGGAATTCGATAAAATTTGGCAGAGAGATAGAATGCATCCCGGGGAAGGACATAGGATAGTTTTTATCCCGATATTCCCACGGGATCGAAACTTATGCGGGTGAAACCGCGGGGCCCCTGCTAGTTTGTAAATAAAATAACCCAAAGTAACTAACATGACCAACCTATGAAAACTAGAAATTAAACTGAAATATCTAAAATATTGAGAGAGAATCGTAGGTTAAATTAACTTGTGACAACAAAGAAAAATGTGTTTATGGCATTAGAAAAAAAACCTTTTGTTGTATTCCCATACAACAAACGGTTTTTTTTTCTAATGCCCCCCTTAAATATTTATTTCTTCCTGTTTTTATTTGTTATTATAACGACAACAGAAATACATCATCTGTGAAAATTTCAAGTGTCTAGCTATCACGGTTTCAGGAACTTCAAATTTTCTTACGTTTTTATGGTTCCGTAGTTCCTACAAGGAACCCTTATAGTTTCGTCATGTCCGTCTGTCTGTCCGAGGTTTTTCTAAGAGACCGTTAGTACTAGAAAGCTATAATTTTGTAGGAGTGCATATTATATCAATTACGCCAAAAAAGTGGTAAAATAAAATTTTGGAAAATATTTTTTTTTAAGGTAGCTCCCCTATAAAGTGGGCATGAATATTTTTTTCGTCGTCTACCCCATTGTGTGGGGTATCGTTAAATAGGTCTTCTAAAATGACTTGGGGGTTGCAAATATTATTTTTCGATTTAATGCTCCATTTACGAAATATTAAACTTTAAAGTGCAAAACTGGAATAAAAATAGGGAAGCTTGAAAAATCTGGAAAAATTCACGATGATAGTGCATTTCATGAACTATAAAGGAAAACTATAGCGGTTAAGATAACTTTATTAGTTTAGCAGTGATAGTCGTTGAACTTGGGTGTTGGATAATTTTGTACCTACCAAATACAAAATCCTTAGCCTTTAAAGTGACTAAGATGAAGTAGTTGCTTGTTTATAACGGGTAAAGACTTGCATTGAAAAACAAAACATGAATTTTTTTTCCTGTTCAGAATAAAGAACAACAGAATCGTACTACATTGTGATAACGGGCTCTACGGAACCCTACACTGTGCGTGGCCCGACACGCACTTGGCCGGTTTTTGAAATTTTCCAGATCAGTGTCAAGTTGTATATTGATCTAAATGATTCGTGACTGTAACAAAATATATGGTTTTACAGAACTAATCATTAGAACACAAGTTATAATTGGCCTCAAATGTAATGATTTCATGAAAAATTAATTCAATAGGGTATTATGAAGATAATAACTGATAGAATTAACCTCTAATTATCTAGTTCAATCGAATATAACTTATTTATACTGGCACGTCGAGCCAATAGACATTCGATGGATAGGACCATAGATATGAGTATCGTTGCAATGGCTTTTCGGCTATTCGAAATTCTGGTACATCGATGCTATGGAATTTCGGCAATTCGGACGTTCGATCTGATGACCTCGGGGAATTAACTATATCGGGCATATGACATTCGAAATCATGCAGTAAACCCAACTTAGAGAGTTGTATTTGATTTTTATGATTCAGACATAATCTTGGTCAGATCATATGAAGAAAATATAGATTGGTTTCTGGAATGGTTTTTTAACAAAGAACCACACAGATTGAGTGAACCTGTCCAGTCAGTGAAAGATATCTGGCGTTGAGAAAACCCTATCACATTCAGCCTATAATGTTTCCACTGCTGGTACACTGGCCTCCTCTGTCAGAGAGAGTGGGCCGTGATCCACCACGCGGGCCCAGTGCGGGTTGGTAGATGTCACAAGTCTTCGAATTTTTGTTGTTAGGACATGCCGGTTTCCTCACGATGTTTTCCTTCACCGTTTTTCGTGGATCTTTGGGTAGTCTGACAACCAGTCTTACCAAGGGGTATCGTATTACCCAGTAACTGGGTTGTGGAGGTCAGATAGGCAGTCTCTCCATGTAAAGTACTGGTATTCAGCTGCATCCGGTTAGACTGGAAACCGACCCCAAAATAATTGGGAAAAGGCTAGGCAGATGATGATGTTTTGAGAGCAGTGCAGCAGCTTTTGTAACCCTTTGTAAAGTACCAGTTACATTCGTAACTGAGAACCAGAAACTAGTATCTCCACACCTTCTAAATCTGCGATCTAATCGACGGCCATCTACCATCTCATGTACACAATGGCCCACTCCCACGCAAGATGCCTTTATGTAAGTAAAGACTTAGAAAATGCGTTCACAATTAAAACAATTACATAAAAGTTTCGGAGAAGATTTATGGCGATCAGATTATGGTTTTCCCATAATAGTTTTTAACTAAAACTGTTAATTAGGGGTATAAAAAGTAATTACTCTTTATTTATGGTAGTAAATATCGTTAAGAAACTAGGTCCTGTGAAAATCTCAACGTGAAAACCCAAGTGAACTGAGCTGTCAATCCCAAGCATCAGGGGCCTATAAATTATAAAAGGATAACATAATGGACATTTAACCGTTAAATTAATCGTATCAAATCCCATTGGTGAAGCATTTTTCAGTTATTTTTTGTCTGTGCTAAAATACCAATCAATCCGATCCGGACACAAGTGGGAAGATGTAAGTCCAACCTGGTAAAGTGGGGCTACCTTGACGGAACAGCAGAAGGGTGTGATTGCGGAGCTGTGTCACAAACCATGCTCCACCTCCTATCCTGCCCTCTGTGTCCCAAAACATGCAGTCAAAGTGACCTCTGCGCTGCCACTGACAACGCCATGGAAGTGGCAAAGTTTTGGGAAAACAAGATTTAAAATACAGTCGTGCCAACGACACGAAGAAGAAGAATCCGATCCAAATCCAATCCCATTCTCTTTGATTATACCTACGTAGTGCAGCGAAAAAAAGAAAAGCAAGGACTTTCTTCGCCATATTACGATTCATATTTATGATTCCCCAAAGTGGCCTTTTTCGTTTGATCTAGGGCTTTACGGTGAGATTTTTAGGTTTCCGTTCCTCAAAAGGAAAAACGGTATCCTTGATCACTTCGTTGTCCGACTATCTATCCGTCAGTCAAAACCCTCTTTCTCAGAAACGCGTGGAGTTATCAAGTTCAAATTAATATCAGATACTCAGGGCTGCAATCCCTTGAAGCAGTGAAAAAATCAAACTTCTAAGTCAACGCAAACAAAAGTTACGGGCGTTTTTGTTCCGAAATCACAAACCTATAGGGGTACTTCCCCTTCCCGTTGACCTAGAATCATGAAATTTGGCAAGAAGCAAAGTCATGAAGCACAAGTACAGCCCACGAGCATAAGTATGTATACACTTGGCTTTATTCAAAGACGTTTTTCTCCTTTAGTTTTGAATGAATTTTTATGTTATTACGAACAAAGTATTTTCGGACCCATAGGTTTGTGTAAAGTGTCGTATTTCAACGTTGCATTCGTTATTTGATTATTTCACGAAAAAATCGCAATTTTGAAACTTGCCAAGTGTTAGAATAGAATATAATATATATAATTTATTTGTTTTAAAACATGGTAATTAAGGTCTTATAAATAAAGTTATGATCTTACATGTTTCGCCATGGACTGGCATACAAATATTTAAACATTTTAAATGTAACTTTAACACATAAAATTAAAATTAAAACATTTTTAATGACATTGACGTATTAGTGCTCGTAACTGTACAGGAAAAAATAATTCCCCAGCGGGATAGAGAATACAACTAGATTGCTTATGGCAGGGGTGTCAAACTCAATTTTGCAGAGGGCCATATATTAGATTTAGAATGTGTAGGCGGGCCAGGTTCAAATTAAAATACTAAAACATACTAAATTATTTTAACATCTTTATTTATTTAGTTAGTTATATATAATTGTTACAAATCATACCAAAAGTAAGAAAGAGGGTGAGGGAGGGGCGCAGTATGCGTTAGCTGCACGGACGAAATAGAAGACGACTTCGCGCGCGCACGAGAGAGAGAGAAAAGCATAACTAACACTCTCTCACTCGTCTTGTCAGGCGCTACTCTTGAAATTACTTTTAAGTAAAGCGCGCGTATTTTTAAATCTGCATATATAGAGGCATTGAGTGCAGTCTACAATCTCTAAAAAAAAGATTCATTTTTATCTGTGATATATTGTGATCGCGGGCCGTATCGAAATGGCCCGCGGGCCGGATTCGGCCCGCGGGCCGTATCTTTGACATGACTGGCTTATGGGACATAGACGCACAAACTGTGAATCAGCTTACGTTGAAATTTGTCGTCGGTTATCAAAATAAAATTAGCGGTTCCATTTTGACCACGTAACTAGGTATTGCACTTCTATATGAAACAGCAGTTCTTTTTTTTTGATAACTGGTGAGAAATTTCTGGGCTAGTCTAGAATCAATTCATGATTACAGTCAGTGACCACTTGATGCCCTGCAATCCACGCCTGTAGGCCCTCCCATCCACTAGTCGCCTCGTATTTTTCCAAAACATCGACGAGCGATTTGTAAAGATTGGCGCACATCTCTAGAGTGACTTTTGGGTCTTGTGTATCTTGCTGATAAACAGCCTTGCCTTTCATGTGCTAGCGAATACTGTTTCGGTACCGTTTCTGCCTTATGGTGCCCCCCGAGACGTGATGCCCTAAGCAATTGCTTAATTTGCTTATGGGCTAATCCGGCACTGGTTACAGTTTGCTCGTCGATGTACAAACGGCAGCAGATCAAGCTACACGAAACTGTCAAATGTTCCCAATCAACTTTGAACCTTATGCTGTAGCGATAAAGTTGAAAATCTATTAGAGACATATGACAGATTGTAGTAGCTTGATGTGTTGGCATCTGTACCTCATCATCTGCCTGCCTTTTCCCAATTATGTTGGGGTCGGCTTCCAGTCTGACCGGATGCAGCTGAATACCAGTATTTTACATGGAGCGACTGCCTATCTGACCTCCACAACCCAGTTACTTGGTAATACGATACCCCTTGGTAAGACTGGTTGTCAGACTTTCGGGCTTCTGACTACCCGTAACGACTGTCAAAGATCCACGAATGTCAGCCGGGACCAACGGCTTAACGTGCTTTTCGAGGCACGGAGTGGTCACGATATGTGAAGATGGTCACCCGTCCACAGACCAACCGCGGCAAGCGTAGCTTAACCTGATCGATCAACCTGTGCGGCTGTTATTATATAGCCACGGGCCCCTGTCTGGCGTCTGTACCCGCCACCCTGTATAGGGCGAACAAAGTCGCTGGTCAAGTGCTTGTGTTAAATTGTTACGAAATTACGTTGATGACTGATTGTACCTACCAGTTTTCAATTTTCCCGGATGATAAGTTATTTCAGACATATCGTGTTTCTTGATACTTAATTGTTTACTTGTATTTATCAGAACTCTGTTGTATCTTGTTGTTTTTTTTATTTAAGGGGCTTATAAGACCTAAACGCAAAAAACGAAAGTTTTAGAAACAATAAGAGTATATGATCGACTACAATAAACAAAATCAGAAAAATATATGATATTCTTCAGGATATAATGCTAGGTAGATACGATAGAAAAAAAAATCATAAAGATACCTCTAAAAACTTTCTTTTTACAATAAAAACCATACTAATATACATAATTACAATCATTCTGATTTTTTTGTCAGATTATTCTACAAGCAGCATACTAAAATACTAGTGTTATAATTTTTGAGTCCAAACAATAGATTTTTCTATTTAAATAATTATTGCTTCGTATTTTGAAATAAATTACCAGCGTTGTGTCATCGCGCTTTTCTTTCTTTTCTATGCAGTCCGACAGTGACCGCGCTTTAGGTCATGTAAGGCCCTTAACAAGTAAATCGTGACCAGAGGGCTGGCCTATTTTTGGCCAAAGAATCAGCATCGCCGTTCAACGGGGCAATGCTGATAGCCGTTTGGGCACTTTTTCTATTGACAGCGATGCGGACGAATTTTTTGATGACCCCCAACGCCAGATAATTTTATCGGAGGAATAATTTTGAATTTTTGACAGTTCTTCCATACAGAATCTGTCAGACGTCAATTTTATTTATTCCACGAATAAAAATTATATGTCGATTGAAAAATCAGCCCTAAATTATGTAGAGGTTTTATTAGATTTAATAGATATTATAGGTAATAAAAAAAAAACAAGTAAATAGGGAATTCAAAAGCTATTGTGGTTAGATGTAATCTGCGTTCGCGATTTATTTGCCAAAAATGTAAACAAATATGAATTAATGGAAAAATAACTTTAATTCCTACACAATAAAGTTCAGTTTACGCTACAACTTCAAACATTTTTATAACTTTTTCAATAATGCTAGTCACTCTGAAATCAACTTAATTTTCATTGAAATAAAGTTGATATTTTGTAGAGTACGAGTCTGCAGTACTGCGATACTTTTACTATAGATACTACTACTACAGGTACTAGTAATTAACGTAACATCACGCCTTTTTGCTCCAAAGGATTAGGCAGAGGTGTACAGTCAACAAAAGAGATTATGCAGGATCGTCGGATATAGTTGAAGTTTAGTAAGAAACCGATAGATGTTGTCGACTGAAATTTAATTTGATAAATGAGCTGTCTGTTTTGTAATAATAAAATTAAATTTTATTCGAGTCATCTTTGGACATCGGTTTCTTACTAAACTTCAACTATATCCGACGATCGTGCATATTCATCTCTTTTGTTGACTGTACATAGTTCACCAATATTTTGCCAGATATGTAATAGGGGGCGAGCGTATTGCCATTTTGTATTGCAATTTCGGTACCTACCTATAATGAAATTTATTTCTCAAAAAAAGAACGAAAATAAGAGAAATTTAACAAAATCCGCGAAATTCAAATTTTCTTACGTTTTTTTGCAATTTGCTGGTCAGTATTAAGTTGTACGTTGATTGAAATATGATTCGCGGCCGTAACAAATATGTATTTACATAATAGTCATCAACACAACTCTCTAAGACCATTGTAATCCCACTGAATGACTAATTCATGAAATCTTGAAATTTTACAATTATACTAACATAACAAGTTGTATTACTGATCCTAATGATTATAATTCTGTAAATACATATTTGTTACGACCGCGAATCATATTTTAATCAAAGTACAACTTATTACAAACCAAAAATTGCAAAAAACGTAAAAAAAAAATGTATTTCGCGGGCTACCCTGTGTCGTTCGATCTATTGAGTACCTACATACAGTGAGTAATGATTTACTATTGTTCGTCAACTTAAACCTATTTATGAAAATGCTCACTGATGACGAATCCCTTGTCTTTCAGTAACTTATTATAAAGCCGCTCTCCCTCGAACTGATAGATAGATAGATAGTGTAATGTTCTAGTGCGCGGGGGTGGAGGAGGAAAGACACAACGAACCACTAGTTCTTAGCACAGTTTATTCCCAACTGACGACGCATACAATTTGTCCCGCTACCCGCTATGACTTACTTCTATTGTAACATCTTATATCTAAGTACCTACACTACATCCCTCCCACTTAATTAACAGACCAACCCTTTCCTCGTCTTATAATATATCTAATTATGAATCTATGTCTTATTTATATGTTACGTTTTTGCCCAATCGACAACTCCGAATTGGACGCGGCTGGGTCGGTACAGGGGTGGTAGGCGGCGTGCTAAACTGTTCCACGACCGGCTCGAACACCACAACTGGTGATGTTTGGTTTCCAATCGCAGTCCCCTCGCGTGAGCTCTTGGCCTCTGACTGCTCAGACTGGACCCCAACAGACTCCGGAAGTGACACACTCGGTGGTTCCACCAATGGGGGTACTGAATTTGTGGGAATTACCAGTGAACTCCTAGATCTACGTCGAACCTGGTCGAGGTGTCTATGGACTACATTACCACTAGCGTCTAAGATTTTAAAATCATTTGTTCCTGTAGATTTTATCACAGAACCTGGTTGCCATTTTTCCGCCTTTAAATACTGGCGATACCAAACGTCGTCCCCCACTCCTACTTCTCTATTTACCCCGCCCTTAGCTTCAACTTGTCGTTTCTGAACACCCCGAATCTTAGCTTCCCGGTCCGGTTTCAATGCATCTAACCGGGTTCGTAAATGTCTACCCATTAGTAACATGGAGGGGGTTTCCCCTGTAGAACAATGTTCAGTATTACGGTAGTGTAGTAAAAACGTATTAATAGATAATTCAATATTTTTGTTTTCCGTTAAGGCTTTCTTTATTACCTTTTTAATAGTTCTAACCGCATTTTCGGCCGCCCCGTTAGACGCCGGATGATAGGGAGCAGTAAAGATGTGTTCCACTCCGTCATTGTGTAGGAAGGACGCTAATTCACTACTCGTGAACGGTGGCCCGTTATCCGTAACTATCTGCTTCGGAACACCGAACCTACTCCATAGTTCGCTAAGTCTAGGAATAGTATACCGTGCTGCCGTACTTGATACCTGGAAGACTTCCAGCCATTTAGACATCGCGTCCACCACGACCAAATACAACTTTCCCTCGATTGGACCTAGGAAGTCTAAATGAAGTCTAACCCAGGGCTTTAGAGGCCAGGGCCAAGGCCGAGGAGGAGCGCTGGGGGGTGCGTCCGCGTGATTAGCGCAGGTGGAACACGCGCGGCACTCACGCTCCACTGCCTCATCGATGCCAGCCCACCATACATAACTGCGGGCTATCGCCTTTGATTTTACTACGCCCATATGCGGCTCATGAATCAACCGTAAAACTCGTTCGCGGCAATCTTGAGGGATAACTACCCTGTGGCCCCACATAATACACCCTAATTCCTCATATAATTCAGCTTTCCTATTAAAATAAGGCTGTATTCCTACTATGTCACATCTTTCCGGCCAACCGTCCCGTATATAAGCTAACACCCTGCTTAGAATGGGATCTTTTTTTGTGGATTTTTTTTATTTGTTTGTAATCTAACAATAACGCCTCTTGTGCAAAGTGAAGATAAGTCTGTTCCGGTATTACATCATGTACCTTCGCCGCACTACTACTCGGCAACCGCGAAAGGCCGTCCGCACAATTCGCGTTAGTTTTAATGAATTCTATTTCGTACTCATACGCCGATAAAATCACTGCCCACCGTTGCATTCTACTTGCTGTCATAGTAGGTATTCCAGCATTAGGTCCTAGAATAGACACCAAAGGTTTGTGATCGGTACGCAATGTAAACTTCCGCCCGTATAGGTACTGGTGAAACTTTTTCACACTAAATATAATAGCTAATGCTTCGCGGTGAATCTGTGAATAGTTTTTCTCCGCGATAGTTAGTGAACGTGACACATACGCGACCGGGCGCTCGCCGTGCGCCCCGCGCTGCGCCAGTACCCCGCCGATGCCCCGTGCGCTCGCGTCACACGTCACGATTACCGGTTTGCTGGGATCATAGTGTGCCAGTACTTTACTACTAATTAGCGCACGTTTTACTTCCTCAAAGCTACGCTCACAGTCCTTATTCCATTCCCACGGAACCTGTTTCCGTAGTAAGTTATGCAACGGTGGTAACATAAAACTAAGATTTTTAATAAACCTTGCGAAAAAGTTAATCATACCTAGGAACGACCGTAACTCCGATACATTGGTAGGAGGTTGCATCTTTAAAATGGCATCTATTTTTGTTGTGTCCGCCCTGATACCTTCCTTCGATACCACGTACCCTAAATATTTTACACTGTCTACTAGGAAAACACATTTATCCTTCCTTAATTTTAACCCATTGTCTGCTAACCGCTTTAAAACCGCCTCGAGGGCTTCTAAATGTTCCGTTCTAGTTTTCCCCCCTATAATGACGTCGTCAAGGAACCCTTGCACATGAGGAATGCCCTGCAATAGATTTGTCATAATTCGTTGGAAAATACCTACACTGGACGACAAGCCGTATACTAACCTATTGTAACGAAACAGGCCCTTGTGTGTGTTAATGACAGTGAACTTTTTAGAATCGTCCAATTCGATTTGGTTATATGCATTAGACAAATCAATTTTGCTTAGAAATTGAGCTCCATTGAGACCTACCAAAACGTCATCAATCCTAGGTAGTGGGTAACGATCTACCAGTAACACCGGATTCAGAGTTGACTTGTAATCCGCACAAATCCGTAAGGTACCATCCGCCTTGTTAACCGGTACCAATGGTGACGCCCAATCCGAGCAATCCACGGGTTCAACGATGCCGGCCCGCAGCATCGCGTCGAGCTCCGCGTCAACGCGCTCGCGCAGCGCGTAGGGCAGCGGCCGCGCTCGATGGAACACGGGCTGAGCCCCTTCGCGGACCCGCAATGTAGCCTTACCTCCCGTGTACCGTCCCAGCCCACCGCTGAACACTACTTTATACCTGTCGATCAATTTACAAATCTCATTATCTATATGTATATCACCTTTGTCTATAAAATTACAGTTAAATCTCGGAATCTCAATTTGTAATTCGGCTAACCACTGCCTTCCTATTAAACATGTGGTACCACCCTCAATGACAAATAATTCTAATTGTTTCTGCATGTTGCCATATCGTACTACTGGTTTAATTATCCCTAAAGGCTTAATTTTTGTTCCATCATAAAATTTTAAAACTGTGTTATCACTTTCAATTGGCAAATGGTCAAACTTATTGTCATAAACTATCCTGCTTATACATGAAATTGCTGTCCCAGTATCTATTTCCATTTTAATTATAACGTCATCTACCCAGATGGGTAAACTTACCGCCTTATAATTATTTAACGACAAAAGATTTAATTCCTCAATGTCCTCGTCCTCGTCACTGGTCTCCAGGCCAAAATCACCGAAATGAACTTCCCGTTTCGTGCCTTTGTTTTGCCGGCCACTATCAGCCTGCGACTTTTGCTCCTCCCGCTCTGGACATACTCGCCGTAAATGACCCACGCGTTGGCACCTGCTGCACACAAAGTTCCGATAACGGCACCGGCCGTAGTCGTGGTTGGTAGCCCCACACGCCGCACAGCCGCTCAATGTTGTTGACGCCGTCTGTACTGGCGCCGCTTTGTCCGGCCGAGCACGCCAACTTGCGGTCGGTGCCGCCGGTCCCGCTCCGCCACTCCTGCGCCCGCGTCCTTTCCCGACGCGTGCTGCGCTCGGCGTTAGCGCATGAACCGAGCTAGCGCTATTCGCCTCCGTTGCTTCCTTACGCCACTCAACCTCCGCTGCGTCTCTCTCCGCTGCTTCCAGGGATCCTGCCAATTTTACCGCCTCCGTAAAGTTTATCGCCTCATTTTCCGCGAACAACCGCTGCCGAATGACGTCGCTTCTAAGGCCGCAGATAAATTGATCGCGCAAATTTTCGTTCAGGTTAGCGTTGAACTTGCAATTACGCGATAATTTCTTCAATTCTGCCACGTACGCGGCAACGTCTTCCGTTGCACCTTGTCTTTTTTGTCGGAACCGGTACCTTTCCGCCAATGATGATGGTGCCGGTTGTAAATGTTGACGTAACAATTCGCTGGCTTGTGCATATGATAACTCCGAAGGCTTCTTTGGACTGGCTAGATTAACTAGCAATTCATACGCTTCATCGCCCATGCTCGCGATTAATGTGGGTAACTTCAATTCTTCCGCGATCTTGTTTACCACAAAATACATCTCAAGTCTATCTGCGTATGAAGACCACAATCCCGACCGCACGTCAAACTCTTTAATCTTCCCGATCGACATTTTGCGTTTTACGTATTTGGCCACTAATTGTTTTAGTAATTATAACCACACGCGACACGTTTTATTATTCTCGTCGCCAATGTAATGTTCTAGTGCGCGGGGGTGGAGGAGGAAAGACACAACGAACCACTAGTTCTTAGCACAGTTTATTCCCAACTGACGACGCATACAATTTGTCCCGCTACCCGCTATGACTTACTTCTATTGTAACATCTTATATCTAAGTACCTACACTACAGATAGATAAAACGTTTATTCAGTGCAACAAAAGACACAATACAGATATTAAAAAACGTTAAAAACAGGTGAAAGAAAAAAAAAAAAACAAAGATTAAAAAAATAAATTGAATCCATAGACACCTCGCTCATGTTGTACATACATCTATAACGGTCGATCACTACTGGGCGGTGTGTGTCTCATGGTTGCACCAAATGGGAGTCCAGCTCAGCATATGCCAGGTACAATACCTGACGCTGGTATTCTGCTGCATCCCGTTAGTGACATACGGATGTCGAGAAGACACATCTGAGTTTCAACAAAATGGTATGTACCTACATAGTGCGGCACGTATATTATAAAAGTGGTAAGTACCCACAGTTGACTTGCTTTTAAATCCGACAGAAAGAAAGATTTTGAAATTTTAAACTTATTAAATATTTGTGTAGTGTCTACTGGATTACTTGATTATCATAGTGTAGGTAATAACATGTTATGTAATGAATGACTAGTTTATGTTTTTAAGCATGTATGTGTACGAGTTTACATGTTGGTGTATAATAATAAATAGTTATGTTATGGTTTTATAATAATGACTACAGTGAGTATAGCATAATTTGCTTATATATTTTCTATTGTAATACCTCTGTTATATGCGTTTCGTTTTACACAGTGGTCTCAATCTTTGTCTACAGGATAACGTGTAGACAAACATGTCGTGTGGAGCAGAGCCCCAGCCACCCGCTATATTATGGACGTGTTTGTGACGCGTAACTGAATTTCTTCTTCCGTACTAAGTCCTAACTGAATGTAATTTATGGTTTAAAATACCCCAAGACAACAGAATAGATCTGCATTCATGTCGTTATAAAAAAATATTACTAGTATTAAAAAAAATATTTAAAAATATATATTAATCTTCTTCGTATGTATAGACTGGAGTTTTCCGATCACATTCATCACTGTGATTAATTTCAACTATTTATTTAGGTACTCCTTGGATATAATCTATTAACAACCCGCTTTATTCATGTAGAATCTCCCTGTCTTCAAAACCTACTAATTACAAAATAACATCACGCATATTCCCCGAAGCCTCTACGGTTTGGTAAATAAAAAATAATACTATTAAAAATAAACTTATTAGTCACTAATATTAACACAAATTATTTACCTTTTATCCAAATGCAACAACACAATTCAAAAACAATGAAAATAAAAGTCACTATTTTGTTTTATGTACGCAATAGAAATGGCGCGCGAATTTGAAAATAGAATGGAACTCACTGCTCCAGTTCTGTAAACGCACTGATACAGTTTGTGCTCTATGTTGTTTTTATATATGCTGCTATGTTGAGAGCGCATCTTCAAACAGCCTATTGTAAAAAAACGACCTTGTTTATTTTTATATCGATACTTAGATATATCAATTTTTATTTATGGTCTAATTGATGGACATTTTGGAAATGTAAGAATTGGTAAGATTCATGATTATTTTTGTGCTTCTGTTATTACATATTACCGTTAAGGGATGGTCTAGCTAGATGAATGGGACGCGGACTGGATTCGGAAGGCGGAGAACGAAGTCTATGTCCAGCAGTGGACTGGAATAGGCTGAGTTGATTAATATATCTTTAATTTTTCTCTCTTCACAAAGGTTCACATCGGTATCGCAAGCGAGCCTGATGAGATTTTTTTCATGAGGGCTTACTTAGCTTAGACAAAGTGATATTCTATCAGCGATAACGATGATGCAAAAGTACGCAATATAAAACTGCTCTAGGGAAAAGTACATTTGTCGTGGCGCCTAAAATATATACATAATTAAATTCCCAAGGACATTAGAGACTGCAATAACATGTTTAAATTCAAAAATAAATTATTTAAATTTCTTAACGAACACTCATTTGACTCAGGGAATTATGATTTTACTATGTTTTTATTATTGCTTTCCTCTTTACTGCTTTAAATAGAGTGTTAATGTCTGATTGAGCGCATTGTGAACTGTATTAATAATTGTTTAATTATTATTTTATTTATAAATTTGTATGCCATGAACTCACTGTATGTTGTAAGACCTATATTGTAACCAGTGTATCAGAAATAAACTGATTGATTTGATTTGATTTGAAAAGTTTGAAATGTATGGGACTGACGTAAGCAACCCAAAAGCCTATGGCAATACCATTGACAGTAGATCAATGGTCGTTGAAAGTACAGCGCTGCAAGTTTTGTGGCGCTTGTATGTCATTGTCAGGGGCGCTGTATGGCGCTTGAATGACAAAACCCTTGTTCATCATCATCATTTCAGCCGAAAGACGTCCACTGCTGGACATAGGCCTCCCCCAAAAAGGGGGGGTTTGCCATAATCGCCACGCTTGGCAGGCGGGTTGGCGATCGCAGTATGGTATGGTGGTGGAATGCATAGAGAACGCTGCTGCCCATTCTCCGGTACGCCCCTTAGTCGCCTTTTATGACACCCATGGAAAGTATGGGGTGGTGCTATTCTTTAAGTCCGGCACCACACAGAAAACCAAACCCTTGTTGCGTTCACATAATTTGTGTAATTGTCTTGAAAATACAAGGGAGAGGAGAGAGAGGTCAGTTATGTTAGTCCTGAGAGGCTTGTTTATGGCTAAGTAATAAAAGCCGTACGAGTCGATTGATCAGGTTAAGGTCCGCTTGCCGCGGTTGTTCCGTGGATGGGTGACCATCTTTACATATCAAGACCTCTCCGTGCCTCGGAAAGCACGTTAAGCTATTGGTCCCGGCTGTCATTTGTGGATCTGGACCCAGGTCATCTAGCATTGAACTGCGAAATATCCCATCGAAAGAAGACGAGTCCCAGGAAGATATTTTAAAATATGTAGTTAAGATCGGAAATACGCTAAACCTGGAAATAAACCACTCCGACATTCGTGATGTCTACCGCCTTCCTTCTAAGCCCGGCAGGAACAAGGCAATTGTGGCGGACTTCAGTACGGTTTTAACTAGGAATAAGTTCCTTACCTCTGTGCGCAACTATAATCAGAACAAAGAGGCAGGGCTAAAGTTGAACTCTAACCTGATAGGTTTAGAGGGGAAATCGCACCCAATCTATGTGTCTGAGTACCTACCGGGAAATGGGAGAAAGTTATTTTTCCAGGCCAGGACATTTGCTAACGAAAATAAATATAAATTCTGCTGGACATCAAACCAACGAATCTTTCTACGTAAAGAAGACAATGGCAAACGTATAAGGATTAATTCGGAAGATGATCTTATTGCCTTACAGTCAATATGACTATACATATATATGTTGTGCATAGCAGTTCCGAATATTTTAACTCTATGTATTGTTATCACTTTATCTTTGTCTATAACGTTATTTTTTAAGTTGCCACATATATTCACCTCACTCTTAAAATATCACTCACACTCTAAGTCATTAATACTCTCACCCACAATACACTCACATAATAAGTTTGATCCTATAATGTACGTTAAAATTAAGTGTAACCTTGTTTCTTGTTCATTGGTGCGCTGTGTGCGGGTAGTGGAGTGGCTCGGGTTCAGTACGGCGGACTTTCATTGCAAGTGTCAAATATACTTTATCTACACACAATGAATAATAACATGAATAGAATTGCGTCTGAACTTGAGGCACTTCATAACACACAATCGCACATCTGCGCCCCGGATGACTGTATTGGTTACACGCGTAAAGTAAATACTCCTTTTTCAATTCTGCATCAAAACATTCGCAGTATAAACAAAAATATTGACCAACTTGTAGCATTACTCTCTTTAATTAAGGTAGACTGTGACATAATTGTGCTCTCAGAGTGTTGGCTTTCTAAAATACTAAATGTTCCACCTATAGATGGTTATAATTCACACTTGACAATTAATGTGACTAATCAGAATGATGGCATAGTAATCTCCTCTTCCCCCTCGGACTCTGTGCAGTGCAGACGTGTTTACGCAAATACTCTGTCAATTTTTAATTAAAAAAAGTCAAAAAATTGTAGTTTAATAAATCAAGTGTAGTACCAGGAGCGCATAGCATCGTGGATACTGAGCGCCCAGCGAGCGAGAACACACCGCGCAGGACAAAGACCGATATAGTAATACGTCGTGTGATTTGTCTTCACTGTGACCGCATAACTCACGCCCAAGGACGCATACTTTCACCACTGGCGAGCGAGAACACCCGCGCAGGACGAAGACACATATATTTCACGTGAGTAGTCTTAACTGTGACAGCACAGCTCACGCCTAAGGACACACCCTATTACTGCTGCGCCCACGCAAGTCGCTCCCTCTCGTGGGTATCGTTATTTCAACATACTCGTAGATACGCTACGGCTGCGCGCAGTATCTCACATTTCTAGCCACATTAAGATTACACCGCCGCGGCCGAAACACAGCTACACGCTTGCGACTGCGTTTTTACGGTATAAGCAGCGCACGGCTTGAGTTTTCGATCCATATAAGCTCTGATTGCTTCGTACCTAATATGAATTCACAGTTGAACAAATCGCTATCGGATACGGAAATTAGCAGTGCGGGAATGGACAAAACACCACCAGGCTATGTATTTCAGCGAGCTAAAAGAGGCAGGGAGTACATGGAGGTTTCTATAGGTCAACAACTGGACGATTTCAAAGAAGAAATGAAAAAAATGTTATCGTCCTTCACTGAAAAACAGGGAAAAGATATACAAATAATAAATACAACACTACAGGAGATTCAACAATCGAATATAAATATAGAAAGTTCAATTACATTTCTTACTGCACAAAATGAGGAGTTACGAGAGAAAGTTGCCCAGCTTGAAAGACAGACTAGAGAAGATAATAAATATATAACTATCCTGGAGAACAAGATTGAGGACATGCAAATGGGAAGCCGAAAAAGTAATTTAATGATAAAAAACGTACCTAGAAAACAAGGCGAGACTAAAGAAGATCTTATTGAAATGACCATGTGTCTTTTCCAAAACATGGAGTGCAGCATCAAAAAATACGATATAAAGGACATTTATAGAGTACGCGGAAACACAGCAGATAAACAAAACGCGCCTATTGTGTTAGAAACGGGCTCCACAATCTTGAAGACTGAGATTCTGAAAACAGCAAAGGCATTTAACTTAAAGCATAAAAACAAATTATCCTGTAAACATATGGGTTTTAAGACTCAAGAAGACACTCCTGTCTTTATATCAGAACACCTGACCGCCAAAGGTTCCCGTCTCCATTTCCTGGCACGTGATCTAACCAAGTCTGGAACCTACAAGTTTTGCTGGACAGCCTACGGCAAAGTCTACATCAAGAAGGATGAAAATTCCGCCACTATTGTTATTAGAAGTGAAGAACAGGTACACAAACTCTTGCTAGAAAAATGACTATTTTACTGTAATTCTCTAATTTTCCTTCTTGTTACTGTTAAATTATTAATAATATTGCTTACTCTAGATATGCCTGCTAACCTACTTTTGGTGTTGTTTTGCCAATTTTCGTACAATGTTTTGCCTAGTCCTATAAGCTTTTTTGTTAATGTTCTAATTTACCTTCTTGTTGCTGTTAAATTATTAATATTATTGCTTACTCTAGATATGCCTGCTAACCTACTTTTGGTGTTGTTTTGCCAATTTTCGTACAATGTTTTGCCTAGTCTTTTAAGCTTTTTTGTTAATGTCGTTAATACACATATTTACTCAGTACACAACCTAATCATATCCTTATATACAAACACTCAAACACACAGTAAATTCCTACACCTGTACCCATTAGGTTACTCAAACACCAGAACTTGCACAAAAAAAACATACTCCTCACATATAACTCATATTTTAATCATTATTGCAGTAAATAGTATTCTACTATATAATATGTATATTGAAATATACACTTCCTTGAAAAATACAGTCATACTGAATTCACACTGTTTTAATGGATAATACTTTACAAACTGTATCTGAGTTAGACAACATTGAAATTGCCCGTTCTATCGCTTGCGATTACTCAGATCTACACGAACACGTTTTAATAAACAAAAATGACCTTACTATCATTTCTCAAAATATAAGAAGTATATATCGTAACTTTGACGATTTTATTATCAATCTGTCTACACTCAATCTCGAACTAGATATCATTATCCTGACGGAATGCAGACTAAGCTCTAATAAGCCTATTCCGCAGATAAACAATTACCAGTCTTATATGACAACTCGACAACTTAACCAGAATGATGGTGTAGTGGTATATGTCAAATGTTCTATAAAGCACAAAGTCGAGGAAATACAACTCGACCAAGCGTCCTGTCTACGGCTTGATGTTCTGGGCAATGACGTGTATTGTATATACCGTTCGCCTTCAAATTCTAATGTTGATAGATTCATTGACTCTCTTAGCATACAACTTAACATGAGATCGTCACAGAAAAACACTATTATAGCTGGAGATATTAACATCAACATCAAGGCTAGAGAGACTGAATTATCCCATGATCACAAGAATAGAGTTAGTTACCTAAATATGCTATCTCTTTTCGGTATACTGCCTGGACATACACTTGCCACCAGAGAACAAAACTGCCTCGACCACTTCATGTTAAATATAAACAAAAAGAAGTTCTCTGCCTTTATTGCTGTCTTACACTCTACTGTCACTGACCACTACACCACATTCCTATCTCTAACAAAATTAAAAAAAATATATACGGCAAGCAAAACTACGACTACACTAAATTACGAGCAAGCTCTAAAAAACCTGCAGGAAAAGAAATTATCTGATCTACTATTTTGTGATGACCCAGACTTATTAATTACTAGCTTTATAAATACCTTAACTTCTATTATAAATTGCAACACGATCACGAAAAAAATTCCGAATAGTAAACGGATCATCAAGCCATGGATCACTATGAGTATACTGCGCTGTATTAAAAACCGAAATAATCTACAAAAACAAACTCGCAACGACCCTTACAATGAAATACTAAAAATAACTTACACCAGATACAGGAACTACTGCAACAATATAATAAAAAAATTAAAAAGGAAATATGAAAGAGATTTACTTGCAAATTCTGTAACTAATAATAAAATACTATGGAAAAACATAAAAAATGTAACATACTCTAACAAAATAAAAAGTCAAAACTTAGAATTGTTAAATATAAAACCTACCTCTCATGACTCAATAAATTATATTAATGATTTCTTTGCCAACATCGGAAAACATCTGGCCTGTCAAATTCACCCAAGTTTAAAACCAGTCTCTATCCCTGTTCATCCAGATACATCTCCGCTAAACACTTTCGCTCTAATGGACACTGACGAAACTGAAGTGAACGGTATATTGACGAATTTAAAAACTGATAGTGCCCCGGGTTGGGACAACATCTCAACAAAACTCCTAAAGTTTGTAAGAAAGGAAGTCGTTCCTGTGATAACCCACCTCGCAAATCTCTGCCTCCAGCAAGGTGTATTTCCGGCTCCCCTAAAGCAGTCTATTATAACCCCAGTACACAAGGGGGGGGACAGAGACGATGTCAATAACTATAGGCCTATCTCGGTCTTACCAGCCATTTCAAAAATTCTCGAAAAGATAATAAATTCTAGACTTACTCAATTCCTTAATAAATTCAACTTACTATCTCCTTCACAATTTGGCTTCAGACAGGCAGTAAGTACCGAAGATGCTGTAACTGCATTAACCTCTCATATAATCGAGCGACTTGATAAGGGAAATAAATGCCTGTCCGTTTTCTTAGACCTTAAAAAAGCATTTGACACCGTCTCTGTCCCTATCCTTGTGGACAAATTACAAAAAGTCGGAATAAGAGGTACTGCGCTCAGCTTACTCAAGGATTACCTCTCTAACAGAAAGCAAAAAGTAAAAATAGGACAATACACTAGCAACGAAGCAGAGATAACATACGGCGTACCACAGGGTAGTGTTCTGGGTCCTACCCTCTTTTTAATATATATCAATGATTTGTGCAACATTAAATTACCAAATGCCAGGATATTTTCATACGCTGATGATACTGCTGTTGTATTTGCTGGTAACTCTTGGAAAGATGTTAAGCTGAGTGCAGAGGTAGGGATCACCCACATAGCCGAATGGCTGAAAAACAACCTACTAACACTAAACACCACCAAGACTAACTACATATGTTTTAGTGTTAGTAACCGGACACAGCCCAATGAAGACCTGCAACTGAAAGTACACTCATGTGGAGATATAAACAGCATATGCTGCAACTGTCCGTGCCTAAACAGAGTCTCTAAGACGAAATACTTAGGCGTGATGGTTGACCAGTTTCTATCTTGGTACCCTCACCTTGAACAGGTGATTGGCAGGGTTAGAAAGCTCACTTGGATTTTCAAATCACTGAGACATGTTGCCCCGACTAAAATGTTGAGGAGTGATAAGCGACCTAGAAACCTGCTTAACGAAATTTATATTGCTCTAGCACAGTCCGTCCTCCTGTACTGTATCCCCATTTGGGGTGGCGCAGCTAAGACTAGATTTATGGACGTGGAACGTGCACAACGAGCACTTCTAAAAGTTATGTATTTTAAAAACAAAAGATACTCTACTAAAAACATATACGAAATTAGTAATTTGCTCTCGGTCAGAAAACTGTACATAACCCAAACGGTTCTAAAAAAACATAAAACCCTCCCATATCAATTGAATAAGAAACATAAAAGGAGAAAGGATTTAATTGCAGAAGTTCCCCAATGTAAAACCAAATTCGCAAGCAGACATTTTTACTATCTTTCAGCTCAATTATACAATAGGATTAATAAAAACATATATGTACACAATAGAAACTATTATGATTGTAAAAAAATGATAACAAACTGGATTAAGTCTCTTACTTATGAGGATACGGAAGCTCTTCTGGTATATCATGAGTAATATAATCACACACCATAACGTTTCACACCTCAATCTACTCCACACACTACACTACTGTACACTACAACTTGCTACACAACACCACACTACATCACACCACAACACACATCGCACCACATCACATCAGATCTCATCAAACCACATTATATCTTACACACACACACACAACACCCAACTAAGGCACACCACGCTTCTTATCACATGATACATACTCAAGATGTTAGTATATTGATGATGATTACTATGATATTTAATTGTAACACTACATCTAAGATATGGAAGAGCGGAGTCTCCTAACACAGGCATTGTTTGCCTAAAAGGAGGCTCCAAACACAATTCATTGTTCATGAAGCTTTTTGTGAAATAAAAAATATTTGATTTTGATTTTTGATTTGAATTTATACTAAAACAGATCTCGAATGTACAGTATATGAACCTGAAAACATCAAGGAATTTAACTGTTTGATTTGTAAAATAGGTAAAGAGTTGGCTATTGTCACAGTGTATAGATCACCCTCATCAAACAACATTGACAGTTTCTTAAACGGTCTCGAAGAAATATTGATGACGCTTAATACATACACCAATATATGTATACTCGGAGACATGAACATTGACATAAAAGCGAACAATACTGATCGCAGATCCGGAGACTATTTAAATTTGTTGGCCTCTCACGGTTTCCTAGCAACGCATTTATATCCAACAAGAGCTGAAAACTGTTTGGATCATGTTCTAGTGAAATCTCAACTTGAATCTGTCACTTTGGTCCTGGAATGCTATATCACTGATCACTGCCCTACGCTTCTCACAATTTCCCGTAAGAAAAAGTCAACTTCTCTGTCTCCTTGTCGCACTAAAATTAATTACGGTGCGATACGTGATGCCTTAGCTCAGGTCGACCTTACGCCTGTACTAAACTCAAATGACGCGAATTTTGCTGCAGGTTACTTGGTCGATGTTGTTTCGAATATTATTCAATCCAATACCGGCAAGTATAAAATTTCTCGTAAAAAGAGGATAATAAAACCGTGGATCACACCGGGTTTAATACGCTGCATTCATAATCGTGATAGGATGCACAAATCAGTGAAAAGGGAGCCCACAAATTTAACACTTAAAATATCGTACATTAGATATAGGAACTTTATTAATAAACTGCTAAAAAAATTGAAAAGATTATATTATAAAAATCTTCTTGAGGACGCAAAAAATAACTCGAAGGCTACGTGGGAAGCTATTAAAACAATAACGCACTCAAACACAAAAAAGACATCCGCTTCTTTGCTTCTTAGCACAAATGAAACCCCTAAATTATCAGTGAACGCGGTAAACCATTTCTTTATTAACATAGGCAAGGAACTTGCAACTCGACCTCAAAATAGCACTCCCCTCTCTAGATTACCTACTAACATCATGCAATCCCCCTCTCAGTGTGATTCTTTGGTTTTACTACAAACCGATGCTACTGAGATAGAGTCACTCATTAAAAACCTGCGAAGGGATTGTGCTGTTGGTTATGACAATATCTCTGCGGCTATTTTACAATCCTCCATAGATGTATTTGTCCCAGTTTTAACGCACATTTGCCAGCTATCACTGTCTACAGGAGTCTTTCCTGATGTGTTTAAGAGAGCCATTGTATATCCGATACATAAGAATGGTGATGGAGACGTGGTCAATAATTATAGGCCTATTTCAGTTCTCCCAGCGATGTCCAAAGTCCTTGAGAAATTACTATACATAAGGCTGACCAAATATTTAGATTCAAAGGGAATTATTTCAGACCACCAATTCGGGTTTCGAAAGAAGAAATCGACCGAAGACGCAGTCTCTTCACTTGTTAACGGAGTGGTGGACTGGTTGGACAGGGGGGAGAGATGTCTGGGACTATTTTTGGACCTCACCAAGGCGTTTGACACCGTCTCCATCCCGCTTCTTATCTCTAAATTGGAAAGGGTTGGCGTTAGGGGTCTGGCTCTTGAAATATTTCAAGACTACCTAGCGAATAGAACACAAGCAGTCAGAATAGGGGAATGCATAAGTGAAGACGCGAAACTGGTTTTTGGAGTCCCCCAGGGCAGTATTTTGGGTCCCCTTTTGTTTACTATTTATATTAATGATCTCTGTGAATTAAAATCGCCCAACTGCCAGGTACTAACTTACGCGGACGACACTGTGCTCCTCATACACGGCCCTACCTGGGACGATGTGAAAACTTATGCAGAAATTGCCTTACGAAAAGCTGTGTTCTGGTTGTCCTGTAACCTACTGACACTAAACATCAATAAAACAAATTTTATAACCTTCGGTATGAAAATCTCTGGAGTTCCACCCTTGGACTCTTTCTTCATCAAATCTCATACTTGTTTGTCACACCTTTCCAACAACTGTGATTGTCCGACTATATCTCGTGCAAACACTGTCAAGTACCTAGGAATCAAAATTGACCAAGTTCTGAAATGGCAGTCCCACATTGATTCTTTAACTTCACGTGTCAGAAAACTAATTTATGTGTTCAAGTTGCTCCGTAATGCCGCCAGCCCCGAAACTCTCAGGATGACCTACCAAGCACTTTGTCAATCCATCATATCATACTGCATCTCGGCTTGGGGTGGAGCAGCCAAAACCTTACTTTTACCCCTTGAGAGAGCACAAAGAGCAGTGCTCAAGGTTATGACCAAAAAGATCCGTCAATATCCAACTTCTAAGCTTTATAACGAAATAGGTGTTCTGACAGTGAGACAGCTATTTATACTACATATTTTAACCAAGAAGCACGCTAGCTTAACATTTGACCCCTTATTATATCACAATAAACGTCGATCGGATATAGTCTGCCCCTCAGTTAGACATAGGACTGTAATGGCCAAACGGAACTACATGGTTATAAGTGGACTTCTTTATAATAGAATTAACAAAGTACTGATTTTATACCCACTTAAACTAACTGAAGTTAAAAACAAAATAATATCTTGGCTTTTACAGTTGAATTACATAGAAACTGAAAATTTATTAAATCAGTAATAGTTACGTATTTTTATAATTTATCTCAAGCAAATCAAAAATTTTCCAGTTTATAAGATTAGATCAAACTAGTTTACTCGATTATAAATAATTATACAACTTACAAATACCACCAACCTTTAATTAAACTCCCACAAAGCACTCACGTCCTTACAACCACACATCACTACAACCACACACACAACATATTATACTCACACTTTAAACACGACACTTTAAATGTGGCACACCCATACTTCATAGTCTTTTAATTTGTACCTACTTATTTAAATACTGATTCCCTATCAACAGGCATGCCTAATTAGGGAACTCAGTGAGTCAAGTTCTTTTATGCTACTGTAATGGTTTATATGAGCTTGTTTTTTGGAGGGGACGGAGCATTGCCTAGTTCCTGTAATACAGGTTAATTCCTAGCACGGGACTGGGTCTTGCCCTGCTCCCCACTCTAACAAGCCTATGTCTCTGTTCTATGTATTGCTGTAGTATATAAGTTATTTTGTACTCAAATGTTTGCTCAATAAATATTATTATTATTATTATTATCTTTGACAGTCGTTACGGGTAGTCAGAAGCCCGAAAGTCTGACAACCAGTCTTACCAAGGGGTATCGTATTAGCCACTAACTGGGTTGTGGAGGTCAGATAGGCAGTCGCTCCATGTAAAATACTGGTATTCAGCTGCATCCGGTTAGTCTGGAAGCCGACCCCAACATAGTTGGGAAAAGGCTAGGCCGATGATGACGATCTCTTGAAAAAACAAAATGGCGCCGTTAATTCCTATTTTGGGCACACGCCAAAAGATCTTCGTACAACTCATCGTCTGCCTAGCCTGTTCCCAACTATTTTGGGGTCGGCTTCCAGTCTAACCGGATGCTGTTGAATACCTGTAGGAGCGACTGTCCATGTACAAGCTTACAACTGTAGTTGCACAGAATAACTAATAGTAGGTGCTTAGGTAGTTGTAGAAATAAGAAGCGCTTTGAAAGCGATTGTCACTTGTCCAGGGGCCCTAGTCTGCTATTTTTATAAATTCGTCATTCCAACACGATCCCACCACCATCCCATTGCCATTTTGTTAAAAGTTCGTAATCTGCTAAATTCATAATGGTTGATCATTCGTCGGTCAATGGCACAGAAATTATACGATACTCGTAACGAACTAAAAGCAATGACTGCACAATGACGTTCTAATGGTAGGTAGGTAGTGATCAAAGGAACTGTCAAAATTTTTGCAAAAATTAAATCGACTTCAAAAAGAAATGAACTCAAAATTATGAAATAACTTTAAATTCGGAAGTCGGTGTCTTGGGATCTGTATTTTAGTTTTTTGCCACCGACTTCCGAAATTAAAGTTAATTTATAACTTTTAAGTTAATTTCTTTTTGAAGTCGATTTAATTTTTTTATTAAATTACGTTTTATTTCGTAATTTTTAGTTTTAAGTAAAAAACTGGAATATTTGAGTAGGTTTTGTTGTAAATATTGCACTAGAATTTGACCAAGGTTTTGAGATGTTTTCCCTTTGACAATACACCCGTAGCTCGTCTCGTATCAATAAGCCAGGCCGTCACACTTACACGTATTAATCCATATCTTGAAAATTACTGAATCGATTTTGATGAAACTTGCACTGTTCCCTAAGTTAAAGTAAAAGTAAGTCAATAAAAAAAAGTAATCTACAAAATTAAATCGACTTCAAAAAGAAATTAACTCAAAATTATGAAATAACTTTAATTTCGGAAGTCGGTGGCAAAAAACAAAAATACAGATCCCAAGACACCGACTTCCGAAATTAAAGTTATTTCATAATTTTGAGTTAATTTCTTTTTGAAGTAGGTTTAATTTTATTAGTTTTTTTTTGTACTCTGTATATCTTACGAGTTCCACGCGAACGAAGTCGCGGGCAGACGCTATAAGTAATAATTATAATACCAGACCTTAATTTGAGACAGGACTTTATCTGATAACCCCAGAAACCGGATATTAATCAGTAGGTACTATATGTATTATGTTGATATTAGGGTATACGTCGTAACACGTACCGTTGCACTTCCTCCGCTGGAAACCAACAATTATATGTATAGATGCCAGCACATCAAGCCACCCGAAACAGTCAAATTTTCCCAATCAACTTTGAATCTTAAACCTTAGCGATAAAGTTGAAAATCTATTAAAGAAATTTGACAGATTGTAGTAGCTTAATGTGCTGGCGTCTGTACACCAAAACTTCGACAAAGCCATGATTCATTGCTTCTACTGATGCTAATCAGCAACCTTCCTGAAAGATGACCTTCTTACATTATCTTATGGACGTGATACGTGATAGTTTGAATGTCATCTCCGTAAAGGAAGCACGTAGATACTTGGTACAAACGCCAGCACATCAAGCTACTACGATATGTCAAATTTCTTTAATAGATTTTCAACTTTATTGCTAAGGCCTAAGGTTCAAAGTTGATTGGGAAAAATTGACAGTTTCGGGTAGCTTGATGCGCTGGCGTCTGTAGGTTGAACTGAGTGGGCTTTTAGATCTGATGACTCCAAGATCCTGGTCTAGGAATGGAAAAACCTTGGTTGTCGAGGCCGAAAAAACCAAGTGCGAGTCGTACCACCGAACAATAATTAACACAATTTTTTTTAAACATGTTTTTTGTATGGGGATTATTTATTTATTTGTTGAATACATCAAGCTAAGGCTTTATCCTGATATAGATAGATAGATAAGATAGATAAAACGTTTATTCAGTGCAACAAAAGACACAATACAGGTATTAAAAAACGTTAAAAACAGGTGAAAGAAAAAAAAACAAAGATTAAAAAGATAAATTGATCCATAGACACCTCGCTCATGTTGTACGTTGTACATCTATAACGGTCGATCCTGGGAATCACGGTCTCGAAAATATCGAGTCTTGTCGATTTTTTGGTATTTTCGAGACTCGTGAATAACATTTTCGGTCACGGGAATAATGAGACTTTTGTGACATGAGACGCGAGTTACTTTTGTAATAAAATTAGGTCCTCTCCGTCTGAAACCACATTAAACGCCCTTTGTTTCTTCCGTGCCCACTACAAAAATGAAAAAACTTCAACAACTAATTTTTTAATGTTTAATTTGCGTTTGTTTAGTAAAGTACTTGATTAAAATATCTAAAAAAATTGGCCCTTATTTGAATCACAAATGCATATTTCCCTATTCATTAGTTCGTCTCGCGCACAGAAAATATAAGTTCCATATACAACGCGGTCACATTAACTTGACGCATCTCTGGAATGCGAGGCCCGCGTTCCTTAGCTCGCCCAGCAAGTGTTAGGCCTCTGTCTTTGTCTTTGGTACCGATACGCGCGTCGATAATTTCTCGTTTTCTGTTGTTGTTTTAATTATATTTTTTATTAGGTATATTTAGGTATATTACCAAAAAACCACAATTACGTCATCAACGCCAAGCGTCAATTTAATGTGACCGCGTTGTAGAGTTTGGTCTCACGTAACTCATCAATATAGTCTTTGGTCTCGCGCAACTCATCAATATACCTAGTCTTTGGTCTCGCGCAACTCATCAATATAGTCTTTGGTCTCGCGCAACTCATCAATATACCTAGTCTTTGGTCTCGCGCAACTCATCAATATAGTCTTTGGTCTCGCGCAACTCATCAATATAGTCTTTGGTCTCGCGCAACTCATCAATATAGTCTTTGGTCTCGCGCAACTCAACAATATAGTCTTTGGTCTCGCGCAACTCAACAATATAGTCTTTGGTCTCGCGCAACTCATCAATTTCGCACCAATTTCGAATGCTTCGTAAGCGTCACCAAATAAATGAGGAGATTTTTTAATTAATATGTATTAAAGCTCTTTCAAACCCGCGCAAGTGCCAACGTCACTTTTTAGGGTTTCGTACCCAAAGGGTTAGGTACCAGTTGTAGGTTGTGGATGCGAACCCAGCAGGCGCGAGGCGCTTTACTTTTTGTAAATAATTTCATCACCACTGCTCAACGGTGAAGGAAAACATCGTGTCCTAGAACCAAAAATTGAAGACATGTTGACATCTACCAACCCGCGTGGTGGATTATTAGCCCACTCCCTCTCCTCCGCTGTGACCCAGCAGTGGGAACATTACTTAAAGGCTGATTATGTATAATTATTAGTGTCCGACCGAAGGTGCAATTCTGGCCGAAGCCGAAGCCGAAGCCGATTAATCGGTATTCACCAAAACCTTCGGCCGAAGCCGAAGCCGAAGCCGAAGGTGTCATTGACCTTGAGAAATACGATAGTTACTTTGATCTCAGAATATACTAGATACATATTGTGAGAGCTTTAGAGATTTAGCCCAATAACGAGCCGAGTGACCAATAAATACAAGTAGGTAATAAAATATTGTCTAAAATAAAAGTTTCAAATATACAATGTTAATTAAATATTTATATACTTAAAGTAATTTTAACAAAAATAATCAAATAAGCCTCCCACTCTATTTTATGCATTTTCATCAAATGATTTCAATATTAGTGGTACTCTGATTTATTGGTAAAGCACTACCAAGAGACAATGATTTATTGCACTGTTTACATAAAGCTTTATCAGTAGCCTTTATAAAATATTGCCAGATAGGATTCAGCTCTAAAGATGTCATTGTGTACCTGAAAGAAAATATTCTATATAAATAAATGCACAAGTACCTACCGAGCCGAGCCGACCGCCCCGTACTCGCAGTAGGACTCTGCAACGCGGATGCGCCTATATCCTATCGGTTTAGGTAGTTAACTAAAAGTAAACAATCTTCACATGTCTTTTTACCTAAAAATTGCATAAAAAAACATACCAACATTGTTTCCACTTAGTTTCCTACCTAACGTTAGATAACATAAAATATTTTAAACCAGACAATACTTACGGTTTTTTGGTTCTTAGAGTGCCTCACAATAATGAACGTATCACCACAGGTACTACTCACAGTAATAAATAAAATAATTTGTAATAACAAATATGAAATATTTAAAAACAAAACACTTATTAGAATTTTAAGACGCGCTCTCAAACTTGTTTTGACTCGTTTAGTTTACTAACTGCGATTCGTTTGGTCCGGTGCGGCGGCGCGGCGAAACTCTGCTGCTCTGCACACTCTCCGTCTCGCTCTAGCATCGTTCAGTAAATTTCAAATTTTGACAACTAGCAAACCTTCGGCTTCGGCCAAACCTTCGGCAAATTTTTGGCCGAAGCCGAAGATTTGGCCGAAGGTGCTTTTTTGGCCGAAGGTGGCCGAAGCCGAAGCCGAAGCCGAAGCTTCGGTCGGACACTAATAATTATCGTAATATACACATATCATGTTTAGGTTAAGGCATTTATTTATGGGCCTGCGTCGCCTGAAATAAATGAATAAATGAATAAATAAATAAATAAACAAATAAATAAATAAATAAATAATAATATACAGGGTTCGGACAAATTGTAACATAGCGCTCAGCTCGTCTAACCAAAGATATCCAAGCAAAAAAAAAACACTGATTAAGGTGATTTTATTTTGACCTAAAACAATAAATTGCGACATTAGTGTGTTTTCGTTAGCTATGCGTTTTTAGGGTTCCGTACCCAAAGGGTACAAACGGAACCCTTTTTTACCCTTTGATCTTATTACTAAGACTTCGCTGTCTGTCCGTCTGTCTGTCACCAGGCTGTATCTCAAGAACCTTGATAGCTAAACTGTTAAAATTTTCACAAAGTATGTCTTTCTGTTGCCGCTATAACAACAAATACTAAAAACAAAATAAAATAATTTTTTAAGGGGGGCTCCCATACAACAAACGCGATTTTTTTGCCCTTTTTTGCTCGATATCAAAAATGGCAACAGGTAGGCACTTGAAATATTCACAAAATACTCAGTTGTATAATAACTTTAATAATAAATAATAAAATTAAAATAAAATAAATATTTAAGGGGGCTCCCATAAGTACAACAAACATGTTTTTTTCGGCGTTTTTGCCTTGTGGTACGGGAACCCTTCGTATGCGAGTCCGACTCGCACTTGGCCAGTTTTTCTTATATATTTTTTTACCATCATCCTTAAATTGGTGGTCTGAATGATTTCTAAAAGTTTGTCCGTCTATTTTAATGGAACGTTATATAACGTTCACTGCTGATAATATATCAGTGAACACTGTTACATTAGTATTGCACTGAGCGAAATTGTTGCTGATAAGGATCGAATACTAATTAGACTGGCTGACTTTTTGATCATAACTTAAGTTAAGCAACTGGAAGTAGCTCATTTTCTGCTTACTCAACTTAGTCAAACGGTACTGTAAAAGGTATCTTCAAATGTTAACCGTGACTCCTAATTGATGTGTTACAATAGAAAACTATGGCAATGATCTGTAACTCCAAAGGTATCGGCGCTTGCGCAACCGAAATGTAACTATCAAATTTTGATTTATTGCGGGAACTTGCAGAGGTTCTCAACTGTTCGTCCAATTTCTGAGTAGGTAATCAGAACTGTAATTGTGTAACACGCTATCAATCACAATCAGAATGATTTTGAAGGATATAGCTAATCTATCTATCTACTTGCTGACCCCGGCAAACGTTGTTTTGCCATATAAATAATTTCTAGCTGCCCGGCGCTACTTCGTTCGCGTGGTGTCCTACTCCTTTCCATACCCAACCCCTACCCTACTTCTACACTACTCCTAGCCTACTCCTACCCTACTCCTACCCTACTCCTAACCTACTCCTACACTACTCCTACCCTACGCCTATAAGAAAAATAAAAATTTAAACATCCTATATCCGTCTCCTGGTTCTAAGCTACCTCCCCACTAATTTTCAGCCAAATCGGTTCAGCCGTTCTTGAGTTATAAATAGTGTAACAAACACGACTTTCTTTTATATAATAGATGTATATATATATATAAAATTCAAAATCCTGACTGACTGATATATCAACGCACAACAGTCCTAGAGACATTTTTGGAGGGTGTGTTCTTTGTGAAGAGTAGGCATCCACTAAGAAAGGGTTGTTCGAAATTCAACCCCTAAGAGGGTGAATGGGGGAGGGTGTTTCACGTGGACGAAATCGCGGGCAGAAGCTAGTTGCTTCATATACCTATAGGTATGCGACTAGGAGTTCCAGAGATTCGCTCGTTCAAATACCCCAACAAACAAACAAAAAAAAAACAAACACACTCTTTAGCATTATTTTTAGTACCTATAGATATTGAGTACTTCCTACTTACTTCTACGCCTCTACAATCACCATATTATTATTATTTTAATAAATCTAACAACCCATCAAAATGTTGCGTACTCCCACCTCGTGTTCGTAATGATCCAAGGTCGGAAGTAATTGCTCTCGATGGCTGATAGCGACTCCTATCTCTGCACAAATTGCTCCCAAATGTGTTATTAGCTCATTCATCTACTTTTTAACTGACTTCAAAAAAGGAGGAGGTTATATATGTTCGTCTAGTATGTATTTTTTTTATGTATGTTCACCGATCATCATTGGCCTAGCCTTTTCCCAATTATGTAGGGGTCGGCTTCCAGTCTTACCGGATGCAGCTTAATACCACTATTTTACACGGAGCGACTGCCTATCTGACCTCCACAACCCAGTTACTGGGTAATATGATACCCCTTTTGGTAAGACTGGTTGTCAAGACTATCGGGCTTCTGACTACCCGTAACGACTGTCAAAGATCCACTAATGACAGCCGGGACCAACGGCTTAACGTGCTTTTCGAGGTACGGACGGGACTCGGTATGTAAAGATTGTCACCCATCCACAGACCAACCGCGGCAAGCTTAATCTGATCGGTCGACCTGTGCGGCTGTTATTATTTAGCCACGGGCCTCTCTCACCGATATGCATGTTCACCGATATTTTCGTCTATTGTGGACCGATTTTGAAAAATCTCCGCCCATTTCAGGCTCTTCTACATTGTCCTCTCATGGTCTGACTAAGATTATATACTATAGAAGAGACTTCTACCCTTCAGTTTGTTCCACCTTCTCTTCTCAGGGGTAGTCAGATAGAAACTGTCGACTCCATCTAGCTTTTTTAGGGTTCCGTACCTTAAAAAGAAAAACGGAACCCTTATAAGATCAATTCGTTGTCCGTCTGTCTGTCTGTCGGTCAAGACCCTTTTTCTCAGGAATGCGTGGAGTTATCAAGTTGAAAAATACTCAGGGCTGCATTGCCTTTAAGCAGTGAAAAAATCAAACTTCTAAGTCAACGCAATCAAAAGATACGGGCGTTTATGTTTCGGAATCAAAACCTATAGGGTACTTCCCGTTGACCTAGAATCATGAAATTTGGCAAGAAGCAATGTCATGTAGCACAAGTAAAGGTAAAAATCCGAAAACCGTAAATTTATAGTTAAATTACAAAAAAAAATCCCGTGATAAACTATAAATTTAAACGGAACCCTCGGTGCGCGAGTCCGACTCGCACTTGACCGTTTTTTTTGTAATGCCAATGAAATGTGAATCCGATATTATCCTATTTATAGAATAAATAACACACCAAAAACATTTTCATGTAAAATGTTGCCAAGACGAGACCACATAATTATTGCAAGTTGCTTAAAGAATTCAAAACCATATACTTACAGTGTTAACTTGAGGGGCCCGTGACTAAATAATAACAGCTGCACAGGTCGACCGATCAGGTTAAGCTACGCTTGCCGCGGTTGGTCTGTGGATGGGTGACCATCTTTACATACCGTGACCCCTCCGTGCCTCGGAAAGCACGTTAAGCCGTTGGTCCCGGCTGCTATTCGTGGATCTTTGACAGTCGTTACGGGTAGTCAGAAGCCCGAAAGTCTGACAACCAGACTTACCAAGGGATATCGCATTACCCAGTAATTGGGTTATGGAGGTCAGATAGGCAGTCGCTCCATGTAAAATACTGGTATTCAGCTGCATCCGGTTAGACTGGAAGTCGAGCCCAACATAGTTGGGAAAAGACTAGGCAGATGATACAGTGTTAACTTATTTTAAAACAAATTGAGACCTATTTATTGAGGAAAGGCTTACTACATTATAACTTATGTTTGATTTTATTACTTTGACATTTATTATTTATGATCTATTTGTACTTGAATTCTTAATTAACCGTTATTGTTTTTATTGACTTTTCTAAATGTATATTTTCATTCATCATCATCATCATCATTTCAGCCGAAAGACGTCCACTGCTGGACATAGGCCTCCCCCAAAAGGGGAGGTTTGCCATAATCGCCACGCTTGGCAGGCGGGTTGGCGATCGCAGTATGGTATGGTGGTGGAATGCATAGAGAACGCTGCTGCCCATTCTCCGGTACGCCCCTTAGTCGCCTTTTACGACACCCACGGGAAGTATGGGGTGGTGCTATTCTTTAAGTCCTGCACCACACAGACAATATTTTCATTGCAATTGTATAATATTTTTATTGCAAATGTATAATGTTATTTTTTAAATTTTCAACACAATGATTGAAGTATATTGGTATGAAATAAATTATTTATGACTAACTAATTACTTATGGCTCACACTGTCAAAATGTTATCTGGGGGCCTAAAAAGGTCATTTTGGCAGAATCATAAAAGGATAACATAATGGACAGTTAATCGTATCAAATCCCGTTAGTGAAGCATTTTTCAGTATTTTTTTTTTGTCTGTGCTTAAATACAGCAATCAATCCGATTCAATTCCAACCCTAATCTGTTTGATATACCTACTACGTAGTGCAGCGAAAAAAGAAAAACACGGACTGTCTTCGCCATATTACGACATAATGTTATCCTTTTATGATCCTGCCAAACCTTTTTAGGCCCCCTGATCTCAAGTAGAGCCAAGCTTCTAACTCTACACGCCCTAACTCTACAAGCCCTAACTTCACAGACTCTATAGTTGCCGGCACGTAACTTGGCAAGAGTTTTTGTAGTGGGGGAAGTTTGCGCACGCACAATTTCATACATTTTTATATGCGCGAACTTCCCCCACTACGAAAATCTCTTGCCAAGTTACGTGCCGGTAATTGTACACGTTAGTCAAAATATGAGGCTTGCCCGTTTCGTTACTACAAGAACTATTGTATAATAGAAAAGTAATGAACAGTGAATACATTTTTCACCTTACACCCATATGATGGTAGCGAAACGGCCAAACCAGGCCCCTCTTTCTCACTGGGCACTCTGGGCAAGTGCCCAAGGCCCCGCGATCGACGGGGCCCCAGCCTGCCCTAATAAAAATCATTATTTTCGGCCGCCGTTCCATTCTACGCATTATTAGTACCGAATCAATGACAAAATAATTGATTTGCATTGCGAATTTTAAGCATCAACATGTGAATGCTAAGAGTTACTTTTACAAATCATAATTATTACAATTATCATGTGATTGTAAAGAAACAAAAACAAGTGTTGAATAATTTTAGACTTTTGCTTATCTATTTTTATCTTCACAGGGGCCCATAATTTTAGAATTTTGATTTTCTACACAGGGCCCCGTGATCTTTATGTGACCAGGGGCCCTAGTCGCTATTTTTATAAATTCGTCATTCCAACACGATTCCACCATCATCCCATTGTCATTTTGCCAAAAGTTCGTAATCTGCTAAATTCATAATGGTTGATCATTGGTCGGTCAATGGCACAGAAATTATACGATACTCGTAACGAATTAAAAGCAATGACTGCACAATGACGTTCTAATGGTAGGTCACTGATCAAAGGAACTGTCAAAAATTTTGCAGTATAGGTACCGCGTAAGTCAGTAATTCATTTGTCATTATGTACGAGATTACCATTCTATGCCATTTCTTTCAATGGAGTGTCAGTGGTTGACCATTGGAAAGTCATAATGACGCCATTATATTAGTAGATTACCAAACTTGTCAAAATCAACAATTATGAAATCAATGATAGACCATTCTGACACTACTGTAATAGCAGACTTGAGGCCCAGTCCTCTATTTTACCTGTAACGTTAAAAACTTTTCTAATCCCGTGAGAGAGACCTTGAAATCGATGTTACTCGAATAAACTCCCGGACCCGATCTCACTTTACTTGCATAATAATTTTATTCTAATTGTAACAACTCTATTGTATCCGAACTAATTCTTTATACCTACACCATTGTAGTAAGTATGTGAAAATCGGTGTCTTTTACATGTAATGGAACTTTTAATGGAGTAAAGGTTTAATTACTCAAGATAGTCAAGATATTACTCAATCTTGCCATAGGAAAAAGGAAAAGATGCTATCAGCACCTAATTGCTTCGACTGGGTCCATTCACAGACATAAATCTCACATGAAGAAACACCCATCCTATGCCTAGATCATCTTCTTCCGGCAATTTTTGCGACGCGGGCGCTTTTTTTACATATAAGAGGCTTTTCGTCGTTTGGACTAAAAAAAAAAATAAAAAAAGTAATTTAAAAAATAAAAAAACCCGACTGCGAAACTGAATAGCTACAAACAAGCCCATTTTAAATTAAATAAAAGTTGGAAGCAGGCGGGACCCATTTGAATTTGAAAATATAATAAAAATGGTATGGGTCCCGCCTGCTTCCAACATTTATTTAATTTAAAATGGGCTTGTTTGTAGCTATTCAGTTTCGCAGTCGGGTTTTTTTATTTTTTAAATTACTTTTTTTATTTCCAGCTTTTTAGTTTACAATTAATGTGAAAGATTTCGCAAACGATTTAGTTCTTGGTACGTGTTTTTTACGATTTGTCACTTCGAATTACTTTTAACTATATAAGGTAAAAATCAGAATGATTGTATGTACCTACATATTAGTATGGTTTTTACTGTGAAAAGAAAGTTTTTAGACGTATTTTCATGTTTCAACGCACTATCTATACATATAAATAAAATATCAATAATAGAATATCATATATTTTTCTGGTTTTGTTTACTGTAGTCGATCATATACTTTTATTGCTTCTAAAACTTGCGTTTTTTTTGCGTTTAGGTCCTGTTATCCTTATCCTTTATGTTAGCTCACCGCCCGATCAGGACCAGGCCCGTGCCGGACGGCGCGTACGTGTTCCACGCGCGCCTCAAAGAGATGTCAGCATCGAGGAGGGGCCCCTTAGGGCCGAAGCCTGCCGGGTCAGCGGGATTGTCCGAAAGGGTTACCGCTGGCCCGGAACATAAAGGGCTAAGGAAGGAACACGGGTGGGTTTTAGTCAGTAAGAGTCTGACACTCCCTTCCGCTCCACCCAGAGCGGGAGGAGTCATTTGATGATTTCCAATCCTCAAAAAAAAAAAAAAAAAAAAGGTCCTGTTATCCCCTTAACAAATGCTGGGTATTCCATACAAGCAATCATCCCCTACATATCACCCCCTACAAAATTATTATAAGGACAAAAAATATCCTATATCCTGCCCCAGGATGCCATCTATCTCCATGCAAAATTTTGTTGAAATCCGTTCAGTGGTTTAGGCGTGAAAAGGTAACACATACAGATAGACAGAGTTACTTTTGAATTTATAATATTAGTATGGATGGTTCTGATCTTTCAAAATGATTTAGATTGTGATTGATAGTGTGTTGGGGTTGTGGCTAAGTAATAACAGCCGCAGGTCGATCGTTCAGGTTAAGCTACGCTTGCCGCGATTGGTCCGTGGATGGGTGACCATCTTCTCATACCAAGATCCCTCCGTGTCTCAGAAAGCACGTTAAGCCGTTGGTCCCGGCTGTCATTCGAGGATCTTTGACAGTCGTTACGGGCAGTCAGTAGCCCGAAAGTCTGCCAACCAGTCTTACCAAGGGGTATCGTATTACCCAATAACTGGGTTGTGGAGGTCAGCTAGGCCGACGCTACAAGTAAAATACTGGTATTCAGCTAGAATTTTTTCAGATTTTTCTCTTTGCAAACTTCGGAGATAAGGGGGCACGGTATTTTTTTTTTACATTTTTCATCAAAAGTCGAAAACTATACGGCCTAACAAATAGAAAAAATGTTTGAGAATGAACTGCGCTTTTTCATTTGATACCCCACATGGCCTAATTGTCCCACTTCGAATTTTTCAGAAGCTTTCAGCTTTCAGACCCTGCTGAAAAAAAAAATCCTTTTTATTTGCATAAAAGTTGGGCAAACATCATCTAAAACTATTCCAAATGTCAAGTTGATACCATTAATAGTTCTTGAGATATTGCTCTTTGCTCATGCTCTTTGAAAAGGTTTCGTAGCCTTTTGCATGAGACACTTGAACTCTTAGACTAATTGTTTATTGTAGTTGTCTTAAAAATACTGTTTTGTTTTTTTTTTCATTTTATTGTTTTTATAAATTAGCGTAACTGTCATGCATGAACAGTTCACCTCCTAGTGATTAAGGTTTTATTTATTAATGGTAATCTGTGAACAGCGCTGTGGGTTACATTATTACTTATGTAATTTATGTTTTTTCTGTTTATAATATTGCATAATGTAGCTGTTTGTTGTTCCTATTTAATAAAATAAAATAAAATAAAATATCCAGTTGTGACAGTCGGTTTTACCATTTTGGTAAAACGGAAACCTTATGGTGAGACTCAGTCTGTCTGTCTGTCTGTCTGGAGACTCGCACAGACCAGAGAAGCATGGCATAAAATGGCAGTGGTGTGTACCCAGCAGTGTGTCGAGCAAGGCTGCCGAAGATGACGATGATGAAGACGATTGAAGCCATCAGTACAAATAAGGTAAGAAGTAGGGGTGTGTAACTCTTTACAGAACCGACTCACTGATCCGGATCATTGAAGTGATTCAAAAGATTGGTTCAGTAACAACGTTTCAAATGCATCATTTGGATCTGAAATATTACTTTGCTCTGTGCTCATTCCGCGCGACGCGTCACTCTCGAGGCGACTGAGCAGTGTGCGAGCAAGAGAGGGAGACTGAGATATACTGAGTTACTTAACTATGGACTCGCGAGTCGCGAGTGAGCGGGCGACATAATTACAATCTGTACAAGTCAGAAAGAGATACCAAAATTAAATGAGATGTGTATCACTCATACTCTCATAGATTTTGATTCTGTTTTTTATATCCTTTGAACCGATGGTCCAAATGAGCCAAATGAAACATATCAGTGTTTCGGATCATTTCAGTGATCGAGATGCAAATGTTCCAATCGCAAAAATGATACACTTTGCCCACCTCTAGTAAGAAGACGCCAGCACATCAAGCTACCGCAATCAGTCAAATTTCTTTAACAGATTTTCAACTTTATCGCCAAAGCATAAAGTTCAAAGTTGATTGGGAAAATTTGACAGTTTCTGTGCTGGAATCTGTGCTTACTGTCAGAAACGGCTATAACATATAATTTTCTCTCTATCATTACGAATGGGTGCCTAATTACCCGAATCAGTCCATTTGACGGTCGCCACGCAATACAATTTCCTAACTACATTAGTAGAAATGAATTCATCTTATTGCAATCGTTAATAATGCTCTCACGCACTATTATTACTGTTATTATTTTTTCTGCAATAATAATAATCGTATGTTAGATGCTGTTTAGGATAGTTAGAGTTACATACATACATCTGCCCTGCCTTTTCCTAAATATGTTGGGGTCGGCTTCCGGTCTAACTAGAGGTCAGTGGGAAATAGCAGTATATTACATGGAGCGACCGCCTATCTGACCTCTACAGCCCAGGTACTGGGTAGGTAACACAATACCTCTTGGTAAGACTGGTTGTCAGGATTTCGGGCTTCTGACGACCCGTAACGACTGTCAAAGATACACGAATGACATCCAGGTCCAACGGCTTAACGTGTTTTCCGAGGCACGGAGGGGGCTTGGTTTGTAAGATGGTCACCCATCCATGGAACAACCGCGGTAAGCGTGGCTTAACCTGATTGATCGCGGCTTGTAACCCATAGTTAGGATTAGGTACCATTTCGCAGTATAAAAAGTCCTGACAAAATCCGGATATCAAAAAGTTCGGAAATTTTACTTTCTTTATTTTTACAGTGCTCGTCATCATTCTCCTGCCCTTAGCTTGATGTGTTTGCATCTGTACAAAAGGAAAAAAATTAAATTAAAAATTTAAAAAACCCCCGACACAAAAAAATAATAAAATGAAATGTAAGTAATTGGAAAAGATTCAAATAATTTAAAAACTCCCAACTTAAAGAATCTAGGTAACGAGACTAAAACAGATAAATTCATATGGCAGTCGGGGGACCTCTTATACATAGAAGGTGTTCCACAGAACGGTCCCCCGACTTCCATATGAATTTATCTGTTTTAGTCTCGTTACCTAGATTCTTTAAGTTGGGGGTTTTTAAATTATTTGAATCTTTTCCAATTACTTACATTTCATTTTATTATTTTTTTGTGTCGGGGGTTTTTTAAATTTTTAATTTAATTTTTATTTCATGCTTTTTGTAGGGACTCCTTAATTTTTGTATTTCATTTCTTTTATTTTCTTGCGGTTTAAGATTCAGGTAATTTGGTGTTTAATCAGGTTTTTATCCGTCAAAAAATAATTATTAATTTATAGTTGAAGAATAATTTTGACTAAACAGACTTTTTTGTTTTATTATATCCTTTTTGTAGTTCTTCCTTTAGTTATTCAACTTTCGTACAAGTATTTCATAGCTATTAGATATCCTAGGTATTTCAGATCTAGTTTATAAAATGGGACTGCGACACTATCTGATGTAGAAATACCTACGCTTTTTAAGTAGGATAATTCCATTCGTAAAAAAAATAGTCAAACTCAGTGGTCGTAGTAGTCATCACTCCACTTTCCTCATCATTCTAGAAGAGCATTGATCGGACAAAAAAATATTTTCAAGTTTTTAGTTTTCATTTCATTAGTTAATATTCCTCATTCCCTTTCAATATAGTGTACATTATTCTACTTGTCAAGCCCTTGCATTTGATAGGTACCTATATTGTTGTGTTGTGAAAAAGAAATATAATTTGCCATTTTGTGGTGGCGGCCTTCTTGGATTTGAAATTTGTAATAGCGTATAGTATTCTACTAGTCAAGCCCTTTCATTTGATACCCATATTGAGGGAGTTGTGAAAATAAAACGTAATTAGCCACTTTGTGGTGGCGGCCATCTTGAATTTGAAATTTATCATAGTGCATAGTATTCTACTATTCAAGCCCTTTCATTTGACACCCATATTGATTGAGTTGTGAAAAAATATGTAATCCGCCATTTTGTGGCGGCGGCCATCTTGGACCGATTTTCATCAAACATAGCTAAGAACACTCCCGACTAATTCACCTTTCAAACAAAAAAAAACAAAATCAATATCGGTTCATCCGTTCGAGAGCTACGATGCCACAGACAGACACACACACACACACACACACACACACACACACACACACACACACACACACACACACACAGACACGTCAAACTTATAACACCCCGTCGTTTTTGCGTCGGGGGTTAAAAATAAAACAACACACATTATACAACGTTATTTTTAGTATATACTTAATATGCGAAACCTGAATATAGTTTGTTCAGAATAATTAAGTAACTGAATCGATTCCAATAATTTTTACCCCATGTAATATTTTGTCACAAAATATTTAAAAAACTGGCCAAGTGCGAGTCGGACTCGCACACGAAGGGTTCCGTACCACAACGCAAAAACACCGAAAAAAACATGTTTGTTCTATGGGAGCCCCCTTAAATATTTAATTTATTTTAATTTTATTATTTACTAGCTTCCGCCCGCGACTCCGTCCGCGCGGATGTCGGTCTTCGCGTGGATGGTTTATTTCTCCATTTTGAGTAACTCTGACAATGACATCTTATAAATATCTATTGGACCCAAATACGGCTAAGCCTATAATAATTAAGGAGATCCCTCTATTGAGCTACTGCTGTTGAGCTCGCGTTCTGTAGTAAGTTTTTTTTCAATATTAATTCCGACCTTGATAAGTAGCATGTAGCAGTAAATTACTGACAGTGACGAAAAGTTTGCAATAATAAAAAAGTGATCGTGACAATGCGACAGAAAGTTAATTGAGAGCTTCAGCATACACAACATTGTTAAAATGAGCTCGTCCGGAATATGAACATGAAGATTTCTTGGACTGCTCACACGGGAAAGAGCTACGTATAGTTGCCCGTGTGAAAAACAACTCGCGGTAAGATCTACGCCAGCAACTCCTAGGGTCTGACCTTGAGCCTTATTTATTGTCATGGCGTAACATAAAGCTACAGGAAACTGTATTCTCTTAAATTGTGAAAATTATCCACTACGGGTAATGCAACGTGTGTTCGCGGTTCTACAGAACAACGACTATGAATAAAACCGAAAAATAAGATTTTTTTTTCTACGTATTTTTCCAGGATAAAAAGTATCCTATTTTATGCCCAGGATAATAAGGTATAATTATACCAAGTTTCATCGAAATCGAACCGTTAGTTTTCACGTGATGCCTGCATATACAGACAGACAGACAGACAGACAGACAAAAATTTTTTTAATCACATATTTGGGTTTGGTATCGATCCAGCAACACCCCCCGCTATTTATTTTTTCAATATTTTCAATGTACAGAATTGACCCTTCTACAGATTTATTATATGTATAGATTATTAAAGTTAAAATACAACTGAGTATTTTGTGAATATTTCAAGTGCCTACCTGTTGCCATTTTTGATATAGAGCAAAAAAGGGCAAAAAAATTGCGTTTGTCGTATGGGAGCCCCCCTTAAATATTTATTTTATTTTGTTTTTAGTATTTGTTGTTATAGCGGCAACAGAAATACATAATTTGTGAAAATTTCAACTGTCTAGCTATCGCGGTTCTTGAGATACAGCCTGGTGACAGACAGACAGACAGACGGACAGACGGACAGACGGACAGACGGACAGACGGACAGACAGCGAAGTCTTAGTAATAGGGTTCCGTTTTTATACGGAACCCTAAAAAGGTTAATAAGTAGTTGGATACCGAGCGACACTAAGTAGATTATCCAATATCCACGCCGAACTGTTAGGTACCTAGGTACTATTATCAATGAGCGCAAGACGGCGCGGCTCGAGCGGCGCGAGTGAGCGTGTTTTTGTACGGACAAACAGGTAACTTAACAAGCTTTAAATAACTTTGTGATTTCTCATGATACAGTTTTGAAATTTTGTACATAGAATCTTTACATAAAAATACTAGACACGTGTTTTGGGTTTCGCATATATACCTACTAAAGATAATGTATAACAATCATGCGTGCAGTCCCAGAAAGGTTAGGCAGAGGTGTATATTAGTATACAACCACATTTCGCCAGTTATATAGTCCCATGTCCCATGGAGGTGAATCAGACTTCGGGCTACAACACAACAATTTCTTATTAGAAAAACTCGAAAGTACCTACCTACTCGAGTTTTCCGTAGAATATGTCTTTTATCCACTGACCTCTGTTAAACAATACAGGGCCTCAAGTCTGCTATTACAATAGTGTCAGAATGGTCTATCATTGATTTCATAATTGTTGATTTTGATAAGTTTGGTAATCTACTAATTAAATATAATGGCGTCATTATGACTTTCCAATGGTCAACCACTGACACTCCATTGAAAAAAAAGGCATAGAATGGTAATCTCGTACATAATGAAAAATGAATTACTGACTTACGCGGTAATCTGCAAAAATTTTAACAGTTCCTTTGATAAGTGACCTACCATTAGAACGTCATGCGTCATTGTGCAGTCATTGCTTTTAATTCGTTACGAGTATCGTATAATTTCTGTGCCATTGACCGACCAATGATCAAACCATTATGAATTTAGCAGATTACGAACTTGTAGCAAAATGACAATGGGATGGTGGTGGAATCGTGTCGGAATGACGAATTTACAAAAATAGCAGACTAGGGCCCCAGGTCAGCAGTAGCGGCACTATAGGGGCGGTGCGAGAGCGGTGCGACGGCACAGGCCGCCGCCGCCGCCACCGTCATGGGAGAGGCGCTGACGGTGGACAGTCAAACAGGCACCAGTCATTGATGATAGTATTTATTTATTATTTTATTTATTTATTTATTCATAAAACAATTCGCATTGTGTTTGAAATTATGTAGAACATTAACTAATATTTTACAGCTACAAACAATAAATTATGAATATCAAACAGTAAATTTCACTAAAAATAATCAATAACATTTAATAAATATTATGTCAAAAATAGTAATTATATTAATTATTGTAAATATTAACATGTCAAATACTTATAAACCTATTCTCTAAAATGTAAAAAATCTAACAATGTCTTGAATATATGTACATATATTTAATGTCAAAAAGGTAAATTACTAAATATAAAAACTATTCACCATCATTTGTCACCAAATCAGATATAGAATATAAACATTTATTCATATAACATAGTAACTTACTATAAAGTCCAACGTCCACAAGCAAGCAAGCAACTATATGAACATGGTTCAGTGGGTCGTATTAACATGACATAACAACACACCATAACAACTATATGTCCATCATAGGAATATGGTACATAGATGCCCCCCTCGTTAAGATTTTGAACCACCTAAAAAAAAAACTAGGGGCGCCGCTTCAGGTCAGTGCTTATTTAACCAAATGTACGAGTACTTAGTACTTACATACTAATTCCATGGTAGATCCACATTAAATCAGTTGTCTATACTCGATAATAGAGCACAACACAAAACAATCATGGCGGACATCTCTCCTCCAAGGACCCATAGAGCACGTTCGAATTTGGAACAACAAAGCACACGAAGAAAATTTCGTCATCATGAATAATGTTTTTTTTTTTAAAGATGCCAGATAACTGCGTATGGAGCCAATAAATATTCATTTTGTAATGTTTTTTTGAACTATTTTGGAACTAATATTAATGGATTCTGCTGATCTTCGATTAGTCTGTGAACTATACCTAACTATTTATGCAAAAAAGGCTGGAGATCTACATGGTCAAATGAAAGCTATCGAGACTCGGCAAACGTGATGGATTGCGATATTTAAACATGATATAACGAAAAATATAAAAGACTAGCTTCCGCCCGCGGCTTCGCCTGCGAGGTATGTCGATAAAAAGATAAAAACGATCCTATGTCCTTCCCCGGGATGCAATCTATGTCTCTGCCAAATTTTATCGAAATCCGTTCAGTGGTTTAGGCGTGAAAAGGTAACATACAGACAGACAGACAGAGTTACTTTCGAGTTTATAATGTTACTAGCTGCGCCTCGCGGTTTCACCCGCGTAAATGTCGATCCCGTGGGAATATCGGGATAAAAAGTAGCCTATATGTTAATCCAGGGTATCAGCTACCTCCATACAAAACCTTATCAAAATTTGGCCAGCCGTATACACATAAACACACACACACACTCAGAAACTTTCGCCTTTATAATATTAGTGTGATTATGGATTACACAAAGAAAAATAGATTTTCTGAACTCAAACTTCAAGTAACAAAACTACCAGCGGTTGTTGACCCCAAAAAAAGCATCAAATCATTTTATTTTTTAAGTTTCGCTGGCTAATTTAATTTGACCCTGTATGTACAGACGCCAGCACATCAAGCTACCCGAAACTGTCAAATTTTCCCAATCAACTTTGAACCTTATGCTTTAGCGATAAAGTTGAAAATCTATTAAAGAAATTTGACAGATTGCAGCAGCTTAATGTGCTGGCATCTGTACGTAGTACAAAATTTTATAGTGATACAATTTTTTTTAGTTTGATTAAACTCCATAGAATATGTTAGACAAAGACTCCATTTAATTATTTTAATTAGACCAAAAGACTCGTAATTGATACCAATTTTGTTTTTTATTAGATGCAATTCCTTTTCCTGTCTTTATTATTTTTCTATACAATTAAATTTGAATATCAAAGACAATTAATTCTTGTTACGTACCTACATAATCTATACATATAATAAATCTGTAGAAGGGTCAATTCTGTACATTGAAAATATTGAAAAAATAAATAGCGGGGGGTGTTGCTGGATCGATACCAAACCCAAATATGTGATTAAAAAAATTTTTGTCTGTCTGTCTGTCTGTCTGTATATGCAGGCATCACGTGAAAACTAACGGTTCGATTTCGATGAAACTTGGTATAATTATACCTTATTATCCTGGGCATAAAATAGGATACTTTTTATCCTGGAAAAATACGTAGAAAAAAAAATCTTATTTTTCGGTTTTATTCATAGACGTTGTTCTGTAGAACCGCGAACACACGTTGCATTACCCGTAGTGGATAATTTTCCATTTCAATTTAAGAGAATACAGTTTCCTGTAGCTTTGTGTTACGCCATGACAATAAATAAGGCTCAAGGTCAGACCCTAGGAGTTGCTGGCGTAGATCTTACCGCGAGTTGTTTTTCACACGGGCAACTTTACGTAGCTCTTTCCCATGTGAGTAGTCTAAGAAATCTTCATGTTCATATTCCGGACGAGCTCACTAACAATGTTGTGTATGCTGAAGCTCTCAATTAACTTTCTGTCGCATAGTCACGATCACTTTTTTATTATTGCAAACTTTTCGTCACTGTCAGTAATTTACTGCTACATGCTACTTATCAAGGTCGGAATTACTATGAAAAAAATACTTACTACAGAACGCGAGCTCAACAGCAGTAGCTCAATAGAGGGATCTCCTTAATTATTATAGGCTTAGCCGTATTTGGGTCCAATAGATATTTATAAGATGTCATTGTCAGAGTTACTCAAAATGGAGAAATAAACCATCCACGCGAAGACCGACATCCGCGCGGACGGAGTCGCGGGCGGAAGCTAGTAATGAATATCTTCCTTGCATTGTGTTCTATTGACAAATAGAATACAATGCAAATACAATATTGGAGGGGCTTGTGGCTTTGTGTGGTGGTTGGTCCGTGGATGGGTGACCATCTTTACATACAAAGCACGTTAAGCTGTTGGTCCCGACTGTCATTCGTGAATCTTTGACAGTCGTTACAGGTCGCCAGTAGCCGGAAAGACTGACAACCAGTCTTACCAAGGGGTATCGTATTACCCAGTAACTGGGTTGTGGAGGTCAGTTAAGCAGTCGTCGTTTCAGCCGATAGACGTCCACTGCTGGACATAGGCCCCCAATTTTGGGGGGGGTTTGCCATAATCGCCACGCTTGGCAGGCGGGTTGGTGATCGCAGTATGGTATGATGGTGGAATAAATAGAGAACGCTGCTGCCCATTCTCCGGTAAGACCCTTAGCCGCCTTTTACGACACCCACGGGAAGTAAGGGGTAGTGCAATTCTTTAAGTCCGCCCCGGCACCACACAGACACAGTTAAGCAGTCGCTCCATGTAAAATACTGGTGCTCAGCTGCATCCGGTTAGACTGGAAGCCGACCCCAACATAGTTGGGAACAGGCTAGGCAGATGATTGTGTTCTATTGACAAATGTTTGTCTGTTTTGGGAAGATCAGCGGGGTAATTCCGTAACGCACGAAGACTTTCATTTTGATAGTTTAACAACATTCATAGCGTTGTTTGCGTTGCTGAGCAGACAATTTTTTCGAACACATGAAGCAATAGATTAGCAATATCCTTCAAAATTATTCTTGTCAAAATGATTGCGATTGATAGTGACGCAATAAGGCTGCTGGTGCTTCAGAACATGATGGTAGGTGACATATTAAATTGGGTAAAGAGCCATCACAAAGCCGTAATGAACTCATTCTGTACCTACAAAAAAATGAGCTTAAAAACTAAAACCTGACTATTGAAATGGATGAAACAAGAAAGCACTTTTCCGTGGTCGCATGTCGCTGTACTAACATACTTATAAGCTATGGTAGCATGCGACCACGGGAAGGGCCTTTCTTGTTTCATCCTTTTCAGTAGTCGGGTTTTAGTTTTTCTACCTATTTTTTATTTAATTATTTTGGGGCTTATTTCAGTAATATTTATATTTTTGAAATGTGCTAAGTAATTAAACCCTTTCATTTGATACCCAACAAAATATTTTAGGTCATGACTTTATGTCCGCTAGAGGGCGCCATATGCAATGTATTGTTTATAGCCTATAACTAGCGGACGATCAAGACGCTTCGATCTTCGCTTCGCTGCGCTTCGCTTCGGCGAAAATTTCACGCGGACGAAATCGCGGGCAGAAGCTAGTTTTTTTTTTAATAAAGTAGGAATTTTGACCTTCAATACCTTCCAAACCAGAAGAAGGAAGGACCCAAGATGGGAAGAAAAAATTAAGGGAATCTGCTTCGTTAAGCGTCTTTTTAGACCCGTTACATATTGTGGTGTTTACTTTGATCACTTATTAGATGCTTGGGACTTAGAGTAAAACCACTGAATCAGCAGTAAGTACACAACAACTCAAAGGGAACGTCTAGTCGCCACAGGGGATAGAGCAGGACTCTCTTGAGACGCTACCATTGAGTTGTGTGCTAAATTTAATAGCAACTATATCACACACATATGCCCAAGATTTTTTAAAGCTTTTGGAATCCTTCCAAACTTGGAATTTTATCTTATCATCAGCTAATAATAGCAACGTTACATCCCACATAAGTCGTGCTAGGATCTTTTAAATCTCAAAAGAGACCGTCATGACATTACGGTTTCCATAGACAGTGTTTATAGCCACAAAAACCCTGAATTACCCAATTTTTTCGTCCGATTTTTCTGGTGAACAAAAACCATATAATCACTGTTCTAAATAGAGGTAGGTAATCACAGCTATTATAATTAATAGTGGGTATACTGATCTGCGGGGTAATTAGTTCAAAAACATTAATTGCGCTATTTAAGTTGCACGCGGCTTAAATGTGCTGATCTTATTCAGTTTGGTTGGTAAAATTTGCCCTTAGTCGATGGATTTCGAAAGGGAGATTGTGATAGGGTTGGCGTCTTGATAAGCTGGTAGGTAGAGTCAGTGCCTCAGTGGCGGATTTACCAACAGACTGAGTAGGCTTGGCTTGCGGACGGCCAGCAATGGGCAGGTCGCCGTCCGGTAAGGACCAAGCCTGGGTCGGCGGCGCGTTGTGTTCCACGCGCGCCTCAAAGAGATGTCAGCAGTAACTGACGGGGTCCGCTAGGGCCGATGCCTGCCAGGGTCGCGGGTTGTTCGAAAGAGATACCGTAGCCCCTGGCACAGGCAACTGAAGGAACATAGGTGGGTTTTAGTCAGTAAAAGTCTGACACACCCTCCCACTGCGCCCAGAGTGGGAGAAGTTATTTATTAATTTCCCAAAAAAAAAAAAAGGCTGAGTAGGCTGGAGCCTAGGTGGGCAGATTTTAGGGGCGGCAAATTTGAAATTAAAAAGCTTAATAATATAATATAATATATTCGACAACTATCACACAACGCCGTCTAGTCCCAAGCTAAGCAGAGCTTGTGTTATGGGTACTAGACAACTGATAAACATACTTATATATTTCTAAATACATACATATTATAGATAAATTACACCCAGACACAGAACAAATGATCATGCTCATCACACAAACATTTGTCCTGGGTGGGAATCGAACCCACGACCTCCGGCATAGCAGTCAGGGCCACTAACCACTAGACCAACGGGCCAGTCAACTACCCCACGGGCCCCCAGCCAGAGGGGGCCCCCGGCCCGAGAGGGCCATGAGCAACGGAGGATCCTAACATAAGGACAGAAGCAGTCAGGTGTTAAATTTCGTAGGGGAAAATATGCAATGTACATACACGGGAGAAGTGCTAATAAAAAAAAACTATAACGTTGGTTGAGCTTGTTTACATTGAGGGAGGGCCCCATCCCTTGAATTTGCCACTTTATTTCTACTGCTCATCAACGACCTATTACAGCTTGGTGCAATTGGGTACGCAGAATGACAGCATAGTCGCAGAAAGATACCTGTCCAGTGCAAGAGCCAGCAGAGAGGAAACAGCTACTCTTAGGCAGGCCATGGTGGAGCGAATGAATTTGACATTAAATCTCGTTTCCCAGTGGGGCGACGATAATCTGGTAAAATTCAATGCTTTGAAAACACAGGCATGTCTTTTCACTGCGAAAAAGAGCCAGTTCCAGTTATGTCCTACTTTCCGAGGTGCATCTGTACCGGTTACCGACCGCCTACAGCTTTTAGGCATGGAGTTGACATCTGATCTCAACTTCGGCTCAACCATCGAATCAAAAGCTCAGACTGCAGCCAAGAAGCTGGGCATCCTAAATAAGGTGAGGCGATACTTCACATCAGGACAGCTTTTAAGTCTGTACAAAGCACAGGTCCATTCCTGTATGGCGTATTGCAGCCACTTGTGGGAAGGCTCAGCAAAATACCATCTTGCTGCACTTGACTCGGTGGAACGCAGAGCTAAAAGGCTTATAGGCGACGAAACGTTAGTAGCTACGCTTCACAGCCTAGCTCATCGGCGTAATGTTGCTCGCCTGTCGGTCTTCTACAGACTGTACTTCGGAGAGTGTGCGCAGGAGCTCCACGACCTGATCCCACCATCGCCCTTTTACCACCGGACAACCAGACGTACTGCAGCGTACCGTCCGCACTTGGTTGATATCCCCACGAGTCGTATTCAGCGCTATTCCTCCACTTTTATTATGCGCACAGCCAAAGTGTGGAAGTCTCTGCCGGCATCGGTGTTCCCTCCCACATCCTATCGCTTACCATCAGGCGTGATCGGGGTCAAGAGCGGGCCCATTTAATAATAACAAAAAAAAAAAAATAAAAAAAAAAAACGGGTCCAAAACGGTATATTTACGCCACTGTAGGGACGGCACAATTTGAATAGCCTACTGGCTGCCAATGTGTAAATCCGCTACTGGGTAGAGTAGAGCATACCAGCCGGTCGATTCTGTAAAAATCTCACCGTGAAAACAGGTTAAGGTGCAGTGAGTTTGTTGTGTGCGGCATGTCCTAGAACCAAAAATTCGAAGACATGTGACATCCACCAACCCGCACTGGGCCCGCGTGGTGGATTACGGCCCACTCCCTCTCACCGAGAGGAGGCCTGTGTCCCAGCAGTGGGAACATTATAGGCTGATTATGTATGTATGTTATGTGAGTTTGTTTTTGCTAGGAATTGACACTATTGACAGCTCACTCCACGCTCGCTTAACCTAAGTTTTCACGGTGAGATTTTTACAGAATAGCACCGCTGTACCCTAATTTCGTAAAATACTATCATCAATCACATTCTGTATCATTTTGAAGGACATTACTTCATAGGTTCGAAATTTTTTTCTGCTCAACATCGTAATTAACGCAATAATTGTTGTTGCATTGTCAAAATGAAAGCGATTGCAAATATCCTTCAGGACCCCATGCAGTAGCGCTTACGACCACTAAACAAACAACGCAGTCAACAACATCTGTATTTTTATAAGCCACGCACGTTGATATTGCGACTGGCGGCCATCTTACTGACGTAGTCGAACTGTCAGTACCGTTCAGCGCTTACGTGTATGTGCGGTGTATGACGACAAAATGACGTCAGAAAGCTGTTATTGTGACAAGGTTCCATCGCAATATCAACGTGCGGGGCTTATAATTTCACTGACCGGCTGGTCGACGCTTCACGTGACCAGAGGGCTGGCTCGTTCTTTGCCCAAAGAATTAGCATTGCTATTCAATGTGGCAATGCTGCCAGTCTTCTGGGCACGTTTCCGGGTGACAGTGATGCGGACGAGTACTTCGACGCCTAAGTGTCCTTTGTTTTTGTATTTATTTGTATAGTAAGTTAGTTAGAATCAATTGTAACCAGACTTGCGCAGCGACTCACATGGGCTGCAGTCATTTAATTTAGTAACTAGTGTAAATAGTTTGTATTAGTTTAGATAAATACAATTTTACTCCCACATCCATCACATTCGAAGTACTTACTGTCAGCCCGTTCACAGCTATTGTATCACTGACAGCAGCAACCTAACAGCAACCTTATTGTTGCGAGAATAAAGATCACAATGGTTTTGACAGACTTGCCAGTGGCAGCAACCCAAAGCAACCTTATTAGGGTTAGAATAAAGATCACTGTAATTTGGACAGTGATGAAGTGGCTGTAGGCAGTCAAGGAGTGGTTGAAATGGTAAGCAGGCACTCCCAAACAAACGAAGATCGTAATTATGCTATCATATCATACATGATCAATACTTCACTTGAGGTTTATTTGACAGTGAGTGACAGGTATCGTCCACGACGACGGAATATGCTATGCGCAACAGTAGATTTCGATACCAAGACTTTCGTACGAGCGTACAGTCAACAGCAAAAGTAGATGATCAAAATCAGAAATTCAATACCTACTAATGAACGGAGTTCGCGTTAGAACTGTGTGGCGTGGAAGTGGTTCAAACCACTCAACGCCACATCAACGCCACACAGAAATCACTTCGACGCCACACAGTTCTGACGCGAATTCCGTTCATTAGTATTGAATTTCTGATTTTGATCATCTACTTTTGCTGTTGACTGTATCATTCAAACAGTTTTTCGAATCAGCGTATTCGCGACAACGTCATTCGATATACTAGCGATTTTCGACATAATGTGTTTTCGAACTGGGGTATCTAACACGCTTTTATTAGGTCGACCTGTATGTAACTAACTATGTAATGGAATCTAAGGTAACTAATTTAACCATCTTCCAAGGGTCGTAGCCTAATGAAAATTGGCAGCTGTATGTAGTTCTGATGACAATACAATAATATGGTACTGTCAAACTGATCTGATGATGGAGCCGGAAGATATGAACTGGAACTTCATGATTGAAAATCGTAGCATAGCTGTTTTGGATCTCTTAGAAAAGTCTTGTAAGTACCTAATGAATTTTGAACACGATCAGGTTTCAAGGTTATAACAAACCTATTATACATGTATATTGAATAGTGTAAATATTGACATAGGTGCATGTATAAAATGTATATAGACCTGTACATGGGGAGTGTAAATAGAACACTTATAAAAGCGTGTTTTTCTAGTGTTTTTTAAACTATTAATTTATTTTCGAAATAGCGTGTGTCGCAATAACGTCATTCGAATCTTCATATATCACTTCCGCCACGACTTACGAGTATTTAATTTCATCACTGCAGCTGGAACACAGGCGTCCTCTTTCCACCAGGCAGACCCAGTGCAGGTTGGTAGATATCACATGTCTTTGAGCTTCCATTCTAGGACATGCCGGTTTCCTCACGATGTTTTCCTTACCGTTCTGAGAGCAGTGGTGGTGAAATTATTTATACAAAATAAAGCGCCTGTCTAGGTTCGAACCCACGAACCCCACCACCTACAACTCATTAGTCAGGGCCGTCGGAAATAATCATTCAAAAATCTGAAGTATCTATCTGCATAACGTTCTCAAATCGCCCCACACATTATTAACACACGAAATAATAATAGCCTCCTATTGCATAAGAAACCATAGAGTACAAACACAGTAAGTACCACAGAGCCTCATAGAGCTATCAAATCCTGACAGACGCGGCCTTGCTTTCTTCAATAATAAGCAGATACATCTCATTACATCAATCTCGTCAAATGTATATAAAAACAATAAACAAAACGCTTATTGTATGTCTTTGAAGGCGGTGCAGGTTATAAGCGTAAAGCGTTATAAGCGTAAAACTTTTTTTTTTTAATTTTGGTCCTCTGGGGTAATTGCGTAACACCAACAGTAGTAGCAATGGCTTTCATTTTGACAGTTCAACAGCATTCTCTATTTCTTAATTTTTTTTTACCGACTTAAAAAAAAGGAGGTTATCATTTCGACACGTATGTATGTAATATTATTGGAATTGAATTATATTCATGACAATCTATTAGGGCTTCCAAACAAATATACAAAATTTTATACATATATGTATGTATGTATGTTTGTCCACGCATTTCTCCGCAACTCGGATCGTGACCATTTTTTTTATTGGCTTACATTTACTTCAACCACAGAAATCTATTAAGATTTCTGTGACTTCAACTTAGAGAACAGTGCAGGTTTCATCAAAATCGTTTCAGTAATTTCCAAGATATGGACTAATACGTGTAAGTGTGACGGCCTGACTTATTGACACGAGCTACGGGTGTAGTGGTCAAAGGGAAAACATCTGAAAACCTTGGTCAAATTCTAGTGCAATATTTACAACAAAACTATTACCTATTTATTACATAAAACAAATACTCCAGTTTTTACTTAAAACTAATAAAAATTACGAAATAAAAAGTTATTTTAAAAAATTAAACCCGACTTCAAAAATTTCGGAAGTCGGTAGCAAAAAATTTAAAATTAAAAGTCGGTTAAATTTTTAAAAATTACTTTTTAATAACCAACTTAAGTCATGTATGTGTAGTCGTCGTGTGTACCTAATAATGGTACAACTGACCGAAGTTCCCGCTATCGCCTCCGCCTGTAGCTTGCATCGCCTATGGAAGACACCGGACACACAATCAGACCATAATTGCGATAAACTGACCTTGCTCTAAATCCCGTAACGTATTTATTTCTTAGTTTCATAGATTAGACGAGCTGTAAAGAAGTGGCAGAAGGCATATTACTATTGGATATTTATCCATTTATTTCAGGCATCAAGGCAAAAAAACTGACCAAGTGCGAGTCGGGCTCGCACCCGAAGGGTTCCGTACCACAAGGCAAAAACGCCGAAAAAAACACGTTTGTTGTATGGGAGCCCCCCTTAAAAAAATATTTTATTCTGTTTTTAGTATTTGTTGTTATAGCGGCAACAGAAAAACATAATTTATGGAAAAAAACTGTCTAGCTATTGCGGTTCTTGAGATACATCCTGGTGACAGACAGACGGACGGACGGACGGACGGACGGACAGACAGCGAAGTCTTAGTCCCGTCCCCGTTTTTACCCTTTGGGTACGGAACCCTAAAAATGAAGGAAAAAAATAAGTAAGTAGTAAAGTTATTTGTATTGTATAAATACATACAATACAATATTGATATATGTATGTATACCTAACTTAAAGATACTATAAATACATACAACATTAATATTATATGCAGAATACAAAAATATAATAATAAAATATAATTTATAGAATATGCAGATGATAATATGCTGGGTCAAATTAACTTAGCTAGCGAAACTACAGACGTGATGGGTTGTGTTTGAAAGACTAACTTTCGCCCACGGCTTCGTCTGTGTGAAGGTCGGAAATCACCCCACGGGAATGTACAGACGCCAGCACATGAAGCTACCCGAAACTGTCAAATTTTCCCAATCAACCTTGAACCTTATGCTTTAGCAATAAAGTTGAAAATCTATTAAAGAAATTTGACAGATTGTAGTAGCTTGATGTGCTGGCGTCTGTCCTCTTTTTTTACTTTTACTGTCCCACTGCTGAGCAAAGGTCTTCCCTACAGATTTCCACTCTTCCCTGTGTTGCCTTCTTGATTCGGTCATCATCATCATCATCATTTCAGCCGAAATACCTCCACTGCTGGACATAGGCCTCCCCCAAGCACCTCCAATCTACCGGTTCTGCGCTTCTCGCATCCAACGATTCCTGCGGCCTTCACAAGGTTGTCGGACCACCAACGCTATCTCTTCCGGTACGCGGTCGCCACTCCAAAACCTTTCCTCGCCATCGGCCATCTGTTCTTCTTTGGTCAATCTCCTATAAACTCCCCTAAGTCTTCGCGCCAACGTTTTCTAGGCTTCGCTCGTTGCACGGCATATATTTCCAGTATTGGCTGAGCTCACATTATATGTATAGGCTTTTCGTACAACGATAAAGTCAACTTATACTGGAAATGCATAGCTTGATATGCGGTCGCTAGGCGTGCGTACTAGGTAACGAGGTAGGAAGTATCCTTTGGGACAGATCATGGACCTCCCATGTGCCAAATTGACGTAAAATTAATAAAATAAAAAAAGTACAATTAATTAATTGTAAAATTAATACGTTTCGCCATACAACGTGGTAATACCGCCAGTCTCTTGGGTACATTACCAGTCCACAGCGATGCAGATGAGTTTTTCGACGCCATTTTCTAGTTTCTGTGTAGTTTTAGTTAAGTTAGAATTTTATTTTGTTATTTTACCTGTCTAAATAAATTGTAAAATTAGTAATTGATATTGGGCACCCCCATATATGGCACCTGCGTGAATGTGCCGCTGTGTGTCAGGTGTTCTCAAGTGTCAATGTGTACTTAAGCGAGTGCCCAATATGGAATACTTCGCCAAATTTCATCGAAATCCACATAATCAGCCTGTAATGTTCCCACTGCTGGGATACAGGCCTCCTCTCATCGAGAGAGTGGGCTGTAAGCCCACTCTCTCGATGATGTGGCCAAGCGGGTCCAGTGCGGGTTGGTAGATGTCACATGTCTTCGAATTTTCGGTCCTAGGACATGCCGGTTTCCTCACGATGTTTTCCTTTACCGTTTTGAGAGTGTGATGAAATAATTTACAGTACACAAAGTAACGCACCTGACTAAATTAAAGATATACAAGGTTTCTTTTCAAAGACCATCCATATTTTTTAGATTTTTTTTTCGTGATTTCAGAGTTGGTCCCATAGTGAAAGTTGTTTACATTCATGGGTAGAACACCATGTAAAAATTTGGATGGTCTTTGAAAAGTAACCCTGTAACCCGTAAGTCGCGGCCGACACCTACCGCTGGGCCACCACACTGCGGGGTAATTGCGCATATGCAAACTTCGGAAATAAGGGGGGGGGGACGGTATTTTCTTCTTCATCAAAAGTCGAAAACTATGCGGCCTAAAAAAAAAAGAAAAAGTGTTTGAGAATGTGCAAACTGCGCTCTTTCATATGATACCCCACATGCTCTAGTCGCCCCACTTCGAATTTTTCAAACCCCCTTTCAGTCCCTGTTCCAAAAAAATATATTTCTTTCTTAATTTCAAAATAGTAAGGCAAGCGTCTGCGTCATCTAAAACTATTCCAAATTTCAAGTTGATGGCATTAGTAGTTCTTGAGATATCCATCTCTGGACAGACAGACTGAGTCGCACCATAAGGGTTCCTTTCTACCATTTTCGTACGGAACCCTATTTTTTTTTTTAGCTTGCGCTGTCCCTCTCTTGGGCAAAGGCGTTCCTCCACTCCTTCCATCTTTCGCGAGCCCGCGCGTCCTCCTTCCAGTATTGATGGAACCTATCCAGCTCGTCCCGCCATCTCCAACATGGTCTGCCGCGACCCCGCCTCACTGTCTCAGGGCACCAATTCTGCGCTATTCGGGCCCACAGTTTGTCCGGCATGCGGCAGACATGTCCTGCCCAGTCCCATTTAAGTTCAGCAGCCTTTTGAGCCACGTCAGCTATCTTTGTTTTAGATACCTAAATTGGAACCTTGCTTGCTACTGAAAGGTAACACAGAGTTAAAACTTTTAATTCCCTTGTAAAAAAACTTTTTAGAGTAAGTTTAGGTACCTAGGTAAAAATCTTCTGTCCTATCTACAAACACAAGTTCTTTGGACCCAAAGACACAGTAATAATAAAACGCATGGTGTTTTCCGATCTGGACCACTTCGGTTGTGGGTGGTCGAGCTTTTGTTGTTACTCGTACTTACCGCCATGTTGCAATTGAGATGTAGCCTTATTGTTCTTGTTGGTTTTTAATAGCCGCCATCTTGAACTTCGGAAGGTCGCAGGTTTGAAAGCAAGGAGGTTGCCTCATCAGTTGGTGTAGTCGGTCATGAATGATACTTAATAACTAGGTAGGTATTTAAAACTATATCAGTTTTATATACCTAGTTATTAAGTATCATTCATCGACCAGGGGGCCTTAAAAGGCCACTTTGGCAGAATCATAAAAGTATAACATTAAGTATGTCATCATCTGCCTAGCCTTTACCCAACTATGTTGGAGTCGGCTTCCAGTCTAACCGGATGCAGCTGAATACCAGTATTTTACATGGAGCGACTGCCTATCTGACCTCCACAACCCAGTAACTGGGCAATACGATACCCCTTGGTAAGACTAGTTGTCAGACTTTCGGGCTTCTGACTAACGACTAACAAACATAGGTAACGACTGTCAAAGATCCACGAATGACAGCCGGGACCAACGGTTTAACGTGCTTTCCGAAGCACGGAGGAGTCACGGTATGTAAAATACGGCCGTTATCATTTAGCCACGGGCCCCTCTAACATTAAGTATGTATGAATCGTAATATGGCGAAGACAATCCTTGTTTTTTTTTTATTCGCTGCACTACGCAGGTATAATCGAAGAGATTGGGATTGGATTTGGATTGGATTGATTGGTATTTTAGCACAGACAACATAAAAATTACCTACTGAAAAATCCTTCACCCAATGGGATTTGATACAGTTAAAACTGTCTATTATGATCCTTAGTGTTATTCTTTTATGATTCTGCCAAAGTGGCCTTTTTAGGCCCCCTGTAATTTTTACAAGCTTCTGCTCGTGATTTCGTTCGCGTGAAGTTTATTGTTTCCCCGGCATCACTTGCCCTCACCTACCTAAGTACTTCGTTTCCGCTTATTGTGGTTTCTGGCTTTTGCTCGCCTCCTTAGGGTCTTAGCGTGATGTTAATATGCCTTTCCTCAAGAATTGGACAAGGTATCAAATGCAAAAATATTTTTTTCAAATCCGACTCGTTCGTTTAAGAAATTAGCGGGCTCAAATAAACAAACTAGGTAACTCTTCAGATTTATAATTAGTAAGTAGGTACAACGCGGTCACATTAACTCGACGCTTTGGCGTTGATGACGTCGTTTTGGTTTTTTGGTAATATAAGTAAGTACCTAAATATACCTAATAAAAAATATAATTAAAACAACAACAGAAAACTAGCGAAATTATCGACACGCACATCGGTAACAAAGGCCTAACACTTGCTGGGCGAGCTAAGCAATGCGGGCCTCGCATTCCAGAGATGCGTCGAGTTAATGTGACCGTGTTATATAGACTAAATATAGAATTTAATAAAATGTGAGTAACATCCGTATTAATATTATAAATTCGAAAGTAACTCTGTCTATCTGTCTGTATACACCTTTTCACGCCTAAACCACAGTGACAGTTAGTGATAACATAAACCTAGCTTCACACACAGCTATAAATTGACATTGGATTTCGTAAGCTATATAATTATAATCTCACGATTTAGTTCAAACTCTGTCCTATCCTAAATAAAATAAATATTCGACATGTCCATATAAGTATAAAATTAAAAAATTAAATTAAAATTCATTTATTTCGGATAACTAAGTGATCCATAATTCTATACATTCAGACTTTAAAAATTAAAATATATAATATAAGATTAAAAATAAATAAAAAATTACAAATGAAAGATTAACTAAAATTAGAACATTAACTGAAGTACATAAACAAATCAAAAACTTAAACTTAAAAATAAATTAATAGAAAATTAAATTAAATTAAAAATTAAATTAAATAAAAATTAAAAATTAAATTAAAATACCTTCAAATTACTCTCTTAATAAAGGATCTCCACATCGGAGAAGAGATCCTATCTGCTACAGTCTTCAGAATTCCGTTGCAGCTGCCACGCATTCTGCAGATCAGGGATACAGTTTTCTTGCGGATGACTGCATGAAAGCCATCAGTGCGATACAGCGCAAACATCCCCGATGCACTACAGAAGCGAGGCAGCCCCAACATCATCCTGAAGATGTTGTTATACTGGATGCGCAGGACATCCAGCGATCTTTTGGTGTGACTGACCCACAGATTTCCCGTATAAAAGCTTTGACAATACGCCTTGAACAAGGTTATCTTTACTTGTTCAGAGCAGCGGGAAAATCTGCGGGCCAGCATGTTACCTCTGATCGCTAAAGCCCTGCGCTCCCTCTCTATATCCAGGTCGTCTTCAAGACCTTCGGTAATTAAGTGCCCCAAGTATTTAAATTTCGTGACACGATTTATGCACAAGCCATTTAGGGTTATATTATGTGAGTACTCGGGGCATCCACCGGCGGCCCTAAAGATCATAAATTCCGTTTTTTGGACATTGTATACAAGGCCATGTGCACCAGCATAGGCCTCACATACCCGTAACAACTCTCTCAGACCCCTGACCGTCGGGCTCAACAGCACCATGTCGTCCGCGTAGCTGATGTTGTTGACGCAAACGCCATCTATGGAACAACCGACACGCTTGCTACTGAGCTCGACGATGAGGTCATTTATGTATAGGTTGAAAAGCTTGGGTGACGTCAATCCTCCCTGTCTCACCCCGCTTTCCAACGTATATGCCTCAGAGAGTGTATTATTCCACCTCACAAAATTTGTTTGGTGAGAATACCAGTACTTAAACATGTTCAGCACCCCCACCGGTACACCCGCGCTCCCTAACTTTCTCCAGAGCACATCGTAAGAGACAAGATCAAAGGCTCTGGAGAGGTCAAGGAAACACGCATATACCGGTGTCCTGCGGTCCATGTAATATTGGACAGTATGCTTGAGACCTACGATGGCAGCTTCCGTAGATAACCCGGGTCTAAACCCAAACTGCGCGTCATGTAATTTAATGTATTTATCCAGGCAGGAATCAAGCATACCGTCCAGCACTTTAGCAACTATCGTTGCTAGAGATATGGGCCGGTAGTTCCCCCTGTCGGAGATATCCCCAGTCCTGTTCTTCACAATAGGCACTACGATGGTTTTCATTAAGTCATGTGGTAAGTATGAGTGACTCATGCACATTGTGAAAAACATGGCCAGGACCCTCGGCAGGTGAACCCCCGCATGCCGCAGATGCTCCACACTAAGCCCATCGTGACCGGGAGATTTACCGCCTGTCATTCTCTTTAAAACGCATCTTACATGACTAGCCGTAAAATGTACAGTCGACTCCTCCCCCTCATATCCGGGCTCAGACTTAATAAATGGCGCTGACGGGCCCAACGGGGAGCGGACCTTAAAATTTTCCCTGAACATATTCGCAATAAGGACTGGTTCACTCTTTCCATTTACACTCACCGGGAGGCCAGGCTTAACTTCGTGCTTTCCAGTAGCTTTCCAGAAATTAGAAAAGTCCTTTGCCGACCTGTGTTTAGCCAGGATGTCCATCTTTAGTTGCTCTTGATTATTCTGGCACCACTTCAAGCGACTTTTGAATATTTTACGCGACTCGAGCATTTCGTCATAAATAATGCCTGAAGTGGGCCGTCTGCATGCTATCCACGTTTCGAACTTAAGCCTGGCCACTCTATGGGCTTCACGGACATGTCTATTCCAGCCACATAGATGCCTACCCTTATTTAATTTTGTGTCACGCTTCCCGCTAGACCCAACAGCGGCGTTACTCAGTGTTTCCACAATATTATTATACAACCTATCCAATAGAATTTTGTGGTCATCCAAGCTGCATGACCCACGACTGCATTCCGTGAATTCGGTGGGAAAATCAATGGCTCGAAAAGCGTTGTTACACAGTTTATGGTAAGTTTTTATCTGTGTTTCATTTCTCCCACCCCATACAACCGAGTCACGCCGCACGTCCCTCGTCACCAACTTAGGCCTTACCACAGTTATGTCACAACTAATAAGTAAAGGTAAATGATCCGACAAGTAAACATCTTCTATAACACGTACTCCGACTACAGTTTGCTCGGCCGATAACGATACGACACAGTGGTCCAGCCATCGCCTGCAGCCATGAGCCTCGCTAACAAATGTGTAAGTATTAGTCACTGTGCCTAACTTCTCCAAGTCAACACAGATCCAGGATTGCTCCGAACAAAAATTTATCATTTCATTACAAAATAATTCGTGAGGGTGAGCATTAAAATCACCTAAAATAAACAAGGTTTCAATATTCTCACTAGCTACTATTGCACTAATTTCACCCAAAACCTCCGTCATAATTGGTAGGTTATCCGGTGAGTCAGTCGGCATATACACAGAAAAAACAATAATGGAGCGGCCGTCAACTTCAGCTCGTATAGCTATCAGTCGCGTGCTGGCACAAGGCACCACAGTAACACTATCAAACATACCCTTTCTCCAGAGTATGGCAACTCCCCCATGAGGTCTCCCCTTCAGTAAGCCCACAGAAGTATCAACAGCAGACTTACCTGTGTATTCAAAATTATTAGAAATTGTTCCCAATAATGGTATGTCATGGGGAAGCAACCACGTCTCCTGGAGTGCTACCAGATCAGCCATTTCACAAATGTCTCTTATATCGTCAATAGACCTCTTGAGAGATTTGCAATTAAAGCTAATTAAATTAAAATACTGGTTAAGATTTAAATCCATACTGGTACAATAATTAACTTGCGTCCTGTTTTGTTTTGTACATAAAATGCACGAAACGCCTAAACGTTATTCCGTTAGGCCAAAAATTATCATCCAAGAATAATTCTAACTTACATTTGGAGACATACACTTTATAAGCATTATACTTTTTAAACTGCTTCATGTTTATCTTTTTTAAAGACACAGTATCATTCGTTTTTTCTCGTATATAGTTAATAATGTCATTTTCACACGTTTCTTTACTAACGTTCGAGATAAACAGTGGAACTTTTATATCGGCCGCTCTAAATTTACCTTCAGGCAAAGCAGCACAACCTCTCTGCCCTATTAGCTTATAATTACGTTTAGACACTTTGTTTCTCACTATTTGCCATTCTGAGTCACTGTCCCTTACCACTTGTTTATTTTTCTCACTCACCCGCGGCGCTGGTAAACTACTATCGCGAGCACTGAGTTGTTGAGCGGTCGCGTTCGAGATGTTTTCCTTTAAAACCGGCGATCGAATGTCATTAGTAGCGGACCGACCTAATGCGTCAGCGCAGCTCGGCTGCCTCAACATCGCAGGTAATGACGAAACCACGGTGCTTGCTGGGGCCTCCACGCGTACCTCAGGATGCTCTGTCTCGCTTACTCCTACATTACCGCCGAACGTTCGGCTCGCTTGCCAGTCGGTCTCCCTTACACCTTTCGAAAGCACAGTATTTGAGGGCGCCTCCACGTGTGTCACTGTTTCCGTCGTTTCGTTTTGTACGCGAGCGAAAGAGATAGTGGGATCATCGCTTCCCTTCGACTGCGCTTTAGGTGACGAATGCCTCGCAAGTGAAGGCCGTCCGTTAACTTTTGAAACAGCTGATTTTATAGGAACATATTGTGGCACATAATTAAGACCAATGGGTCCACTATCAAGCTCAAAGCTATTTTGTAGGCGAGCACCTCGCTTTTTGTTTACATTTGCACTTGATGCGTAATCATCGATGATTGATGCGTTCTTCATATGCTCAACCTCTGATTTGAGTTGATTAAACTCCTCAGGCGACACAATTCTCTCTTCAAGAGCACACACTTGATTTTTAAGGCACAGGATATCCCGCAAAAGCCGTGTCACATCAACATGGTCAAAAGTGACCGGTGGGAGTTTGTGCAGCTCCTTTGCTACGAAAACCGGGAAAATCTCTGGATCAGCACTTTTCATCAGGCAAATAATGTCTTCAAGGTCTCTAGACATTTTCTTCTTCCCCTGTTTTCGACGTATGGGCATCTTTTTCACATTCGGCACCGAGTCAGCGAGTAAAGTTTTAGCCTTCACAATTTCTGCATCAGAGAAAGACGTGGTACACAGCTGATGTATACTCTCTTCATCCATGAAATCCATAACGTTGCTTAGGAATGCCAAGAGTTCATTTATTACGACATTACAGTTCGCACACTTCACTATATTCGAGGACATTTTTTTTTTGCCCTCGCACGTGAGTCACCGAATAACGATATTTACGCGTCCGCGTTCAATGGCGCATAGCACAAGACTGTATAAGTACCTATGAAAATTTATTAAAAAAACTTTTTACAAAAAAAAATGGAACTGACTTTAAAAAAAACAAGGTTTTATTTTTCGCTTTTTAGTTGGTACCTACCCCACATAAATTCAATCAGTAACACTACTTGCTATGTAAATATCACCTAAAACATCATCATCATCTGCCCAGCCTTTTCCCAAACTATATTGAGGTCGGCATCCAGTCTAACCGGATGCAGCTGAATACCAGTATTTTACATGGAGCGACTGCCTATCTAACCTCCACAACCCAGTTACTGCGTAATACGATACCACTTGGTAAGACTGGTTGTCAGATTTTCGGGCTTCTGACTACCCGTAACGACTGTCAAAGATCCACGAATGACAACCAGGACCAACGGCTTAACGTGCGATACACGGAGGGGTCACGGTATGTAAAGATGGTCACCCATCCACAGATCAACCGCGGCAAGCGTAGCTTAACCTGATCGATCGACCTGGGGCCCAAGTCTGCTATTTTTATAAATTCGTCATTCCAACACGATCCCACCACCATCCCATTGTCATTTTGCTAAAAGTTCATAATCTGTTAAATTCATAATGGTTGATCATTGGTCGGTCAATGGCACAGAAATTATACGATACCTACTCGTAACGAATTAAAAGCAATGACTGCACAATGACGTTCTAATGGTAGGTCACTGATCAAAGGAACTGTCAAAATTTTTGCAGATTACCGCGTAAGTCAGTAATTCATTTTTCATTAAGTACAAGATTACCATTCTATGCAATTTCTTTCAATGGAGTGTCAGTGGTTGACCATTGGAAAGTCATAATGACGCCATTATATTAGTAGATTACCAAACTTGACAAAATCAACAATTATGAAATCAATGATAGACCATTCTGACACTATTGTAATAGAAGACTTGAATTGTTCTCATCATTATGAACAACTTTTACTATGGGACCACACCTGAAATCGCGAAAAAATAATCAGATGTTCCCTACATTTTGACGAGCTGTACGAACATACCTAAATGTAGGGAACAGCTGATTTTTTTTCGCGATTTCTGGTTTGGTCCCATAGTAAAAGTTGTTCGTTATGATGAATGCAATGACCCCTTAACAGATTTCGTGTAAGAATAGATAGACCTTATATACTTAACCTTCCTGGTTCCACTAAGTCACCACTGAAAAGCCATACGAAAGCAAACGACACACTTTCGTTCACTTGTGTTTATCTAAGTTACAATAGCCTAAAGTCAACTTGCTCATCGCCTTTTACAAAATATTGCTTTTCCCGATGCAGGAGCGTTAATTGTTGAGGAGTTCTCCTGGTATTTCACCATCAGCTCCATTGCACCATTCGCATAATTGTGACGAGCATAAATTGCATCAACCATATCAAAGTAAACGAATCGCAACCCGAGAAATACTTATTATTGAGTAGTTCTGTGGCCATCTGTGGTCTTCATCATCAGTTCCACTTCACCAAATGGTGCTTTCCGAGAGCAAATGCACGAGTTACTATAAAAAATACCCAAATCACTATAGGTGCGTGCCTGTAATACCTATTTGCAGAGTTCCTTCGATTTCTCCAGGAACCCATCATCAGATCCTGATCTGATGACAACGGGAGCAATCTGAAAGTCGGCTTATAAAAAAAAATATTCAACCGAATTGATAACCCCTCCTTTTTTTGAAGTCGGTTAAAAATAAGGCTTCATGAGGCGGGGGGCGGCAGACTGCAGGCTTTGCCCCGCCTTGAAAAAATTCTAGATCCGGTGCCTTCCACAACCAATATCCGGGTTCTTTCTTTTCTAAACTTTTAATGCTATATTTACCGCACTCTATCGGGTATTACTGGAACTAAGTTACAAACCAAATTAAAATTTACGATTTCTTATGTCGAAATAAATGCTAAACAATATTATACACTTAGAAAAATACATTTTTAGGCTTTTCATAAAATTTTTCACCATATACCATTGAAAGAAACAAATTAATATATTAATTTTATTTTAAACTATTTTATTAAAAACAGTGCCATCTAGTGTTGAGTAGGAACAACTATACTAATCGTCGGCATCTCTTTGATATCTAGCGACGCGCGCCGCGCACGTGGCGGCTTTCTTTTAACAAAAATGTAGCTTCACTTTTATAGATTGCTCAGAACTATCGTCTTTTTGCTGAATATTTACAATTTTGCCGTCAATATAGCAAGAATACTGTCAACTTAGGTGGAAAATTAAAATTTGACAAAGACTGACAGAGTTTTGTTTATTTTATTAAAATCTAAGTATTATTAAATTAAGATTATTATTTTTGGATTACATTCTATCTTGATACGCGTGGTATACATACAAAAATAAAAATACATTAATTTCATACATAAAGACAAAAACTACAAGTAAAGACTAGAAATCGAACCCGCTACTAATGTAACTTCTAACAGTTCTAACCACTAAACATGCATGGTTGTCGGCATCCTTTGTGCGATGCCGAAAGTCCAAAATAATTTTATTTTATTTGTCATTTCGCCGGCGAATCTTGCGAAGTGAAGACGTTATTTGTTAAATGTGCTCTATCATTGGTGAGTTTCGTTTTCATAATAATTATTTACGAGAAATTATTTTTGTTTTTGTGTGTTTTACGTAATGTTATTTTGTAGGTGCTAGACTGAGCTTTTGAATGTATTTTGTAATTTTTACGGAATTTGCGTAGGTACACGAGATGTTAAAAATTTACAGTATAAGAAATTGAGTTTGTTGTACATCTACTCGGAGTATCTAACCAGAATCTTGGTAGATTTTGATCACGGCGAAGATTGACAATAGTCGGATTTGAAAAACTAGTTAAAATGTCTAAATAACAGCTAAAGACTATGTGGTATTGATATTTTTAATTTCTATCACTTTAATTTAATAAATAGGCAATTTTAAAATGTATAATTTTGTTAAAAAATACTAAAATGTTCGTAATGTACAGGAAGTTACGCAGTTATAGAATCAGAGTCTAATAAGTACAAGTATGGATGTGGAGTCTCACAGGCTACTCGATGTTTTCGTTTTCTTAGTTTCACCTACTTTCCCCCACTCCCCGCGATTGAGCGGCTCAGTAGCTTTTGTTTTAGTTGTAAAACTACCAACGAGGGAGGAGGTTGCGACTTCCGATGAATATCACGTAAGTAATGACCATCAAAATATTGACCGGAGCCTGTCAGGCTACACGTCCATTGTTGCCCTATGATATATTTTATATGGGTGATTATGTTTGTTTCCGATTTTGTATTACAAAATATCAAAAAACAACAAAGCCGGTAGTTCTAAATCAAAACGACCATCTACGAGTTCTGTTCAGGGCCCTGCGAGAAAAACTTTGCGTGCAGCAGATCCATCTTTCGAACAAGAAGTGAGTGAGATGTTGTTAGTTTTGGATCAGTCTGACAATGAAGAGAATATTGAAGATTTTTTTTATATTGGAGTCCGAACTGATACAAAATCATGAAAGTGACAATGATGAAGATCAGGACCAAGATAAGGACCAGGACCAGGACCTAGGAGAAGAATCGGGTAGTGATAGTTCGGACAATATTCCACTATCGGAGTTAGTGAAAAGTAACTATTAGTTGTTAGTTGTCAAAATTTTTTATATTTGTTACCTGAAGTAGGTTTTTCGTGTTTTTGGTTTCTTATATATTTTATTTTGAGAAAAAAAGACTCATTTTGTTAAAGGAATAAGTTTGGTTGTTTTTAATACCTAAAAATGTAACCTAAGTAGATTTAGACTGAAAAGTGCCATAATCTTTGATTTTTAAAATTTCTTTAATTAAAAAAAAAAAAGTTGATTATATAAGCACGTTATTTTATTACTAAATCCCATAACTTTAATATTCAATCAGTTTTAAAGCGATCTTATATCAAATTCCCCAAAAAAAATGTGTGTGCATATAGGAGCCCGTGAGACTCCACGTCCACAGTAGTGTTAAGAAAAAATGACGTCCATACTTAAAGGTTAAACTAACAAATAATGTTTAGTTATTCATACCTTTCAATAATTGTGTAGAAATAGTAGTTTTAATTAGAACCTGTAAAAGTGATTGTATTTTACGAAAAACTAAAACTTATTTCGACCATCTTGACTGTCTTTTATCGTCACTTCCGTCAAACTTTCAAAATGGATGATTTGATTTTTTTCTTTACGTGAAAATGTAAATAGTGTTTTTTTATTTATTTATTATTGTTTTGGTGATATTTCAGATCCAAAAATGTATCCTACGAAGAGTACGTATGATTACATGACTGAAATAAACCGTCTGTTCCCCCGCAACCCCCCTGTTCCTGAAAATGGTGAGTTTATAACTTTTCTGTTCGTAGTTATTTTTTTTACTAAATTGTGCTCTATAAGCTTCCTTGCATGTTTCGGAAGCGTTTAACAATGTCCGTCGACACTTCTTTGCTTTTTTTTCACTATCGCAACTGTCATTGCAAAAGAAAACAAACATACAAATGAAAATTGATAATACAAACAAATGAATGACTACGAAGTTTTTATGTAATAGTGTAAACAATTTTATCAAAGTTTATGACTGATATGATATTATTGTAAACAGTGTCACAATGTGCATCCATCACATTTTGACCTATGGATCCCAGACTCAGTCTTTGACAAACATTGAAAAGTCCAAACTCAAGGTTTGCCAACTTGCAATGGAGCGCAGTATTCTAGGCGTCAAATTGACAGACCATATTAGCAACACCACACTGTACTCCAAAACACAGATTGATATTGCTCTAAAATCCACTAAGCTGAAGCGGGACTGGTCTGGCCATGTGTGCCATATTATATGTCCAATGAGTTGTAGGCCAAAATAACCACTAAGTGGAGCCCTGACACAGCTAGGTGTAACACTCGATGAGCTACAGAAAACAAACAACCAGTGGTTTATTTTAACGCTGGATTGAAAGAGCTGGTACTTATGGGGATAGACCTTTGCCCGGTCAGTGGGTCGTCTTAGGGGTGGATTTGCCCAGCAGTGGACTGATGCAGGCTAAGTAAGTCACTAAAGTATTCTATGCTACCATTCCTATTAGATAAGTTAAACTCTTGACCTGGATGTGAATATCCACCTCTAATTCACTAATTATATCAATTTCAGACTCTTTCCGGTCTCCAAACACAATACCCAACCTGAATTTAAGTTCACCGTTCAGGCAGCAGTCAACACCAGTCAACCGTTCCTCAAGCTCAACCGATTCAATGTCTCCGGACTCCTTCCCAGACATGACACACCGCTCAGACATTGACAGACAAGCCTATGAGACTCCCTTCATCGTCAGACGCCAACGCCCAATCGTTGGACGAAAGATCTTTGACAAACCTGAATGTGTGCCACCAACATTGGAGCCAACATTCAAACAATATGAACATGATATTGGATTCCCTAACACAATATGGCAACCAGATACTGAACATCACTTATTCCCACCAACACCGCCTAGCATTCCCGTTGAACAGAAGAACTACTCTCAGAATATTTTCTATGAACTATTCCCCACTGAGGAACGAGGATTTAATTTGAAGCCACCAGTTTCAACACCATCTCCTGTACCAAACTACACACCAGCTTCACTGAAATTTTCCCCGACACTGCCAACTACGCCGAATTCGGCGAAAGTGCCACCCCCTCGTATGCCGACATCGGCGTACAGGGCGCCCAGTCGGCTAAATTATGGTCCTAGTTCATCGAAACATCAAGAAACAAGGCCTGCCAAGATGTGCACATTTTGTCGTAAGAATGGGGAGACACCATTGGTCTATATGACGCATGCTGTCAGGGAGAATGTTGACAACCAGAATATTGTTACGTGTCCTATATTGAGGTCTCATGTGTGCTCAACGTGTGGAGCATCTGGAGATAATGCTCATACAATGTAAGTAATTACTCTCTGATTATGCGTACATTCATTAACTTTACTCATTTATAAAGGGTGATTAGGGTTAATTGTAAGATTAAACAGTTGATAATCCCTACTTAACTTTAAGCAATGTTTATGAATGAAGGTAAATGTGTAACTACACTCAGTTCAGCTATTTTACCACTGACAGCAGCAACCTTGTGATAATGAGAATAAAGTTCACTGATATTGACAGGCTTGTTAGTGGCAGCAACCCAAAAGCAACCCTACGGCAATGAGAATAAAGATAACTGTTATTTTGACAGTGACGTAAAATGAGGTAAAATAACTGAATGGGCTGTAACTAACTACAGCACAGAATATCTATACTGAGGTATTAATATAGCCGTCAAACATCACCTGCCTTTTCCCAACTACGTTGGGGTCGGCTTCCAGTCTAACTGGATGCAGCTGAATACCAGTATTTTACATGGAGTGATTGCTTATCTGACCTCTACAACCTAGTTACTGGGTAATACGATACCCCTTGGTAAGACAGGTTGTCATTCGGCCCTTCTGACTACCCGTAACAACTGTCAAAGATCCACGAATGACAGCCGGGACCAATGGCTTCACGTGGTTTCCGAGACACGGATGGGTCTCGTATAGCCGTCAAGCATTGGAACAAATTGGTTTGACAGGAGCAAAAAAACAATAACAAATCCTTTTATTGCAAACCAGCTTCTGCCCCCAACTTGTCTGTGAGAAATATGTTGTAAATTTTCTAATCCATTTAATTAGAAATTTTTGACACTAAGTACCCACTGAACTGAAGTGCATAGGAGGCAGTTACTAAAACAGAGCCTTTACTTTCCAGCACATACTGCCCGGTACTTCGGAGCAGCAACAATGGCCGACCGCTGCAGTCAACAACCATCACACTGAAAAATACGAGAATCAAGAGCAACGGTAGGAGACGATTCTAATAATAATTTAAGTTTTACTTCTTAGGGCGAAGTTCAGCAATAAAACAACACGGTCAGCACATGTAAACCGTACAGCCTGATTCAAAGTTTTTGTGGCGGGGTGAAGTACTGCACAGTGAGTAGCGCACTTCAGAGCTGCCATAAAGATTGAAACTGGCTGTACCCTGGGCTAAGAATATGGGAGTAAGTTTCTTGACATCTTAGAGATCAATATAGCATAGCATAATAGGCTCTAATGATCACCATATTTTAAACGAAGTTGACCGCTTTGCTAAGTGTTGCTTACGAATATGAACATTGTTCTTGTAAATCTAACGATCATATTCGTATGCGAGGTTTGCTCAAATTCACTTATACAAATATGAACATTAAAACCACACGAATAAGGTTCATATTCGTATGAAACGCTTAACAAAGTAATGTCAAAGTGATCTTTATGAACCTTTGCCTTCAAGAACTGCTCAATATGAAATTAGTGCCTCCATATACCACGCGATTTATTGTTGAAAAAAAAAATACATGACCTTCTCGATTAAGCCTTTGGTATAGATAGCCAAAACAGTTTGTAAATACCATCTAAAATTTCTGATTAGGCACAGTAGGCTGCGCGTCACTGGTAAAACCTTTTTTTTTGAAGTGAAGTCTTATTTAGGTGCATTGGCATTTTTTGAGATGGGAAATAATTATTAAACTCGCGCCACAGTTACCGTAACCGACACCGCTTCGGATGTGTTCGGCTGTCCTCGGGATGTACTCGGTTTTAATTTTAATGTCTATCCGATATGTCAGTGAGTGATGGCAAAGTATTCTGTTTGTGTTTTGTTTTCACTTCTGTCAGCCTGACTCCCGGAGTGCCACTATTTTTTTTTGTATGTCTATTTTTTTCCGGCTAATCTCCGAAACAGCTGGACCAGTTTTGATGAATGGGGATACTGAACCCTAGGGAGGGACATAGGCTACTTTTATCGACATACCACGCGGGCGGAAGGTTTTTTCAATAGAATAGACGCCGATTTATTCTGGTTTCGCGAGCGGCCTACTGTACAACATTGAACTGAAAATAGATTTATTAATTAATGTTTAACATTATTTTGTAACCGAATGATCTCATGAAAGATGAGTTAGTTGATAATAATTAAGATCTCTATTGTGAATGTTTTATACTAATTGTCCTACTAACAACAATGTGTATAAACACAAAAAATATGTGTTAAAAAGTTTTAAACTTCTTTATTTCTCTTTTATAATTATTTGACTGCATTTTGTGTATCATCATTCTTTTTTTAAACTAGTTGACAATTTTTTTATTTTAATTATGACGAATAGGATTAGATTATGACAAATGTAAATTATACGAATCACGAATGATCATATTTTGATCATTTAATTTTGCTACGTGAAAACAGGTTTATAAAATAAAAAGAGTGCTTGAATTGTTCAAAAACGATTTTGTATAACGTATTCATTTTTCTGCATGTTTTTAACAACCTGTTCAGCCCGATTCAAGGCTCCTACAAACAGTCGCGACACGCGATATAATCGCGCGCGACACAAAGGCACCGCAAGTCACGCAACGAGCGGTGCATTTGTGCCGCGCGCGATTATATCGCGTGTCGCGCTTGTTTCTTGAGCCTTCAAACTTTATGGCGGGTCGGAGCATGAGGCGCGTCTGCGCGGCGAGTAGCGCACTACATACCCGCCATAAAGTTAGAAGCTTACTCGTTGATTTATACAGATTGGTGAAAAAGTCGTGGATCAAACGAAATAGGGAGATAATGGGATTTCCAACGCTTTTGCAATAAATATTGGTAATGCTTCAAAATTTTTGGAAAAAAAAATTGCTCTTGAAACTTGGTACCCACAGAGCTGCAATAGAACTTTTGTAGTGCTGATACATTATCTAGTAATAATACAATACCGTTTGTTTTATATAAAATAATCATAACTTTTAGGGCACTTAAATTATGGCCATGCTGTAGAAAGATTTTTTGTTGGAAATGACCTCCTTTATCTTATCTATGTCGTTTGATCCACGACTTTTTGACCACCCTGTATAATACTCTTTTGAAATCACTGAGCTTACTATAATCTATTATCTAGCAATATTAATATTTCTAATAATCTTTTAACAATGACTGGTCCTACTCATCACAATTATTTATTGTGAGATTATTTTAATATGACTAATTTTGTGCTCAAATAATCATGATTCTTGAATTATTTTAAACTTTGACCTTTGACCTCTTTTGAAATCACTGCGTTTACTATAATCTGTTATCTTAGCAATATTAAGATTTCTAATAATCTTTTAACAATGACTGGTCCTACTCATCACATTTATTGTGAGATTATTTTAATATGGCTAATTTTGTGCGCAAATAATCATGATTCTTGAATTATTTTAAACTGACCTTTGACGTTATTCTATTGCTATTAGGCACTTTTTAATCACATTTTAACATCATGTAAGTATTCTCTTTTATACTTTTACAAAATGCTTTTATAAGTTTTATAAGTACCTGTAGGTAGAACTAGAACTAAGAAGCATAAAAAATGGACATTTTGACTGATCTATAAATGACTGACTAATTATATTAAAGAGTAGGTAATCATACACATTTTAAAATAACCGACAGTGTAGAAATGTACCGTAGAACGATCACCTCTTTCTACTATAGTGTTGCCAAAAAGGACTCTAAAGGCCGTAAGCACATCGCGTATTTTAAACGCGCAGATGACGCGCAGGTGACTCGAAAATCATCCATCTATCTATCGCAGATGAATAAAACGCGCGTCGTCTGCGCGTTTGAAATACGCCGTGTTCTTACGGCCTAATGTGTTTACAGTTTATCATTAAGGTTTAGTGTCCTTGTTGGCAACAAACTTTATGTTATTTCAAAGTTAAAATCTGTTTTAACACTTTGCAGGACACTTAACGCCCCTCGACGTAATAACCTATTGTGTCTCGTACAGTGTCCTTCAATGTGTTAAAGTTTCGTCCGGATTCACCCCTACCTCCGTACTCACCCCGTTACATAGTATCTAAAAGGTTTTCTTAGTTATATTGTTATGGAAATCGCTTCTTTTCAGGAAGGATTATCCTCATTCACCTGCGCCCTTGTCCCAATTGATTTATGGTCGGCGCAACATGTCATTTTTTCTTCCATAGGTACCTACTTCTACAGGTTGAAATTGGGGAAAAAAATCAGCTGTTCCCTTCATTTGTAGGGAACAGCTGATTTTGTTTTCGCGATTTCAGGTTTGGTCCCATAGTAAAAGTTGTTCATAATGATGAGTACGATCTCCCATTTCGGTTTGTCGCATGTTTTCAATTTCACCCTGTATATCAGTCGTCATCTCGGTAGTCATCCCCTTTCTATCCATATCATTCACAGTCTAATCATCGTTTCTTTGGTGTTTCCTTACTCTTATAGCCATCGACATTCATACTAAAATCTTTCCTAATTCTTCCTCATCACATGCCCATACCAGATTTCCACACAATTTCAGTTACCGGTGCCACTATCGGACTTCCTCTTAAGAGCCTATACTACCTCAGCTAAAGTTCACTCTTTATCTCGCTCGCACGATACTGCTCGCGGACTGTGTGAGAGCGAGACAGAGTGCGTGCGGTGCTGGGTGGAAGGCAGCGCCAATAGTTTAGGTATTTGCTTTTTACGGTGAAAATAAAGGTAATTAAAAAAAACTAAATAACATAAGACCTGCTTTATAGTTAGTTCAGTTAGTATACAGAGTTTCATGATCTAATTTGAAGTATTTTTCGAATACCAGCGGTTTATTGTTCAATTTGGAGGTAACTTTGGATTTTTTTTCTATCGAGAAAATTTTATGGAATCGTGTTTTCGGCTAACATAGTACCTAGCATTAATCCTCAACTTTACCATATATTTATTTCAAAATTAATGCTGCGGTATTTTCGACATAACGGAGGATCATGCTAAGCCATTTGAGGTAGTATAGGCTCTTATGTATTCATTTCTTATTCTATCCATTCGTGTAACACCACATATATCTCCATCTCCATTCTCATCTCAGCTGCGTGCAATTGCCTTTCATTAATTATTTTAAAATAATATAATTTTTTTTCCTAACGACTATATTTCTGCACTATCGCTCATCCTTAGTATTGTAAGATATAACAGTGACTACTATTATAAAATTGTATCATAAGATATTGACTGATGTAACAATACAATACGTAATCATGTTCCTCCACTTTAGCTCTTTATTATAACAATGAAACATAAAATAAATATGGTTAAGTAGACGTTTATAAAATAAATTAGGGGGAAAATCTCCCATTTTGAAGTTAAGGGTTGAAATAAGTTGACCCATTGGACTTTAAAAACTTGTTTTTTTTTATGGTGCAAAAACGTCACTTGTGCAATTTTTGTCAAAATTGATCTGAGTATGAGAAAAAGTAGCTAATGGCACCGATTCTGTTGTTCACAAACTAAACTAAATTTAAGTTCATGCATGCATCTTTTTCTTTCTATTTCATTATGAAAAGGGCAGAAGATAAATATTAGTTCAGTCCTGTCAAATAAAGATACTCCATAGACAACTTTAGACAAGATTAAAAAATTGGATATTATAAATACGTCAATTTACGGCAGGCGCTGACTAATTTGACAGGACTAAACTTATATTTATTATCTGTCCTTTTCTTAATTAAATAGAAAGAAAAAGATGCCTGAACTTAAATTTAGTTTAGTTTGTGAACAACAGAATCGACGCCAATCTACAGTACAACATAAAAGTAGCTAATGTACAGTACAACATAAAAGAGTAGAAATTAAATATTTTGGAACTACAAAGTTTCATTTTCTAGCCACAGCTTGCAATGAGTCTTGACCTGTCAATTCATCTCGATCGGTTTCGTATTACGTTAGAATTTTGGTCGTACTAACTGGGTTGCTACCTAAGCGATTATGGCGCCCTCATTTATTTTCTCTTTTATGTCGCACTGTACCCTTTATCAGGGAATTGTCATTTGTGTAGTGCGTATACTTTCCGCGAGAGGGCAGTTGTGTCGTTATTGTTTAGTCAAGAAAAACTATACATTATAATTAGGATGTCGAATTTTCAAACGCTTCTGAAAAATTACATCATTTGCATAAGTGACGTTTTTGTACCGTAGTAGGTGCGGTGTGATGGTTCACACTGGTTCACACCAAACATAGTCAGCTTGATTCCTTTCAGTGATTCTGATGACTATGATACTACTAACCAATTAGTATTGATAATTTTGTGTCCTGAATTATATAAATAATTGAATTATGTAGTGCCAACATAACTAGGGTTAGGCTTAGATTTAGATAGCTACAAGGATCATTTGATGCTCGACCGGGGGCGTTGTTGGTAAACACTTCTGCAATTGTTCTATGAGATGTGTTGAAAAAACAAGATGGCGATGTTAGTTCCGATTTTGGCCACACGCCAATATAACCTTGTAGCGCGTACAAGACACTCCATTGATTTACCAATCTGTGTAACACTATTTTTAATAGCTATTCACAAACATTCGAAACGCTTCCGTACCGAATCCAACAATAACAAATACCAATGTTAACGAAGAAAACAAAACGTTCACAAATTCGGAACTCAAAAAATGTTGGCAGTTATTCTTCCGACGGTTATCTCCTGTCGGGGACTACGTAATCGGGTAACCAATGTGATTTCACTGACTCTGACAGGGCCACCATCAGGGATTTTAATTTTGATAACACAAAAAATTTGTCGCTAATTAGTCGAAATTTGTCGGTCACTGGTTCAAAAGATATAAGGGTTTATAAGTGGCCGATCTGGAGTCTCCCCAGCAGGGCCACATTTATATCTCAAAAACTAGGGCACTTTCTCCCATATTTTGTCGCCAATTAGTGGGAATCAGTCGCCAAGTCACAGATTTAATCGGGTCTTGGTTTAGAAGATATAATGAGTTCAATTAGTAAGGTATAGTCCAAGAGCTAGATCGAAGAGTTCACGAAAAATTGCCAAGAAAAAATATTTCCACCTAGTCGCCAAGTCACAGATTTAATCGGGTCTTGGTTTAGAAGATATAATGAGTTCAATTAGTAAGGTATAGTCCAAGAGCTAGATCGAAGAGTTCACGAAAAATTGCCAAGAAAAAATATTTCCACCTATAAACCCTTATATCTTTTGAACCAGTGACCGACAAATTCTGATATTTAGCGATAAATTTCTACTAATTAGCGACAAATTTTTTGTGTTATCAAAATTAAAATCCCTGATGGTGGCCCTACCCGAGTCAGTGACACACCAATGTGTCATTTTCGACTCTGAATCCTGTCGAATTGTTGTAAATACCTATACTGGTGGGACACTGCATTTTGAGTGTTATAGGTATCGTGGCCACCAATTCCTTAGCTTATAAGATTTTTGATTCTCGACAACTATTATGAAATGTAAGAAAAAGAATGATTTTGGTTATGAATTTTTAATTGTTACCAAAGGTCTCGTGTAGACCTTGTGTCTTTTGTAATAAGTTTGATTTTTGCATCGCATTTTAAACAAATTGTAGAAAGATGTAAAAATCAAACATACTTAATGGGTTTTGAACCGATTTTAACGTTCCTAGTTTTTAAGGCTGATTATGGTACAAATGAGTTTATCAAAAGTTAAGAATGGTTTTTGTTTTTTAGATTTTATTTTTTGTCTAGTTTTATTTGTTCATGGATATGTTTTAGTAAAAAGCTATCGTTTTTATGATCTTACTTACTATTCTGAAATGTATCTAAAATAATTGCATGTGTTTAAACGGGAACACTTAGGCGAAAGCGCCAGGCTAGCCCGCGAAATTCAATTTTTTTACGTTTTTTGCTATTTGCTAGTAAGTTGTAAGTTGATTAAGATATGTTTCGCGGCCGTAACAAATATGTATTTACAGAATTACAATCAACAAAGTCATCAATACAACTCTAAGACCAATTAATCCCCAAGAATGACTATTTCATGAAATCTTGACATTTGGAGATTATACTAACTTAATAAGTTGTATTACTGATTGTAATGATTATAATTCTGTAAATACATATTTGTTACGGCCGCGAATCATATTTTAATCAACATACAACCTATTACTGACCAGCAAATTGCAAAAAACGTAAAAAAAAATAATAATTTCGCGGGCTACCCTAGCGCTTTCGGCTTAACGCCCCTCGACGTAATAATAAAACTTCTATTGTCTCGTTCAGTGTCCTTCAATGTGTTAAATCTTTTGATTATGTATTTCTTTCTGTTTAAACACTATGCCGAAGATACGCGACCGAAGTTCGCCATGATTACGCTTGCAATGCTATTTGCAATTCTGACGACACAGCAGAAATTACGTTGCGTTACATAGCATTGCAGGCGTAATCATGCCGAACTTCGGTCGCGTACCTTCGGCATAGTGTGTTTAGACACTTTGTGTGCATACACACGTACGGCAGGCGTCGACGAGAGGTAACTGTGGCCTTAGTGTGAGTTCTTTCGACTCGCGTTCGATTGCGAGCGCGTTAGAATTTTGTGTGGGAAATTAGGTTGCTCCTAGTGACCACCAGGTGGCGCTATAACTTTTTCGCTTATAAAATTCTAACGCGCTCGCAATCGAACGTGAGTGAAAGAACTCACACTAGGGCCACTGCAACCGCGGCCGACGACGACATTTATTAAGCACACACAGACGACACGTCCCCGATTGTCTGTCGTCGGAGAAACTAGAATTGATTTCAATTGAATTTTCAAATAGGCATTACTTACCTACTCAAAAAAAAAAGATATCTGCTGTGGTTCTACTACCATGTAGTTAAGATTTTATAATAATTATTTACTTGTCTAATGTACATTAAGTACTGATTTTTTATGTATTCATAAGTTGTTACTACAAAAGTACAAACTTATTCCCGGTTTTTTTTTTAATAAAAACTCTTTTTAAACTATCTTTTGTTTTTATTTACATTCCTTCTAGTGTCTATTTCTAGTTACTGCCCCATTAGTCTCGTGGTTGCAAGCGCGATTGCTGAGCGTGGGGTCCTGGATTCGGTTCCCGGGTCGGACAAAGTGTTATTGGGTTTTCCATTAGGAATTTCTTAGTAACAGTCCGGAGTTTGAAAGTTGGCGGTTTAATACCCCCGTGCCTCGGAAAGCACGTAAAGCCGTTGGTCCTGCGCCTGAACTCTCCCCGGTCGTGTCGGATTGCCGTCCCATCGGACTATGAGAGTAAAGGAACAGAGAGAGCACCTGTGTTTGCGCACACACTTGTGCACTAGAATATCTCCTGCGTACGTGGCTAATCTCCATTGAGATTGGTAACCGTGACCGAAAACGATCGGGGAGGCTATTTAGTATAGTATATTCAAAAAATCGTAAACCTGGCGCAGTCGGGTAAAAACTGGCCATTCGTGGGCCACCAACAGCCACAGTGAAGGGTTACGTAGATGTCCTTGACTACCGCCGGACCATCAACGCCAATCGCTTTCATATTTGGTAAATAATTAGTACTCAATTAGTACTGGAACCACAGAATTGGTACCTTAGTAGTTTTCGAGAAAATCGACTTTGAAGGTGGCCCGGCAGTAGTCACGCTCCCTTCAGCAGGACCACCATGAGCGCGAGAATACCTGTAGCGTGCCCCCTTTTTCGGATGTCCGTTTCAACCGCGCGGCCACCTCATAATATTTGATGAAACTTTGCCAGGAATTAGTGCTAATTTGTTACTTTACACACCTCTTTCCGTGAATTTGTTACAAATAAAAATAAGACGCTATGACAAAGAATAGTTGGCCGCTAGAACCGCCACTTGCCGTAGTCATCGCCCGTGATTACACAGAAACTATTTAATGCAGATAGACGAATGATGCATCAAAAGAAAGGTCTTAATTTGTTCAATTTGTTACAAAATAAAAAACGTCAAAACGTAAATAAACAAAAAGTTATGCAAGATTTAGTTTTCAGGTTATGAGTAGGTAGGTATGTCACCATAAATATCAAATTAATAGAGGCTAATGTGTATGGACAATTAGTTACTAATTTGTTACAGCGAATAAACAGAAAAAAATACTAGAAAGTAGGTTCAATAATTTGTTAGAGTCGATTTTAGTTGGCCGCTCGGACGGCAATATGCCTAAAATACAATGGCGTTTATCTCGTTATTAAAAGTAGGTTCAAGCTTTGTTGGAGTACTAATCGACGGGTAACGCAACCTAGTTTGGATAAATATGGCGAATATAACTGCAGCTTTCATATTTTAGTAGATATTTACAAAAAAACAGTAGTACGAAACTGTATGAGAGTAGGGTGACCATGATCACATTAGTACAAAGGCATGTTTTTAATGTTGTACTCTGTTTGAACGAATAAGCGGTTCGTTTTCCGGCCATATTGATGTCTATTGTTCTTAATTCTTTAAAGTATTTACTGATAAGATTTTCGTTTCATTGACTTTCCGCAGATGTTTTATGATGGGAACGATTCCAGAAAAAGGATCTCTTTTGTTTCCAAACTATTGTTAAAAATATTTGTCGCAAGGGGTTTAAAAAGCGATTAATTTTTGTTGTGAATATTGTCATTACTGGGCTGAATTTTGAAGTGTGTGCTCGTACGTATTTAATTCCCGTGATTTTCATACTACTAAGTTACCGAGACAATTATCACTAAATCCAGCAGTGTCTAAAAGTGCTTAGCTATGAGTTTTGTGCACTTATATGTTGGATTTGTTAATGTAGAACTCACCACCAATAAGTGTATTGCAGAGGGATCCAAATCGACTGCGGTAATTTTAATTTTTACAATGTTACTTACAAAATTTTTCTTGAATAAAGTAATAAGCTGTAGTACGTATTATAATGTCTTCGGAAAGAATTATTAGGTATCTATTAAAAGACATGAAATTCGTCTCTGCCACATTTTAATGTGATTTCACTTCACCGTGTGGTCATCTCGAAGAAGTCTTAAAAATATTCTTAGCTTAATAACTTACATTAGCTTTTAATTTACCTGTATAATATAATTGTGTTGTAACCACACTCCTTTCATTATTTAAAAAGTAGTTTTCGGCGCCAATTTCAAATTGGATAATATAGAACGTGATAAATCACAGCGTTTAAGAATTCTTTTTCTAAACCAATGGCAGAGCTCCATTTAAAGGGCTCTTACGTTCCGTCCAATCGCAAGCCTGCTTTTATATAATTATGCGTTTCCCGCCAATTGTCTATAGTAAAAGAGTGACAATTCAGCCCACGCATGTTTCCTGTTTTCAAACTGTAAATACGTAAAATTTAAATTAGCAAACTTATTAACACATGTGTTTATATTATAAACTGCTTTAAAGATTCCCTAGGAAAGAATTAACTGTTATTTCACGTAACTGAACATTCTGTGCGAAAGTGCACGTTGGCGGTGTGCATCTTGCATCTCGAGACCTAGAAACAGACAAAACAGTGACTTTTACTTTTGTTAAGTATGCTACAGGTTGCCTTAACTTAAAATGTATTTATATAAAGACTCGCCTAAAAAAATAAGATATGAATATCGAACATTCCAATAATCACTATTCAGTCTCACTTGATTGTGAAAATTCATGGTCACCCTACTCTCATACGATTTCATACTACTGTTTTTTTGTAAATATCTTCTAAAATATGAAAGCTGCAGTTATATTCGCCATATTTATCCAAACTAGGTTGCGTTACCCGTCGATTAGTACTCCAACAAAGCTTGAACCTACTTTTAATAACGAGATAAACGCCATTGTATTTTAGGCATATTGCCGTCCGAGCGGCCAACTAAAATCGACTCTAACAAATTATTGAACCTACTTTCTAGTATTTTTTTCTGTTTATTCGCTGTAACAAATTAGTAACTAATTGTCCATACACATTAGCCTCTATTAATTTGATATTTATGGTGACATACCTACCTACTCATAACCTGAAAACTAAATCTTGCATAACTTTTTGTTTATTTACGTTTTGACGTTTTTTATTTTTGTAACAAATTGAACAAATTAAGACCTTTCTTTTGATGCATCATTCGTCTATCTGCATTAAGGACGCGTTTACGAAATGACGCGCTTCAATTTTAGGTATTGAGTCTTACTACTACACGTGCACGGCTCACACACACAGCGACATGCGCGAAGCGGTGAAATTATGAGTAAACTGACACGACTTGATACTTGAGCCTAATTTTATTTTATTTTTGCCATGTATTTTTTTTAAGTTTACGGTGATTTGTTTTCAAACAGTTTGTAGGTAATGTGAAGTGTTCATATAAGTAGAATGCTATTTACTTAATTTCACTGGACAGTGATTAATCAAGTACAAGTTGCCAAAGTACCTATGTATTAACAATTTGCGGACGAGCTTATTGAAAACAAATATAAAACAAGCTTGTTTTATTCGGTTTATTTCGTATTTTATATAATAAATTTGCTATGGTATCAAATGCAAGTAGGTTCTCGAAAACTGGAAAGAAAATACGTGTATTTGGTACACCCTACAAGGCAAACAGTACAAATGCTACAATATTCATCACGCTAATATTATAAAGGCGAAAGTTTGTGAGTGTGTGTGTATGTTTATATGTTTGTTCTTCACGCTCAAACGGCTTCACCAATTTTGATAAAATTTTGTATAGAGGTAGCTGACACATATAGGCTACTTTTTATCCGATATTCCCACGGGATCGAAACTTATGTGGGTGAAACCGCGGGGCACAGCTAGTTGCGTCATAAATATTTAAAAAATTCGTAAAACAAAAACAACGCAATGGATATTGTTGAACTGTCAAATCGGAATGGATTGCCATTCCAAGTGTGTTACGCAATTAGGATAACGTACTAAGCAGTGTCGTGCATTGCATAAAGGCATATTAGCAGTGGCTACCTCGATAAATCACCATAAGCCTGTCAATTACATTTTTGGCGGTGCAAAGTGACGGATATTGAGATCGCCGATAAAAATGAAAATCCAAGATGGCGGTTGTAGTTTTTTTTAATTTTTCATCATGGGTGTCGTCTTTATGGTTTTCAAGGGTGCTAAAACCGATAGTGATGTCCAAATGAAAATCCAAGATGGCGGCTTTAATTTTTTTATCATGGGTGGTCGTTTTTATGGTTTTCAAGGGCGCTAAAGCCGATAGTGAGGTCAAAATGAAAATCCAAGATGGCGGCTGTATTTTTTTTTTTTATTTTTCATCATGGGTGTCGTTTTCATGGTTTTCGAGGGTGTTGGAGCCAATAATTAGGTCAAAATGAAAATCTAAGATGGCGGCTGTAATTTATTTTTTATTTTTATCATGGGTGTCGTATTTATGGTTTTCTAGGGCGCTAAAGCAGATAGTGAGGTCAAAATGAAAATCCAAGATGGCGGCTGTAATTTTTTTTATCATGGGTGTCGTTTTCATAGTTTTCGAGGGTGCTGGAGCCGAAAACAAAGTCAAAATGAAAATCCAAGATGGCGGATGTGAAAAGTGTTACAATATTTTCATGATGGGTGTCAATTTCGTGGTTTTCGAGGGTGCTGAAACCGATGGTGAGGTCAAAATGAGAATCCAAGATGGCGGATGTGAAAAATGTTACAATTTTTCATGATGGGTGTCAATTTCGTGGTTTTCAAGGGTGCTGAAACCGACGGTGGGGTCAAAATAAAAATCCAAGATGGCGGATGTGACAAATGTTACAATTTTTCATGATGGGTGTCAATTTCGTGGTTTTCGAGGGTGCTGAAACCGATGGTTGGATTTTTATTTTGACCCCACCATCGGTTTCAGCACCCTCAAAAACCACGAAATTGACACCCATCATGAAAAATTGTAACATTTATCACATCCGCCATCTTAGATTTTCATTTTGACCCCACCGTCGGTTTTAGCACCCTCGAAAACCACGAAATTGACACCCATCATGAAAAATTATAACATTTTTCACATCAGCCATCTTGGATTTTTATTTTGACCCCACCATCGGTTTCAGCACCCTCAAAAACCACGAAATTGACACCCATTATGAAAAATTGTAACATTTATCAGATCCGCCATCTTGGATTTTCATTTTGACCCCACCGTCGGTTTTAGCACCCTCGAAAACCACGAAATTGACACCCATCATGAAAAATTATAACATTTTTCACATCAGCCATCTTGGATTTTTATTTTGACCCCACCATCGGTTTCAGCACCCTCGAAAACCACGAAATTGACACCCATCATGAAAAATTGTAACATTTTTCACATCGGCCATCTTGGATTTTTATTTTGACCCCATCATCGGTTTCAGCACCCTCGAAAACCACGAAATTGACACCCATCATGAAAAATTGTAACATTTTTCACATCCGCCATCTTGGATTTTTATTTTGACCCCACCATCGGTTTCAGCACTCTCGAAAACCACGAAATTGACACCCATCATGAAAAATTGTAACATTTATCACATCCGCCATCTTAGATTTTCATTTTGACCCCACCGTCGGTTTTAGCAACCTCGAAAACCACGAAATTGACACCCATCATGAAAAATTATAACATTTTTCACATCAGCCATCTTGGATTTTTATTTTGACCCCACCATCGGTTTCAGCACCCTCAAAAACCACGAAATTGACACCCATCATGAAAAATTGTAACATTTATCACATCCGCCATCTTGGATTTTCATTTTGACCCCACCGTTGGTTTTAGCACCCTCGAAAACCACGAAATTGACACCCATCATGAAAAATTATAACATTTTTCACATCCGCCATCTTGGATTTTTATTTTGACCCCACCATCGGTTTCAGCACCCTCGAAAACCACGAAATTGACACCCATCATGAAAAATTGTAACATTTTTCACATCGGCCATCTTGGATTTTTATTTTGACCCCATCATCGGTTTCAGCACCCTCGAAAACCACGAAATTGACACCCATCATGAAAAATTGTAACATTTTTCACATCCGCCATCTTGGATTTTTATTTTGACCCCACCATCGGTTTCAGCACTCTCGAAAACCACGAAATTGACACCCATCATGAAAAATTGTAACATTTATCACATCCGCCATCTTAGATTTTCATTTTGACCCCACCGTCGGTTTTAGCAACCTCGAAAACCACGAAATTGACACCCATCATGAAAAATTATAACATTTTTCACATCAGCCATCTTGGATTTTTATTTTGACCCCACCATCGGTTTCAGCACCCTCAAAAACCACGAAATTGACACCCATCATGAAAAATTGTAACATTTATCACATCCGCCATCTTGGATTTTCATTTTGACCCCACCGTCGGTTTTAGCACCCTCGAAAACCACGAAATTGACACCCATCATGAAAAATTATAACATTTTTCACATCAGCCATCTTGGATTTTTATTTTGACCCCACCATCGGTTTCAGCACCCTCGAAAACCACGAAATTGACACCCATCATGAAAAATTGTAACATTTTTCACATCGGCCATCTTGGATTTTTATTTTGACCCCACCATCGGTTTCAGCACCCTCGAAAACCACGAAATTGACACCCATCATGAAAAATTGTAACAGTTTTCACATCCGCCATCTTGGATTTTTATTTTGACTCCACCATCGGTTTCAGCACCCTCGAAAACCACGAAATTGACACCCATCATGAAAAATTATAAAAAATTTCACATCCGCCATCTTGGATTTTTATTTTGACCCAACCATCGGTTTCAGCACCCTCGAAAACCACGAAATTGACACCCATCATGAAAAATTGTAACATTTGTCACATCCGCCATCTTGGATTTTTATTTTGACCCCACCGTCGGTTTCAGCACCCTCGAAAACCACGAAATTGACACCCATCATGAAAAATTGTAACATTTTTCACATCCGCCATCTTGGATTCTCATTTGGACCTCACCATCGGTTTCAGCACCCTCGAAAACCACGAAATTGACACCCATCATGAAATATTGTAAGTCTTCAGGGAATCAGACGGGAATAACTCCTCAGCTCGGCTGTTAGTTCCAGTAGCAGTCTTCGAAGTACACCTGCTGTGCAGGTCACTCCAGCAAGTCCGGAACGAAATATGAATTTATAAACCCTACTTACTTCTAGAAAAATTATAAGACTGCGAATCAAATCTTTCCTTGGGTAATAGGTACATACAGAATGCGTGAAGTATCAAGTTTTGTGTGTCAAATATTTTGTATCCGTACAGCGATCTTCTTTTAGCACAAGCTGCTGCTTACAACCGACACAGAGTCCACTCACAACGGCGGCCGAGCGCAGACTAATATTTCATTACAAATTTTTGTGCAATAAACCGAGACAGTGACCAGTAGTGATGGTAATTAATGCGATTTCGCATAAATTTCATTAGCATGCGAATTCTCGAGTCTTAGCATGTTAATTGCTATTGCTATGCTATTTGCTAATATAACGATAATTGACAATAAGTAATTATATGAATTTTGTTATTATACGAATTATTAAAGAGCGCGTTCGCCTTATGAAGCGTGCGTTTAGTTTGCTCGCCGATAACGTTTTATTTCTGCTAGTACACTTGCATTGTGTTGTGATTATGATATTGATCATATTATTATAATTAAAAATATTTGACAATTTAAAACCTTTTGTTGTTTAAGATTTTGTGAACTTTCCTTCATACTTTATCCAGGCTTAGGACTGGCAGTAAAATGTTAAAAAACTGGCGTATTTATAAGTTCACTTGATCGTATTTACATGATTTAGTTTTTACATATAATGTACATTATTTACAAATTTACTCAACATTAATTTATGGCATTAGTTTTTTGCTAACGAAAGAGTGTAATTTAAAAAACTAAACTCTCACTCACTATCACTTGCCAAAACGTACTGAACTTTGACACAATAAATTACAATACGACGCGCGCCACACACGTGTCACACAAATTATTATTCAATTTACGACCTTAAATACGAGCAAATCAAAGATTATAAGGTAATAATTTGCCTAATCCCTTTCTTCGCATCACTCTGCTGATAATTTTAACGAATTAAACGATCACACGCATTCATACAATATACGACCCTAAGTGCGAACAAATCAAAGATAATAAGATAATAATAAATTGCTTAACCATATTCTTCGCATCAAATGCACCTGCTAAAAGTCAGGGTCACGTGAAACAGATAGATTAGTATTCCCGTGGGTGCGACGAAGAGCGCACGCTGCCGCTGTGGCGCTGTCTCGCTGAGTGCCGCGGCATTATCGTGCATCAATAGTATGAACGAAATACGAAGCGATGAAATCACTTCGCACTTCACAGAATTTCGCAACTACATTTCATTTGCTAAATGCTAAATAAGCATTCGCATGCTAATAATGAATGCTAATGCTAATTAATCCATCACTAGTGACCAGTAAAATAACCCTTATTTCAATCCAATAAGATTCACGTATTACAGCTAAATATGTGAAAAAATAGACTCCGATTTTTATATTTTTCTGAGCTTATTTTTAACATTTTGATAGTTCTTTTGGCTACCTTTTTGAGTTGAACATGTCTGCTTACATAAAATATTTTAAAATAAATATGTTTATGTTATAAAATAGAAGAAAAATGATCCCAAAGACAGCACGATATCGTCGATTTTGTGTGAAGAGGCAACGGAAATTATTTTTTACTATATTATAAACCAACATTTTCGAATAAAAAATGGCTACCATTTGGAGATGAAAGAGTAATCTATCTGTGGTAATTATTAGTTACATTTGGTTTCGTCTCATTTTGCCGCAAAATGCACCGAAAAACGGCTTATTTTTGTCAGATACGTAAAGGCGTCCTTAAATAGTTTCTGTGTAATCACGGGCGATGACTACGGCAAGTGGCGGTTCTAGCGGCCAACTATTCTTTGTCATAGCGTCTTATTTTTTCTTGTAACAAATTCACGAAAAGAGATATGTAAAGTAACAAATTAGCACTAATTCCTGGCAAAGTTTCATCAAATATTATGAGGTGGCCGCGCGGTTGAAACGGACATTTTTTCGGCGCTCATGGTGGTCCTGCTGAAGGGAGCGTGACTACTGCCGGACCACCTTCAAAGTTGATTTTCTCGAAAACTACTAAGGTACCAATTCTGTGGTTCGAGTACTAATTAGTACCAATTGAGTACTAATTATTTACCAAATGTGAAAGCGATTGGCGTTCGTGATCCGGCGGTAGTCACGGACATGTTCCGTAGTGGGGATAAATATTTACGCCTGCAAAGTATATCAGCGGCAACAAGTGGCAACGGCCGCGTCTTACGGTTTATAGGTCGTAAGGTCGTACCCAGACAGGCCGTGTCACTGACTCTGGCAGGGCTACCATCAGGGATTTTATGTCGCCAAATATCCGGATTTTGTCGGTCAAAAGATATAAGGGTTTATAGGTGGCCGAACTGGAGTCTCCCCAGCAGGGCCACATTATTTATATCTCAATAACTAGGGCACCTAGCGAAGATCTGTTTTCTCCCATATTTGGTCGCCAATTAGTCTGAATCAGTCGCCAAATATTAGAATTTGTCGACCGACAAATTCTGATATTTGGCGACAAATTTTTTGTGTTATCAAAATTAAAATCCCTGATGGTGGTCACTTCGTAGTGTAATCTTTGTAATGTTGGTCATCCTGAGATTCTGCGTTTGTTTCTGAATGTTGCCTAAAGAAGGTTACATTACATACAACTTAAAATTCCATATTTCAAATAATTTAAAAAATTAAAAACCCGACTGCGAAACTGAAAAGCTACAAACAAGCCCATTTTAAATGAAATAAAAGTTGGAAGCAGGCTCACCCATTTGAATTTGAAAATATAATAAAAATGGTATGGGTGATGGGTCCCGTCTGCTTCCAACTTTTATTTAATTTAAAATGGGCTTGTTTGTAGGTTTTCAGTTTCGCAGTCGGGTTTTTTTATTTTTTAAATTATTTTTTTTATTTCCAGCTTTTTAGTTCACAAATGTGAAAGATTTCGCAAACGATTTAGTTCTTGGTAGGTACGTGTTTTTTACGATTTGTCACTTCGAATTACTTTTAACCATATAAGTTATATATATTTTTGTAATCACCTTTTAAAACCCTTTATTTTGATACCTACCCCACTCGATAGGTTTCGAGAAAAAAATTTTTTTTTTGTAGACATGTTGCGCCAAAAATCGGCCATATTATTTTTTTTTTAAATTTTGATATACCCAGTGTCACTCTCACAATTAAGACGAATCTAACGGCACTTCTCAAGCTGAAATCGATCAAGCCGTTTAGGCTACAGAGCGTGCCAAAGAAATATACATGTATGTATATTTCTTTCGAGTGTATGTATGTACATACACTCGAAAAACATAAACCTCCTTCTGACGCAGTCGGGTAAAAACAATTTGTTCGGAGTTTCACGGGACCTGTGCGGGCAAACGTGAGAAAGAGGGCCCATAAAAGTCAACTACCTACTAGATAGCGTTGAACGCCATCTAGTGTATCTAATTCCAAAAACGATATGCGCCCATTGATTGGCAATTTGGCATGCAAGGTTATGATCTTCTACGTCAGCCGTCACATTTATGTTTATGATAACATTCGCTGGAACAGTGGCTTCCCCTGTGGTCGCTTCAACTTTAATTCAATGCTAGTCCAGAGTTCCAGACAAGAGGTGAAAATAAACGGACGCGTGTAGAAAATCAGCTAAAAGTGCCAAAACTATTTTTAGTTCGGCGTTATTATACCTATATTTACATAACGGTGTGTGTGTAACTGTAACAACTAGTGCGTTTATTCAGCCAAGTTTGTTGTTTTCAATCAACTCAGCCTATTGCAGTCCACTGCTGTGTTGTTTTATTGTTTCGAAATTCAATATTAAAATGGATATGGATAAATTCGATGAGGATGAATACGACGAGGATGAATTCGATGACGATAACTATAACAATGATATTTTGATTGACACGGAGAATTTACCGGTGATGCGTCTATTGACTCCATTTAGCACGGAAGCATGTGGAATTTATGGCAGGTTAGTGGAAACGGGAATCTTAACTTTTAAATGGTAAAGTACATATTAGCACAACAATTAATATTGTTTTCAACAATTCTACTTTGTTCGTCCTTGGTTTTACAGCACGAGACAACGAGATTTTTTGTCCTTGACGTGCTTCGCAAACGCTCCACTGTCAATGTCAATGTCACAGCAATGTCATCATCACTACAAAAGTACAAATTCACAATCACAACATTCACAACATTAGAATGTTTTCTCAAAATAAATAACATCCATTCGGTTATGGCATAAAATTTTAACAAAAACAACAACAAAATGAGTTCACCAAAATCACCGCCTCGTTCTGCAGAATCACCTAAAAAATCAGAAGTTATTGGTGAAGCTGTTGAGAGTGCAGATCCAGAACATGATGAGGACTATTATACGCGACCCGATTTTATTTATGGGGGCCCCTTTATACCTATAAAATTACCTTCCCCATTCTTGGACACTTTTGCGCCGATGAATTATCCGCTACAAGGAACGTTTCGAAAGTACGTATTACTTTTCCCTGATTGGTACCTAAACTTACTGGATTGTCTATGACGATCAGCTGATCATTTTCCCGTGAAATCTACTGCAGTCCGTTCACAGTTATTCTGACCGCTGCAACCGAATAGCAATCTTATTGCAATGGAAATAAAGATCATTGTTTTTTTTGACAGGCTTGTCAATGGCAGTAATCCAATAGCAACCTTATTGCCACGATAATAAAGATCACTGTGATAATGACAGTGATGCAAAATAACAGAATGGACTGTATATTAATATAAAAAAGCTAAAGAGTTTTGTTTGTTTTTTTGTTTGAATTTGTTAATCTCTGGAACCATTCGGATTTAAAATTGTTGAGGAAAGTAGTAGGCTATGTAACATTACGCTACCGCTGTTAGGAGCCTAACAAAAGAAACAAGGAAAAAAAACGGTGGCTGAAAGATATAATCGCTTAGAGATTAATTTATAACCGGTGCTTACGTATTGAAATTAGTGATATCTATTGGTTTCGAACCAAGATAATCCATACTAATATTATAAATTCGAAAGTAACTGTCTGTCTGTCTGTAGGTTACCTTTTCACCCCAAACCACTAAACGGATTTCGACAACTTGGCAGATAGATAGATTGCATCCCGGGGAAGGACATAGGATAGTTTTTATCCCGATATTCCCACGGGATCGACACTTATGCGGGTGAAACAGCGGGGCGCTGCTCTAGTATTAAATAGAATAAGATAATTCTATTTAATACTAGCTGACCCGGCAAACGTTGTTTTGCCATATAAATTATTTCTAGCTGCCCGGCGCTACTTCGTTTGCGTGTCCTACACCTTACCCTACCCTACTCTTACACTACTACTACCCTACTACTACCCTACTCCTACCCTACTCCTACCCTACTCCTACCCTACTTCTACACTACTCCTACCCTACTTCTACACTACTCCTACCCTATTTCTACCCTACCCCCATAGATATATTACATTTTTCTTTGCGTAAGAACCATCCTCGTACTTCAAGGAACATTCTAAAAAAAGAATTAGCGAAATCGGTTCAGTTGTAGTCGAGATTTGCGCTTAGCAACACATTAAGCGATTCATTTTTATATTATAGATTATATTGGTTAATGATAAAAGTAAAATATTAGGAGAATCTGTTGTTACTTGAAATAAACCTATTTCTCGGCTAACATCGAATGATAAAAGTGGATGCGTTCACCCTTGGATGGGCAGAAACAAAAACAAGGTGGATTAAACTATTATTTATCTTCTGTCCTTTTCTTAATGAAATAGAAAGAAAAAGATGCCTGAACTTAAAAGTTTAGTTTGTGAACAATGGATTGTAATAAATCTAAGACTGCAATAATCTCATAATAATCATAAAATAATTATACACATAGTTATCAAACCTTGTTTTATACTTTTAATTACGGCTATTATATTATTTTATTAGTAGGTACTGTTGTCTCATATTTAAACTAAAGATCATTCATGCTCACAGTGTGATAAGAGGATGAGAAAGATTATCATAAAGTAATGGGAGATGGCTTATGCTATTTTCTACGAGTTTCCATTGTCATGGCCATCAGAGGAAATTCTCGTAATTTTAAACGATTTTCAGCTTTATGACAACGGAATATGATTTAAATTCGTGTTTTAGTTGAATCAGCTGTCGTGCATAGCATCTTTGTACAAAGTTTATTTTAAAGCATTATTAACTTTATTTTCATAGCAACAAAGTTGGTTATCGACTTGAATAGAATAGTTATTGAGTATAACAGCGCGAAACACTTTCCATCATGCTTGTGGAATATACTCAATAATTTCAGCATGTCTTGCAGAGCCCGGATAGCTCAGTCGGTAGAGCATTGGACTTTTAATCCAAGGGTCCAGGGTTCAAGTCCCTGTTCGGGCGGTAATTTTTTGCGTTTATTTTTTGTTTTTGTAAATGTTTATGATTTTTTTTAAATTTTTTATATTATTTTGTTGTTTTTTTTGTAACTTTTTTTTTTTCATTTTATAATAATTTTAGAACTTCAAATTATTACTTCACGTCGTGCGTCGGGAATAGCATCTTTAATTTTTTGTATTACAATATCCACATTTTATTATCGAAATTTAAATTGTTTTTTTTTTGTTTATTATCTTTTTTTCCTTGTTGTGCATTCTCCTGCCAGTTGGTCAGGAATGGGTCCAAAATGTCTCGCCAGCGTTTCTAAGATCTGCCTCGCTGACGACGCTGGAAAACTATGGGGAGACCGCGTTGCCCAGCTGTGGGATAAAATTGGTTAAAAAAACAAATTTATTACTTTTTTCAGGAGCTTTGCTTATTATTCGCTGAAAGAGAGGCTGCCTGTGATTTTAACTAAAATCATTGATTACTTGTCAAGAGAAGGATCTAAGATTGCAAGTGCCAACTCTGCGGTATGTATTTTTATAGTTATTTGATAGACTGACATAATTTATCAGGTTTTTTTTTCATTGTAAGGACACCGGCATGTCCTAGAACCAAAAATTCGAAGATATGTGACATCTACCAATCCGCACTGGGCCCGCGTGGTGGATTACGGCCCCTCACCGAGAGGAGGCCAGTGTCCCAGCAGTGGGAACATTATAATGCTACTCAGAAATTTCACCCGGACGAAGTCACGGGCAGAAGCTAATGATGATTAATTTTATTCTTTTTTCTTACAGTCAGCAGATGATATTCAAAAATTTATGCAGTCGGTTGGTAAACTGAAAAATGACTTGGTTACCAATAAAGAGTACGACCCGCTAACGGTAGACACTCCGGATGCTAAAAAATGGAACCGTTGGATTGAAAGTCAGGATAATAAGAAGTATTTTCTGAACTCGTGGATGTTCACCGAGTGTTACGTTTACCGAAAGCTTAAGGAAGGTTGTGAATTAACGTAAGTTTATATTGTATTAACAAACTCTTGAACAATTAATATAAAATATTAAAAACTCCTTTGTACTGTGGTTGTAAAATAATATTTGAAACAGCGCCATCTCGTATCGTTTGTAGAAAACTGGTGTTAGTTTTACACTTGCTCACAATAGATAGCGCTAAATTAAATATATTAAATTAAGCGCTAAATTAAGTATTATTTTGTAAATGTTCATAAAATTATACTGTAAGGTCTTCTTCTTTCTACGTACTTTTAATAAATAAGATGTTATTTAAACATGTAAAAGAATTTTGTTCAGCATGTGAGTTCACCTCAACACTAGATGGCGTTGATATAAATTTTCAACTTTTTATTTCAGAAAGGGGTTGAAGGAATTCGATTATTTCGAAGAACAAAAAAACAAAGCGTTTTATAATAATTTAGAAATAATGTGTCTAGTCGCTGATAGAATGGTGACCATGATAGACAAGTCTGAGAAGGATAAACGAAAAGCTGACTTTAATACTCTTCTAAAGGTAAATTACATCCACACTAATATTTTAGAGAGGAAAGATTTGTTTGTTTGTTTGAATTGAATAGGCTCCGAAACTACTGGACCGATTTGAAAAATTCTGTCACCATTCAATTCTACATTATCCCTGATGAGCATAGGCGATATAATATTTTCAAAAAGTTAGGGATCCGTATGAATACTTCGATAATGTAACCCAAGGTGTGAAAAAATCCTTATGTCGTGTACGCTGCGGAAACTATTGACAATAAAGCAAAGTGATGTACTACAGTTTTATAGAGGACATCAATATGTCCAAAAAAGTCAGCAATATCATGTCTAACTATTATAGTTATGTCACATTAACTACTTTTCCATGTTAAAATATGCAATAGTAACGCCGAAAAATCCTTATAACAACTTATTTTTGTAACCTTTTAACCGCTTGGCTAAATATCAATTGCCTTGGTTAAATAGTAATAAATTGCCTCGCACGCGGCTACAAATCGATAAATAATACCTACAATAAATAAGGAGGAGCAATCGTTGAATAGAACTAAAAATGTAATTTATTGCAAAAGTTCAATACATAAGTACTTTTCAAAATCAAGACTTAAAACAAAATTAAAAATGTTTCTTAAACTTTTAGCAGACTTTTATAAGTTCGTAATTGTATTGGTAAAAGAAAATAACAGATTTATGATAATGGTTTATTAAATTTATTAAAACAAATCTTAAATCAGCGGGAAATTGCGTAACACAATAACAACGGGAATGTCTTTCATTTCTACAATACAACGATATGCATTCCGCCATTGACGTTGATGATCAGATGAATTTTTCAAACACATGATGCTTTGGTTTAGCAATTTGATTGAAAGTGTGTATTATCTTGTAGTGTTTTATCTTACGAAGGCGGGTTACGTGACTTTTATGACGTCGAAATAAGAGTAAACCTCTTAAATAAATTGCAAACTATAGTTTTGTATAATTTAGAAGCGTTTTTTAAATTTTGTAAATCTAAGAACCATGTTTCCGTTTATTATGATTTTTTGATGTTGACTTGAAAGAGCATGGCAGTTGAGAACGTGTCATGCTCACTTAAATGTCTCACCGATGGTGGCGCGTGTGTTGGATTATTCGGTTCGCTACAAAATGGTCGAGGGATGGTGCTGATCCACGCGTCATGTTCGTGAACGGGCGCCGTCGGTTGAGACTGGTCATCTCTTAACTGCCAAGGCTTTTTTTAAATCTTAAATTTTGAATTGTTTCTTAATTTTTGTCTTTTTTTACATTGTTCTCACTTAAAGAAGCAACAAGAATAATGTACCCAAGATTTTGTAATATCTTGATTTAAAAGAGTGTCCGTGAAGTTTCTTCCCCATTCTTCTCCATAGAGATCTACGTTTTGGAATGGGCAACTAGCTTCAACTTTCTGACTAATTGACAGTCTATTAAATTTTGACAATTAAAAAGTTTAATTGAAATAAATGCTTTGAATTTGAGAGTTTGAGTCATTTTGTAAGATGAAATTACTATAACCCAATTACTGTGCGGTTACACATCTAAGGTCTTTTTCAATTCCAGATATGCCTATGGGCCAACAGATGCGACCTGTCCTTGTCGCTAGGTTCCCAAGTGGACCTCATACAGGCAGCTAAGGATGCCACAGAGAAGCTCCGTTTGAACCCACCCCCTCCTCCCCCCGCGAAGGGAAAGAAAGCAAAAAAGGCCGCCCCCGCTGGACCAATTATAATCAGCGCTGATCCGTTCCAGATGATACTGGATTTGAAGGATAAGGTAAGATTTCAGTCAGATTAGAAATGCCGCGCCGCACTATGTAGGTACCATTTTGTTGAAACTCAGATGCATCTTCTCGACATCCGTATGTCACTAATGTGATGCAGCAGAATACCAGCGTCATTTGGTGCAACCATGAGACACACACCGCCCAGTAGTGATCGACCGTTATAGATGTACATAAGCTAGGTGTCTATGGGTCAATTTATCTTTTTAATCTTTGTTTTTTTTTTTCACCTGTTTTTAATGTTTTTTTAATATCTGTAAGTGTTTTGAATTTTGTTGCACTGAATAAATGTTTTATCCATCTATCTATCTATATGTGAGATCTACCAACCAGCACTATGCCCGCGTATTGGACTACGGCCCACTCCCTCTCACCGAGCAGAGGACTCTGTCCCAGCAGTGGGAACATTATGGGCTGATTTATGTAATATATTTTCTGTTTTAACTTTACCATGACGCCAGTAATCCTTGAAGAGTAAGTTTGGTTATAAAGGCGGGGATACAGATGCCAGTAAATCGGGAAAGTAGCTAGCATGAATGTTACTGGCATTTACGAGTAATTGGCACACAGCGGATACATTTGCAAGTAATACTGGCATGCAAGATTTATTATTATTTATTTATTTATTCAAAATTTCATAAATAACGCCATAACAGCTAAAACGCCAATGCAATGTTACTACCACAAAGATACACATACATCTAACTTACATTGAGTAGGTAGGTACCCAAAAATGCAATTAAAAATAGAACCATAAATACAATTTAAAATACAATAAAAAAATATATAAATAAAAAAAACACAAATAGAATACAATCAAAAATACAAATACCATTAAAATACAATTAAAAATACAAATACAATTAAAATACAATTAAAATTAAAATCACTTCCCAACATTTTCAATGCACTTCAATACTACTTCTGTGAACTTCATCAGGCTGCAGTGAAATATATCTACCTCATTTGAAATAATATTCAACAATCTTATGCTTATCTTATGATGTGCCCTTGCATGCCAGTATTACCATCGCGTCGCACAAAAGTATGCTTTGGCAACCTCGCGTCCCCTCCCTCAACGGGCATGCAAGTAAATCAAATGTTGTGCTAGCTACTTGTATGCCAGTTACAGGCATGCCAGTTAGCGTATACACATGACAATAGCTGGCACGTGCAAGGAGCTGGTATGCTAGTGTGCAAGCTACTGGCATGTGTATCCCCAGAATTATACAAGGGCAAGCCTATGGGGATTTTTTTCGGGTTGCACGAAGAAGCCTCCTCGTGTAGTGCAGTTTGTTCCGCCAGTTACTCAACTGAACCGACCTCTCGGCGCATCCTGGACAGTCACACCAACACCTTATTTGACTGGCCTTCATAATGTTATCCTTTTATGATTCTGCCAAAGTGGCCTTTTTAGGCACCCAGATCTAATGTAGAGTCTAGCCCCTAACTCTATACAAACCTGACATCTTGGTCAAAATGGAAGGCTCTAATAAAAAACCCTAATAAAAAGCGATTAAACAGTAAGTAATTCTTTAATACTGTTGATTTTTCTAGGGTGGGCAAAGAAGTTTCTAGGGTAAATGATAAAGGATTTATTTTCTGTAAGTAGGTTTGTACAAACACTTTTACACGTCAATTATATTTTTTAAACGATTGAAAATTTCGAAAAAATAGGATGTTCGATGAGCATTAAACTTCATTTCCTTAATTCCCATTTGGACTACTTTCCTGATAACTTGGGAGCTGTAAGTGAAGAACAAGGCGAAAGATTTCAGTAGGATCTGAAAGAGATGGAATGTCGCTATCAGGGAAAGTGGAATAAAAGAATGATGGCAGACTATTTGTTGGCTGTTAAAACGAGATGATCGAAGTCGGAATTTCAAGAGAAAATCTCACAATCGGAGTTTCGGTGACAAACAGCAAGATACCACAAAAGTATTTAATATTTTAAATTTGTTTATTATTGTCCCTCAAATGTATTTTTCAAGTCATGTTATTGTTTCTTAATTGTAATAAAAAAAAAACATATGTAACCTTTTTTATATAAATATATATTTTTTTTTTATATTTATACTCCTACCCAGCAAACCGGACCGAGTGGGAGGGTATAAATAAAACGGACGGTTACGTTTTGACTCATTCTGTGTTTGGCTCTCGGACGTGACGGACGTTTTAGTAGTGCTTAGTAATTGTTATAAATACGTTCAGTTCTGTGTATATCTATTTCTGTTATTTGATAAGTAAAATCATTTGTAAGAAATAAAACTTCTTATGTTGATTAGTGCCTTGTTTTTCTTTTTTTAATATTAACCACTTCTGATCCCTAAGAGGAGATGAGGTCGGCGTTTCCTATCTGACTATTCTGAGAAGAAAGGCCGAAACAAACTCAGAGGTCTCAGTCTCTTTTAAACTCCAGACAAAATCTTAGTCAGATCGTGTGAAGACCATGTAGATTGGTGTCTGAAATGGTCTTTTGAGGAAAGAACCACACAGATTGAGCGGACCTGTCCAATCAGTGCACGCATTTATCAAAAATCGTGCAGCTCAACTCAGAATTTGAAGAGCTCAACGATTCGACGAACAATACCAAAGAAAGGACATTTGGGTAGGCCGCGTAAATTACTCAAACTGCCAAATCATGATTAAAACTAACTAAGAAGGAAAACGGAAAAAAAAGAAAAAAAGAAATGACACACATAGTCCTCACATTCACAATAATTAAAAAAAAAAAAAAAAAATAGGCAAAGGTAGGCATCGAGGAGGGGCCCCCTTAGGGCCGAAGCCTTCCGGGTCAGCGGGATTGTCGCTAAAGGGTTACCTCTGGCCCGGAACATAAAGGGCTAAGGAAGGAACACGAGTGGGTTTTAGTTAGTAAGAGTCTGACACTCCCTTCCACTCCACCCAGAGCGGGAGGAGTCATTTGACGATTTCCCATTCGTAAAAAAAAAGGTAGTGGTTGTGGGTAAACATTTGTAAAATTGACACAGAAATTGTATTGACAAAACAAGATGGCGTCGTTAGTTCCGATGTTTGCCACGCGCCAAAAGAACTTTGTAGCGTTATAAATATTAAAAAATATTTATATTCTCAGGTGCTGGTAGATGACGCCAATAAAACTGCTGACCAAGTAGCGAAAAGATCTGAAAAAATGTTTACGTCTGTTACCGCGGTATGTATATAAAATATATTGTCTGTGTGGTGCCGGACTTAAAGAATAGCACCACCCCATACTTCCCGTGGGTGTCGTAAAAGGCGACTAAGGGAGACCGGAGAATGGCCAGCAGCATTCTCTATGCATTACACCATCATACCATACTGCGATCGCCAACCCGCCTGCCAAGCGTGGCGATTATGGCAAACCCCCCCCCCCCAAAATTGAGGGAGGCCTATGTCCAGCAGTGGACTTCTTTCGGCTGAAATGATGAAACAAAATATATACCTACAAATTGTAGGTATGTATTTTTCCTTTACTTGTGCTACACGACCTTGCTTCTTGCCAAATTTCATGATTCTAGGTCAACGGGAAATACCCTATAAATTTTGATTCCCCTGAGAGTGTCAAAATATACGTTTTTTGCGGCATAAACGGCCGTATCTTTTTTTTACGTTAACTTAGAAGTTTGATTTTTCACAGTTTCAAGGGACTGTAGACCTGAGTATATGGTTTTAATTTCAACTCGATGCCTCCACGGATGCCCGAGATAAAGGGTCTTGACAAAAGAGTGATCCTATAAGAGTTCCGTTCCTCTTGAGAGCGGGATTGTCCGAAAGGGTTACTACCGTTGGCCCGGAACATAAAGGGCTAGGGAAGGAACACGGGTGGGTTTTAGTCAGTAAGAGTCTGACACTCCCTTCCGCTCCACCCAGAGCGGGAGGGGTCATTTGATGATTCCCACCCGAAAAAAAAAATGTGCGGAACCCTAAAAAACACCTTGTATATGTTGGGAAAAGGCTAGACAGATGACGATGACTAATGTGATGACGTGACGATGATCTTAGATTGTGTATTCCAGTTTATGTATTTTTTCAGGCAAAAAACGCGACGACATTCAAGGCTAAGTGCAGTTGTCACAGACTGGCGACGAAAGCGGGCGTACCGCAATGTCACCCAGAAGTAAGTACGAATCAGTATTGTCATTTTAAGACTCCAAGAGGGGGTCTTGTGGCTAAGCAAAAAATAAATAGGGCTAACGCCCGCCTGGTTTGCTACCACCCTTCCACCGGAGTCTGCTGTGTTTCGTCGATGCGCGGGAGTTCCAGTGCCTTAGGCATTGTCTGCGTGGTGCCGGACTTAAAGAATTGCACCACCCCTTACTTCCCGTGGGTGTCGTAAAAGGCGACTAAGGGTCTTACCGGAGAATGGGCAGCAGCGTTCTCTATTTATTCCACTACCATACTGCGATCGCCAACCCGCCTGCCAAGCGTGGCGATTATGGCAAACCCCCCCCCCCAAAATTGGGGAGGCCTATGTCCAGCAGTGGACGTCTATCGGCTGAAACGACGAACGACGAGACATCGTCTGGGCACGCTCGTTCCATCATGGACCTCATCTATCGCTTTCCATCAGGCGTGATTGAGGTCAAGAGAAAACCCCCAAAATTTATTGTTTTTTGTTCTATTTTTGTGTGAAAATCTTAACGCGGTTCACAGAATACATCTACTTACCAAGTTTCAACAGTATAGTTCTTATAGTTTCGGAAAAAAGTGGCTGTGACATACGGACGGACAGACAGACAGACAGACAGACAGACATGACGAATCTATAAGGGTTCCGTTTTTTGCCATTTGGCAACGGAACCCTAAAAACGTAAAGTATGTTGGGGTAAGATCGGCATTGGTATAAGACCGTATGAATCAAATTCCCACCTAAATGTGGCAATGTTTTTAATGCAGTAATAAACATCGGTGTTTTTATTCTGCTACGACGAAGATCAGAGCAAAATTTAATTTTGCAGGCAAAGAATGTGATTCCTACGGTCTTACCCCAGCAACGATCTTACCCCAACATACCTTATAGAAAATTTGTATTTCGCAGGCTGCCTTAGCGCATTCCCTTTAAATGTTAAACATTGTCGTCGTAACGTATCTCAGGTACCACCAGAGCCGGAGCCTCCGAAAGATGGTGCCAAAGATGCGGCAACAGAAACAAAAGTCGAGTCGAAAGAAGAGGTTAAGCAAATACCCTGCCCCGCCAAGATGACCGTGCCACAATTTGTTATGTTCGGTAAGATTCATCATAACCAGCCTATAATGGTCCCACTGCTGGGATGCACGCCTCCTCCCGTGTGAGAGGGAGTGGGTCCCATTCACAGCACGTTTGTACATTTGGTTAACACAAGTAAAGCACGTGCTGCTTCGCGAGATAACAATACGATAAGATGGCTTCCTATTCTTTGCGGAACGCACGTCATAAGAAAATATAATTAAACTAGCTGCGCGTCGCGAACAAGTGTCGATCCCGTGGGAATATCGGGATAAGTAGCCTATGTGTTAATCCAGGGAGTCAGCTATCTCCATACCAAATTTTATCAAAATTGGTGCAGCCGTTTGAGCGTAAAGAACATACAAACACACACACAAACTTTCGCCTTTATAATATTAGTGTGATACATTAAGGGACTTGTGGCTAAGAAATACCAGCCACACGGGTGGATCGATCATGTTAAGCTACGTTTGTCGCGGTTGGTCTGTGGATGGGTGACCATCTTCACATACCAAGACCCATCCGTGCCTCGAAAAGCACGTTAAGCTGTTGGTCCCGGCTGTCATTCGTGGATCTTTGACAGTCGTTACGGGTAGTCAGAAGCCCGAAAGTCTGACAACCAGTCTTACCAAGGGGTATCGTATTATCCAGTAACTGGGTTGTGGAAGTCATAAGCAGTCGCTCCATTTCAAATATTGGTATTCAGCTGCATCCGGATAGACTGGACGCCGACCCCAACATAGTTGGGAAAAGGCTAGGCAGATGATGATGACAGAAATCATCACATCGCTTTGTCTCTGTCAATTGTTTGAAGATGTATAGAGACGGAATGAGGAGCGCTAAATGCATTTTATGATTTGTGGTGCAAGCGGACCTAACTTTATAAGTTCTGTGACAGACAGCTGTGCTGCTGGGGAGTTAGTTGCGCCTCTTCTTCTCCCCAGCTCAGCACTAGGAACTGGTGAAGGTTTTGGGGGACTGTCTTATGTAATTTTGACGTTCAAAAAGTAAAAGTCTGGCAGTTTGAGTAATTTATGTGGCCTACCCAAATGTCCTTTCTTTGGTATTGATCGTCGAATCGTTGAGCTCCTTAAGTCTTGAGTTGAGCTGCACGATTTCTGACAAATGCGTGCACTGACTGGACAGGTCCTCTCAATCTGTGTGGTTCTTTCCTCAAAAGACCATCTCAGACATCGATCTACATGGTCTCATATAACCTGACCAAGATTATGTCTGGACTTTAAAAGAGACTGTGACCTCTGAGTTTGTTTCGGCCTTTCTTCTCAGAGTAGTCAGATAGGAAACGCCGACCTCATCTAGTTTTAAAAAAACATGATTGACGTGTAAAAGTGTTTGTACAAACCTTGTTGATTGTTGTGTCGGGGAATCGCGAAAGACGGAACGTTGTTATTTTTTGCTCCTCAGTTTTTAAATAAGTAAAGTGGTAAAAAGTGGATATTGTAACAATAATATACTGTTACCTTAAAGCCAGTGAAGTGACCTATTGAACAGTGTGGTTCTTATAGTAATCGGCTTAAGTAATACAGATGTTGTCACATTTTAACTCAAATGGGATTTTACATAGTCGCCAGTTTGGTTTCACGAAAGGTAGGTCGACGACAGATGCGGGAGTAAAACTCATCAGTCACATTTTGGAATCCTGGGAGAAGTCCCAGGATGCAATTGGCATTTTCTGTGACCTCTCAAAAGCGTTTGACTGCGTTGACCATAATACACTGATCTGTAAATTATACCACTACGGAATTCGTGGACAAGCTGCTGATCTTGTTCTTTCCTATCTGTCAAAGCGCCAGCAAAAAGTAAACGTTAACGGGGCGACGTCTTCGGGGTCTCTAGTTAAGATGGGCGTGCCTCAAGGCTCAATTCTTGGCCCTTTCCTATTTCTAGTTTATATTAATGACCTTCCTTACATGATGGCCAACTTGTCGGATATCATTTTATTCGCTGATGACACTTCCCTTATTTTTAAAATAGATAGAAAAGATACGGATGTCTTACATGTTAACGATAGTCTGGCTGTTCTCTCGAAATGGTTTGCAGCTAATAATCTTTTACTTAATGCGAACAAAACTAAATGTCTTAAGTTTTCATTACCAAATGTACCTCAAGTGGGTCTGAATTTAGAACTTGATGGCAAAAGACTAGATGCTGTTACGGAAACTGTATTTCTAGGAATTACTTTAGATTCAAAATTACAATGGGGCGCACACATTAGAGCTCTCTCAAGTAGATTAAGTTCAGCTGCATATGCAGTAAGAAAAATAAGGCAGTTGACAGATATAGCCACAGCTAGGTTAGTATACTTTGCTTATTTCCACAGTATTATGTCTTATGGTGTTCTGCTGTGGGGATCGGCAGCTGACGTAGATTCAATTTTCATTTTACAGAAGAGGGCAATCCGCGCAATCTATAAAATGGGTCCTCGCGAGTCTCTTAGAAACAAATTCAAAGAAATTGATATACTAACTCTGCCTTCTCTTTATATTTTAGAAAGTATTTTGTATGTTCGCAAAAACTTAGGACTCTTCAAAATAAGAAGCGATTTCCATAATATAAATACACGTAGTAAAAATGAAATTGTGTTACCTAAATTTAGATTAACTAAAACTAGCAAGTCATTTCTTGTAAACAGCATCCGTTTTTATAACAAGTTGCCAAAGCCGGTTACAGAACTTAGCGATGGAAAGTTCAAAACCCTCATCAAACGTGTCCTTATCAAAAAAGCATATTATAAGATTAAAGACTACGTTGAAGACAAGCTAGTCTGGCAATAATTCCTTCTGCACATGTGGCTTCCCTGGCTTCTCATTAACGGCATAACTATGTAAATGTCTATTAACTGCTCTCAAATTACGATGTTTAATTTTTATTTAATTATTATTATTATTTTTACATACTTTTTGACATAATTTCTTTATTATTTGACATTATATACTTTTTGACATAATTTCTTTATTAATTGACATTGTATACAGACACTTGAAATTTTTCACCTCTTTATTAGTGGTTTTATTGAGAATCATAACACTTGGTTTTAGTAGGTTTTTATTATTATTTTTCTTTTTTTATTATCTATCCTTTTGATAGATTCTTATTTTGTAAATGTGAGGACTTTGTAGGCCTTATAGACTTTAGATCTGTAGACCATTTTCTATTTTATCAAGTACTTGGTACTTGTTGACAGGCCTGCGCTGTCCTTCCATACCTACTTACTGTAATCTGGAAACATTGTAAAAGCCAATTATTTTTAAAAAGAGTAACCATGGAGTTTCTTGCCGGTTCTTCTCCATAGGAAACGACCAATTGGAACCGTGCACCTAGCTTCTGACGTTTCATAAGTGCCCATGTTGGTTTATGTGAAATAAAACATTTTGATTTTGATTTTGATTTTGAACAGAGTAATATCAAAATTAAAACTGTGGAAAAAATTCAAAATTTGAATAGTGTGTTAAGGACGCGTTTACGAAATGACGCGCTTCAATTTTAGGTATTGAGTCTTACTACTACACATGCACGGCTCACACACACAGCGACATGCGCGAAGCGGTGAAATTATGAGTAAACTGACACGACTTGATACTTGAGCCTAATTTTATTTTATTTTTGCCATGTATTTTTTTTAAGTTTACGGTGATTTGTTTTCAAACAGTTTGTAGGTAATGTGAAGTGTTCATATAAGTAGAATGCTATTTACTTAATTTCACTGGACAGTGATTAATCAAGTACAAGTTGCCAAAGTACCTATGTATTAACAATTTGCGGACGAGCTTATTGAAAACAAATATAAAACAGGCTTGTTTTATTCGGTTTATTTCGAATTTTATATGTATAATAAATTTGCTATGGTATCAAATGCAAGTAGGTTCTCGAAAACTGGAAAGAAAATCCGTGTATTTGGCACACACCCTACAAGGCAAACAGTACAAATGCTACAATATTCATCACGCTAATATTATAAAGGCGAAAGTTTGTGAGTGTGTGTGTATGTTTATATGTTTGTTTTTCACGCTCAAACAGCTTCACCAATTTTGATAAAATTTTGTATAGAGGTAGCTGACACATATAGGCTACTTTTTATCCGATATTCCCACGGGATCGAAACTTACGCGGGTGAAACCGCGGGGCACAGCTAGTTGCTTCATATATATTTAAAAAATTCGTAAAACAAAAACAACGCAATGGATATTGTTGAACTGTCAAATTGGAATGGATTGCCATTCCAAGTGTGTTACGCAATTAGGATAACGTACTAAGCAGTGTCGTGCATTGCATAAAGGCATATTAGCAGTGGCTACCTCGATAAATCACCATAAGCCTGTCAATTACATTTTTGGCCGTGCAAAGTGACGGATATTGAGATCGCCGATAGTGAGATAAAAATGAAAATTCAAGATGGCGGTTGTAGTTTTTTTTAATGTTTCATCATGGGTGTCGTTTTTATGGTTTTCAAGGGTGCTAAAACCGATAGTAATGTCCAAATGAAAATCCAAGATGGCGGCTTTAATTTTTTTATCATGGGTGGTCGTTTTTATGGTTTTCAAGGGCGCTAAAGCCGATAGTGAGGTCAAAATGAAAATCCAAGATGGCGGCTGTATTTTTTTTATATTTTTCATCATGGGTGTCGTTTTCATGGTTTTCGAGGGTGTTGGAGCCAATAATTAGGTCAAAATGAAAATCTAAGATGGCGGCTGTAATTTATTTTTTATTTTTATCATGGGTGTCGTTTTTATGGTTTTCAAGGGCGCTAAAGCAGATAGTGAGGTCAAAATGAAAATCCAAGATGGCGGCTGTAATTTTTTTTTTATCGTGGGTGTCGTTTTCTTAGTTTTCGAGGGTGCTGGAGTCGAAAACAAAGTCAAAATGAAAATCCAAGATGGCGGCTGTAATCTTTTTTTTTTAGATACTTTTGTTTTATGTTTCCGATTAGTGACCGCATCTGCCTAGACTAGACCCGGCCTAGTGCCTGCCTACCTATTCTTAAGGTCTCAACAAAACTAACAAAAGAAGCCCAAACTTGGCACACCTAGCTCAGCTCGGCTATTAGTTCCAGTAGCAGTCTTCGAAGTACACCTGCAGGTCACTCCATCAAGTCCGGAGGTAAGGTCTCAACATAACTAAGAAAACGAGCCCATACTCGGCACACCTAGCTCAGCTCGGCTATTAGTTCCAGTAGCAGTCTTCGGAGTACACCTGCAGGTCACTCCATCAAGTCCGGAGGTAAGGTCTCAACATAACTAAGAAAACGAGCCCATACTCGGCACACCTGACTCAGCTCGAATTATTCCGTTCTGATCCCCTGAACCCCCCCTCCACTCCCCCCCCCCCCCCCGCCTCTATCCCCTCCTAGATCGTCTTCTGTTTTAATCTCTGTCTTATCCACTAAAAACTTTCTCATACCGGTTTGAACCGCTTTTTCTTTTGTTTTTGATCCTGAAGGATCGTCAGCAACAAAAATAAGTACAGGGTTTATTGAAATACATAAGTTCGTAATTTCTTATTATAACGGATACGTGTAGGTTAGTATTGAGGAACAACGACTCCACATTTTCGTCTTTGTCAAGTCACCGCACCCGGTTTGAACCCTTTTTAATAATTTTACAGATGGCAGATGTGAAAAATATTACAATTTTTCATGATGGGTGTCAATTTCGTGGTTTTCGAGGGTGCTGAAACCGATGGTTGGGTCAAAATAAAAATCCAAGATGGCGGATGTGAAAATTTTTATAATTTTTCATGATGGGTGTCAATTTTGTGGTTTTCGAGGGTGCTGAAACCGATGGTTGGATTTTTATTTTGACCCCACCATCGGTTTCAGCACCCTCGAAAACCACGAAATTGACACCCATCATGAAACATTGTAACATTTTTCACATCTGCCATCTTGGATTTTCATTTTGACCCCACCGTCGGTTTCAGCACCCTCGAAAACCACGAAATTGACACCCATCATAAAAAATTTTAACATTTTTCACCCATCTTGGATTTTCATTTTGACCCCACCGTCGGTTTCAGCACCCTCGAAAACCACGAAATTGACACCCATCATGAAAAATTGTAACATTTTTCACATCCGTCATCTTGGATTTTCATTTTGACCCCACCGTCGGTTTCAGCACCCTCGAAAACCACGAAATTGACACCCATCATGAAAAATTATAACATTTTTCACATCGGCCATCTTGGATTTTTATTTTGACCCCACCATCGGTTTCAGCACCCTCGAAAACCACGAAATTGACACCCATCATGAAAAATTGTAACATTTTTCACATCCGCCATCTTGGATTTTTATTTTGACCCCACCATCGGTTTCAGCACCCTCGAAAACCACGAAATTGACACCCATCATGAAAAATTGTAACATTTGTCACATCCGCCATCTTGGATTTTTGTTTTGACCCCACCGTTGGTTTCAGCACCCTCGAAAACCACGAAATTGACACCCATCATGAAAAATTGTAACATTTTTCACATCCGCCATCTTGGATTCTCATTTGGACCTCACCATCGGTTTCAGCACCCTCGAAAACCACGAAATTGACACCCATCATGAAATATTGTAAGTCTTCAGGGGATCAGACCGGAATAACTCCTCAGCTCGGCTGTTAGTTCCAGTAGCAGTCTTCGAAGTACACCTGCTGTGCAGGTCACTCCAGCAAGTCCGGAACGAAATATGAATTTATAAACCCTACTTACTTCTAGAAAAATTATAAGACTGTGAATCAAATCTTTCCTTGGGTAATAGGTACATACAGAATGCGTGAAGTATCAAGTTTTGTGTGTCAAATATTTTGTATCCGTACAGCGATCTTCTTTTAGCACAAGCTGCTGCTTACAACCGACACAGAGTCCACTCACAACGGCGGCCGAGCGCAGACTAATATTTCATTACAAATTTTTGTGCAATAAACCGAGACAGTGACCAGTAAAATAACCCTTATTTCAATCCAATAAGATTCAAGTATTACAGCTAAATATGTGAAAAAATAGACTCCGATTTTTATTTTTTTCTGAGCTTATTTTTAACATTTTGATAGTTCTTTTGGCTACCTTTTTGAGTTGAACATGTCTGCTTACATAAAATATTTTAAAATAAATATGTTTATGTTATTAAATAGAAGAAAAATGATCCCAAAGACAGCACGATATCGTCGATTTTGTGTGAAGAGGCAACGGAAATTATTTTTTACTATATTATAAACCAACATTTTCGAATAAAAAATGGCTACCATTTGGAGATGAAAGAGTAATCTATCTGTGGTAATTATTAGTTACATTTGGTTTCGTCTCATTTTGCCGCAAAATGCACCGAAAAACGGCTTATTTTTGTCAGATTCGTAAAGGCGTCCTTAACGAACTCTAACCCTGACCTACGACAACCCGCGGAGCGCTCGATACCTCCCGCGCTAACCGCCACTGCCCCCGTCGTCGCCTGCGCACTAGTTATCACTCAAGTGCGTGACCATCTATATAATAAATGATAAGCGCCATCTAGTGCAGCAGCAACAAGTTAACAGTGATACTAACTAATAACAAGTGTCACCGTGAAATTAAATGTGCGTACTGATTGAGGGACTACACTGCAAGTAAAGCTTTAGGACAGAGCCATCTAGTTTGCAAACTATATAACATCGGTCAGCATACATAGTGATCACAAATTTCACCGATGTAACTAATTGCTCACATGGACTGATGGTAACTACTCTTGGACGAAAGTGAAGAGGGTACGGGTTCAAATCCCAACAAAATATCTGATTAGTAAATGCTCTTTTTGAGATCAGATTAATTTGATTATTAAATGATATTTAATTAAAAATAAAATAATGAATAATTTCTTGGGAAATATAACATTTCGTAGTAAGCGCGTCCGTAACAATTCGGAACCAAGTATATCTGACCACTGCAATGACGCAGCATCACAGACACTAGAGTGCACCTATAATAGCTTACCTGATATCTCTGAGGATGAAGACGGCGACGTAAAAACACTTAGAGATAAAATACAAAACCTTGAATCAGAATTAAGTAGCGCCCATAAGGAAATAGAATTATTGAGCCAAGAAAATACTGAACTCAAACGCTCAAATGAAGACTTGGTTAAAAAAAACCAGTTGTACAAAAAAGTGACAGCAAATAGCCCTATTAAGTCAAACCGAAGTACACCTAAGAAAAAACCTCTCACAAAGTTTAAGACAAAGCAAACACAAACTGATGCTTTAACAATCCAAAAAAATGACACTAAAACTCGGGTTAAGCAACTAGGCAACAAAACCGGCTGTACACAAAAGGCGCGAAATAAAGATACTTTAATTAAAAAGACTAATGAACATAATATGACTCAACCAACAACTTCTAGAAAGAAAAAAGTCTGTATACTTAGCACGGAACAGAGAATCAATATCTTAAATATTGCACAAAATGTATTAGTACAAGATCAAGATGAAATATGTCACTATCTAACGCCGAGAGTAGGAATAGAGCAACTTCTCAATGGTATTGAGTCAAAACTATCTGACTACACTATTGAAGACTATTGCATAATATTATTAGGACCAGAAGACTTTAAAGTAACAAATGACGACCACAAAATTATAATCCACATAAGAAATGTGCTGAGTAGAATAAAGCATACAAATATAATTGTATGCTTCCCTACATATGCATATGGAAATCATAATAGCATCTACAACAGTAGGATTGAAGCATTTAATAACCAACTCTACGTGGATCTGTTGACCTATGAACATGCCTACTACCTGGAGTCAAATCGAAACCTTAAGTATGATTTTAGTATGTTTCGTGAAAAATCGGGCTTAATAAACAACACTGCAATGAAAACAATTTTTGAAGAGATAAAAGCTCTAATCATTGACATAGAATACTCTAACATAAATAACTGTAGTGAAACGGACAGCAATGCATTTGCTATTTGTGACGAAGTTTTTGCGGATAATAATAAAGACGAGACCTGTAATGAGCAATCAACGAGCTTTTTTCGTAACTAAATATTTACACATTATGCATCAAAATATTGCAGGATTGTTAGCTAAATCAGATGCAATAACAGTGTGCCTAGAAGAGTTAGCAGATATGAAGTTATGTGTGGACATACTATGCATTACAGAACATTTTATTATGGAGGGCTATGAACAGTATCTAAATATACCTAATTATCAGCTTGCGGCGTGCTACACAAGAAAGGAAAGTAAAAGAGGTGGAGCATGCATACTTCTAAGAAACGGGCTTCAATTTAAGGAAATGAAACAAATTACAAAAATGTCAGAAACCGGTGTTTTTGAATGTTGCGCCGTAGAATTGGTTAACTACAAAATTGTAGTAGCTTGTATTTATAGAGTTCCAAATGCCAATAACTTTAATGTGTTCATAGAAAAACTACATATATTTTTACGAGAACTCACTAACAAATCTTTTCGAAATATTGTGATAGCAGGAGACTTTAATGTAAATATCTTAAAAAAATCTTACCAAACTTTAGATTTTGAATGTCTCCTACTGAATTATAATTTAAAATTATCTGTTAATGAGCCCACTAGAATAAGGAGTCAAACATGTATAGATAATATTGCACATAACTTTAAAAGAGCATGTAAAGTAGAAGTACTTGAATTCGCGCTATCTGACCACACAGCGCAATTAATGAAAATACCCGTCAAAAACTGCTGCACTCTAAAATACTGGCGTATGAATAGGCGTGATTATAAATCAGAATACATTTCAAAATTTCAAAATTGCCTGCGTAGCTTGTCATTCTCTGAAATATATGACACAAGTGATCCTAACATAGCCTACAATACATTTATTGAAACATTTTCGCTTTCTACCATTTAAGCTTTCCTGAAGTATCTGTAACCGTACATACCTCAAATAAATCTAAGTGAGTATCACGTGGTATCAAAATATGCAGCAAAAAGAAGCGACAACTTTTATGGCAATACAGACGTGACCCAAATGGAACTAATAAATATAACTTGACTAAATACTCTAAATTATTTAAAAAAATTATACAACTAACGCAATAAGCACAGAATAATTATAATATAAAACCATCTAGTAATAAATCTAAAACCAGTTGGAAAATTATCAATAACTCAAGGCGTAACATACCACGAAATCTTATCACAAAAATAAAAGTAAATAGTGATACTATAACGGATCCCCAGAAAATAGCCAATGAATTTAACAACTACTTTATTGAAAAAGTAGTCCCACTTGTTGATTCAGGAAATCAAGTCACTTCAAAAATCCCAAATAGAGAAAAATCATTTTTTATGCCCCCTTGTATACCGCAGGACGTGTTTAGAATAATTAGACTATTGAAAAATACAAACAGCGTGGGTCATGATGGAATATCAACAAAAATAGTTAAGTTGGTGGCTCCAGAAATTTGTACGCATTTAAGCCATCTGATTAATTTAAGTATAAGTACTGGCATATTCCCTGATGCTTTAAAAAAATCAATTGTAAAACCTATATTTAAAAAAGAAAATAGAGAATCCATGGAATTTTACAGACCTATTTCGATTATTAGTGTCTGCTCCAAAATTTTTGAAAAATATATTTATAAAGAATTAAGTGCTTATTTAGAAAAACATAATATACTAGTTAATGAACAGAAAGGATTCAGAGCAAGTCGAACTATAAATATGGCTGTTTACGATTTTCTACATAAAGTTATGGTAAATGTCGATAGGACCAATCCCGTCTGCACCATATTCTGTGATATGACGCAGGCGTTTGATTACGTCAGGCATGATATTCTGCTAAATAAGTTGGAAGCATACGGTATAAGAGGCAATGTCTTAAAATTAATAAAAACATATCTTAATAACAGAAAACAGGTCACGGAGGTATCTAGGATAAACGTTAAAACTAAATGTGAAGAATTATTTTATTCGCATGAACAAGTAGTCAAGTATGGAGTCCCCCAGGGTAGTGTGATGGGTCCCCCACTTTTCATACTATATATAAATGACTTGCCTAAGCATGTAGACCAACCAGTTACACTCTTTGCTGATGATAGCACTATCACCACTCAATGTAATACTAAAGATAGCTACAATAATGACATTAATAAATCTCTGGCATCAATAATAAATTGGATGAATAATAATAATCTAAAAATTAATCTTAATAAAACTAACGTAATGCACTTCAGTCAACGTTTACCAACTATGACTGAACTTAACGTCCAATACAATAATAGAATTATTGCAGAAGTTGGCAACACTAAATTCCTTGGATTGAGGATTGACAAAAAGCTAGACTGGAAAGCCCACATAGAAGAACTCAGTAAAAAAGTTTGCAATTCTTGTTACGCGCTATTCAAACTAGTCCCAGTGCTTAACACTGAATCATTGCTCACGGCATATCACGGTTTGGTTTCTTCACACTTAAGGTATGGAATAATTTTCTGGGGCAACTCAACCGACAAGGACATACCCTTTAAAGCCCAAAAAAGGTGCATCAGGACTATGTTTAAGTTACAGTCAACTGAAAGTTGTAAGCCCTACTTTAAAAAATATAAAATATTAACTCTGCCCTGCCTTTACATTTTAGACATTGTCATGTTTGTGAAATCAAATCGAAACTTATTTCCACGTCATTCAGAAGTGGTCGATCGCAACCATAGTAGACGTGATGACAGTATTCTTTGTCTACATAGATCGAAAACAGCTTTAATGCACAAGAGTGTTTTCTGCATGGCCCCTAAAATTTTCAATAAACTCCCATATAGTTGGAAGGAGCTTAATGTCCGTCAATTAAAAAATAAATTAAAGATACTGCTAGAAGGGAAAGCATACTACAGTATTCTAGAATTTCTAAATGATAACTTATTGTAGGTACCTAATATTATCAATACATCTTTGACATAATCTGTGCTTAAAGCAAGATAATACTATTGCTATAATGATAATTTTAATTGACATTTAGTGACTGTTACATAATTATGACCATATATTTAATTTAATTCTTTTAAAATTGACATTTACTATTTATTATTTTTTCTATTTAAATATTTGTACGCCACTAAGGCCAAACATGACTGATCTTAAACTATAATGTAATTTATTAACTTGCATGCTCTGTATGTGTACTCATGTTTCCACAAATAAAGTATCTGAATCTGAATCTGAACCTACTTACAAAAATAAAATAATTTATCATTAATTTAAAAAATTTAAACCGCCTTCAAAAAGAAATTAACTCAAAATTATGAAATAACTTTAACTTCGAAAGTCGGTGTCTTGGGGGTCTGTATTTTAATTTTAGTTTTTTTGCCACCGACTTCCGAAAGTAAGGTTATTTCATAATTTTGAGTTCCTTTTTTTTGTAGTCGGTTAAATTTTTTAAAATTACTTTTTTATTTCGTAATTTTTAGTTTTAAGTAAAAACAGGAATATTTGTTTGTAATAAGTAGGTAGGTAATAGTTTTGTTGTAAATATTGCACCAGAATTTGACCAAGGTTTTAAGATGTTTTCCCTTTGACACTACACCCGTAGCTCGTATCAATAAGCCAGGCCGTCACAAATTACTGAATTGATTTTGATGAAACTTGCACTGTTCCCTAAGTTGAAGTAAATGTAAGCCAATACAAAAAAATAGTCACGATCCGATTAATAGTTGCGGAAAAATGCGTTGAAACACATACAATCATACATACATACATACGTCTATAAAATTTTGTATATTTGCTTGGAAGCCCTAATAGATTGTCATAGGTGAATATGATGCAATTCCAATAATATTAATCACTGATCTTGATCTTTTTATACTAATTTGATTTTCGTTTTTTCTTTTTATTTTGACTACCTACTTGTTTTAATGCATTATTAATTATTTTAAAATGAATATGGATTATTATCGTTTTGATTTTGTTATTTTTATTATCTTTGACATGTTTATTTTATTTTTCTTTTCGTTTGTTATATTTGAATGGTACTGTTTTATTTTACAAAATTTCTACACAATGTATATTGTTCCGAAATAAATGACTTATGACTTATTACATACATACGTGCTGATGTGCTGATAGTTCTGATTCTCAGCCTAGTTTGATTAAATGACTTTTGATTTGTGTATTGTCGACAGATATCGTTTGCGACAACGCTGGGTACGAACTGTTTGCGGATCTCTGTCTCGCGCATTTCCTAGTGGCACAGGAACTTGTGCAAAAGGTAAGACTTAGTCCTCATACACAAGAGGGACACTCGTTAACGGCAGAGGCAATGTGCCGCTCGTGTATTTAAGGGGCTTACATGACCTAAATCGCGGTCACTGTCAGACTGCATAGAAAAGAAAGAGAAGCGCGATGACACAACGCTGGTAATTTATTGCAAAATATGAAGCAATTATTTAATTACAAAGAATCTATTGTTTGGACTAAAAAATTAAAACACTAGTGTTTTAGTATGTTGCTTGAAAAAATCAGAATGTTTGTATGTATATTAGTATGGTTCTTATTGTAAAAAGAAAGTTTTTAGAGGTATCTTTATGATTTTTTTCTATCGTATCAAATTAGTTGTATTATGTTTTCAATACACTATCTACCTGGCATATATCCTGAAGAATATCATATATTTTTCTGATTTTGTTTACTGTAGTCGATCATATACTTGTATTGTTTCTAAAACTTGCATTTTTTGTGTTTAGGTCCTGTAAGCCCCTTAAGTACGGTGCTCAAATACACGAGCAGCATGTTGTCTGTCGACGGCGGGCGTCGACGGGTTTCGACGGCTGAAGAGCCGCCCCGACCCTTGCTCGAGTCCGGGCTGGCCGCTGAGCCTGTAGTTTTAAATTCGTCCCTAAATCATTCCGATCCAGCCTGTCCCTTGCTGCCCTCTCCCAGGGACGCCCTAAGCCGAGGTCCGTACCCCACAAGGGGTGCCTTTAGCGTGTAGTCGCTTAATTTTGAAGTTTTTTAAGCCCTGGCTGGAGGCCTTAATTTATTGAGGCATCCACAGGCAAGCCCGGTTAAGCAGACGACAACCTCATAGGTTGTACTGCGAGATGCGATAAAAAAACCGATCAAGCGCGAGTCGTACTCACGCACCGATGGTTCCGTACTTTGTAGGTATGTAAATAGTTAATCACGGTTTTTTTTTAATGTACCTACTTTACGGTTTTCGGATTTTTTCCTTTACTTGTGCTACATGATCTTGCTTCTTGCCAAATTTCATGATTCTAGGTCAACGGGAAGTACCCTATACATTTTGATTCCCTTGAGAGTGTCGAAATATACGTTTTTTGCGGCATAAACGGCCGTATCTTTTTTTTACGTTAACTTAGGTGTTTGATTATTTCACAGCTTCAAGGGACTGTAGACTTGAGTATATGGTTTTAATTTCAACTCGATACCTCCACGCGTTCCCGAGTTAAAGCATCTTGACAGACAGACCGACGGACGGACAACAAAGTGATCCTATAAGGGTTCCGTTTTCTCCTTTTGAGGTATGGAACCCTAAAAAGCTGAAGGATTTGTTTGTTTGAACGCGCTAATCTCAGAAACTACCAGTCGGATTTCAAAATCTTTTTGCATTTGATAGTCCGCTTCTTGAGGAAGGCTATAGGCTACTTAACAACACGTTAGGACTCTTAAGAGCCGAGAAAAAAGAAAAAAAAGTAAGAAAGAACGCGGGCTGACGATGCCATGCGACGGGGTGAGTCGAGGGAACAAGAAATTTCACGCGGACAAAGTCGCGGGCAGAAGCTAGTAAGAAAAACCAACGCTCATACTAATAAAGAAAATTGGGCAAAAATGTATGGGATTTGGTGCAAAGTCCCAAGAAAGAACGCGGGCAGACGATGCGATGCGACGGCGTGAGTCGAGGGACAAAAACAAGAAATTTCACGCGGACGAAGTCGCGGGCAGAAGCTAGTAAGAAAAACCAACGCTCATACTAATAAAGAACATTGGGTAAAAATGTATGGGATTTGGTGCAAAGTCCCTGATGATGGTGGCAAAATTCCAATCCAATCCCCAAAAAAAATTTGCAGCATAAAAATACATTATTTTTTTTGTTTTTAGGTTCGATTCCACGTAAAGAATATGCCATGGTTTGTCTCAGATGCGACAGTCAAAGATTTTCAGTAAGTTACCGTTTTATATTTAATTCTCAATTTGTTTATTGCGTTCCATAATGTGGGTAAAACCACAGAACAGATACAATTTATCTGTTTAAAACAGTTGGTAGGCTTAAAATTATTGAAACAACTATGGACCCTGCAGGCTTAGCACGAGCACCGGTTTGTCGACGGAAGAGTTGACAAAGATGACGTTCCGTGTAGACAGTACGACGGCCGGCAGCAAAGTAGAAAGAGTCAACTGCACTTTTTACGAAATTCACTCTTTTACATAATTAGTAGGTATTTTCTAAGTTGGTTTCTGGTATTGCACGTACTGTGTATTGTCTCTGCATCACCCTAAGGTAGACTGGTAGAAAATGCCCAAGGCATTAAGTCCGCCTTTGTACAATTTTTGACTTATGCATAAAGTTTTAATAAAGAAATAATTCGATTCAGTATTCTTTGTTTTATCAAAGGATTTTTTTTTCTTTTCGATTCTTAATTTTTACTGATATTAAGTCACATTATGAGGAGGGGTCCGTGAGTAAATAATAACAGCCGCACAGGTTGATCGATCAGGTTCAGCTACGCTTGCCGCGGTTGGTCGCCAGAAGTCCGAGAGTCTTGATAAACAGTTTCACCTCGAAGTGTTGTGTTCAAAACCCAGTTACTGGGTGTCACTGGGTTGTGAAGGTCAGATAGGCAGTCGCTCCATGTAAAATACTGGTACTCAGCTGAATCCGGTTAGACTGATAGCGGACCTTAACATAGTTGGGTAAAGCAGGCAGATGACCACGAAAGATATGTTGCAAAACTTGTTTGTGATTTCCTTTTTTGATAAAAAAAAAAAGTTTATATCATAACATTTTGGCTTACATTGCATGACGAGGAGTCTCCATTTAGGCATAGAAAATGCCTGTAGTTGAAGGCTCCGCTCTTCCCTTACATCATAAACATACAAGTAGGCAAATAACGAAAAGAGGAAAAATAAAAACAAAAAGAAAAGAGAACACCATCAATTGAATAAGTGTGTGTTTGTGCGCGCGTGAGTGCTTGGGTGTGCGAGGGTTAAGGTGTGTGTATGTGTGCGCCCGTGCGAGAGGGTGTGTGTGAGTGTGAGAGGGTGTGTGTGTGTGTGTGAGTATGGGAGAGAGAGAGACGGATATAGAGTGTACATGTGTATATAATTTATTTTTAAGTCACACGTTGCAAAAGTAACTCTGTATCATCATAATTTAAATTGTATAGCCATATTATTAACTTTTTTTTGCATTCATATTTTTTTTTAGTCATAAATATATATTAGTTTATTAATTTTATTGTATAAAAAGGCTGAGCGTTCTTTATATTGTCTGCTGACAAATTCAGTTTTTGTTTCGGGAACGTTTTTTTTAAATATAGAGTAAGTATCTACTCTGTTTTTGTTATTAATAATAATCTAAGTTTTTCTCCAGATTCGTGATAGACGCTTGCTGTAACAGTCAATTCAGTGCACCATCATCGACGGGTAAGAATTTAATTTAAAAAAAATCACAATTTTAAGTAATTATAGCTGCTCGGGGTCAATGCCCGCGGGAACCACGAATTATGAGAATTTATAAGTTTGGTAATATCGGGGCGGCAACTTTAATGCTACATGCGAAGTAAGCATCACGTCTGGGTCACCAGTATAGAGTTATGAGGAACAGGGTATAAAGTTCAGTCATCCCTTATAGAAAAGGGAGGATTCTCCGACATGACGGCTGTCATGTCTGGTGGGATACACACACATGTCAGTAGTTACAAGCCACTCGGAAGTCGTTTTGTGGACAGTTTGAGTTTGAATTAGACATTCTCAAATCAACTTACATTACACTAGCATAAAGTTGGTATTTCATCATCATCATCATCATTTCAGTCGAAAGACGTCCACTGTTGGACATAGGCCTCCCCCAAGTTGGGGTTTGCCATAATCGCCACGCTTGGCAGGCGGGTTGGCGATCGCAGTATAGTATGGTGGTGGAATGCATAGAGAACGCTGCTGCCCATTCTCCGGTACGACCCTTTTTTTTTTTTTTTGCGGATGGGAAATCATCAAATGACTCCTCCCGCTCTGGGTGGAGCGGAAGGGAGTGTCAGACTCTTACTGACTAAAACCCACCCGTGTTCCTTCCTTAGCCCTTTATGTTCCGGGCCAGCGGTAACCCTTTCGGACAATCCCGCTGACCCGGCAGGCTTCGGCCCTAAGGGGCCCCTCCCCGATGCTGACATCTCTTTGAGGCGCGCGTGGAACACGTACGCGCCGTCCGGCACGGGCCTGGTCCTGATCGGGCGGTGAGCTACCCATTACTCTCCGCCCGCAGGCCCGCGCCTACGGTGGCCGGGAGTCGTCACGCGGCTCCCGACGCCCGGAGCGTCTCCCGCGGCGGCTGGGACGGGAGGCTCTCTCCCTGAGCCGTCCCGCCACCTCCTTCGCTAGCATGACTGCTTCGCAGAAGGAGGTGACTGCCTCCCACTCCCTCTCGCCCCGGACCATGGCTTGCACCAGGGCCGGACGCGAGAGGTCGCCGTCGCTGCCAATCGCCTCTACGAGGACACGGCGGTGCTCCGCCCAAGCGGGGCAGATCTCCACCGTGTGCTCCACCGTGTCCTCTGGGCGATCCTGACAATGGTGACACCCGGGTGTTTCCTCCCGCCTGATGATGTGCAGGAACCTCCCGAAACTTCCGTGTCCGGTGAGGACCTGCGTCAGGCGGTAGGTGAGGGCGCCGTGGCGCCTCTCTAGCCACTCCTCAAAGAGGGGTCTTATCGCCGCTATCGCGGCGTGTCCTCCGGTACGACCCTTAGTCGCCTTTTACGACACCCACGGGAAGTATGGGGTGGTGCTATTCTTTAAGTCCGGCACCACACAGACAAAGTTGGTATTTGTTTAAGTGGAAATAATATAACTTGGAAACAACGATTTTAATATGGTACAACGCGGTCACATTAGCTTGACGCATCTCTGGAATGCGAGGCCCGCATTCCTTAGCTCGCCCAGCAAGTGTTAGGCCTTTGTCTTTGTCTTTGTTACCGATACGCGCGTCGATAATTTGGATAGTTTTCTGTTGTTGTTTTAATTATATTTTTTATTAGGTATAGGTATTACAAAAAAACCAACCAAAATGACGTCATCAACGCTAAGCGTCGAGTTAATGTGACCGCGTTGTATATGTCTAAAGTAAACCTTACCCCCCACAGGTGCTACCGAAGGGGAGGCAGGAGAACCGAAAGTAATAAATGCGGAAAACTTGAGGAAACTCGGTCAGCAATGGAAGCAGTTTGTTCAGGATGGCGTTTTTCTCGTTATGGTATGTACTTCTATCTTCAAGGAAAAGCGATGATGATCCAATATACAAAGCTATTTTTAGTATAATATGCGAAACCCGAAACACGTGTCTAGTATTTTTAATTTTTTATGTAAAGAATCTTTGTACTTATAAAATTTCAAAACCGTATCATGAAATATCACAAAGTTATAAGCTTGTTAAGTTACCTGTTTGTCCGTACAAACACATGCTCACCCGCGCCGTGTTGCGCTCATTGATAATAGTACCTAGGTACCTAACCGTTCGGCGCGGAGATTGGATAACCTACTTAGTGTCGCCCGGTGTCCAATTTTAAACATTTTTGGGATAAAATATAACATGGGGTAAAAACTATTGGAATCGATTCAGTTACTTATTCTGAAGAAACTATATTCAGGTTTCACATATACTAGAAATAACGTTGTAGAGCTGTTACAACTATAAAAGTACTTGCCTATTTTGTATTACCATCATTAAACAACTGAGAGCAGTGGTGGCACAATGGTAACGGCCGCGAATTACGAGTTCTAGGTCGGGGGTTCTGACCCAAGCACTTTACTTTGTGTAAATTATTTCAGCACCACTGTTCTCAAAACGGTGAAGGAAAACATCGTGAGGAAACCGGCATGTCCTAGAACCAAAAATTTGCAGATTGTGACACCTACCAATCCGCACTGGGTTCGCGTGGTGGATTACGACCCACTCCCACTCACCGAAAGGAGGCCTGTGTCCCAGCAGTGGGAATATTATAGGAAAATGAAAAAATGGCAACTAACTTTTGGAGGCCACTGTATATAAAAAACCTCGGTGAGCGAGTCCGACTCGCTCTTGTTTTTAATATACAAGAGCGAGTCGGACTCGCTCACCGAGGGTTCCGTACTATCGCAGAAATCGCTATCTAAAACGCAGAAAATAAGCACGTTAAGTTGTGAAGTTTCTTGCCCATTCTTCTCCATACGAAAACTACCTTTTGGAATGTTCGACTAGAATCAATTCTATTTTTTCGTAATTTTTGACGTTCAAAAGTGCCTTTTAAGTGCCTACTTGAAATATACTGACTTTGACTCTTTGATAATAGTGATTATAATAAAACTAAACAATGTAAAACTACCGTTTGTAATAATATTAACGTATAATCTTGTGGAGCACAACTTAACTTGCTTATTTTCTGCATTTTCATTCTAAAATAAAAGAAATAACCAAAAAAACGATGAGGGCGCCACTGCGCGGTCGGCGTAGCCTTAAGAATCATTTACTGGATCGATTCGAGTCCGCGCCCTCTTAAGAAACTACATTCATAATGTGGATTAATTCAGTTACACATTTTATAATGCAGGCTGAAGATTTCTGGACAACCCCCCACTGCTACAAGGATATGAAGAGACTCGACCCCAATTTGTACCGAAAGCTTCAGGCGGCTGTCGCCATCATGTTTAAGGGTGATCTGAACTATCGCAAGCTGATGGGCGATATCAATTGCAACCCCTCTCTTGGGTTCCAAGCTGCACTGCAAGGTACGTGAACGAGCGCCGTCGGTTGAGACTGGTCATCTTTTAACTGCCAAGGCTTATTTTTAATCTTATACAGGAAGATTTTTTTATCTCCGTCCAAATTTTTACAGGTTGTTCTACCCATGAATATGAACAACTTTCACTATAGAACCAACTCTGAAATGACGAAAAAAAAAATTTTTTTTTGTATATAATAACTAGCAGCGCCCCGCGGTTTCACCCGCTAAGTGTCGATCCCGTGGGAATATCGGGGTAAAAACTACCCTATGTTCTTACCCGAGACTCAAACTATCTTCATACCAAATTTCATCTAAATCGTTTCAGCGGTTTAAGCGTGAAGAGGTAACAGAAAGACGACACACTTTCGCATTTATAATACTAGCTTTCGCTCGCGGCTTCGCCCGCGAGGTATATCGAAAAAAACTATCCTATGTCCTTCTCCGGGATGCAATCTATCTCTCTGCCAAATTTTATCTAAATCGGTTTAGCGGTTTAAGCGTGAAAAGGTAACATACAGAGAGACAGTCAGACAGAGTTACTTTTGCATTTATAATATTAGTATGGATTGAATTCTTTCCTTTGTTTCTCTATCTTGAACACTTCTTTATTCTTGTAAATGGATTTCGGTCCAGGTTTCAACCCGGCACCTGTCATAGCGGTCCGCACTGTGAAGGCGGAGACGATCTGCGGTCTACCGCGCGGCAAGTGGGACGTGCTCACGCAGTACGACCCCAAGTGGATGCAGTCCGGGGACTATGGGTATGTTACACACACACCTGGGGGCCTAAAAGGGCCACTTTGGCAGAATCATAAAAGGATAACATTGTGAATCATAATATGGCGAAGACAGTCCGTGTTTTTCTATTTTTCGCTGCACTACATAGGTATAATCAAAGAGATTGGGATTGGATTTGGATTGGATTGATTGGTATTTTAGCACAGACAAAAAAATAAAATACTGAAAAATCCTTCACCAATGAGATTTGATACGATTAAGTTAACAGTTAACTGTCCATTAAGATTAATAATGTTAGCCTTTTATGATTCTGCCAAAGTGCCCTTTTTAAGCCCTCTGAACACACACACATGTGGGGGCCACATACGCACTCACACACCCCCACACACACAGCCCCCCTCCCTCACACACACCCCACGCACACTCACGCATACACACACGCACACACATTTTAGAAGGAAAGAAGGAAAATGTAGGAACCGGTTCAAAATGTACTTAGATCCGGTGATAATGATTTGTAATAACTTCATCGGCTTGAAATTTACCGTCGGTTATTAAAAAACAAAATTTTCCGGTTCATACATTTTGACCGCGTAGACACTGACTGCACTTTTCTATGAAACAGCAGATTTTTTTGAACACCGACCAAAAATTTCTACGGTAGAAAAAAAAATTCTAGTCTTATACTCCATTTGAAATAAGATTAGACATTTAAGAACCTATACTACCTCAAATGGCTTAGCATGATCCTCCTTTATGTCGAAAATACCGCAGCATTAATTTTGTAATAAATATATGCTAAAGTTGAGGAGTTTCTTGCCCGTTCTTCTCCATAGGTACCTACGCTTTGGAATGAGCAACTAGCTTCATCTTTCTGACTGACCGACCCCTTGACAATTCAAAAGTGCCTGTAATTGGTTTAATTGAAATAAATGCTTTGAGTTTGAGTTTGAGGATTAATGTTAAGTACTATGTTAGACGAAAACACGATTCCATAAAATTTTGTCGATAGGAAAAAGTTCCAAAGTTACCTCCAAACCGAACAATAAACTGCTGGTATTCAAAAAATACTTCAAATTAGATCATGAAACTTCAGAATTTCTTCAGAATCATGCGCTGAATTTATGGTTATAGTTTGGGCGTGTATGTCTCTACCACCGTGTACACTTGCTAATAAGCTGAAGAGTTTTTTTTTTATTTGATTGAAAGCACTAATTTTCGGAACTCTCAATCGGATTTGAAAAATTCTTTTTGCATTTGTTAACCCAATTTTTGACGGTTATACGCTATTTAACATCACGCTAGGACCCTTAGGAACCGAGCAAAAATAGCGCGGGCAGGCGATGCGATGCGACGGGATGGTTCGCGGGTAAAATAAATTTCACGCGGAACGCGCAAGAACTTTCTCGAAACCGACTGGTAGTACGCGCGTTCGAACAAACTCTTCAGCTTTATAATTAGAATAGATATACAACGTTCTTTTTAGTATATGCGAAACCTGAATATACATAGTTTGTTCAGAATAAGTAACTGAATCGATTCCAATTATTTTTACCCCATGTTATATTTTGTTCCAAAAATATTTAAAAAAGGTTAAAAGATGGACACCGAGCGACACTAAGTAGGTTAGCCAATCTCCGCGCCGAACGGTTAGGTACCTAGGTACTATTATTAATGAGCGCAAGACGGCGCGGCGCGGGTGAGCATGTTTTTGTACGGACAAACAGGTAACTTAACAAGCTTCTAACTTTGTGATTTTTCATGATACAGTTTTGAAATTTTGTACATAGATTCTTTACATAAAAATACTAGACACGTATTTCGGGTTTCGCATATACTAAAAATAATGTTGTATACAGATAATTCATCATCATCATCATCATGTCAGCCGAAAGACGTCCACTGCTGGACATAGGCCTCCCCCAAGGGGAGGGGGGGGGTTTGCCATAATCGCCACGCTTGGCAGGCGGGTTGGCGATCGCAGTATAGTATTGTGGTGGAATGCATAGAGAACGCTGCTGCCCATTCTCCGGTATGACCCTTAGTCGCCTTTTACGACACCCACGGGAAGTATGGGGTGGTGCTATTCTTTAAGTCCGGCACCACAAAGACAACGTCCAAATGTAACATTGCTAATCTCTCTTCTGGGTCACATTAAATTAGCTAGCGAAACTCCGCAGACGGGATGGGTGGCGATATCTAAACATTATAAACCGAAAAAAAGATGAGGTGATATTTATTTTGGGGTCAACTACCGCATATATTACTGTTTGAGTATTGAAAATCGGATTTTTTTTTGTGTAAAGTTCACATATGATAGTATTGTTGCGCGCCACAATTAATGCCTGGTACATGGTGCCATTAGTTACCACTAGCGCCATCTAGTATCGAGTAGCGGAACTAGTACTCAAGATCATTCTAGAAATTTCGATGCGAGAACTTTCTAGAACTTTCTCGAACTATCGACATCTGATCAGTCGGGGCCGGTATGTACTCGAACATTCTAAATGTTTCTACAATGGAGGGTACTATGTGAATGAAATGTTTCTGCGGCACTATATAAGGCTGGGATGCGCGACGAACACATCGAAGCGATCTTCAAGTGCGACTGAGAGCGACCAGTAGTGCAATTGTGTGTTATAATTAGTGTGTTTGAGTTGTAATTCGTGTTGTTGATTAAAGTGTCATTTTTTTTGGTTATTAAATCGGCAGTTTTTATTGTCACGAACCCGAAGCTCGTAACAGTATTAATATCTAAACACGATTAAACAAAAAAAAATGAGTTTAAAACTCGTACTTGAAGTAAGTACGCTAGCAGCTGCGGCCGTAACCTAAAAAAAACCTTATTTTTTTTACGTTTCTTCTCGTTCCCATCACACCTGCGGAGTTTTTCTAGCGAATTTAATTTGACCCTGTATAGACACATTAAATAACTATTTTTTATATTATGACTGTTATGTCATAAAACATAACACAACAAGTTATCATGTGGACGCATCATAACACATTTAAAAAAAAAATATTAAAAATATAATTATTATTATTTATATTTTTATATTTTCATATTTTTAAATTTTTGCAATCCATGACTACTTTTGTTAGCTTGGGTATCACCTGTTAAAACAATTGTATGTGTGTGTGTAATGAATAAATAAATAAATATTTTCATTTCTTTTTCAGTGTAATACAAATCTGTCCGAAGGCCGAGGCGCTTAAAGTATCTGATCGTCCCTGTATCGACTACTGCACCACTTGCTTCGGCATTATATGTCCCGAACACAACGATATGTGATGACCCGGTGAGTTTTTTTTTTTCTGTTTTCCTTCTTAGTTTTAATCATGATCTGGCAGTTTGTATGTAGTATTGTTCGTCGAATCGTTGTGTTGAGCTGCACGATTTTTGACAAATGCGTCCACTGATTGGACAGGTCCGCTCAATCTGTGTGGTTCTCTCCTCAAAAGATCCTCTCCCAATCTACATGGTCTTCACACACGATCTGACCAAGATTTTGTCTGGACTTTAAAAGAGATTGTGACCTCTGAGTTTGTTTCGGCCTTTCTTCTCAGAGTAGTCAGATAGGAAACGCCGACCTCATCTAGTTTAAAAAATATGAGTGACGTGTAAAAGTGTTTGTAAAAATCTACTTACAGAAAATAAATCATTTATCATTTATCGTTTGAATCACACCCACGCCGCCAAACCAAAGCTGAGAAATCGCAGTAGCTCCGCCATGATTTGTCCGTTGTACACACTAACATAAGATATTAAACAAGTACGCTGGACTAAATTTCATTCATTCACCTGCCTAGCCTTTCCCCAACTATGTTGGGGTCGGTTTCCAGTCTAACTGAATGCAGCAGAATACCAGTATTTTACATGGAGCCACTGCCTATCTGACCTCCACACCCCAGTTACTGGGTAATACGATACCCCTTGGTAAGACTGGTTGTCAGACTTTCGGGCTTCTGACTACCCGTAGCGACTGTCAAAGATCCACGAATACAGACGGGGTCACGGGACCAACGGCTTAACGTGCTTTCCGAGGCACGGAGGGGTCACGGTATGTAAAGATGGTCACCCATCTACAGACTAAACGCGTTATTATTTAGCCACGGGCCCGGACTAAATATACAATTAAAAATAACGCTTTGGAATGGGAAACTAGCTTCATCTTTCTGACTGACCGACCCCTTGACAATTCAAAAGTGCCTGTAATTATTTTATCCATCATCATCATCATCATTTCAGCCGAAAGACGTCCACTGCTGGACATAGGCCTCCCCTAAAACGGGGGGTTTGCCATAATCGCCACGCTTGGCAGGCGGGTTGGCGATCGCAGTATGATATGGTGGTATGGTATTTTATCCATACTAATATTATAAATTCGAAGGTAACTCTGTCTGTCTGTATGTTACCCTTTCACGCCTAAACCACTGAACGGATTTCGATAAAATTTGGCAGAGAGATAGATTGCATCCCGGGGAAGGACATAGGTTAGTTTTTATCGACATACCTCGCGGGCGAAGCCGCGGGCGGAAGCTAGTTTGAAATAAATGCTTTTAGTTTGAGTTTGAGTTATGATTATGCAAACATTTGAGATATTAATAACACCTTTCTCTCTTTTCAGATTTGGATTGAACTCATTTTTTGTTGTTTCTCTAAATCAAATGTTTATCAATATTTTGCCACAGTCAGGTTCTACACCGCTTTTCATAAATCAATCTTCTTTATATACTTGTTAACTGTTCTTTAGATAAATCTGTTTTAACTCGAATATTGTGTTTTATTTAAACCGAGATCCCACCATGATGATTGTTGTAATGAAATATACGCAATATAATTAAAAGTAGTTAAAGAAAAAAAAGGAAGAAAAGTGATTAGATGTAGCATTTAAAATGCATATTTTAGAAAATACTTACTGAGCAATATGTATAACTGACCAACTTGACAAGTACAGAGTATAGATGCAAGAGAGAGATAGCAAGGTGCTACGTCACAATCTTTCTCTCTCTTTTATTACATTGCATGTACTACGTTCCGTTCTACACACCAAACCTACACAAAGTCCTTTCACAGTTATTTTACGGCTGAATTCGCTTCACTCTTAAAATCAAAATGATCTTTATTCTAGATACAAAAAGGTTGCTTTTTGATTGTTGCCACTAACTAGGCTGTCAAGTATTTAAGAGGAAATGCGGTCGGAGAGACTTTTTGAAAAAGCCTAAGTAAAAAGTCATAATTCGAGGTTTGGCTCTCGCCTATTTCCTCCTCCAATATTGGTCCAATTCAAAAGATATTTCATAAACTGAATAAGAAGCATATATTTTTAATTAATAGTTGTCAAATTTGTACACTAGATCTCTGTTGACAGCGGCAATTTTAAGCATTTTTTGAGGGTTCTAGTGCTTATAAAAATAATGTATCATCAAAAAGAAAAACATGAAGACACAGTATATATTCTTGTTATTCTGTTTATGAAATATCTTTTAAATTGATCCAATATTGGAGGAGAAAATAGGCGAGAGCCGAACCGCGAATTATGACTTTTTACTTTGGCTTTTTCAAAAAGTCTCTCCGACCACTTCTTTTCCTCATAAGTTCTAGAGTCTAGAACTTATGAGGAAAAGACTTTAGACTTTTAGACTTTTGAGAAATAAAGTTTGTATGTAGGGAGAAATCTCTGGAACTACCGAATTTTTGAAGTAATTAAAACAAGTTACTTTAATAAAATCATTTATTTACAAAATAATGAGTTATGTACGCGATCTAAGTGTTCTAGTAAATATTAAATTGAATACATATAAATACAATACATAGCAAGGGTTTTTCACACAATAATTATTATTGTCGTTTTCTATTATTCGTCCTCTATGTACTATTTCTAAATATTAGAAGGAAGAAAAGTGGTTAGATGTACTTGACATTTAAAAATGCATAATTTTTATCATTGGAATAACTGGCCTTTTTAGTCGTAAAATATACGTAACTGCGCTTACAAATAATTATATCCGTCAATTCCAAACAAAAATATTGAATACAATTATTTTTCTAATCAGCTTACAAATTAAAAATATAGAAAAACAATTGACTTTTTTTTAAAGAAAGGAGAATACTTATACAGATATAAGTAACAATATATTTCGCCATTTTGTTTTTCTAATAACTACTACTAAATAAGCGTTTTGTACAATAGTCTTTAATTGATCTCGTATCCTTTAAATATAGCGTATGTCGTCGTCTTAAATATAATATCAAAAACCATGCCAAAAACGAAAATATTACTTTTCTATCTCCATACTACATGTCTACATAAAACAATAGCATAGATTCCTTTAAAATATATTACTAACGAGAAACAGATTTTTCCTAAAAAATACGGCACAAAAATGACAAATAAAATTTTCGTTTTTCACATAACCTCAAAAAGATTCCCGCCAAAATGCAAACTGTCAAATATTCCACAATTTACATATTCTATCAGGTCCAAGGCACCAAATTTTCAATTACTATCTCATACTAGATTTTCCTAACCTCCTAGAAAAGTAGGTAATTGATAAAAATACTGCCAGCCTAAAAAATACCATAAACTTTTTAAACAAAATCAATCATACTTTTTAGACCTGGACCTCATTCCCAAGGTATATGTTGGTATTAGTATCCCTGTCCCTGACCCTGATAGCCGTTGTTGTAGCCAGATTGTTGGCTATTTCTGTCATAGCCTCCCTGGCCGAGGCCGGTATCTTCGTACGAGATCTTGGGCTTGTAACCGTCTTGATCAGCTTCGTATTGTACAGTCTGTGGATGTAAGAAGTTTTTTGATAAGTTGCTAACTGGCAACATAAGATATTAAAAAGTTAAAGAGCTATATATAATCTATGGTCCCTTCGCCTCCATCTTTTGCTAAGAATAAGATCATAATTTTTTCCTTTCCAATAAAATCTATGATAAAACAATAGTTTGGAAGTAAATAAAAACATTAAAACCATCTCCACGTCTCCTTATTTAAATAACAATTTAAGTGCTGCAAACAAAGCATAGTAGTGGAGTTATAACTATAACGTGTCATTTTATAGTTTGTAAGTTAATCTTGGACACCATAACCTTATAGTTATGACCGTTTAAAGGCTTTTTATTTTTAGAAGAGTAACTGTGAAGTTTCTTGCCGGCTCTTCTCCATAGGAAACGACCAAATGGAACCGTGCACCTAGCTTCTGACGTTTCATAATTTATGTGAAATAAAATATTTTGATTTTGAAAGTCATAAAGAAGAAAGAAAAGAAAATAAACAAAACGACACAAACGTCCATGACACACTTTCTACGTTTTTATTACAAGAGGTCTGACTGTGCCTTCGGCCGAGGCCTGACCCTTTTACAAATCCAGACTGGGCTGCTACTCAGAAATTCCTGGTAGAACAATCTAATAGCAGTTAGCCAGACCTGGGAGTCAAACCCAGGTCTTCATGTTCAGCAGTAAAACTTGCGACCACACCAACGAGGCAGACTGGCCTTTATTTGTGGAAGTTAAAGCCGTTCCAAAACACATATGTTTACATTTTTGGGAACTAAATTGCGAACGTGAACACCTTCGAACAAACTTCCAGTAAAAGTTCTTATTTAAGTTTAAGTAGGCCTTACCTGTTTCCTGCCATCGGGAAGCAGCACGTAGTAAGTTCCCTCGGCCCTGTCTCCTTGCCTCGACTCGCGGTGACCGAAGTCGTTGCCAGATTGTTCATCTTTCACCATGTACTCGAAGTTGTAGTTAGCAGGCTCCTGGAATGGAACAGACATGTTTTGTGAGCAGTACCTACTACTATCCTACTTACTATCTACCACCAAAGGAACATCTCCCTGCAGCCCTGCCGTGGTCCACTTGGAAGCCCCTGAACCGTCTCCGGACACAAATGGGAAGATGTAACTCCAACCTGGTAAAGGGGGGCTATCTCGACGGAACAGCAGTAGGGTGTGGTTGTGGAGCTACGTCACAAACCATGCTCCACCTCCTATCCTGGCCCTCTGTGTCCCAAAACATGCAGTCAAAGTGACCTTTGCACTGCTACCGGACAACGCTGTGGAAGTGGCGAAGTTTTGGTCCATCAAGGTCTTAAATTCAGTCGTGCCAGCGACACGAAGAAGAAGAAGCAGTACCTGAAAGGTATAAGGGATTCTAATCATCTAATGCTTAGACTGCCTGCTCATAGTCTTTCCCTTAACCCAATTTATTTGTCGGCACAACATGTCTTTTTCTTTCATACTCTATTAGTCGTCATCTCTGTAGTTGCCTCCATTCTAGACGTCTCTAAGAATACCAACCAATATGATTTATTATTTCCTTTGAAGGGGTAGGAATGGGCAGCTCACCGTCCGGTAAGGACCAGGCCCGGGTCGACGGCGCGTTGTGTTCCACGCGCGCCTCAAAGAGATATCAGCACTAATCTGACGGGGTCCGCTAGGGCCGATGCCTGCCAGGGTCGTGGGTTGTTCGAAAGAGATACCGTGGCCCCTGGCACAGGCAACTGAAGGAACACGGGTGGGTTTGAGTGAGTAAAAGTCTGACACGAGAGCGGGAGAAGTTATTTGATAATTTTCAACCCAAATAAAAAAGGTTAGGCCAAAGAAAAAGCACGTTGGTACAAGTGCGTTGGGTGGATAATATTGTCAAAGTCGCGGGAAACTTCTGGTTGAGGGACGCAAGGAATCGGGAAGTACGACAGAAAAAAGGGGACCCATAGGCCTCCCCTAATGATTGTTATAATGGTTGAAAACTTACCCCGTTGCTGCCGTCATCACCACCGTATCCTCCGGAACCAGGGGGTAGGTATTGACGGCTCTGCTCCTGACCTCTGGAAGAGTGACCTCCGAAAGAACCACCCTGGGAGTGACCTGTAAAATATAGTCGTTACAAATAAATATTTCAATCCTTACTGGACCAAGGTTTACTTAGAACGAGAAGCTGCGTCAGTTTGGATATCAAGATCAATTTGACATTTGATAAAGATGTACATGTCTATTTTAAGTCGGTTTCAGACTACATAATTATAATCAGCCCATAATGTTCCCACTGCTGGGACACAGGCCTCCTCTCTGTGAGAAGGAGTGGGCCATAATCCACCTCGCGAACCCAGTGCGAGTTGGCGGATGTCACATGTCTACGAATTTTTGGTAATAGGACATGCCGGTATCTTCACGATGTTTTCCTTCATCGTTTTGAGAGCAATGATGATGAAATAATTTACATATAGTAAAATGGGTTCGAACCCACGCAACTCTAAGTCGCAGCCATTGCTACTGGGCTGCCACTGCTCTGTCCGGTGTTCGGCTTCAGACTAATAGGGTTAAAAACTGAAACCTCGTCATAGGTAGGTGGCAGCACTGTTCACCGTCTGCAAACCGCCATTGTTTACCGAACACGCTCTTATGGTGTAAAAACTGTAATAATAAAATAAGCCACATACCACCAGCACCTCCGAATCCAGGCGCTCCATATTGCTGAGAAGGACCATTAGCTGATGGAGCGCCATACTGCGACGAGGGAGCTCCATATTGCGTCGAGGGGGCTCCAAACTGGGCTGAAGGTGCACCGTATTGGGACGAGGGGGCTCCATACTGCGAAGAAGGTTGGCTTCCTTGTCCAGGGGCACCATATTGCGAAGAAGGCTGACTTCCTTGTCCAGGGGCACCGTATTGGGTGGATGGGGCGTTGAATTGTCCTTGGGGAGCTCCGTATTGGCTTGAAGGGCGACGGGCACCATTGCGGGATGGTCCACGGCTTCTGGAGATATGGTATACACATAACGAAGCCGTCATCTATGCATTCTGTATATTAAACTAGTGAAGTAACTATGTGCAAAAATAAAATTTGCTGGGAAACGACTTTTATTTTTGGTGTAAAAATTCGCTGTGTATATTACCTGAACAAAGCATCAGTCTGCCTCTGAAGGCCTGGTGCTCCAGGGGCTCCGTACAGCTGCGAGGGTGGTCCGCCTCCCGCCTGGGGAGGGAGGTACCTGTTGTCCACTGGAGGCTCCGCAAAGCAGACCACTGCTAGCGCGCTTATTACGAGGATCTGGAAATGATTATTAACTTTAATAGGTTGGACATTGCAGCCGTTTACACAGCAATGCCTTGCACGATATTGGAGCCTTGTCGACTTGAGAACCTCCTGTTTTTTTTTGTCGGTCAAAAACATTCATCCTGCTGCGTCAATATTTCACTGTTCATACCTACGGTCACAGAGCATGTAACACTTTACCAACGGTTAAAAACAAATGAAGTATGAAACTGCGGTGTCTTTCCAAAATTATTAATTTTTTATTTTATTTGAAATGGGTTTGCTCTTGACTCTAGTCTAGGTAAGAGGTGACAGAGACAAAGTCGACGATGGAGTGAGATTACCCAGAAGAAGCCTGTTCACTCTTACTTTGAAGAGATTCGGGTTATATATGCGCTCGGAAACACAGACGCAGGTAAAGAGTTCCACTCTTTTGCTGTGCTGTATTATAGTATATTTCAATTATGAGCGTTTACGCCGTATGGCATTTCATACAAACTTTCAAGCCCTTGTTTTTTGAAATGAATCATACGCCTAAGTAGGATACAAAGGTCTAAAAAGGTACATAAGAATATTTTCGAAAAATAGTGTTACAGCCAAATTAGATCGATTTTAAATTTTCCATAGAAACAGAGATTCCCAGTTATTTTTTTTTAAATAAGACATTTCAAAAATGTTCTTAAGTAACTTTTTAGACCTTTGTATCCTGCTTATGCGTATGAAGTTTCATTAAAATCGGTTCATTCATTTCGAAAAACAAGGGCTTGAAAATGTGTATGAAAAGCCCGCGGCGTAAACGCTCGTGTTTAGATATCGAATACTAATCACGTCTCCAGTATCGCTAGCTATTTTAATTCGACCCTGTAGACAACGAATCGTTAAACGATTACGATTGGTTGTTTTATTCTAGAAAGGCTGAAGTTTTCCGGTAAAAGTTACAAATAAAAAATAAGAATTCCTTACCTTCATGGTTATGAGGTATTTCAGATTTTTCTTACACGAAAACGATTAATCTGAAATAAAAAAAATCTTTACATAAAACTTTATTGTTTTATTTTATTTATTAAGGGATAATAAATAACTACAACATATACTATACATAAGGCTAACAAAAGTATTAGTCATCATCATCGTCATCATTTCAGCCAAAAGACGTCCACTGCTGGACATAGGCCTCCCCCAAAAGGGGGGTTTGCCATAATCGCCACGCTTGGCAGGCGGGTTGGTGATCGCAGTATGGTATGGTGGTGGAATGCATAGAGAACGCTGCGGCCCATTCTCCGGTACGACCCTTAGTCGCCTTTTACGACACGCACGCCAGACTAAAGTATTAGTATAAAAAAGAATTAAAGTATTAGTCTAAAGTATTAGTAGTAGTATTAGGTATTATTGTATTGTTATTCGAAGACAAGTGACATCCACCAACTCGCACTGGGTCCGCGTGGTGGATTATGGCCCACTTCCTCTCAAAGTACGGAGGCCTGTGTCCCAGCATTGGATGCAGCAGATGTTAATTAAGACTAGTTGTGCCCGCGACTTCGTTCGCTTGGATGTTAGAAAACAATCATGCAATGTGTCTCTTTACCAATTCTTTCTTTTCTAATACCTATAAAAGAAGCCCAAGTTACTCCTTATAACACCAGCTATTGGTCAGAGAAAGTCCCGTCAAAATCTGTCTAGCCGTTTGGGAGATTAGCCGGAACAAACAGACAGACAACATTTTTTTAATTGTTTTTTTTTTTGTTATAAGTACCTACCGTTTATGTACGTATGTTCCCACTGCAGGGCCACAGGCCTCCTCTGTGAGAGGGAGTGGGCCGTAACCCACCACGCGGGTGCGGTGCGGGTTGGTACCTAGATGTCACAGTTCTAGGACAAAGGTTTCCTCACGATGTTTTCCTTCACCGTTTTGAGAGCAGTGGTGATAAATAAAATTTACACAAAGTAAAGCGCCTGTCTGGGTTCGAACCTATACGACCTACAACTCGTAAGTCGCGGCCGTTCCCTCTTGGTCACCACTACTCTATAGCTTCTGTTAAATGAATCATCATCTGCCTAGCCTTTTCCCAACTATGTTGGGGTCGGCTTCCAGTCTAACCGGATGCAGCTGAATACCAGTATTTTGTATGGAGCGACTGCCTATCTGACCTCCACAACCCAGCTACTGGGTAATACCCCTTGGTAAGGCTGGTTGTCTGACTTTCGGGCTTCTGACTACCCGTAACGGCTGTCAAAGATCCACGAATGACAGCCGGGACCAACGGCTTAACGTGCTTTCCGAGGCACGGAGGGGTCTCGGTATGTAAAGATGGTCACCCATCCACAGAGCAACCGCGGCAAGCGTAGCTTAACCTGATCGATCGACATGTGCGGCGGTTATGAATGATAATTTTATTTCTTTTCAAATTATTAGTGATACGAGTAGCATAGTACTAGTAGTGATGCCACAGCACGTAATTAAATGTCACAAACATTTACATTAAAACTTAACGTCTAGTGGACACAACTGCTGAACGTGGAGTCCTGGATTCGATCCCCAGGTGAGGCAGTGCTATTGCGTTTTACTAGGTATTTCTAAATTCGAAAGTAACTCTGTCTGTCTGTATGTTACCTTTTCACGCCTAAACCACTGAACGGATTTCGATAAAATTTGGCAGAGAGATAGATTGCATCCCGAGGAAGGACATAGGATAGTTTTTAACGACATTTTGCGGGCGAAGCCACCGGCGGAAGCTATTTTATTTATATTTTACTAACAATCTTGTTTGTCTTTGTCACTTTAATAAAGAAAAATTCTATTCTATTCTTAGTCAGAAGCAGCCAGGGGGCCTGAAAAGGTCACTTTTGCAGAATCATGAAAGGATAACATAATGAACAGTTAACTGTTAAGTTAATAGTAACAAATCCCATTGGTGAAGCAGTTTTTCAGTATTTTTTTTAGTCTGTGCTAAAATACCAATCAATCCAATCCAAATCCAATCCCAATCTCTTTGATTGTACCTACGTAGTGCAGCGAAAAAAGAAAAACACGGCCTGTCTTCGCCATATTATAATTCATAATGTTATCCTTTTATGATTCTCCAAAGTGGCCTTTTTAGGCCCCCAGGAGTCTGGATTCGTGATGGTAATATAGGCTCGCCCCCTATCGCATGTAACTTGAACATAGAATGGGGAAATGTGGGTATATCCCTTCAGGTAAAGCAGGCTTGAAGGCCCGTAATTAAAAACATTCAAAATCTGGTCTCTATTCTATTCTATTTTTCTCTATGGTAATGGTGCCCATGTCGACAATTCTGCCAATGTCAAATGTGTTATGAGAAAACGTGGGGGAGACAAAAAAAAAATCTAATCTCAATCTCATATCAGCGACAAACAATGTCAAACACTTGTCAAAAATGTACGGAAATTAGAGGTGTTTTGTCAAAAACACCTCTAATTTCAACAGTCTGATCTCAGTCTCAGACTGTACGAACTTTGTTAAGATTACGAGAATATATGACCCTCTGATGATAAGTCAATCCAAATAGTTTGTCTAAGCCCAAGTAAAAAAAAACAAAATCAAACCTTCACAAAACACTTCACTCAACGGTAATTTTCGAAAATTCAAAATTTTGGAACACCGCACGAGAACGGCCGATGTTGCCCGAATGATGATCCGTATTGATTCCCATCCGCTTATATACCATAATGCAAGTGATTACTTATTACATGTAATGCATGTACATCCTTACTTACGTACATAGATGTTTTGTCTATGTGTGCGCAGTGATTGGCGCATCTGCTTAGTGAGACGGTTAGAATGTTGCTCTACTTTGTTGAGAGTAAGTTTAGGGTCAATGTCAAGAGAGTAATTAATTATGCACGCGTGAGGCGTCGATATGTTTGTTTACATTCTTTTGTTTGGACATCTCAAAGCATTTATTTCAACTATTGTCACTTATAAACCTTGTACAGGCACTTTTGAATTGTCAAAATTAAATAGTCTGTCAGTTAGTCAGAAAGTTGAAGCTAGTTGCCCATTCCAAAACGTAGATCTCTATGGAGAAGAACGGGCAAGAAACTCCATGGACACTCTTTTAAATCAAGATGTTACAAAAAACGGGGCCCATCTGCGGGGTAATTACGTCACAGTAACAATGACCATTCACGGGTCAGGCACTTTGTTTCACTGCTGGCCCGGAACATAAAGGGCTAAGGAAGGAACACGGGTGGGTTTTAGTCAGTAAGAGTCTCACACTCCCTCCGCTCCACCCAGAGCGGGAGGGGTCATTTGATGACTTCCCATCTTCAAAAAAAAACTGGCCAAGTGCGAGTCGGACTCGCACACGAAGGCAAAAACGGCAAAAACGCCGAAAAAAACATGTTTGTTGTATGGGAGCCCCCCTTAAATATTTATTTTATTTTAATTTTATTATTTATTAGTAAAGTTAAAATACAACTGAGTATTTTGTGAATATTTCAAGTGCCTACCTGTTGCCATATATTTTTGATATCGAGCAAAAAAGGGCAAAAAAATCGCGTTTGTTGTATGGGAGCCCCCCTTAAATATTTATTTTATTTTGTTTTTAGTATTTGTTATTATAGCGGCAACAGAAATACATCATGTGTGAAAATTTCAACTGTCTAGCTATCGCGGTTCTTGAGATACAGCCTGGTGACAGACAGACGGACAGACAGCGAAGTCTTAGTAATAGGGTCCCGTTTTTACCCTTTGGGTACGGAACCCTAAAAAGAAGGGGTATCGTATTACCCAATTACTGGGTTGTGGAGGTCAGACAGGCAGTCGCTCCATGTAAAATACTGGTATTCAGCTGCATTCAGTTAGATTGGAAGCCGACCCCAACATAGTTGGGAAAAGTCATGGCAGATTGATTTGTTTATTTATTTATTTAATAAGGCTTACCAACTATAAACACATGGAAAGAAAAAGAAAGAAAATACTTTTGTTTGCGGCAAACATGACGCATAAAATAAAAACAAAAAAAAATATACATAGAAAAATAAACAAAAAAAACAATTTGGGAGAAAGTATGCATGAGTGATCATGCGATGGCCGTTTTGCGTAGATGTGAATCTACTTACACAAAACGGCCATCGCTCCGCATAGTGTAATTTTTTTTTATGTCTGTCAGTCTTTTGTTCCGGCTAATCTCCTTAACGGCTGGACTGATTTTGACGGGACTTTCACTGGCAGATAACTGATGTTATAAGGAGTAATAAAGGCTACTTTTATTTTAGAAAAATAATTAGTACTTACCTACAGAGACACATTATTGTTTTCCGACATCCACGCGAACAAAGTCGCGGGTACAGCTAGTAGGAAATAAAATCAGTTCAGAAATAAGATAGAATCAACTAAATTGAGTAAATACCTTATAATATGTGTTGGCGCCTGCTCATTTTGTTTGGGCAAATCATCACCCGCGTGTTTTGCGTCTACATGCAATTATTTTATTTTTTTATTTTTGTTGGTGTGTCGGTAGACGGGAAGAAAAGACTTTACACAGATTCATTGTTCGGCTCCGCTATAAATGTTAAAAAATTATCAAAATTATAGAAGTTTCAATTTCTCCATGAGTTTTTCTAAAGAAATTCCAATCTTGTGCTTAAACAAAGATTTTGGCGACCGTGACAGGACTAGTTCAATGGAAAATTGAGTAATATAGTAGAACTCAAGTTGCGTCATACTCGGCGATACTGAAGAGCCAAAGGAGAACGAAACTGGAAGCTACTACAGTATAAGCAACCAGTCTGGTCTTCCGTGCCAACGAGTCAGCTAAAGATCGTAACGGGATTCCAGGAATTCATCAGTATCAGCGAGTTAAGTGCCTCCTTGTGTTCCGTTCTACCTCACCAAAATACAACCAATCTCCAAATTCCATACATAATCCTTTCTAAAATACCTCTACTCCAATAACTAGCCTTTATTTGTGCTATATTCCTTAATCTTATAGGTTTATCGTGGCAAAGAAGTATATAGGTAAACTACCTACTTATACTCACCGTCCACTATAAAATCATATTGAGTTTTTCCAAATTCAATCCTTGCTCAATAGATTATTCATTTGCAAAACAACGCACCTACACATAAGTAAATAAGTCTTAATCTAAATTGACATACTCCTACCTCGATATATATTCGGTTTTTTCCCTATATTTAAACCGATTTGCCGAAATTTTCAGGCGTTATCCTGAGGTTCAACTCGCTCGACTGAGTTTGCAGCCATCATTGCCCGCTTGCTGAGTGAGGCACTGCAGCCATCCGAGGTCAAGTTCCAGGGGATTCCACCGAGAGGAGCGTGAGATTATCATTATTTTATTCCTTTTTTGAATCAGTTTAAACGTTGTCGATATTCAATTTCCATTGGTTTTAAGTATAATACTAAAATTATAGGTACCTACGTTTAATTCACTTTATCTTAATTTCTATTACTATTTACATTTTAAAATGCTGCAAGAAGGTGGCGATAAATCCTCTGCCAAGGGGTCTTTAAAGGAATTACTAGTAAAACGTAGTTCAATTAAAGGACAAATTACAAAATTTAAAAACTATTTGGTCAAAATTAGTGAATTACCCGAGTTATCAAACATAGACATTGCGGAATTGGGTTTAAGATTAAATAAGTTTCAAGGATTATCGACAAGGTTTGATGATTTGCAAACTGAGATTGAAGTTTTAAATGCTCCAAATATTCAAGTAGAACTTGATGAGCGGGAACGCATTGAACAAGATATAGTTCAAAATATAGCTATAGCACAGACGGAACTACAACAATATAGTAGTGATGATGATGTTAAGCGTCGTCAATCCATCTTTGTAAATGCGGATTCAGATCATCAAAACGTGGGTTTTAGATTGCCTCAAATACAGATTTCTAAGTTCGATGGATCACACTTCCGCTGGCTCGAATTTCGGGACACATTTCTTAGTTTGATTCATAAAAATGAGCGCATTCAAGATATACATAAGTTTCATTATTTAGTTTCTTATCTGGAAGGCGACGCTGCGCGTGTTATATCAAATCTCGAGGTATCTTCGGCTAATTACCAAGAGGCTTGGAAACAGGTTTGCGAGCGTTACGATAACAAAAGGATTCTTATGAATCATCACCTAGATTCTTTAATAAATATTCAATCGATAACGCGTGAGTCAGATAAGTCTCTTCGAAGTTTAGTTGATAATGTCACAAAAAATCTAAGAGCCTTAAAGAGTTTAGGTCTACCTACAGAGCATTGGGATATGTTGCTAATATTTATTTTATCGCTTAAATTGGATAGTCGTACCATACTAAAATGGTAATAATATCGCAACACAATAGATTGCGTGAATGACTTGCCAACTTTAGAGCAATTTAATAAATTCTTAATTGACCGCGCTAATGTACTAGAATCATTTAATCAAAATAAATCTATAAGCAACAATAACAATAATTCTAAATCACAACAAAACCCACGTCCCTCATCTAATCAATCTCAATCAAATAACAATAAGCCTTTTTCTAATAAGTCAAGCCGTAACCAAAATACCAATGTCTTTGCATCCACTTCTCAATCTCGTAATAATTCTTCAACTGTTTATCTGTGTGTAGTATGCAATGGCAATCATAGGATCTATGATTGTCCAACTTTTAAGTCAAAATCCATTCAAGAGAAAATGTCATGCATAACCCAATATAAATTGTGTATAAATTGCTTGCGCCAAGGTCATCCTGCGTCTGAGTGCGGCATGGGTACGTGTCGACAGTGCAACCAAAGGCATAACACTCTTCTGCACGACCCTAGCGTACCAGCTAACTGTAACACAATAAACGCAAATGACGATAGTAAAAAGGAGACCGTAGTGGCTTTCTCTCAACAAAATAATGGTCATGTATTTCTGTCTACAGCTATAATAGAAGTTTACAATCCTCAAAATAACAAAACCGAAAGGGTTCGCGCGTTGTTAGACAGTGGCAGCCAGTCTACTTTCATTACAAAATCCCTGCAACAAAAGTTAGGTTTAATGTGTAATCCGTTAAATGCATTAAATGTTATAGGAATAGGAAACAATAAATGTGACACAATATTAGAAAGTTGTGTTACTCACTTAAAATCAATCCATGGCACTTACCAAGTTAAGTTGTCTAGCTATGTTCTTAACCAACTTACCGGAGACATTCCAAAGGTTTTCGTCGATATAAATCACCTGAAAATACCAACGGGTATTATATTAGCTGATCCTAAATTCAATGAACCTGCTGCCATTGAGATACTCATTGGTGCAGACATCTTCTGGGATATAATAGTCAGTGACCAACGATCCCTAGGTCCAAATAATCCTAAATTACAAAATTCTAAATTAGGTTGGATTATAGCCGGCCCTATCAATGCACAAAAATTCAATCAAAATATTCAATGCAATCATGCAATTGTTCCAAAAAACAATTTTGATGAAATGCTCACTAAATTCTGGGAACTCGAGAACCTCCCTCAAAGAAAGATTTTCAGTCCCAATGAAATAGCATGTGAAAAACAATTTCATAAAACCACAACTCGTTTGAGTAATGGCAGATTTAGAGTGAAGTTACCACTAAAGGACTCAGCTGACTGCCTCGGTGATTCTTATAACCAAGCTAAAAAACGTTTCAAAAATCTCGAAAAAAGATTTAGAAAAAATCCGACACTAAAGTCACATTACGTAGAATTTATACGTGAATATTCAACTCTAGGACATCTTTCAGTGTCACCTGTTGCAATACCAAATCCTTCTTACTTCCTATGTCATCATGCTGTATTCAAAGAGGACAGTGAGTCCACCAAGTTTCGAGTAGTGTTTGATGGCTCCACTCCTACAACCTCTGGCTACTCTCTAAATGACATCTTAATGGTTGGGCCTAATCTGCAGAATTCTCTATTCTCCATTCTAATTAGAGCACGTCAATATAAGTATATTTTGACTGGAGACATAGCTAAAATGTATAGACAGATTGCTATGGATCCACATGATTGTGATCTTCAATTAATATTATGGAGAGAAGATGAGTCGCATCCTATTCAAACTTTGCGTTTAGATACTGTCACTTACGGTACTGCAAGTGCCAGCTATCTTAGCACTAAATGTCTGTGGCAAGTAGGAGAAGAGTGTGATGATGAATGAATTAAAACTATAATACAAAATGACTTCTTCGTCGACGACGTCATTACAGGCTCAGACAATGAAGATCAACTTTTATACATACAAAAGGCCCTTTCTACTGCTTTAAACGCTGCTTGTTTTCCCCTACGAAAATACAAAACTAATTTATCTAAATTATTCCATAATATAGAAATTAATACAAAAGAAAAACTTACCTTGAGTGAATCCTCCAGTACCCTTGGTCTAGGGTGGGATCCAAGTGATGACACGTTCAATTTTCCTGTAAAAAATAAAGACATAAATAACACAATAATTACCAAAAGATTTATAATGTCGCAGTCACTTCGCATCTTTGATCCACTTGGGTTAATAAGCCCATGTATAATTCAATCTAAAATATTGATTCAAAGGTTGTGGGTCCAGGGAATTGACTGGGATCAACCTGTACCTGACGAAATACAGGAAAGTTGGAATGAAATTTCACGAAACTTACCTTTACTTGCAGACTTTCATATTCCACGTAGAGTAATTGGTGACTCACCAAAGTCCATAGAACTGCATTCGTTCAGCGACGCCTCACAAGTCGCGTACGGGGCTTGTATCTACATGAGAACGCTGAACGAAAACGATGAGGTGACAGTAAGTTTGTTATGTTCGAAATCCAAAGTTGCTCCCATAAAGCCCCTCACCATACCTCGCCTCGAACTGTGCGCGGCGTTGTTATCAGCTAATCTATGTCGAGCTGTTACTGAGTCCTTAAGACTTCCTCCTACAAAAATAACTCATTGGTGCGATTCTAATATCGTACTATGCTGGATAAAGAATGACCCAAGTAAACTAAAAACATTTGTTGCAAATAGAATAGCTGAAATTTTAGATCTTACTAATGGCATGGATTGGCGTCATGTTCCCACTGACGTTAACCCTGCTGACCTAATTTCTCGAGGTGTAAACGCTCGTCACCTTCGTGACAATTCGATGTGGTGGCGAGGCCCGTCGTTTTTATACAATGATGAATCCAAATGGCCAAAACTACATCAAAATCAAAACATCGAATTACCTGAAATAAAAAGTCATTATATCAATTTACCTGAATCAACATTAGATTTTAAAATATTTTCAACCTTTTCTAAATTACAAAGAACATTTGCATATATTTTACGCTTTTTACACAACTCAAAACTATCAAATAGGCTTAGTCGCTAATCTGGCTCTTTAACAGTGCAAGAATTAAATAATTCCGTTATTTTCATTTGTCGCACAAAAACAATCTTTTCCTCTTGAATATAAAAGAATTCAATCAGAATCATTATCGCCTAAATCTAAATTATTATGTTTATCACCTTTCTTTGAGCCCACAACTAATCTAATAAGAGTGGGTGGGAGATTACATAACTCTAATTATTCTTTTGATAAAAAACATCCATTACTTTTGGATTCTTCTCATTATGTAACAAAACTTTATTTTGTACACGAACACTTACGAAATTTACATGCTGGTCCACAGCTATTGCTAGCAACGGTCAGAGACTCTGTGTGGTCTTTAAACGGCAGAAGGTTAGCTAGAAGCGTTGTAAAGCAATGTGTTACTTGCGTGCGTGTTCGTGGGCAAACCATATCCCCAAAAATGGGCAACTTACCAACAAATCGTGTTTCAGTTGATTTTCCTTTCAAATCTGTTGGAATTGACTACGCCGGTCCCTTCCTTATATTAAATCGCAAAGGACGTGGTGCTAGATTAGTAAAATGCTACTTATGTCTATTTATTTGTTTACGTTTCAAATGCGTTCATTTAGAACCCGTTAGCGATTTGACTAAGGAAGCTTTTATTATGACATTTCGTCGATTTGTTGCCCGCCGTGGCAAGCCAGCGGAGGTTTGCTCTGACAACGGACGAAATTTCGTTGCTGCTGCTAAGGAAATTAGTAGTTTTCTAAAACAAACTAGCGAATCTCTTTCTCAGTTTGCAGCAGGAGAAGGGATAAAATTTTCATTTATACCTGCTTACAGTCCTCACTTCGGTGGAATCTGGGAAGCTGGAATTAAGGCTGCTAAATATCATGTCAAAAGAGTCATGGGAAATTCCCATCTTTCCTTCGAAGAAATAGGAAATACCTTATTCGCACAAGTAGAGGCAGTTTTAAATAGTCGCCCCTTGTGCCCTATGTCTTCATCCCCTGACGATTTCCTATCCTTATCCCCAGGGCACTTCCTGATTGGCAGATCACTCAATGCGCTGCCAACCCCAGTTCAAGACGATTGCAAGACAACTCATCGAAACCGGTACGCTCGCCTTGAGCAAATAAGGCAAGCATTTTGGAAGCGCTGGCAAAGGGAATATATCTCCGAACTTCATCAACGCACTAAATGGAAGACTGATGCTAAGAAGCTGAATATCGGAGATCTTGTCATTCTACAAGAAGACAATACACCACCACTCAATTGGCGCCTCGGACGTGTCGCCAGACTTTTCCCTGGAGCAGATGGCATATCTCGAGTCGCAGATATCAATACGGCAAGAGGCTGCGTGCGTCGATCTCTAGTTCGCCTGTGTCCCCTTCCTACATGTGAAGAGTTTCCTGGTTGAAGCTCTGCGCCCTTCAACGGGGGGAATTATGTTGGCGCCTGCTCATTTTGTTTGGGCAAATCATCACCCGCGTGTTTTGCGTCTACATGCAATTATTTTATTTTTTTATTTTTGTTGGTGTGTCGGTAGACGGGAAGAAAAGACTTTACACAGATTCATTGTTCGGCTCCGCTATAAATGTTAAAAAATTATCAAAATTATAGAAGTTTCAATTTCTCCATGAGTTTTTCTAAAGAAATTCCAATCTTGTGCTTAAACAATATGTAATAGCCTGTACGCCATCTAGCGTTCTCATCTCTAAACTATCGCAATCATGGCGCTTGAGTTTGCTTGTCAAAACTCTCGCACACTAGTGACGTAAGTGTCAAATTTGGTCTGGATTTCACGATCGCTTTCCTCAGTAAATAATGTAAGTATTTTTTCGAAGGTCCATCGCGGGAACATTGCATTGTAGAAAAGTGATAAAATGATTCGTTTTCAAACAAAGGGTGTCTATGTTTAGCGTATAATCCTTACGAAAATTGTATGGACGGCCCATCGAAGCATCCGCCTTAATATGATTAAATAGCCCACATCAATGTAGAGCCGCTTACCCAACGTTCTAGCAACATTCGTCTCAAAGTTATAAACGAAGGTGTGCTCCACTTCAAGCCGAACTGGAACTACTTAAATCACTCATGTTTTACTATCCGAGAAAATCAAATTTAATATAGGTACAGGTACACTAAAGAAATATATATCGGAGAAGGTATAGTGTGTCTCGTTATTATCAGCCATAATTAAACTATGTGTGGGCTACTGTGGGTAAGTGTTGGATAATGCGCAATAGAAAAACGGTTTGCAGTTCAAATGAGATTATAATTTCACAAACAATTTAATCACGCTAGCAAATTACACACTAGGTAGGTACACGACACAACCAGATACGGAACGCGGGACAGTTTCTGAGCACATGTTGTTCGTACGATGTCCAATGTCCAAGAGAGCTCCACACCGGTCTTGTCGAGCTGTCTTCGAGCGTCGACCCCCCCACGAACTCATGCTAGACTCTGTCAAGCGCCACCAGATGACGCTGGCGTTCCGAATAGTCGTTGTCGTCACACCGTTTCCGCCTCGTTGTCAAGTCAGCTCCCGTACTAATGATGTCTCCGACACGGCCATCCTGCTTCCACACGTCCTCGTGTGTTAATCTGTCAACAAACATACCCGCAAAGTATCACATAGCTCGGTCACTCCTGACCAAATATGGTACAGGCAAAAAAACACAATGACAATTCGAACAAACTAAAAAAAATGCAGAGTTCAGAGCATTACTCATTACTTGATTCTCAAATCTCAAGATCACTAACTAAATAATTAACGAAGCCAATAAAACATCCTTAGAGCATCACAAAACACAAAGCAGGAATCTTATTCGTGGCCTGTGGCTTTTCATTAAGCCCAACAAACCTCATGTTTGTTTCTATGAATTCCTCTGAATTCCGAGTCCCACGGACTCTATGGTCTCTACAAGACCCGACCTCCGCCAGAGACACCCGCGCACCGCGTATCCACGGACTACTAAAAGCAGATACCGACTTCTAACGGACTACGGCTACGAAATGACTACTGGTACGGTCCCGACCAGCCGACCTAAGATTCACCACTATCACGCGACTTAATCTCTATTCTGTTTCATCAACAAGACTTTTACTTGGCTTTCCTCAAATTAGTTAGTAATACTCTGATTTTCTGGCATTTTTCGCAACCTCCCATATGAAGACTGATGGATCAAAATTAAAAGGGACTCGACTCTATAAAATCCGTTTTATTTTACGATCAATTTGCAATAAGCATTCAAATTAGAAACCAAAAATTAGGCTAATCTAAGAATTTGAACTATCTAGTTTCGAGATTACCGAGACCAAGTACGTTTTCACACTACGTTAGTCAAAGAAAACAAAACTCAGGTATCCCATTCACGGTCCCACACATTTGTCACATACGCACTTCCCGCAGGAATGCCGAGTCGTCCTTGACTCTACGGTCTTGGCTTCAAGGCTAGACCCGACCATACTACCCAGAGCTACCCCGTATACCACGTACTCACGATACTCTGGTACGGTCTCCGACCCAATGAACCGAGAACCTGAGTACCTACACAAACTAAAGTGATGCCAACTCATCATCCATTTCTTCTACAATTTCAATTGGTACTTGGCGCTCGGGCATCTTCCGAACACGGTCATAGAGCGTATTTGTAAGTACGCCCCTAAGATGACCCACTGACCAAAAAAACGTCAACCAGAGTCATGTACCATCGTTATCCACATTACAACAATAATCTTTTTCACTAAGAGCGTTAGACACCTGGAAACCCACACACGAGTAAACCACTCTAACGCCACGGCTCTCCGGCCGACCAGCAATCGCATTGCTCTCACACATCCAGCGCATGGATTCGTATGCATCACCCTGTGACTACACACAACTTTACTACGGCCGTTAGAGAACCCCTACTCGCGTGGCTCCCACTACTTAGGCTTGCTCATTGCTCATCATCACTGTGATCACCATCTACTTCGACTGGTACATGACCTACTGGCATCATTCTTACGCTAACGTGAGAAAATTTAAAATTGCATTGTAAACTAGTTTGGGCTATACCGAACAAAGTAACAATGTAACCATTTTTGCTGTAGTTTACCAGGGAAACATTCAGTACGCGAGTCAAAACAAAATGAAAACGGCTCACCAGATTCGGTAGACAACAGATCTGTAGCCGGCTCAACGGCACAGACATCCACCCGCAGCCACTGCTTCCCTGGCAGAAGTCGCGAAACCTCTTGCACGGAAAGCGCCGTCCCCGATCAGCGACCACTCGTACAGGAGATCCAGAGTGTAGCGCTGTCTGACACTGCCATCTTGCTTGCACACGTCGTGTGTGTTAACCTGTAACCACAAAAAAAACCAACAGCAGTGCATGTTCCACTCGGCCAATTCTGACCACATTGTTATCGAAACGATTACTTAACAAACATTTAGTAAAAACAATAGCAATCATCGCCAACAAAAGATTCCTTTAAGCCTTAGTAATAATTGGTCAGGAACTATATCAACTTAGATCACATACAACGCTCATGGCCCTGCTGCCGCAGCAGCTAGTGACACTCATGCCACCCATATCGTCATCATCTCAAGTGATACGGCCAACACACATCACTTCACATAGAGTCTACGACTCCCAGGTCATTACAAGACCAACACAACAATAGTCTCCTTTGAGACCCTGGTCCCCGCTGCACCACCAGCTGCCCATCGCTCCCTGAACAACTCATACGTGAGTTGCAGTTACGACTACAAACAAGTGCGTACAATGCGACCTAGCCATAGGTAGGTAGCTCTCTAGCTAGCTAGGTATGTGCTCTAACTACTCGGTAGACGAACTGTCGTCACCGTCTTCTACGTTTAACTCGTCAGGAACACTACTTAGAGACATCTTTCGTTTGCGATCGTGAGCATACTTGTAAGTACGTAAAAGGTTTTAACGTATGGGGAGCACCATCCAAAACATCAACTACCTTAAGCGGACCTCTGAACTTCCGATCTAACTTAGTCTTATAACCTGAACACTAAATCGCCAATGTTGTTATAGCTGCCTTTGTCCTGTCATAATATTACTTTGCAAGTAAATGTCGGGTAGAAATGTAATAAAATCTCAATTTGTTGCTCGCTAATCGCAACGCTACATATGATTTGTTCTACGCTGAATACACGCGTTTGACCAATACCAGTCAACGCAACAACATTATTAATCGTTTGCCACTAATTTGGCTACACAACTCGCTTTTACTCACGAGCATTCAGCACCAGAATCGTAAACAAAACAATACAGCTCACCTTTATGTTCTAACGTGCCTGAGAGTAGCTGTACGACGCAAACGTCCACTCGCCGCTGCTGCTTGCAGCACGCGGTCCACCTCCACCATCTGCCTGGCTGCCACTGCTCGTGCACCGTGCCGCGGCCCATGACATGTCGCGACATGACCTGGATTCCCTCACTTGCAGAACACGAAGGGCTTCACCGACGTCTGCAGGCTGCTTGGCTCGATTCTTCAAGTCACCCCACGTCATTGGTAGCTGCACGCCTCGTCCTTGGCTTCCTTTGTGCGCCTTAATGACGGCCACACACAACAAGTTGACCTCCTTGCAGTGAATTTTTAGCAAAACAAATCAGCTGTCGTATTGTGTGCTGTTACATTTGCACACGACGCGTCCTACCGTGTGTTCTTAATACGAAAACAGGATACCACGGACTCAAACGCCGGTTAAAGACACTTTTTTTTTCTTTTTAAACGTGGTGGTAGGGCGCAACTGGCGCGTCACTGTGCAAAGGTATTTCTGCATACAGCCTATGCCCAAAACAACATGTACTATGATCGCGCATCCGTATCTGGTTTATCTGGGTCGAACTTGGACAGATCCACACGATTATTTAATAAACTTTCGCATGTTTGCACTTTGTTTTTCAAATGTCAACGGTCAGTTTTACTTTAAGAGTTCTCATTTTGCGCATGAACCAACACGAATCCCAGTTCTGATATCGGAGAAGGTATAGTGTGTCTCGTTATTATCAGCCATAATTAAACTATGTGTGGGCTACTGTGGGTAAGTGTTGGATAATGCGCAATAGAAAAACGGTTTGCAGTTCAAATGAGATTATAATTTCACAAACAATTTAATCACGCTAGCAAATTACACACTAGGTAGGTACACGACACAACCAGATACGGAACGCGGGACAGTTTCTGAGCACATGTTGTTCGTACGATGTCCAATGTCCAAGAGAGCTCCACACCGGTCTTGTCGAGCTGTCTTCGAGCGTCGACCCCCCCACGAACTCATGCTAGACTCTGTCAAGCGCCACCAGATGACGCTGGCGTTCCGAATAGTCGTTGTCGTCACACCGTTTCCGCCTCGTTGTCAAGTCAGCTCCCGTACTAATGATGTCTCCGACATATATTTGATAAACTCAAAACTCAAAGCATTTACAGGCACTTTTGATTAAAATTGTCAAATAGTCGGTCAGTTAGTCAGAAAGTTGAAGCTAGCTGCCCATTCCAAAACGTAGATCTCTATGGAGAAGAACGGGCAAGAAACTGCAAGGACACTCTTATAAATCAAGATATTACAAAAACCTGGGTGCATTATTATTGTTGTTATTCTATTCTCATTCGCAGAATGAGCAAGCTGTGTGGTAATGTGCCGGCCATATTAGCCGTAGAACCGTAAATTAAAAACTCATATTAAAAGTATGTACACTTTGTAAACAAGGATATTACAAATTATAGGATTATATCCAAGATAAGAATGCTTGGAAACATGCTGGTCCTGCTCCATAGGAAAATCTAGAGTCTAGACAATATCAAACTGGTTGCTAATTTAATTTATACTAGCTGTGCCCGCGACTTCGTCCGCGTGGAATAGTGACTTTTCGGGCAGCATATTTTGAATTACATATACCGTCTACAGACCGGGCATTTGCTGTCCGAACCCTCTGAGAACTCAGGCGAATTTCAGTGAAAGTCTCAGACTCTAGTGCTTGAGCTTCACGATCGGCAGTGAGACGTATTTCTCGTTCTTCCTGTGTTTCCTGAGACCGAACATTTGCTGTCCGAACCCTCTGAGAACTCAGACGAATTTCCCTATCAGTGAAAGTCTCAGACTCACGCGATAGTGTATGAGCTTTTTTCGACTATAAACATTTAAACATTCTGCACCAAAATATTAATGGTTTGATTACTAAATGAGATGAGCTAAATGTACACTTGTATTCATTAAGTAAAAACAATAACGAAAATCCCGTTGATATTTTATGTATTACCGAACACAATATGACCCCAGAAGATACTAAAATACTTAAGTTGCAAAATTTTGTGTTAGGAGATTTCTTCTCCCGTAAAACCCGGAATGGGGGGTCGTGTATAATGATAAGAACAAACCATAAATTTAAAATTATTTCAGAAGCTAAAAGCTTAAGTATAACAAATGTTTTTGAATGTAGTGGTATCGAATTGACCGACCACAAAATTATAATATTATGCATTTATAGACCACCTAAAAATAAACGAGACATTATGGATCTATTTTTTTCTAGGCTAGCAGATTTATTAAGTAAAATATCGTACACAAACAAAAAAATTATAATATGTGGTGACTTTAATATTAACAGATTTGAGAAAAACAACATATCCAGACAATTTGAACAATTACTATCAAGCTTTAACCTAACATTGGCAATAAATCAACCTACTAGACTGAATAGCATGACGTGTATAGATAACATAGCACATAATACCAGAGGTTCAAAAACAAAAGTACTCGAACTTTCACTCTCTGACCACACAGCACAATTATTGACTTGCCCAGTCAAGAAAAGTTACTACATTACACACTGGTTTAAAACTAAACGTGACTATTCCGAAGAAAATATATTAAAATTTATAGATTGTATAAAGAATCTCAGTTTTACCGAATGCTATACTGACGATGACCCTGAAAAAATTTTTGACACTTTCTACCATTTATTTAAGCTGTTTTATGATTTGTGTTTCCCTGACACGCGTGTAAAAATACCTATCGCCAAGAAGCCATCATGGCTAAGTAAGGGTATACGGATATGTTCGAAACGCAAACGCCAATTATTGTGGAAATATAGGCTGACGTCAAATCCAAATGATAAGAAAAAGTTTAAAGACTATTCAAAAAGACTCAGAATTATAATTAAAAAAACCCAGAAGGCCCAAAACAGTTATTATATTAATGCAGCTGCAAACAAGGGAAAGGCAATGTGGAATATAGTAAATAATTATAAAACAGTAACTCCGAAAGAAAATATTACACAAATAAAAGTAAAAGATCAACTAATTACAATGCCTAAGGAAATAGCACAATCATTTAACAACTACTTCATTGATGACATACAGTCTACTTCCAGAGGTTCAGATACAGTTACAAAAACCTATAATAAAAATTCAAATTCCATCTTTTTAAAACCAACCAATCCACATGAAATAGATCAAATTATAAAAGAACTAAAGAACACGAATAGCACAGGGTATGATAACATAAGCACTAAAATAATAAAACGAGTGTCTAGTCTCATAGCTCCAGTAAACAGTAACATTATCAATCTATGTCTAGAACGTGGAGATTTCCCTTCAAAATTGAAAATTACAATTATAAATCCTTTATTTAAAAAAGAAGATAGAGAGGATATGCGTTTTTACAGACCGATTGCATTAATACCCGTGTTGGCAAAAATTTTCGAAAAGGTTATATATAATAATTTATATAATTACTTTGAAGTCAATAAATTATTTACAAATGAACAATTTGGCTTTCGTAAAGGAAGATCTACCAGCGATGCTCTTTTAAATTTTCTAAAGAAAGTAATGACCGGATTGGATAGCAAAAAACATATAACCGCCATTTTTATGGATATGTCCAAGGCTTTTGACCACGTTGACCATGACATCCTACTTGATAAATTGGAAAGGTATGGGGTAAGAGGAAATGCCCTAAATTTGATTAAGTCTTATTTATCAAACAGATTTCAAATAACACGTATAGCGAAAATAGATAAAGACACAAAATTTGAGCATATATATACGTCGGACCCTAAACTTGTTAAATTTGACGTCCCCCAGGGAAGTATCCTTGGGCCCCTTCTTTTCATTATATACATTAATGACCTACCAAGGTCTATAAATCAGGACATTATATTATTTGCTGACGACAGTACGGCTATTTTTACTGATAGCGGTCAAGAGGATTTTGAAGAACAGGTAAATAAGTCTCTCGAAGGTATTATAAACTGGCTGATACTGAATAATTTAAAAATAAACATCGATAAAACAAACTATATGTCCTTCACAAATAAAAATACTAAATCGAATAAAATTAATATAAATTATAAAGGCAATACAATAAATCAGGTCAATAGCACAAAGTTTCTAGGAGTCCATATCGACTCAGAACTTAACTGGAAAGTGCAGGTGGACGGTGTCTGCAAAAAACTTAACCAGTTTTCATATGCTCTCCATGTACTTCGAAAAGTGGTGAATGAAAACGTACTACTAAATGTGTATCATGCATATGTGGGATCTACGCTAAAATATGGCATTTTGTGTTGGGGTAACACTACTAACAAAGAATTTGCATTCAAAGCCCAAAAGAAATGTATTCGAAGTATATGTGGGCTTAAACAAACCGATTCATGCAGAGCGGAATTCAGAAGATTAAAAATCTTAACCCTAGTGTCAATGTATATATTGGAAGCAGCCTCAATCATAAAGCGCGATATCAGTAATTATGAGACAATGAGAAGTACAAGACATAAGAATGAACTTAAAGCACCTAAGAGTAGAACAATTAAGTTTAAATCAAGCATATTTGGTATGGGTGTAAAAATTTATAATAAATTACCAGATTTTATTAAAAATATTGAAACATTAACTACTTTTAAATACAAACTCAAAGAATTACTGATACAGAAAGTATATTACACAATCAATTAATTTCTAAATGACAAATGTTTTGACTAAAATGTATTTAATTTTCTAATGCTCAATTACAAAAAAAAAAAAAAGACAGGTTTAGTTTATTTATTTATAATGTGGTGTTAATATTGTTAGGTATCTTGTTTATTGTGACGGTTTTTGACATAAATAATTGTATCCTAATTGACATTATAATTGTATACTTCAATGAATTTCTAAATGACTAATGTTTTGACTCAATTTATTCAATATTTTAATCATGCAATAATTATGACAATTCCAAATTAATATTTATACACAATTAATTTATTTTCTGTAATGGTAATTATTATATTATGCTGCCTTGGTAATTTTGTGTAGTATGAAGGTTTTCTTTTCTTTTTGACATGTAATATTGTAAATATCAAAGATTGTACACCCCATGGGTATGTTACAGTGATACTTGTTACGACAATAATTTTAAGAGCTGTACTTCCACCTGTGACAAACAATAAATATATCTGAATCTGAATCTGAGCTTCACGATCGGCAGTGAGACGTATTTCCCGTTCGTCCTGTGTCTCCTGGAATCGAGCATTTGTTGTCCGTACTCTCTGGGAGCTCAGGCGGATTTCCCTGACAGCAAAAGTCTCAGACTCACGCGATAGCGCGTGAGCTTCGCGATCGACAGATAAACGTGCCTTTCGTTGTTCCCCGTTTTCCCTATTTCGAGTTGTCATCATTCGAGAACGATTTGAACTCAGTCGAGATTCTCGCTGAGTCGAAAGTAGTAGTGATACGCTGGTTCTGGCGCACCGATCTGAGGGCGGGTGTGCCAGAACCCCAAAACCTAAAAAAAAAAAAAAAAAAAAAAAAAAAAAAAAAAAAAAAAAAAAAAAAAAAAAAAAAAAAAAAAAGGTTTTGGGGTGCTCTGATCACGTTTCTGCGGTCCATTTTTGCGTAGGATGCGCGGTTCCGGAGATGTGCAAATCAATTAGCTGATTTATCTGATTCATTGAACATCCCTGAAACTTATATAGCAAATACATTAAGCAATATTCACCACACACTGAAGTCCAATCATTCTGAATCCTATCAACATTCCAGCCCCATCTTTTGCAATTCCTTTTTAAAAACTCGAGATAATATTGCGTAGGTCCTCGTCCATATGAATCAAAATATTGACCGATGCCCTTCGTATCGATATGTACAGCTACCCAGTGTGAGCCTGGTTTATCATCCGTATCCAAATTGCATATTATATACGTCGGTACATGGGTATACATAGGTAGTCTATTAGCAGCATAAACATTTTTTTCTAGACTGGGATGGATCTTTTTTAGATGTTGCTGTACTTCAAGTGTATCCATGATATTACTGCTATTAGCAGATTATTACAGTACCAATCTGTTCAATGGTTGCCATAGGAATGTTCAATTATAGTGATTTTTGTAAATATATCGCATTCTTTTGAGTGACTCAGAAAACAAGCTGATGCCTGATGGGAACAATGTGCGATAACTTTGTTGACTCATAGAGTCACTATCAGTTTCGTTGAACTTAGGAATTTGCTTTAGATAAGAATGGTGCTATATAAGAGCGAACAGTTGCAGTCATGAAATCAGTCTATGGTCGTTTGACCACAGTGAATTGTATACCGATACTTCGTTTGTGGTACTTCAGCGCATCAATAATCATGGAGGTAAGTGTTTATTCTATTGACAAACTTACTTGTATATCTTTTGTTGTTCTTTTGTTATTTCCTAACGTGTGTGTGTGTGTAATCACAATGTAAACAAATTGATATTAACATGATATCTCTGTTGTTGCAGAGATCATTCAGCTTCGCAGACGATAATGAAAATACCTATAAACAGTATTACTACTCACCGCTCTCCCCTCAACATGAAGAAGAGGGCGATGATATCGTCATTAATAACACATGCGATGGTGGAAAAAGGAAATCGCAAGCGCAACCGATTGATAATTTTTTTGAAGTGATGCCAAAAATAAAAAAGAAGAAACAGTTATCGTCAACCGTGGCACGAGCCGCTAGAGATGGTGTATCATACATTTCTACTAATTCTGACGACGGAGCCCAAGCGACGCATCTCATAAAAATTGAAATGTACGATATGAAGAAGCTATGTAAGATTCCAACTACCGATCATTGGAAGCACGCTACCACGAGGATTAAATATTATGTAAAGAATAATAAGGATAGCATCTACGACAACACAAACGGCCTCGTATACAATATTACAAAGACAATAGCAGAAAGTGAAAACGTTAAAAAATACTTTTTTAACAATGATAGCCATTAGCTGATTAGTGAATGTGATTCTGTTTACTTAAATTACTTCTGTGTACTCATTTATATTAATAATGAGGTGTGTACAGGGAGCTGTCGTCTTGTGATGCTGAGAGAAAGCCAACAACAGAAGGAAGAGATGAGTGTGGTACACGTGTACAGAACACGTCATTGAATAGCAAAGCTACAACACTGAGTGGAGAAGAAAATGAGAAAAATATGCAGTACACAAGAGCTGAATATCCATTCTTCAGTTCAAAATCTAGACGGTTTCTCAGTTTTGAAGGCTGGCCTCTCGTTATGCTACAGAAGCCTGAAGATCTTGCAGAGGCCGGTTTCTTTTATACCGGCCACGGAGACAGGGTCAAGTGTTTCCATTGTGGTGGCGGTTTAAAAGATTGGGAAGATGATGATGATCCTTGGCAACAACATGTTCAGTGGTTTAGTCAGTGTGCTTATGTAAAGTTTAAACTCGGACAGTGTTTTGTATAAGACTAAATGGAGGTTTTTATAGAAATAAAAAATGGTATACTAAATACAATTTGTTTTATTTAATTTTATAATGTTTCCCATAGTTACATAGACAACATGCATTACACATAACACATAAATCTAACACACAATATAACCTTAACATATAACCTTAACTACTATAGTCTACAGTAACATTTCTGTTTTTATCTATTTCAATAATGTTATCAAACTCAGCATAAACAATGCAGTTAATTGTTTGTATTAGTGAGGATTCAAATCGTACTTCTAATCTTACACTACCATGCTTTATGAGATTCCAATGAGTTGATGAGTTAGCTGATAAATCAGGAGTTAAATCAAATGCTAATAGGCAGTTACCTTTGGCATATTGTTCATGAGAGATTGCATTTCCTTCATTAAGAAAGTGGATACCAGTTCCCGAGAACAGAGTATGATATGCTGATGTAAATATACTATTATTAAAAGATGGTTGCAAAGCTTTTGAAGGTATTTGTTGACCATCAATATATAAGCTGAAAGAATTAATACCATAGTTTTCAAAATTAAATGGATTTTTAGTAAGGGAACCATTAAATGCAGAATTATTCACAAACCCTATTATACATCTTTTGGGTACCTGTCCTAAGAATATATTATCAAGAGTTTTTCCTTGAACACCCGAAGGAATTGTTAAAACTTTGACTTCAGCTCGAGTAATAGGATATTTAGCAGTAGTAGAAGCCAAAACTTTCTGATGTGCAAGTAATACACTTGGATTAATTCGTGCTCTTCGGACAATAAGAGTTGCATCTGTAATGCAAACTTTAAACTTTACATCGTTTGACCCAGCAATTAAATTAAAACTCTCTCTTGATCGAACTAATTTTACACTCATTTCAACACCATTAATTAGAAATTTATCTTGATTGAAAATATCACCATGAAGATGTCCAATCATTTCTATTTCCTTACTTTCAGTAACTAATTCTTGCCTTTTAACAAATCCTATGTTTTTACCATCTGTAGAATCCATTTTTCCTGCTGTATCCTCATACCAAAGACTACAAGTAAGATGAGATTGTTTAGCAGCAGGAGCATAGTTTAAAAGGGTTTCCATGTATGCTCGATAGGCATAGGTATTATTAGGTGGTGATACAAGTTTTTGGTTTAAATAAACATCAAGTTGACTAAAAAGTGAGTGCAACCAATTATTTACAGGTGCTACTACTGTAGTCGATACCAAGTTAGTTGAATCTTGATTTAATACTTTTGCCTTTATGTGGATTAATGTATGAGACAAATCTATGTAGTCATCGCCTGTACCAGGAACTTGAAACTCGATAGGTCCATCATCAGCAAGAGATGAAATTGGTTTATAGTGTATCCACAATCCACTTTCAATGCTTGTTTGTGTAGACGGTAGTGCAAACAAATCCAATTCTGACTTAGCGCACTCACAAGAATGATTATGAAGAAAAGACATATTTAATTTGAAAATATATCTTTGATATTCTTTGGTTTTAAACCAAGTTTTTTCGCAGCTTTCACTTTAGCAGCTAATTGTGGAATGAACGGGGACCGTCGTTTTCTTTTAGTTATATACCCAGATCCTGTCATGTTAAATCGATCAATTTTATCATCAGCCTTTCGTTTTAAGTTTGTACTAACTTGCTTTAGACGATCTTTTATTGAGGTTTCCATAGGACGCGCTTGAACCATATCCGATAAAAGACCAACTCCAGCGTTTAATGCCTCCTTACCAATCACTCGAGCACCACTTGAAAGTAAAGGTAAAACTGATCTAAATAAACCCCCTAAGAAGCTCCCAATACCATGACCGCGTTGATATGGTGAACCCTTATAAATTACTCCAACTCCTGATCCAGCTTGATGTGTATAATAATTTTCATATGGACAATTATGTTCTTTTCAGATATTCCCGTTTCAACTACTAAATCACTAAACTCATCACCTTCTGTTGCTGAGTCTTTGCTTAAGGACAATGTTAATGGTTGCGATTCGGAATTTAATTTTGAATATATTACCTGTAGAGATATAATTAAAACCTTTCACACTTTAAATGTAAAAAAGACTGCAGATCTGTGGGGTAATTCTGTAGAAGTAGCTAAGTCTATTATTGACATTGTGGCACCTACTCTAGCTCTTATCTTTAATAGTTGTATTGACAATGGGGAGTTTCCTGACCTTATGAAAAATAGTAAAATAATAGCTTTGTTTAAATCAGGTAGTACATCAGACCCCACAAATTATAGACCTATTTCTGTACTACCTACCTTTAGTAAAATTTTTGAGAAATTAATTTTAGACCAAATGCAAAGATTTTTTAATAAACATAAATTATTACATAGCAAACAGTTCGGTTTTACAAGGGGTCGTTCAACTACTGATGCCGGTGTTGAACTTTTAGGACATATTTATAATGCATGGGAAGATAAATGCGATGCCTTGGGCATCTTTTGTGATTTGTCCAAGGCATTCGATTGCGTTCTTCACGAAACGTTAATCAGGAAACTCCGCCACTACGGGATCCGAAACACTGCTCTGGATCTTCTTACTTCATACTTGAGTAAAAGGATTCAGAGCGTTGACGTTAATGGAAAAAGATCACCCGGATCTATAGTAACAATGGGAGTCCCACAGGGCTCAATTCTTGGTCCTTTCTTGTTTCTTATTTATATTAATGACTTGCCGTACCTCATAAAGGATAATCATGATATAGTGTTGTTTGCAGATGACACTTCTCTTTTGTTTAAACTTAAACGTCAGCAGTTGGTTACTGACGATGTAAATAGCGCGATCTCGAAAGTAGTCCACTGGTTCAATGTTAATAATTTGCTTTTAAACGAGAAAAAAACCAAATGCATTAAGTTTACGCTACGCCACGTTAGGCAGGTGAAAACTAATGTGTTGATAAAGGGCGAGGAATTGAATCCTGAAGACAACACAGTATTCTTGGGCATAACTTTGGATGCTAAGCTTCAGTGGGGTCCACATATAGATAAATTGTCAAAAAAGCTAAGTTCCGCAGCATATGCTGTTAGAAAAATTCGTAATTTAACTGATATAGAGACTGCCCGTTTAGTGTACTTTAGCTATTTTCATAGTGTAATGTCGTACGGTATTCTATTGTGGGGAAATGCCGCCGATATTCAGACTATCTTTGTTTTACAGAAGCGAGCTGTTCGATCAATTTATAAATTAAGTCCGAGACACTCTCTCAGAGACAAATTTAAAGAGATTAATGTAATGACTGTGCCTTCTCAGTATATTTATGAAAATATTTTATATGCCCATAAAAACATAAAATTGTTTAAAAAATACAGTGATATCCATAATATAAATACTAGAAATAAACACAAATTTGTTGTACCTACAACAAGGCTCAAAAAAATAGGTGGCTCGTTCAGATGCCAATGTATACGCTTTTATAATAAGCTACCAAGCCACGTTCAAGATCTAAGCCTCAATAAATTCAAATCATTCATTAAACGTAAGTTGTGCCAGAAAGCCTTTTATACCGTTAAAGATTATATTGAGGACAAAAAGGCTTGGGATTGAGCTGCTTCAAATTTCTGCATTTTGAATGACTTTTTTTTTTTATATACACATTGACATTAATGATTTTTTTTTATAAACAATGACATTTACTTACTTTGTAAAGTATTATATATATAAATTTTTTTTTTACATTGTGATTTGTGAATGTGAAGACGATGTGGGTCATTTTATTAATTTTTTATGTTTTATTTTTCTCTCTGTTCTATTACTTGTTTTTTTTTTTTTCTCTCATGGTCTGGCAGTTTGAGTAATTTATGTGGCCTACCCAAATGTCCTTTCTTTGGTATTGTTCGTCGAATCGTTGAGCTCCTTAAGTCTTGAGTTGAGCTGCACGATTTCTGACAAATGCGTGCACTGACTGGACAGGTCCTCTCAATCTGTGTGGTTCTTTCCTCAAAAGACCATCTCAGACATCGATCTACATGGTCTTCATATAACCTGACCAAGATTATGTCTGGACTTTAAAAGAGACTGTGACCTCTGAGTTTGTTTCGGCCTTTCTTCTCAGAGTAGTCAGATAGGAAACGCCGACCTCATCTAGTTTAAAAAAGAACATGATTGACGTGTAAAAGTGTTTGTACAAACCCACTTACAAAAATAAAATCATTTATCATTTATCATTTATGATGATCACGAAGAGAATACATTATTATAATTTTCGGAAATGTAGTTTAATACACACGGTTCCAAACTGGAATGGTATTTTTTGTCCTGTGCTCGATCTTATATCTATTTCCAACGTATCGAACTCTCTTCGCATAACAGGTAAGTAGTGAGGTGGAGAGAAAACATACATTTTATTTGCACCATAAATATATTTTGAAGGATCTAATGAAATTATTCTTAATAAAGGAGTCATGACATCGCCCACGATCTGAGGATCGATTATGTCGCAATACACAAATAGTTGAGATGGTAACCCTAAGTGTAAATTAGCAGGGCACTTTCCAAAATTTCTTTCCAAGAGATTTTTATTTGGTTCATAGCCTAGTTGTAAACTTAATTTGGGTGATAATGTAACGGATGTTATATTTTTATCCAAAACAGAAACATACACAAATTTTGTTATTTCATCTTGACGAAATGTTAATTTCTCTCTGATACCATTTAACGCTTTTAAAATATGCTCGACGTTATCATAGTTGGTAGCTGGAATATGTTTTTTGTAGTACACTGTTGAGGGTTTATCTTCAGTAGGCATTAACATGGTTTTTGTAATGTATATAACATTTTCATGATCTTGAACAGTAAACATTGTACATGGATATTGAAACTCGACAACTCCAACCGACCATTCACCTTCTAATTTAATAGCTTTTGGTAATTTTGTTGAAAAATTTGTGGTCTTGTTATCAGGAAAGTAGTCCATTGAACTATTGCTGAGCAAAGTTAAATAAAAACTTTCTTTATTCATATTTCTTTTAAACTAGAAGCTAAAACCCAACTGTTAAATTTATCTGGATAACCTCTCCACTTCACTAATACTTCTTTTCTGTGGCCAGAATAACGAGAGTCAATTATTTTATCTATTTTATATTGTGAGGTGGGGTTGTAAGTGACCTTCTGTAATTCTCTTTCATAAAAAGTACCAACTATTGGTTCATTTTGTAAATCTGTTACTGTATATACAACCCATGGAGATCTATCAATTATTGAAGATATAATAAATATTTCATCACTCCAATTTGATTCATACCCTTTTTGGAAAACATGTTTATATTTAGTTATTCGGACATAATCACCCATATTAAATTTTGGTTTTGGGTGTTCTAAAGAAAGTTTGTTTGACCTCCTATCATAAATATTAGTCCAAACTGTCATAATATTGCTGGAGTTTACATCAGATGGGCACATCCTAATACTAGAGTGAATGCTGTGATTATAAGAGTATATTAAATCTTGTAAAACATCTATGTATCTATAAGTATTATTATGAGTGAAATAACGCCACATTTTCATTTTTAGAGTTCTTTGAAATCGCTCAACAATACTGGCCTTAATATCAGGATTGTTGGTGGTATAGTAATTAATCTTTTTGGATTTAAAGTATTTTTGTACATCTTTTGAAACAAATTCTGTACCTTTGTCAGATTGTATGTGAGTAGGTGTTGAATTACTTTCAGTAAATATACTTTCAAAGCATTCCTTAGTTGTTTCTGAGTTTTTTTTAATCATTGATCTTGCAAAAGCATATTTACTAAATACATCAATAACACAAAGTATGTAGTTGAAACCATCATTATATTGAGAATAAGTTCGCATATCACTTAAATCAGCTTGCCACAGTTCATTAATATTCGATAGAATGTACCTATTACGCGGGAATTTTTTCCGAATAGGTTTATGTAAAGTGTATGTTTCTTGTGATTGTAACCATTCCTTTACTTGCTTTTTATCCATTTTACCCTTCATGGCTTTTGATAATTTATCAATACTACTAAAACCAGCGGGGTTAGATGGGTCATAATAAATTCTATTAATTTCTTCTAGTACGGGGTCCATTTTTCCCAATCGACCTTTTTACGTATTTTATTTATAAATTTTTTATCTCCACTGTTCGGTGTAGAAAACTCTTGATCTTCAATCTCCGAGGTTTTGTTCAGATCTTTTGCTTGAAGCTGATTAATAAACTCACATCTCTTTGGGTTTCCGATATAAGTGAGTGGTACTTTAATATCTTTTAATGCTTTAGCAAATCTATCCCACCCAACTGGATCACTTCTTTTTAAGGGTCTTAGTGAATCATTTATTAAATCAACAATATTACTTCCAGGAATTTTTTCATTATCAATTATGACTGTGCCTTCATTATCCCAATGTATTTTACTTTTATTTGTTCCAACTAAGTTTAATAATAACTCACCTTTTTTATTATAACTTTTTGGTATTAAACTGAGTATTTGAGTTGGTGTGTAAAGCGGATTTGTGTTATTTTCTTTACTTTTCATGGATCCGTTCTCCTCTAACAAAGATTCAGCATCAACTATACTTTTTAGTTCTCTATCTTTATTTTTAAAGTCAATTTTAGACTCATTTAGATCTTCATTAGATGTATCAGAATAAATTGGTAATCTGAGTGGTTGTCGATCCTCTTCGGTAAAGTGAAGGTATCTTTGTAGTGTTTGTAAATATAACATCCACTTCTTACGGTCTTCCGTCTTACTATTCATAATATTTTGCATTTCAATATCTAATCGAGACAAATTACTATTAACCTTATTTTCTTGTTTTAATTTTTCAATCAATCCAGGTTCAATAAGTATCATTTTCTTTGCATTTTCCATGTTAACTGGCTAGTCCACTTACTAATCCACTCAATATTGCACCTAATATTATTGGTAAGAAAGCCCCTCCTTTTTGTATGATTATATTTTTTCTTAGTTTATGTTTACACTTATGCACCAGTTTACGGAGTATATTTTTGTGTTTATTCAATTTTTGTTTATCTTGATCTTTAAGAGGTACTTTTCCTTGTAAAACGTTATGAATACATTCACAAATACAGTTTATTTCTTCTTCATCACATGTTTTAAGTAACGCTTTTTGATATTTTGGTTTAAGCGTATGCAAAGCGCTTAGCAAATGTTTATGCGTTGTGAGTCGACGATGCATCATTTAGAAATGATTTGAATTGTTTGATTCTTGATGTATTTAAACTCTTTTGTTGGGACGTAGACTGTACAGTGTCCATTAAATGGGAAGACATTTGTCTTGATGCGACAAAAATCATTGGTATTCTGTTTTAAATCTACCATTAAATATCCATGCGCTTCTAAAGTTGCATCCCTGTAGGCATCTTCAATGAATTTTGGGTTATCTGGCGACACTTGTCGTGCTAAATATCTTATTTGAGTTTTATCTCGAGGGTTTTTAAAATATATTATATAACTTGAGTTTAAAGAAATGTCTCTTTGACCTTTACCCTGATGAAATAAATTTTGTGTTAAATAAAATACACTAAGATTCCTATGATGACTACCTTTTGTAAATATATCCACAATTCTTCCATCAGACTCTCTCATTAGATCATCAATAATAACAAGATGTGGGTTTTCACCATCAAACATATTAAGATTAGGAATTCCTTGATGATAGTTAACATTTGGTAAATTATATAAAGGTTGCATTTCATCAAAGCACCATGTGATCTGGTTAAAATCACAATTACATATTTTTTTAACTGATTTTATGAAATTTGTTACAAAATTTGACTTCCCACATCCACTTGGCCCTGCCACAATAGCAGTAAACGGATGGATAAAGTGAAACATTTCACACGTCTGGAGTTCAAAGGGATGAAATAAAAAATGAAAATGTTTTTGTAAAAATTAAGTATATATTGCTAAAATTATATTAAACATAAAATTGATGAAAAAAAACTATTATTCATACGCATACTATTTCTAACACAATTAGTACTCATCAGAATTTTACAATCTTCTCAAATGTATGTTCACAGTTTTATCATTACTTATATAACATTATTTACAATCGAATAATTATAACTCTAACACAATTAGTACATCAGAATTTTACAATCGATACAAATTTTGTACATACACAGAAATAAAAATAAAAAGTTGACATCAACACTTAGCGTAATTTATAATGTCCCCAAGCCAATGTATCAATGTTGTTGTCCATAATACATCGTTTGGTATCATTATATGATAAAGATGCTTTATTTATTTTTTGTGTAAAAATAGTGTGTTTGATTGACTTAAATCGAAGCATACTACAATATTGTACATTTTTATTAAACAAACACGATTTGTAATTTTTCATATTCATTTTGTTGGTAACACTTTTGTTAACCCCTTTTGCCTTTGCTATAAATTTATCTTCTACTTCCAGGGCATACATTTTTGATCGCAACCCTACAAATTCCCTCAATACTTTACCATTATTCTCGTCTTTAAAAAAACCTAACTTTTTTTTATTTATGTTTGGATAACCGTAAATATTATTTTCTGGATAATCTGATGTATCAAAATAGTGAAGTAGATCTGGTTTTATATCCTCATAAAAATTGTCTGTAAAAATTTGATATATCAAACTATCGGTATCGGTGTACAATAACTTAATTTTATTTTTAAACTTTTTAATCATGTAGTTATAATGAAATTCATACATAAGGGTCTTAGATATATCTAAAATACAAAATCCTAAATAAATTGGCTTATCATAAATTAATTTTGTTTTTCGTAATTGTATTGCGACTAAATGTTCTGAAAATATTGATAAACTATGGAATTCTGGTTTTGCAATCAAATCCTGAGCACCTAAAACTTTACCACGATTATCCCAGTGAGTTAGTAGTTTAACGTTTACTCTTTTTTCAATATTTTCCATAGTCTTACCGAAGACAGAATTGTTCATTAATTTAAAAAAGTCTTTTTCAAAGTTTGATTTGGCTAACGTTCTCAAACTAGTATTTAAATCGATGTATTTCTTTAACCAAGAACTCTGTTTAAATTTTAAAATTCTATGTACTTTAATTAATATCATTCCCATTTCAATGCATTGTTTTAAATTCCTGTAGTGAATGATGTATTTATTTTTATTATTTAAATTAGGAACTAATTTAGTTTCTGTAGTATTACCCACACATATGTTTTCAGGACATAACGGAAAGTCAGAATGTAAATTATGAAGTTCATCAGGATATTCCAAATCAACTTCTAAAACATAACCAAAATCAGACGTATCCGACACATTATAATCCGTATTACAATTAACCCATTCGAAACCACCAACAGGAAGGGATTGGGACATTGCCCAACCATACAAATTATTCGCATCAAAATATGTTAGATATGAATTAGGTTTTTCACTATCATAATCCTCCATGAATTTGTTATTTGCTCTAGCAAAACGATTGCTACACTGAGATACACCCCCTCTAATACCAGCTTTAAAAAAAGCAATTTTGTCATAGTCCGTTAACAATTCTAATTCTATTTTCGTAAATTTTAACATTGCGTCCCAACTTAAACCTGGAGCAGTATAGTAATGGGCAGGATCTAATCCGTAAGTTTTAATACAAAGCTTTCTAAAGTTTTCGAACACATCGGTCAAAAGTAAAACATCAGTTTTTAAATACAAATTGGAATAATCAGACATACTACTACACTTAAAATGTTGCCAAATATCTTTTGCATGATTATAATCATCATTTGAAATATTCGAATCTGTGAGTGAACTATAAAACTGGTGTTGATCAGGAAGTGATGGATGTTTCAAGCAATCACTATTACGCATAAATTCATAAGGATAAATACCTTTCCGTCTTAAACGTAAAAAATCTTCATTATTAGGATAGTTTCTTTTTAGTTCTGTAAACTGATCATCATTAAGATTTTTAGCTAGTTGATCTAAACTACACGATAAAAATTTCAATGAATCTACGAATCTTAAACTTACTGGTTGATTATTTATTGTTAACTGTTTTGAAAATGATATGTATCGTTCTTTATTTTGTGGAATAACTTCAATTTTGCCATCATCGAGGTTTAATGCATGGACAATAAAATGAGCATCGTAGTGACTGAGGTTATGTAAAAATATTGGAACATGACGAGGGGTTCTGAACTTAGAACTACACACTTGATGTGCAACACCCCTTAAACTACCAGTGTGCCAATCAAAATCGTAAAAAGGATCTTCATTTAACTCAGTTTCACAAATATGACATATGTTTGAATTTGAAAATTTAATTTTATCTTCATCTGATAATGGAACGGGGCATTTTTGGAAGCTATTTTTTTTAACTATTGTTTTCACATCTTCACAAAGGCGATTCATAAACACTTGTGCACAGTTTGGTCCACTATACGTCTCATATTTTGATAATCTGTTATCATATGAACATTTAATGTAATATCCGAAACTATACACTTCATGTTTTTGAATATTCATTGTACTAGGCTTGGAGGGATCGTTACTACATGATTCTATCGGATTCAAAAAGGCCTCAAAGTCTGCATAAACCACAAAGGGCATTTCCAACTTTTTTGTGAATTTATCAAATTTTAATTTATTATTTGATGTTGCGTTACCAAACCAATCCTTTTTGGAATTTTCACCTTTGGGTAATTCCGTACAAATGTGAGCGCAATCATATTGTTGATGGTTATTAAGTCTTTCCTCTGATGGGAAATGAATTAAACATGAATCGCATATATAAACTGCACGATGTTGACTTGATATTTGTGAACTAACTAATCGCGATAAGTTTTTAATAAAACAGTAATGATTGTTAGTACCATTCGATATATATAGTAGGTTGATATGATTAGGGGTACGACATTTTGTTAAGTATAAAGGACCTACAACAGAATTACACTTTTTTTCTTTATTATACTCTAAACCAAAAACATTTATACTAATATTGTTTAATTTCTCTACTTTTGATATATCTGCAATTTTAACCGGAAAAGAAATACCAGTAAATTTAAGTTTATTTCCATGAATTGTGTAAGATGTTACCCGATCTACACTTTTACATACAGGATATAAACCAGAGAGTAATGCCCATTTGAAGCACATATTATCATTATTTTTAACATTGATTACAGCTTTTTTTGATTTAATATCTTGAGGAAGATCGATATATGAACTACCACGTAGGGGGTTGAATTTGTTAACATTCATGTCTATGTATTTAATTTGATTAAGACTCCAACCACTATCTTTTTTTTCAAATTGACAAATTTTACCAACTACAGTGTCTATTAATGATGAATAAAAAATATTTAAGTCGTCACCCTGACAAATTATGTAATTAAACGTTTGAAAATCAAATGTATTCTTAATGTCTTTAGTTTGTTGTATGAAATCAGCATGCAATATGAAGTTTATTTTAAGAATTGTATGTTGTTGAATACATTCATTTATCAAAAATAAGATATCAATTTTTAATGAATTTAAAAACGATTCCGGTGTTTCAAAATATTGCATAGATTGAGTTGTTTTACTATTAATTCTATATGTTAAAATTCGGTTACCAAAAGCGGTTTCAACAACTGTTACATTTGTTAATGAACTATGTGATTTTAAAAGATTATTTTTATGAGAATTGCTTTTTAAATGGTTATTTAGATACCTTTTATTAATAAAAACATGACATGTGTCACATTCCACCTTATTGTTGTCCACGTTATTGGTTTCAATCGATGATGTAGAAGCTCCTTCATCAAATTTTGTTTTCTTGGTACTCATATTTTCATCAGTAGTGATACTTCGTTTGTTACCTCTTCCAACTTGTGGTTGACTGTAACAAAAAACAAGAAAATTATTAGATAAATCTTAAAATAAAACATTACTACAATAATATTTCTTGAGTTTGTACTTTTAATACTTACATCAACGTTGTTTCAACCATTGCACAGTGAGTATACAACTCATCATCATATGATGAATCGAACAGTTCACGCTTCTCCATTTCATCACAAACTTTTGACATCTCCTGATCGAATTCACTGTCGAATGAGCACAGTAAGTAACAGTTAAGTGTCGGTAGACCAATGATACCCAATTTCAAATAATGTTCAATATTTATAGTCTAGCAAAGGATTAGAAAGACAGATAGAATCTAATGAGTACACAGAAGTAATTTAAGTAAACAGAATCACATTCACTAATCAGCTAATGGCTATCATTGTTAAAAAAGTATTTTTTAACGTTTTCACTTTCTGCTATTGTCTTTGTAATATTGTATACGAGGCCGTTTGTGTTGTCGTAGATGCTATCCTTATTATTCTTTACATAATATTTAATCCTCGTGGTAGCGTGCTTCCAATGATCGGTAGTTGGAATCTTACATAGCTTCTTCATATCGTACATTTCAATTTTTATGAGATGCGTCGCTTGGGCTCCGTCGTCAGAATTAGTAGAAATGTATGATACACCATCTCTAGCGGCTCGTGCCACGGTTGACGATAACTGTTTCTTCTTTTTTATTTTTGGCACCACTTCAAAAAAATTATCAATCGGTTGCGATTTCCTTTTTCCACCATCGCATGTGTTATTAATGACAATATCATCGCCCTCTTCTTCATGTTGAGGGGAGAGCGGTGAGTAGTAATACTGTTTATAGGTATTTTCATTATCGTCTGCGAAGCTGAATGATCTCTGCAACAACAGAGATATCATGTTAATATCAATTTGTTTACATTGAAATTACACACACACACACACACGTTAGGAAAGAACAAAAGAACAACAAAAGATATACAAGTAAGTTTGTCAATAGAATAAACACTTACCTCCATGATTATTGATGCGCTGAAGTACTACAAACGTAGTATCGGTATACAATTCACTGTGGTCAAACGACCATAGACTGATTTCATGACTGCAACTGTTCGCTCTTATATAGCACCATTCTTATCTAAAGCAAATTCCTAAGTTCAACGAAACTGATAGTGACTCTATGAGTCAACAAAGTTATCGCACATTGTTCCCATCAGGCATCAGCTTGTTTTCTGAGTCACTCAAAAGAATGCGATATATTTACAAAAATCACTATAATTGAACATTCCTATGGCAACCATTGAACAGATTGGTACTGTAATAATCTGTTAATAGCAGTAATATCATGGATACACTAGAAGTACAACAACATCTAAAAAAGATCCATCCCAGTCTAGAAAAAAATGTTTATGCTGCTAATAGACTACCTATGTATACCCATGTACCGACGTATATAATATGCAATTTGGATACGGATGATAAACCAGGCTCACACTGGGTAGCTGTACATATCGATACGAATGGCATCGGTCAATATTTTGATTCATATGGACGAACCCCTACGCAATATTATCTCGAGTTTTTAAAAAGGAATTGCAAAAGATGGGGCTGGAATGTTGATAGGATTCAGAATGATTGGACTTCAGTTTGTGGTGAATATTGCTTAATGTATTTGCTATATAAGTTTCAGGGATGTTCAATGCATAGTTTTACGAACATATTTACGGGGAACACACTGTACAATGATATTTTAGTCGATGAAATGTTCCGCACATATTTTGTAGAAAATAAGAAATAAAATGTTGTAATAAAATGAAGGAATGTGTTTTATTGATGATTCAGAAAAGCAGTTGAGGGTTAGCAATGAGTAATAGTAGATAAGAACGCCAAGGAATGCAAGGATTAGGCGAACAATGCATCGCTAATGAGGGTGCACGAGGTTGAATAGATAAGAGGATTAACAATGAAACACTAATGAGGGTTCGTAGCACCGGAAATCAATTAGATAAATCAGCTAATTGATTTGCACATCTCCGGAACCGCGCATCCTACCCAAAAACGGATCGCAGAAACGTGATCAGAGCACCCCAAAACCTTTTTTTTTTTTTTTTTTTTTTTTTTTTTTATTTTTTTTTTTTTATTTTTTTTTTTTTTTTAGGTTCTGGGGTTCTGGCACACCCGCCCTCAGATCGGTGCGCCAGAACCAGCGTATCACTACTACTGTCGAAGTTTCTGCAGCACGAAACCTAGCCTGGTGCAGAGAGCCTTTTGCCTCACGACCTTCCTCAGATTCCTGTGATCGAACTAATCTCATCCTTTTAGCATTTCTGCTACATTGGGAGAGGTTGGATCTTCTTCGAGGCATTCTTACAATAAAATAGTACTTACTACTTAACACACAGTTATTTAGTAAACACGTACTATCGTAAACAATTAAATTATAAATACTTACAGATTATTATACAGTCTAAAATTATCACAGTTTAAGTAATAAGTGTTAAGACGTGTAAACCAAACGTCATTATCATCATCATTTCAGCCGATAGACGTCCACTGCTGGACATAGGCCTCCCCCAATTTTGGGGGGGTTTGCCATAATCGCCACGCTTGGCAGGCGGGTTGGCGATCGCAGTATGGTATGGTGGTGGAATGCATAGAGAACGCTGCTGCCCATTCTCCGGTGAGACCCTTAGTCGCCTTTTACGACACCCACGGGAAGTAAGGGGTGGTGCTATTCTTCTACACAGACAAACGTACTAACTTTATAAAACAAAAGAATTGCTAGAAAAAATAATTACTAACCTAAGCTAATGAACTTATACTTAATAAAGAAAATCAAGAAAAGAAATGCCTAACCTATACCAAATACTTATAATATTTATATACAAACCCTAAATACAAATTAAGATAAGTATACCGAAAATCATCAATAATAAATGCTTACAATATTTATTTACAAAACCCTAAATAAAAATTAAGATAAGTAAATACCCAATAATCAAGGAAAGAACCGTCTAACCTATACCAAATACTTACAAAATTTTAAAGAAAATTAAGAAAAAGAACCTAACCTACAAACCCTAAAATATAAATAAATGAAATATGCAAACAGTCAGTATTCAAGTGAATCGCAATAATCGAATCCAACTATTCGCCTATACTCTCCAGGATCCGTGCGTTCGCTACGAATAACTGAATCCTTATGGCAGCGGCGCGTTTTCTTTTGAAATGGTCATCTCGCAGTTCAACCTGAGGGGTTGTCGACTGCTTAACCTGGCTTTCCTGTGGATGCCTCAATAAATTAAGGCCTCCAGCCAGGGCATAATACACAACTTAACTACACAATATAAACTTAAAAACTAAGCGACTACACGCTAAGGGCACCCCCTTTGGGGTACGGACTTCGGCTTAGGGCGTCGCTGGGAGAGGGCAGCAAGGGACAGGCTGGATCGGAATTATGGCAGCGGCGCGGCTCTCAGCGCGCTTTATACAAGGTGTAACGGAAAGGGGGTATCAACCCTGAAGGAGGTGGATGTGCTCATGAAACTGAACAAATTTCCCCAAAGAACATAGGTCGAAATATGAAAAAAAATTTGGACCTCCCATAGTAATAGTAAATCATTGATGTGCTATTACTATGGGAGGTCCAAATTTTTTTTTTCATCTTCATTCACCTCCTTCAGGGTTGATACCCCCTTTCCGTTACACCTTGTATATATAGCCACGGACGCGCAGGCGCGAGGCGTTTATGTACTCTGATAGAATACCTTAACAAATGTTCGCCGTGATTCTTTAAATTGACATAACTTTTTTATTTATGAACCGATTGACATGAAATAAACACTAAATGTTAAGTGAAGCTTACTACAATATATTAGTGAAAACCGCATCTAAATCGAATAAGCCGTTTCTGATATTAGCGTGCACAAACACAGCAGACAAACAGACAAACAGATAAACAGACAAAAAAAAAAATTTATTACATTTTCGGGTTCGGCATCGATATAATAACAACCCCTGCTACTTTTTTTTAATATATTTCCATTGTACAGACACCACTTTTCTACAATTTTATTATATGTATAGATTTTTAATATTTTTACGACATTGATTTTTACAATCTGTGACTTCATTATGAGTTACTGTAGTCACAGATTGTAAAAATCAATGTTAAAATTCTAGGAAAATCATCTACTTTTACAATATTTGTAAATATGTGCGCATTGCTTCATTTTTAATTCTTTTTACCTTTTGTGGTAGACTAATTTTATTCTAGGCGTATCGTCTTGACATATAATTAATGTATAGAAAACCTTGTAAAACATTAATTTTAAAAGAGTAAAGGTGGAGTTTCTTGTCCATTCTTCTCCATAAGAACACTACCTTTTGGAATGGGCGACTAGAATCAATTCTATTCTATTGTAATTTTTGACGTTCAAAAGTGCCTTTAATGTGTCTATTTGAAATAAATGATTTAACTTTGAACCTATGACTGCTGGGGTAGACGTGTTCTTAAGTGGAGACCACGAATCGGTAAACGTAAGAAAGGACCCCCTCAGGCTAGGTGGATCGACGATCTTCGCAGGGTGGCTGGTAGCAGCTGGATGAGAGTTGCCGAAAATCGAGTTGAATAGCGTGCAGTAGGAGAGGTCTTTAAAAAAAAGAAAAAAGAGGTTCCCTACATTTCAACGAGTTATACGAACATAAATGTAGGGAACAGCTGATTTCTTTTCGCGATTTCAGGTTTTGATCCATAGTAAAAGTTGTTCATAATTATGAGTACAATTACCTCTTAAGAGGTTGTTAATGTTTTACCAATAACCCTGTATGTGTACGAGTATGACTTAAAATTTTTCCTTCACCGTTTTGAGAGCAGTTATAGTGATGAAATTAGATAAAATTAGGTTCGAACCTACGACCTACAATTCGTAAGTCGTGGCCGTTACCACTGGGCCACCATTGCTCTAATATACCTCATCATCATTCAGCCGAAAGAGGTCCACTGCTGGACATAGGCCTCTCCCAAAAGGGGGAGGGTTTGCCATAATCGCCACGCTTGGCAGGCGGGTTGGCGATCGCAGTATGGTATGGTGGTGGAATGCATAGAGAACGCTGCTGCCCATTCTCCGGTTAGACCCTTAGTCGCCTTTTACGACACCCACGGGAAGTATGGGGTGGTGCTATTCTTTAAGTCTGGCACCACACAGACGCATATACCTCATGTCGTTTTACAAATATTAGCCAGTCTTCAACAAGGTATACTAGCGGTCAAATCAAATCGAATACATACGTTTATTTGTCCACAAAGTTGGGTACAATGTAGGTGTTACAAAATATATAAGGGTGACACACCATGCATTCAGTACAATATGATCCTGCACTCTAAAGGCTCCTACAAACTGGTGCGACACGCGATTTAATCGCGCGCGACACAAAGGCAGCGCTTGTTGCGCGACTTGCGGTGCCATTGTGTCGCGCGCGATTTTATCGCGTGTCGCGCCTGTTTGAAGGGGCCTTAATTGCGTAACATACTATCAATCATCATCTGAATCATTTTGAAGGATATTGCTAATCCATTGCTTCATTATGTTCGAAAAAATTGTCTGCTCAACAACGTACCTAAATAAAGCAATGAATGTTGTCGAACTGTCTAAATGAAAGCTATTGTTGCTGTTAATGTGTTACGCAAATATCCCGCTGAAACTCCCAGCAAAGAAAAAAAACACACACACAACACACACACACACAACACACACACACTCAACAACAACTCAATACACTTATATAAAAAAAAAATCTGCTATTGCCTTTAAAAGTGCAATAACTACGCGGCCAAAATGTATTGAACGGCAAATTTTTTGTCTGTCTGTAGTGCACACACACATTCACAGCGTCACTGTACACTTGGTTACCACAAGTAAAGTGCGCGTCACTTCGTGAGTAAAAAAATACTATGACAAAAAAATGGTTTAATTCAAGTAACAAGACTCATAGACAAACAGATACTTACATAGAAGAATAACAAGCACAGACAAAAACGAACACTCACAAAGTAACAATATGTCTGCTGCAGCATTGCCGGATATAGGGGCAATCCAGTCTGTTGACGATTATCGCCAGGACGGTGAAAGAATACCTGCGGTCGTTGCCTCTAAAAAGAAAATGGAATTAAAAGAAAATAGGTACCCCTAGTCGTCATGCTAGCTAATTTAATTTGACCTTGTGAGTAGGTACTGCTCTACTGACTGAAGTAAGTGCTAATCTAAGTATTAATAAATCAATAGACAATGGCGTCATATCAGCCTATAGCTCTGCTGCTGTCCACTGCAGGGCAAAGGTCTTTTCATGTACAGAGGTTAAGTAAACTAGCATGATAGCAGATATCAGATACAGATACTACAGGATGGTATCATCGACGTGCAAACTAAAACCATGAATTCAGCTTTGATACCAGTAATAATAATATTAGGTCTTTACCTATGAAATTCCCGTTTTGTATGAAAAAATTTTAACGAATTTTTTTAAAGTATTTTTTATTTGTAGTAATCACCCATGCAATCAATGCATCTTTGCCAACGCAGTGGCAGTTTATTGATGCCCTTCTTAAAGAAATCAGCTGGACGGGAGGCAACAAATTCTTCAAAGGCATTTTGTACTGCCTCTCGGGTATTGAATTTTTTTCCCGGCAAGAAGTTAACCAAATTCTGGAAAAAGTAGTAGTCTGTAAGCGCAAGGTCTGGTGAGTAGGGCGGATGACAGAGAGCTTCCAACCCCAGTTCTTGCAACTTGAAGACCGTCTGCTGTGCAGTATGAGGTCGCGCGTTGTCGTGCAGGAGCAGCGGAGACGAGCGATTGACCAATGTTGGTTGGAGATGTGCCAGCTTCTCCAGCAATGTGTTCAGTTCTTCACAGTACACATCTGCATGGCAGTACCTAATGCTCACCCCGTTTGGTAAGAAGCTGTGATGAATCACACCGGCGCTAGACCACCAAACAGTGACCATCACTTTTCTAGGGGTAAATTTTCGATTAGGGCATTGTTTAGGTGCTGAACCAGGATCCAACCAACTTGCTGAGCGCTTGCGGTTATCAAACAGAATCCATTTTTCATCGCAGGTAACAATGCGGTTCAAATTTCCTTCATTTGAGTGTCTGTTGCGCAGTGCAAGGCACGTCTCGACGCGTACTTCGCGCTGGCGATCATTGAGTTCGTGGGGCACCCATTTGTCAAGCTTTTTTACCTTGCCAATTTGACGCAAATGGACCAATATTGTTTTGACGCTAACGTCGAAAGCTGCTGCTAATTCAGCCGTAGATTGTGTATCATCAGCTTCCACAATCGCCTTTAATTCGTCATTGTCGACCAAAGTCTTCGGACGACCGCGAGGTTCATTTTTCAGGTCGAAATTTCCAGAACGGAAGCGGTGCAATAACAGGTGGTGCGTTGGTTTGTAGTGTTAGCTCCGTAAACGTCGTTGATGTTGCGTGCCACTTGTGCCGCGTTGCTGACACGACGGTACTCATATTCGAGACGCTACACTCAAAGTCGTGGACAAGTACGTGTACCTAGGACAAACTGTCCAGTTAGGTAGGTCTAACTTCGAGAAAGAGGTCAATCGACGAATCCGACTCGGCTGGGCAGCGTTCGGGAAGCTACGCAATATCTTCTCGTCCCACATACCGCAGTGTCTCAAGACGAAAGTCTTTGACCAGTGTGTGTTGCCAGTGATGACTTATGGAACTGAAACGTGGTCGCTCACAATGGGCCTTATAAGAAGGCTAAAAGTCACCCAAAGGGCAATGAAGAGGGCTATGCTTGGAGTTTCCCTGCGTGATCGAATCAGGAATGAGGCGATCCGCAGGAGAACCAAGGTAACCGACATAGCCCGAAGAATTGCCAAACTTAAGTGGCAGTGGGCAGGGCACATTGCTCGCAGAACAGATGGCCGATGGGGCCGTAAGGTTCTGGAGTGGCAACCGCGTACCGGAAGACGTAGCGTTGGAAGGCCTCCCACAAGGTGGACCGATGACCTTGTGAAGGCCGCAGGAACCCGTTGGATGCGGGAAGCACCGGTCGAAGTGGAGGTGCTTGGGGGAGGCCTATGTCCAGCAGTGGACGTCTTTCGGCTGAAATGATGATGATGATGATGAAGGGAACGTCCAGAATCATGTACTGAATCCATGGTGTAGAATCCTGTCGATTTCGTATTTATGTTGAATATCACTGAACATCACTTCACTGGCTCACTACCACACCAAGCGTCATCGTATACAGGGTTATTGGTAAAACGCGAAAAAAAATCAGCTGTTCCCTACATTTTGATGAGTTATACGAACATAAATGTAGGGAACAGCTGATTTTTTTTCGCGGTTTCAGGTTTGGTCCCATAGTAAAAGTTGTTTATAATGACGAGTACAAAGACCTCTTAAGAGGTTGTTAATGTTTTACCAATAACCCTGTATATAGCCTGCTTCCCTTTGTCTGTTTCCCGCCATTCCTCATGACTGACAGATGACATAAGTGACAGCAGCTACCCCGCTTGTCTGTCTAAGACAGTGTTTATATAAGGTGTAAAAAAATTAACCTTACAAACTTTAAGAGGTGCTTTAGACCATTGGACTGAACAACTTTCACTATGAGACCAACTCTGAAATCACGAAAAAAAATCCACTGTTTAATACAAAAGTTACCTACTTGATCAAAATGTATGAAACAGCGGATTTTTTTTTCGTGATTTCAGAGTTGGTCCCATAGTGAAAGTTGTTCTCTCTCCTCTTAAAGTTTGTAAGGTTAATTTTTTACACCTTATATATACACATAGTACTGACCTGTATCTTGTTTATTAGAGGTCAGTGTACACATGGTAACAGGTTCCCTCGATGTCATGCCAGCCAGTGTTTTCAAGCAAAATGGATAACCAACAACTAGACATGGGTAGCTCTAGCTCGTGAGCGAGTGATAGAAATGAGCTAGCTCTTTTCGATTGACGTCGCTCTCGCTCACTCACTGGCTCGCTAAATAGTAATTCGTGTGTAAGTAAGTATTCGCGTGACACGAGTCAAATGACTCATTTGTCTTGTGTCACGCGAATTACTACGACGACAAGATTACGACGATGATTAGCGACGTCAATCGAAAAGAGCTAGCTCTTTTCTATCACTCGCTCACGAGCTAGAGCTACCCATGTCTACCAACAACAACTAATGGAAACCTAGAGCAGAAGTGCCCAGTTGTAACGGCCGCGACTTACGAGTTCTAGGTCGCAGGTTCGAACCCAGACAGGCGCCTTACTTTGTGTAAATTATTTCATCACCACTGCTCTCAAAACGGTGAAGGAAAACATCGTGAGGAAACCGGCATGTCCTAGAAGCAAAAATTCAGAAGTCTAATGTGAGCTTTCAACCCGCATCGGGGCCGCGTGGTGGATTACGGCCCACTCCCTCTCACAGAGAGGAGGTCAGTGTCCAAGCAGTGGGAACGTTAAAGACTGATTATGCAAGAGAATGTTGATAGATAAATTTAAGTTCTTGCATCTTTATCTTTCTATTTCATTAAGAAAAGGACAGAAGATGAATATTAGTCTAAACTAATATTTATATTATCTTCTGTCCTTTACAGGACTAATCATGCCAAATTAAGATACTCCATAGACAACTTTAGACGAGATTAAAAAAATTGCTATTAAAAATACGTCAATTTACGCCAGGCGCTGACTAATTTGACAGGACTAAACTAATATTATTTTATCTTCTGTCCTTGTCTTAATGAAATAGAAAGAAAAAGATGCCTGAACTTAAATTTAGTTTAGTTTGTGAACAACAGAATCGGCGGCGCCATTGTATCGTAAATGATAAAAGCTAGTGAAAATATATGTAACACTCAGTCATTCGGATGTCTTGATAAATATAGTCTTGTTGAATTGAGCGACATCGTGAAGACATTTACAATGGGTATAAAACGTTACTTCACGTCTGTCTGTCTGTCTTCGGTAATATTTCTGAGCTGGTATTAGGTTGGTAACTCCGTCATCTCATCTGCTTAGCCTTTTCCCAACTATGTTGAGGTCGGCTTGCAGTCTAACAGGATGCAGCTGAATACCAGTATTTTACATGGAGCGACTGCCTATCTGACCTCCACAACCCAGTTACTGGGTAATACGATACCCCTTGGTAAGACTGGTTGTCAGACTTTCGGGCTTCTGACTACCCGTAACGACTGTCAAAGATCCACGAATGACAGCCGGGACCAACGGCTTAACGTGCTTTCCGAGGCACGGAGAGGCGAGACGAGGTTGGTAACTCGGTATATTGCTAAAATGCTAAATACTATTAATTTAGAGGTTTGAAATCCAGTCTGGATTGATTGAATTTTGTTTGATTAAATTTAATTGGCAGTAGCTTGATTTATGTGATTAGTAAACCTACCTACTAATTATTTGATTCTTCGAAATGTAATCTTCTAATTAACCTGATAATTATGTCATAATTCTCACTGAATTCCTCGTTGGTTTAGTGGTCGCAAGCGCTAGTGCTGGGTTTGATGGCCTAGGTTCGATTCCCGGGTCTGGCAAAGTTTTTTTTTTTTTCCCGTAATTTTCTGCGAGCAGTCCTAAGACTATGAACAGATTTGTTGTAGGTGTATGTGGGCGTTTGGCGGGTTCTTTCCAGCGGCAGAACCCGTCGTATTTTCACCATCGCGCCTCCAAATCTTGGATATTGTGGCGCTTAAGTCGTCTGGGATAGGTAATATGCGTTAGTACAGAAGCGAGTTCATTTGGGTGGTTTTCAAGCCGGGTAGTAGGAGGCTGTAGTTGGAGGCAGCCAATGCCACCGTTGCCTTTACCGTTCTAATGTTCAGTGCGTTCGCAGTATGCCATTTTGTAGCCTTTGAACAATTGATAATGTTGCGCGCCACAATTAATGCCTAGTACATGGCGACAGTAGTTACCACTAGCGCCATCTAGTATCGGGTAGCGGAACTAGTAGTCAAGACCCTTCTAGAAAATTCGATGCGAAAACTTTCTAGAACAGTCCCGAACTATCGACATCTGGTCGATCGGGGCCTGTATGCACTCGAACATTCTAGATGTTTCTACAATGGAAGGTTCTAGAACTCTCTGCGGCACTATATAAGGCGAGCCGCGAGCGACACAGTTTGGATAAAGCGAGCGAAGTGAAAACATCGAAGCGATATTCAAGTGCGACTTAAAGCGATCAGTAGTGCAATTGTGTTTTGTAATTAGTGTGTTTGAGTTGTAATTAGTGTTGTTAATTAAAGTGTCAATGGTTATTAAATCGGCAGTTTTTATTGTCACGAACCCGAAGCTCGTAACAATAACAAGCATATCAGGTTACATGCGCTTCCCCACAATTGAATGTCATTTGTCCATATTGGTTTCAAAATGGTTTTGTAGATGAGGAGCTTGTTGTCTAGTGAGAGTCTGGAGTTACGTTTCATCAGCCAGTGCATATTCCTGTAAGTACCGAATGTTCAGTTCATCTCGTTTGGTTTTGATGTGTTTCTTCCAAGTCAATCACCTATCCAGGTGCAGTCCAAGATACCGGATTGTGTCATTGTGGGGGAGGGTGTTATCTCCTAATTTTACTGGGGGACAGTTCCCTTTCCTGAGAGTGAAGGTAATGTGCACAGACTTAGAGGCACTTGCATTAATACACCACTTTCGGAGCCATTCGTCTACCTCGCACAGACTCGTTTGCAGAATGTTTGAGGCTATTTGTGGATCTGTGTCACTTGCAATTATTGCGGTATCATCGGCAAACGTAGCTGTGGTGACCCCAGGCATTTCTGGAAGGTCAGCGGTGAAAATACAGTACAGGACTGGCCCAAGGACAGAACCTTGTGGCACCCCGCCATTATTTCGCAGATTTTTGAAGTGTAGTGGCAAAGTGTTATTGGGTTTTTCCGTCTGGAATTTCTCAGCTGGATTTGTGCCCAGTTGAGACTTAAACATGACTGGCGGAGAAATGTGGGTGTACTCTGCCTAATCCTTCAAGGAATACAGGCATAGTAAAGTCACAGTAAATAGCTTGTATGTTATAAATTTAGAATTTGAGGAGACAGGTTGAGTTTGTCACGACCGTCATGGAATGAATAGCACAGCTACTAAACCAAATAGAGACATACAAATGTCAACTTTAACGCGATCTTGATTCAGTTGATTTCAGAATGACCCAATCTATTCAATGGGTCGTAAAAGATTTTTACGGCAATGGAAAATATACCTTAAATGTTGGTAGTAAGATTCAGAATTCCTTATCTAATGTGGCTGATGGTGACTGACAGTGACTGCGTAGGTGTGTATTGATTCATGGTGTGAAGTTGTGAACAATTAATTTCAAAATAGTTGAAAGTAGTTTAGTGCTTGAAATCCCTATAGCTCGGTTTTCAATTGAATTGCTCTAAAACACACCCAGTTTCATAATCACACAAAGGGCGCAACGTGGGTAGGCCCCACCACAGAGCGTAAATAACAAACCTCATGCTTAATTTAACTACCACTAGATGACACCCAAATTAATGGCTAATTAAATAAAAGCGCGCTGTCGGATTTTCAACGCTCAGCTCAGCGTCGAAAGTTGAAAATCTAGTGTTGGTAGTGAATACGGGCTTTACTCGTTAGGTATCTATTGTGGCAGACGGCGAAATGATTTTTTTTGTTGGCATTTGGTCCATTGTCGACTATTCTACCAGCGTAACGTTGAGACAGCGGCGGCGCAGAGCGGCGGGCCGTCGAAATTTGTACAAGCTACATGGACGAAAACAATTGTTAGTAAAAAAACATGTATTCTAACCCCCTACTAATAAACGAAGAATAATTGCCAAACTTGAGTGGCACTGGGCAGGGGCACATTGCTCGCAGAACAGATGGCCGATGGGGCCGAAAGCTTCTGGAGTGGCGACCGCGTAACGGAAGACGTAGCGTTGGAAGGCCTCCCGTAAGGTGGTCCGACGACCTTGTGAAGGTCAGAAGAAGGATGCGAGAAGCACAGAACCGGTCGAAGTGGAGGTGCTTGGAGGAGGCCTATGTCCAGCAGTGGACGTCTTTCGGCTGATATGATGACTATAAACGTTGTATAGCGTCTGTATAGTTACACGACGCTTTGTCTTCTTCTTTCGAAAGTCAAATTACTGACGACTGAAAGAGAGAAATCGGTGTGTAACTATTCTTAAGATATTAGAAAGGGGGTAATTTTACAAACTTTTATTATGTATTTATAATCCATACTTCCATACTGATAAATCTATTTAATGCGAAAGTGCCTCTCTACGCTTAAACCGCTGAACCGATTTAGATGAAATTTGGTACCTATAGAGATGGTTTGAGTCCCGGGAAAGGACATAGGATATTTTTTATCCCGGTATTCCCACGGGATCGAAACTTATGCGGGTGAAACCACGGGGCGCAGCTAGTACTAAATAAACTACAAAATATTAAAAATACTAAGTAACGTAAGGTAAAGTAAAGTAAGGTATAAACAAAACACAATTGTGGTACATCGACACTATGGAATTACGGCAATTTGGACGTTCGATCAGACTGACGACGACGACTGACGTTTGATGACTTCGGGGAATTAGTCAATCGGGCATATGACATTCGAAATCAAGCAGTAAACCCCAAAATATCATAGTTATTGAGGTCCTAGACAGAGTGACATCCTATCAGCGATAGCGCTAATAGAAAAGTCTAAAAAGTCGCATGTACAGCGACTGAAACAGGCTACCAAAAAGCTGATGTCAATCCTGTTGAAAGCCGTTGTAGAGATACGAAACGCTTTGAAAGCGATTGTAGCTTATTTTGGCCATGAGATATGAGAAGTTCAGGACCTTAACGCAAAAAACTCAAGTTTTAGAAACAATAAAAGTATATGATCGACTATAGCAAACAAAATCAGAAAAATATATGATATTCTTCAGGATATAAGCTAGTTATATAGTGTGTTGAAAACATAATGCAACTAATTTGATACGATAAAAAAAAAATTATGAAGATACCTTCAAAAACTTTCTTCTTACAATAAAAACCAAACTAATATAAATACAATCATTATGATTTTTTGCAAGATTATTCTGCAAGCAACATACTAACATACACTAGTATTTTATTTTTTAGTCCAAACAATAGATTTTTTGTAAATAGATAATTGCTTCATATTTTGCAATAAATTAGCAGCGTGGTGATATCGCGCTTCTCTTTCTTGTCTATGCAGTCCGAGAAAGACCGCGCTTGAGTCTCACCGTAAGGGTTCCGTTTTACCATTTTGGTACGGAACCCTAAATCAACGAAATCGATCGCGACAAAAATCAGCTGTTCCCTACATTTTGACGTTGAGTTATGCGAACTCAAACTCAAAGCATTTATTTAAAATAAACCAATTACAGGCACTTCTGAATTGTCAAGGGGTCGGTCAGTCAGAAAGATGAAACTAGTTGCCCAGTCCAAAGCGTAGGTACCTATGGAGAAGAACGGGCGAGAAACTCCATGGACACTCTTATGGTTACAAAGTCGTGGTTACATCATTCATGTTAAAAATTATGCATGTGAGAACGATGCGTCCGTAATGAAAAGATAAAAAAAACAATTCAAATATTAAATTAAATTAAAATAAGTCATGGCAGCAAAGAGATGACCAGTCCTTCGCCCGTTCACGATCATGACGCACCATTCAGCTCATCTTACCGCCTAATCCCAGGAGATATAGGACCTCTCCAATTCTCAGCCGCTATTGCTCAACTTACATCTTCGCATCGTATGATTTATCGACAAGTTGTGCGTACGCAACGGATCGTGCTGATCTAAATCGTGACTGCTACCGCGATCTATGGAGGTTTAATTGAATTTTTTTACTTGTTTGATTAATACTGGTTGACCCAGTGTAAGGTTGTGTTGCGATACCCGGTCGTAGGTCGTGTACTTAGCAGAAAACTCGAATTAAATTGCGAGACAGAGGCAGCTTTTTATTTTTATTTTTAGTACTATTTATAAATAATAAATGATTTTATTTCTGTAAGTAGGCTTGTACAAACACTTTTACATATCAATCATATTAAAAAAAAACCGGGCAAGGGTGAGTCGCACTCGCGCACCGAGGGTTCTGTACCACCATAATGTTTTTAAATATTCATCGGCGAAGCTTAAATTTGTCAGCGATGCGGTGTAGAATGTATTGAGTAGTTTTAGGTCAGCGCCATCTCTTGACCGATAGTGGAACTAATGTAATTTTCGTTGATGATTTCTGAAAAAGTGTGCTATTTAGTGACATCGTTTTATTTTTCCTGTAGGGGAAGGGGGGCAAGATGGGGTAGCGGGTAAGACAGGGTACCTGCCTTACCTCAGAAACCAATTGACCAATCACGATTATTTATGCTCATAACACACCGCCGCCCTGTCGGTTGTTAGCCAGAAATGCCACAGGGCGACAGCACCACGTAATTTATTCTAAAATTGAAAAAAACAGTTTTTGGTGATTTGCTTGTAGTTTTTTCACTTTGGTTGGAACGTGATTGTATTGTTTAAAATAACATTTGAAAATATAAACAAGGTTATTCACATGCGCCAACAATCACACTTGCAGGTAAGCACTTGTTTATTTTTGTGCGGAAACGTTGTTTTTAGAGATCAATTTTTAAATTTATTTCGGCATGAGAGGGCAAGACGGGGTTTGGGATACCCCATCTTGCCCGCATTAAAATAGTTTAAAAGTTTATTTTGCTACCTCTGTAAAAGTACCAATAATTATTTATATAATTTAAATTAATTAATTAATTGATTTATTGTGGCTATTCCCCAGCAAATCATGCCCTTTCCAGTACCAATTAAAACTTCATCGCCACATAAAAGAGAATTAGAAGTTACGATAAAAAAAATCTTAGAAAACTGAAAGAAAATCTGTGAATATTAAAGTCGTGCTATTTAGAGACACCGTTTTATTTTCCTGTAATGTTTACATAAAATTCTATCACATAGACTAATTTTAGATTTTTCTCTATGCAAATTTCGGATATAAGGGAGGAACGGTATTTTTTTTTACATTTTTCATCAAAAGTCAAAAACTATGCGGCCTAAAAAAAGAAAAATGTTTGAGAATGTACAAACAGCGCTCTTTCATATGATACCCCACATGCCCTAGTAGCCCCACTTCTTTAGGAACCTCTTTCAGTCCCTGCAGAAAAAAAAATTCTCTCTAATATACAAAATGGGCTGCATGTGCTGAATACGGCAAATAGGCTCACTGCACCTGTGCTGGTATAGATGATGAAGATGAAGATGGGACGTTTACTTGCGAATTCTGTCAGCAAAAATACATTGATTTTTGCAAACCAAATCTTGCTCCTTAGGGTACCCCATCTTACCCGAGGGAGGGGGCAAGATGGGGAAATCTGACTTTTTCTACTTTTTGAGGATTTTCTATTTAATTACATAACATATGTTCCTAATTACATTGAATCATGGAAGAGTGATTACCAAAGATGATTATTAAACTAAAAATGATAATATAAACACGAAGATGTTAGTTTTATTGAGTTTCAAACGTTAAGTACCCCATCTTGCCCCCCTCTCCCCTAATCGTTACATAAAATTCTATCAATATAATCATTTCAGATTTTTCTCTATACAAACTTCGGAGATAAGGGGGGAACGGTATTTTTTTTTACATTTTTCATCAAAAGTCGAAAACTATGAGGCCGAAAAAAAAGAAAAAGTGTTTGTGACTGCGTCTTTCATATGATACCCCACATGCCCTAGTAGCCCCACTTCGAATTTTTCAGACCCCTTTCAGACACAGCTGCAAAAAAAAATCTTTCTTAATCGCAAAATAGTTGGGCAAACGTCATCTAAAACTATCTAAATTTCAAGTTGATAGCATTAGTAGTTCTTGAGATATTCAGCTGTGACAGACGGACAGAGACGGACACACAGACCGAGTCGGAACATAAGGTTTTCTTTTTACAATTATTACGGAACCCTAACCAGATGAGGACTGCGTTTCCTATCTGACTACTCTGAGAAGAAAGGCCAAAACAAACTCAGAGGTCGCAGTGTCTTTTAAAGTCCAGACACAATCTTGGTCAGATCGTGTGAAGATGTAGACTAGTGACTGAAATGGTCTTTTGAGGCAAGAACAGATTGAGTGGACCAGTCAGTGCACTCATTTGTACTGCAATTGTCTCCTCTCTAATGATACGTTAAAGATATCTTTATCGAGAATCAGAGGCGTGACTTCAAGTCCCTCCACGCAACATGAAGTCACGCCTCTGATTCTCGAAGGGTTAAGTAGAGCTCTACCTACAAAACACACACAGACATACACACGCCACACACACGGTACACGTCGAGGGTGCAGTTACTGGAGTCGCACCGCAACTTCAACTTCAAGAGTTTCGTGGGGCGCGTACCGAATTGTTAACTGCCCGTCGTCATGGGAGAAGACTTCTGGCCGCATGACATGATGTTCCGTCGCGAAATATGAGGAATTTCAAATTTCTATAGAAAACATATTTTTCTCTTAACTCGTCTTTAAATCAGTGTCCATTCAAAATATACAGGGTGTTTTTTTAAACATGGGCAATGCTTTAAGTGGGTAATGTACTCGTGAAAATGAACAACTTTTACTATGGGACCAACCATGAAATTTCGAAACTAAACTCGGCTGCTCCATACATTTATGGCCTGATAACTCGAAAAGATGTATGGAACAGCTGATTTTAGTTTTGAAATTTCATGGTTGGTCCCATAATAAAAATTGATCATTTTCACGAGTACTACACGCCCTTAAACTATTGCCCACGTTTTAAAAAACACCCTGTATATTTTGGAACCTAGATTCTGTAATCCAATCGGAATAAATACACACTACATCAAGAATAAATTTTTGATTTACAAATTATTTTGGTATACCTAACGCTTGTATAAACTACGCATGCTCCGCCGGCCCCTTAAGGTATTTATATATGAGCCTGCGTCGCCTGAAATAAATAAATACCATCCACATTTTAGCCAGTTATTTTGTTAAAGATTACCGATTCAGGAATATTATTATTTAGTATGTAAATAAACCAAAGAAAAAAAACATCAAACTCGTCTATTTACATTCCCTCTTTAACGTACTTAAAATTCAGAAAAAAATAGACGTCCTGGCTTCTGAAGGATCGAAAGATCTGCGATGGGGATGGGATTGCCTTGCGCCTTTTGTTCCGTTCTCTGTTCTTCTGTTTATTTATTTGTCACTAACGGGATGCAGCAGAATACCAGAGTCAGGCATTGTACCTGGCATATGCTGAGCTGGACTCCCATTTGGTGCAACCATGAGACACACACCGCCCAGTAGTGATCGACCGTTATAGATGTATATCAGCTAGGTGTCTATGGGTCAATTTATCTTTTTAATCTTTGCTATTTTTTTTTTCATCTGTATTGTGTCTTTTGTTGCACTGAATAAACGTTTTATCGATCTATCTATCTATTTCATTTTGATGGTCCTAGTTTATCATTTGACTTCGAGTGACAGCTATGTGAACATAACCCAGCATTGCATAAATATTGAAGCTGTCACGCCCTTTATGCCTAGAGGTTTCATTTAGGTATAAAATTTTGTTTACATTTTATTTTTAGTTATTATTCTTTTTACCCGACTGCGTCAGAAGGAGGGTTATGTTTTTCGAGTGTATGTATGTATGTATGTAAGTATGTATGTATGTATATTTCTTTGGCACGCTCTGTAGCCTAAACGGCTTGATCGATTTCAGCTTGAGAAGTGCCGTTAGATTCGTCTTAATTGTGAGAGTGACACTGGGTATATCAAAATTGAAAAAAAAAATTAAAATGGGCGGTTTTTGGCGCAAAATGTATAAAAAAAAAAATCTCGAAACCTATCGAGTGGGGTATCAAAATAAAGGGTTTTAAAAGGTGATTACAAAAATATATTTAACATATATGGTTAAAAGTAATTCGAAGTGACAAATCGTAAAAAACACGTACCAAGAACTAAATCGTTTGCGAAATTTTTCTTTTCAACTAAAAAGCTGGAAATAAAAAAAGTAATTAAAAAATAAAAAAACCCGACTGCGAAACTGAAAAGCTACAAACAAGCCCATTTTAAATTAAATAAAAGTTATTATTGACATTGTAGCACCTTCTTTAGCTCTTATCTTTAATAGTTGTATTGACAATGGGGAGTTTCCTGACCTTATGAAATATAGTAAAATAATACCTTTGTTTAAATCAGGTAGTACATCAGACCCCACAAATTATAGACCTATTTCTGTACTACCTACCTTTAGTAAAATTTTTGAGAAATTAATTTTAGACCAAATGCAAAGATTTTTTAATAAACATAAATTATTACATAGCAAACAGTTCGGTTTCACAAGGGGTCGTTCAACTACTGATGCCGGTGTTGAACTTTTAGGACATATTTATAATGCATGGGAAGATAAATGCGATGCCTTGGGCATCTTTTGTGATTTGTCCAAGGCATTCGATTGCGTTCTTCACGAAACGTTAATCGGGAAACTCCGCCACTACGGAATCCGGAACACTGCTCTGGATCTTCTTACTTCATACTTGAGTAAAAGGATTCAGAGCGTTGACGTTAATGGAAAAAGATCACCCGGATCTATAGTAACAATGGGAGTCCCACAGGGCTCAATTCTTGGTCCTTTCTTGTTTCTTATTTATATTAATGACTTGCCGTACCTCATAATCATGATATAGTGTTGTTTGCAGATGACACTTCTCTTTTGTTTAAACTTAAACGTCAGCAGTTGGTTACTGACGATGTAAATAGCGCGATCTCGAAAGTAGTCCATTGGTTCAATGTTAATAATTTGCTTCTAAACGAGAAAAAAACCAAATGCATTAAGTTTACGCTACCTCACGTTAGGCAGGTGAAAACTAATGTGTTGATAAAGGGCGAGGAATTGAATCCTGAAGATAACACAGTATTCTTGGGCATAACTTTGGATGCTAAGCTTCAGTGGGGTCCACATATAGATAAATTGTCAAAAAGGCTAAGTTCCGCAGCATATGCTGTTAGAAAAATTCGTAATTTAACTGATATAGAGACTGCCCGTTTAGTGTACTTTAGCTATTTTCATAGTGTAATGTCGTACGGTATTCTATTGTGGGGAAATGCCGCCGATATTCAGACTATCTTTGTTTTACAGAATCGAGCTGTTCGATCAATTTATAAATTAAGTCCGAGACACTCTCTCAGAGACAAATTTAAAGAGATTAATGTAATGACTGTGCCTTCTCAGTATATTTATGAAAATCTTTTATATGCCCATAAAAATATAAAATTGTTTAAAAAATACAGTGATATCCATAATATAAATACTAGAAACAAATTTGTTGTACCTACAACAAGGCTCAAAAAAATAGGTGGCTCGTTCAGATGCCAATGTATACGCTTTTATAATAAGCTACCAAGCCACGTTCAAGATCTAAGCCTCAAAAAATTTAAATCATTCATTAAACGTAAGTTGTGCCAGAAAGCCTTTTATACAGTTAAAGATTATATTGAGGACAAAAAGGCTTGGGATTGAGCTGCTTCACATTTCTGCATTTTGAACGTCCTTTTTAGGGTTCCGTAGCCAAATGGCAAAAACGGAACCCTTATAGATTCGTCATGTCTGTCTGTCTGTCTGTCCGTCTGTCTGTCTGTCTGTCTGTCTGTCCGTCCGTATGTCACAGCCACTTTTCTCCGAAACTATAAGAACTATACTGTTGAAACTTGGTAAGTAGATGTATTCTGTGAACCGCATTAAGATTTTCATACAAAAATAGAAAAAAAAACAATAAATTTTAGGGTTCCCCATACTTAGAACCGAAACTCAAAAATTTTTTTTTCATCAAACCCATACGTGTGGGGTATCTATGGGTAGGTCTTCAAAAATGATATTGAGGTTTCTAATATCATTTTTTTCTAAAGTTTGCGCGAGAGACACTTCCAAAGTGGTAAAATGTGTGTCCCCCCCCTGTAACTTCTAAAATAAGAGAATGATAAAACTAAAAAAAATATATGATGTACATTACCATGTAAACTACCACCGAAAATTGGTTTGAACGAGATCTAGTAAGTAGTTTTTTTTAATACGTCATAAATCGTAAACCACAATTTACCATTCATTCAATCAACTCAAAAATAAAAAAAACATTTAATTTCATAAACATAAACCTTATGCATAAACCCGGATGTTACGGAACCCTCGGTGCGCGAGTCCGACTCGCTCTTGCCCGGTTTTTTATTTTTTATTTTTATATATACACATTGACATTAATGATTTTTTTATAAACAATGACATTTGCTTACTTTGTAAAGTATTACATTATTTTATTTATTGTGATTTGTGAATGTGAAGACGATGTGGGTCATTTTGTTACTTTTATATATATTTTTTATTATTCTTTCTGTTCTGTTTTTTTTTCTCTTGGTCTGGCAGTTTGAGTAATTTATGTGGCCTACCCAAATGTCCTTTCTTTGGTATTGTTCGTCGAATCGTTGAGCTCCTTAAGTCTTGAGTTGAGCTGCACGATTTCTGACAAATGCGTGCACTGACTGGACGTGGACAGGTCCTCTCAATCTGTGTGGTTCTTTCTTCAAAAGACCGTCTCAGACATCGATCTACATGGTCTTCATATAACCTGACCAAGATTATGTCTGGACTTTAAAAGAGACTGTGACCTCTGAGTTTGTTTCGGCCTTTCTTCTCAGAGTAGTCAGATAGGAAACGCCGACCTCATCTAGTTTTAAAAAAACCATGATTGACGTGTAAAAGTGTTTGTACAAACCTACTTACAAAAATAAAATCATTTATCATTTATCATTTACCGGTCGAAGTGGAGGTGCTTGAAGGAGGCCTAAGTCCAGCAGTGGACGTCATTTGGTTGAAATGATGATGATGATGACCTTATGATTTGGTTCTAAATACTGTAATGTTATCAAAGCTTTTTAGACTTATGCTATAGATCTGTGGTACAAGGCTGTCAGGTAAACAAGATGAATCTAAACTGTCTAAACAGTCTAATCTAATACATAAAATAGGAAATAAATGGTTCTGAAGCAAGACTCTCCATAACTACCTTCTTGTCAGCTACATCACGAAGTAAAATGAATATGCAACAGCCGAAATCGCACTTTAATAATGTCTACATTATATTTAATAATGTCTACATTATATTTCACAACAGCGGCGGATTTACACATTTTCCAAGTTATCATCTGCCTAGCCTTTTCCCAACTATGTTGGGGTCGGCTTCCAGTCTCACCGGATGCAGCTGAATACCAGCATTTTACATGAAGCGACTGCCTATCTGATCTCCACAACCCAGTTACTGGGTAATACTATACCCCTTGGTAAGACTGGTTGTCAGACTTTCGGGTTTCTGACGACCCGTGACGACTGTCAAAGATCCAAGAATGACAGCCGGGATCAACGGCTTAACGTACAAATTTCGAGGCACGGGGAGGGTTCTGTATGTAAAGATGGTCACCCATCCACGGACCGACCGCGGCAAGTGATCTTAAAATGATCGATCGACCTGTGCGGCTGTTGTTACTTAGGCACAAGTTACATTTTCTTAGTATAGGCCCTTAAATGTTTGCCCCCCCTTTTTTATGGTAAGAAAATCATCAAATGAGGGAGTGTCAGACTCTAACTGACTAAAACCCACCCGGCGTGTTCCTTCCTTAGCCCTTTATGTTCCGGGCCAGCGGTAACCCTTTTGGACGATCCCGCTGACTATGTTTGCCCCCTTACCTCTACAATTGTCAGTTCCTAGATTATTTTTACAATCCAGCATTTTGGTTGAAATTGCACAAGACATAGTTTTTAGATAGGTACTTATACAGGGTTAGTTTTCAAAGACCAGCCAAATTTAAGGGAATTAATTTATGGGTAGCATAATACATATTTACATAATCAATTTAGGGTGTCGTATGTGCATTCTTGGGTCCGATGGGAGCCGGTACCGAGCCGGCGGAGGTTCGTCTATTCGGGTCCAATCGGGGGCATATCGGGGGAACTATGCGTTTACAGTTTGTGCCAAAACGAAAGAAGCAAACAACTATCGGCTTACTTGTCACATAATAATTATGAATAAATAGTCTAGACCACATAAATGTACAAGTCCAATTAAAACCACTACAGAATTTCGAAACAACTAATTAATATAAAATCGTTCTAAATTGAACATAAATTCGTGTAAAAGTAATGAATCGGTTAAACGCATAGCGATTGCGATTCGATTGCGATAATCGAATAATTTCGCATAATGTAGGAGATGCGCTGGCGCATCGTGATGTCCATTAAATCGTTGCATATTAGCACGCTTAAGCTATTATGGGATAGACAGAGTGATCGTTGGTTCGATGTGTAACTGTATTACTGTATTAAGAACGGTTTTGATATAATGTAATTTTACTCAAGGATTTTGACTATCACCATAGAACGGGGAGACGTCTCGACGACCGCTGCCACAGAGATCGCTGCTAGAAGTGGCACTGTCAATACTTTCTATACAAATCAAGCATGTCACCGTTTACTCGCTCTTTGACACTAATGACGTGTAACAATATTTTGATTTAAAAGAGTGTCCGTGGAGCTTCTTGCCCGTTCTTCTTCACAGGAACCTACTTTACGATTCGGAAAGGGCAACTAGCTTCAAATTCCTGACTGACCGAACTCTTTTTTTTATTTTTTTTTGCGGATGGGAGTGTCAGACTCTTACTGACTAAAACCCACCCGTGTCCCTTCCTTAGCCCTATAGGTTCCGGGCCAGCGGTAACCCTTTCGGACAATCCCGCTGACCAAGCAGGCTTCGGCCCTTCTCTTTGTGGCGCACGTGGAACACGTACGCGCCGTCCGGCACGGGCCTGGTCCTGATCGGACGGTGAGCTACCCATTACCCGCCCGCAGGCCCGCGCCTACGGTGGCCGGGAGTCGTCACGCGGCTCCCGACGCCCGGAACGTCTCCCGCGGCGGCTGGGACCACCGCCACCTCCTTCGCTAGCATAACTACTTCGCAGAAGGAGGTGACTGCCTCTCACTCCCTCTCGCTCCGGACCATGGCTTGCACCAGGGCCGGACGCGAGACTGACCGACCTCTTGAAAATTCTGAAGTGTATTTGGTTTATCTATCTATCCATTCTATATCTACTAAGCCCCTTACGTATTACATCAGATGAATAGTTAGAAACCGATTTCTCTCTTTCAGTCGTCAGTAATTTGACTTTCGAAAGAAGAAGACAAACCGTTGTGTAACTATACAGACGCTATACAACGTTTATTAGTAAGGGGATATTATTAAAGCTCAAGAGTTTGTTTGTTTGAACACGCTAACCTATGGAACTACCAGCCGGATTTGAATAAACTCTTTTTGCATTTGACGTATCACTTTCGCTTTGAAAAAAGAGGGGCCCGTGGCTAAATAATAACAGCCGCACAGGTCGATCGATCAGGTTAAGCTACGCTTGCCGCGGTTGGTCTGTGGATGGGTGACGATCTTTACATACCGTGAGTCCGTGCCTCGGAATGCACGTTAAGCCATTGGTCCCGGCTGTCATTCGTGGATCTTTGACAGTCGTTACGGGTAGTCAGAAGCCCGAAAGTCTGATAACCAGTCTTACCAAGGGACATCGTATTACCCAGTAACTGGGTTGTGGAGGTCAGATAGGCAGTCGCTCCATGTAAAATACTGGTATTCAGCTGCATCTGGTTAGACTGGAAGCCGACCCCAACATAGTTGGGAAAAGGCTAGGCAGATGATGATGACGGTTTTGAAAAAAATGCTTTGAGTTTGCTCTATATAAATGCTCGTTCCTTCTATAAGAGAAGAAACCATGTAGGATACCTGTAGGTAACTAATGAAAAAAAACCGACAGAAGTGAAAACAAAACACAAACACAATACTTTGCCATCACTCACTGACATCTATACATATAATAAAACAGTAACGAAAGAAAAACTGTACATTGAGAATTTTCGAGAAAAAATAAGTGGCTTTTGTTAGGAAAACGTAACTGATGACAAAAAGTGACTTTTTAGAATTTTTGTCTGGTTGTCTGTTTGTCTGTGTGTATGGTACGGCTTCACGCCAAAACTACTGGATAGATTGAATTGAAATTCAGCAAAAATGTTCTTAGTAAACCAAGGAAGGCTTTAGGCTACATATTATCACGCCGTATGTTATGGGAGCTAAGCAATATTGATTTTAAAAGGTGTTTGTTCGTAATTGAATGCACAAAATAATTGAATGCACAAAATGACATGTTTATTTATTTATTTAGTTAAAAATAAAACTTTAACTCTGGGAACATAATAATCACGCTATTTTTATTAAGGAGCGGGGCAGTAATATTATAAATTGCAAGGGAACAGCTATTTCAACAATATGTCAACGGGGAATTTAGCGGTAAGGTCAGGCGACCGTTTACCGCACTAAATGGTGCGAGTTCAAATCCCATAATTATTGTGTTAATAAAAAAACGTAAAATAATTTTTTTTTAGTTTTTGCATTTTTTATGTGCATTAAGAACGATAGGTACTGTTATGAAATCTGAGAACTTTACATGTCCTATCTAGGATGGAGGTATGGAGAGATTCACACCAATATTACTAAACAGATTGATTGGCGGTACAACAAGCTACACTATCATGAAGTCAACTCAAACTTTTGGTTCTAAGTTATATCTTACCAAGCACATTTGTTGTAGGTAATTCATTTAAGTATGTAATTCTTAGTTTTGATCCTTGCTGCTGTTACCATATTTTTTTTTTATGCAAAACTAATGTAGTTGTCTGTTAAATTAACGACAATTTAGTTTTATTCATAATTTAATTAATTTGGGTAAATAATATGTAGTTTCCGTTTTCTAACTAGATGGCGTTGGCGTGGAATTGTTGTTGTTGTGTGTTTGTTCCCAAAATGTGATGTTATAGGTGCCGATGTGCCGCTCTCATCCTATAGAAACGGGGGTTACCTTTGTTGTCTGTGTTGGTTGATGTGTTTAATTTTCCTGTTGGCCTTCACAGAGTACTTTTTGTTAGACTGAAATTGGCCTTTTTCAGACTCTGTGAAGGGGACAACTTTACTAGATCACTCACCTATGATGAGGTGCCGTCGTACTACACGTACGACAAGCAAAGAGCTGTATTTAATCGACGTCGATGCGGACACGCCGTGGACGGGTTTCCGGGAATTTTAAGGACATCGCATTGGGACGGGTTTACACTGTGCGCCCAAATAATGGCGAGTGCTATTATTTGAGAATGTTACTGCACACAGTGCACGGCCCAACATCATTTGCGTTTCTAAGGATAGTCGATGACATTGAGTATCCCACATACCGCGCTGCTTGCGTAGCACGCCACCTTCTCGACGGTGGTCATCACTGTGTCAACGCACTCGAGGCGGCCAGCATTAGTGACAATCTCAGTCGTTTGCGACATCTGTTTGTCGTCATGTTGGTGTTCTGCGGTATTGCAAATCCGCTTCTGTTGTGGGAGAAATATCGGCATGTTCTGTCCGAAGACTTCCTAAGAGGTCTGAGACGCACTACTGAAGATAATACTGAGGCAACTGATGAGCGCGTTCTAAACAGTTGCCTTAGTTCACTTCAAGATATGGTCATTTCGATCTGCGGCAGTTCTCTGGTGGATTATGGGCTACTGACTCCACAACATCTGGATGTACAAGAGCTTGGAAACAGAGAGTACAACTCTGAATTAAATTATGATCCAAGAGCTATGAGTAGGTACCGTCGTCAATGACCATGTCTCTAAGTTTACCTCAGAGCAAAAGCAAATTTTCGACACCATCCTTGACTCGGCTCGGCCAAGGTAAAATGTTTTTCTTGGATGTTCCTGGTGGAACAGGGAGAATATTTGTCACCGCTGGCATTCACGCAGAGGTCAGGAGGCAAGACAAGATTGCCATTGCAGTAGCATTGTCAGGAATCGCCGCAACACTGCTTCCTGGTGGCAAAACAGCGCACGCAATGTTTAAGATTTCCATAGATTTAGAGAGTATACACTAGAGAGTATACACTCCACAAACAGGTGTTTCACCTGTTTGTGGAGTGTCACGCAACAGTGACAAAGGGCGCGTGCTTAAAGATTGCTCTTTAATCGTGTGGCGAGTAGAGGCGGTAAACAGGACTTTGCAGGACATCCGCAGGAGCCAGCAAATGATGGGTGGCGTTACAGTTCTGTTTAGCGGCGATTTCCGACAAAAGTTGCCTGTGGTGACGCGAGGAACTAGGGCTGATGAGGTGAATGCTTTGTTGAAAATTAAATACCTACTCTTTCTTATGGCCACATATTCATAGGTTGCGCTTAACGATGAATATGAGAGCACATCATGGCAGGAATGTACACGCCCAAAAAATTTCTGATGTTCTCTTAAAATTGGGTGAGGGAACGCTACCAGTAGACGGTGGCCAGGTGGTTCTACCTGAGGTACTTGGGAGAGTGGTGTCCACCTTAGAAGATTTGATTCGCCTGGTGTACGGGGACATCAATAGGATACCGCACCAACATAATTCTTGGGTGTGTGAACGAGCCATTTTAACACCCAGAAACGACCAAGCTTCAGCGATCAATGAATGCATTCTCGCGGAAATTGAGGGAAATGAAGTGATCTCCACTTCAATAAACACTGTTGTCGACCAAGATGACGCCACACATTACCCCGTAGAATTTCTCAATTCCCTCAGTGCAAGTGGACTACCAGCGCACACCATTAAGCTAAAGGTCGGTGTCCCAATTATGCTTCTTCGGAAACTCTCCGCCGAAACTGTGCAATGGGAGGCTCAAAGTCGTCTCGCTGCAGAGAAATTTCATTGAGGCGGAAATTCTAAAGGGTTGTGGTGTCGGCGAGACACCACAACCCGTCCCGTCCCCAGGCTCTTAGAATTCGACATCAGACGTTTCAGATCTTCGATTTTGACGACCCCGTTGTCGCTGGCATAAGCAACAGGATCCGCGTACGAAGTCGCGGGCAGAAGCTAGTATAGAATATACATTAAAACCGAGTACATACCGAGGACAGCCGAACACATCCGAAGCGGGTATTTTTTGAATCGTCTTTTAAGCAAAACACGCGCGGTGTCGCTTACGGTAACAGTGGCGCGAGTTCAATGGTTTTTTCCCATCTCAAAAGATGCCCAACGCGACCACAGCGCGAGATGTCTGTCTGTCTGCCTGTCTGTCTGCCTGCCTGTCTGCCTGCCTGCCTGTCTGCCTGCCTGTCTGTCTGCCTGCCTGTCTGTCTGCCTGCCTGTCTGTCTGTCTGTCTGTCTGTCAATTTTTGATATTTTGGAATCTTACCAATTTTCGATCAGGGTCACGTGTCATCTTACGATCAGGGTCACGTCTATAGATAGGCAATCCACCCGGGTTTGGTCAACACCCAATTTTGTGGGTGTTTATGGGTGTTTACGGGTGATTAACAATTGTTTATCAAAAGCACCGGGTTTAAACCCGGTGGATTGCCCATCTACAGCACGTGTCATCTTACGAATTTTACGATCAGGGTCACGTGTCCTGCTGACGCGAGTTTAATATTTTTTACCTATTACAAAAAAAGTGTACAACGCCGCTAAAGAAGTTTTCACTTCAAAAAAAAAAAAATCTATATGTACACTGTGTGGTCAAAAAGTCGTGGATCAAACGAAATAGAAATAATTATAAAGGAGGTCATTTCCAACAACAAAGCTTTCTACAGCATGGCCATAATTCAGTTGCCCTAAAAGTTATGAATATTTTTGTATACCGAGTACTTTTACAATATTAGACTAATTAAAAAAAATGTGATATAAAATAATAAAACAAACGGTGTTTTATTATTACTAGATACTGTATCACCACTACAAAAGTTCTATTGCGGCTCTAGGTACCAAATTTCAAGAGCAATTAAATTTTTCCAAAAAATTTGAAGCGTTACCAAAAATTATTTCTCACTTTAAAAGCGTTGGAAATGACCTCCTTTATCTCCCTATTTCGTTTGATCCACGACTTTTTGATCACCCTGTATATCTATACATACAAATAAATAAAATTGTACTGTCTGTTTGTAATGTCAAAATAACAGCGTCTTACTAAATGCATAGGAAATTATACATGGTATTTAAAACAAAAAACAATTTTTAAATTTTTTGTTTGTTGTCTGTCTGTTTGTTTCGGTTAATCTCCGAAACGGTTGAACAGATTTTGACGGGACTTGCAGTGGCAGATAGCTGAAGTCCTGAAGAGTAACATAGGCTTTTTTCCCGGTAGCACGTTCCTGTGGAATAGTTTCCGACATCCACGCGGTCGAACCCGCGGGCAGAAGCTAGTGAGAAATAAAATAAATGTACAGACGCCAGTATATCAAGCTACTACAATTTATCAAATTTCTTTAATAGATTTTCAACTTTATCGCTAAAGAATAAGGTTCAAAGTTGATTGGGAAAATTTGACAGTTTCGGGTAGCTTGATGTGCTGGCGTCTGTATAACCTAGTTCTAGGAGCAGTGGTGGCCCAGTGGTATCGCCCCCGACTTACGAGGGCTCCGCAGTTTAATACCAGAATCGCTTAATACCAGATTCGCAAATTACCAGACTCGCAAAATACCAGATTCACCATAAACCAGATATGCAAAATACCAGAAACGCAAAATAACAGTTGAAAACAAATTTTAATTGAAAAAATATATATTAACTAAAGTAAAGAATAACAGAATCACTAATTTAACAAAATTATTTTATTGATCTTCTTTTAATTGATCCTACAGAAAGACAAGCATGTCTATTAATAAAAAAAAAAGATAAGAAGATGAAGATGGGAAGTTTAATTAATATTAGTGATTCCTTATTAATCATCTTTTTTAATTTTTTTCTTTCAAAGCAAAAGTGGCCAGTGCAGTTTATAATTAGGTCACGACCTTTTTTGTATAATGATCTCATTTTATCCATCGAAGAAATAGTTACTAATACAGGATCACTGACCTCTATATTACAATTATAGAGGTCAGTGTACAGGATAGTCTATAAACAGAACTCAATTGTTTAGGACTGTACTTTTGGTATTTTTTCTGGTATTTTGCATATCTGGTATAAGGCGAATCCGGTGTTTTGCGAGTCTGGTAATTTGCGAATCTGGTATTTAGCGATTCTGGTAATAAGCTTCGGAGCCCTTACGAGTAGGTCGTAGGTTCGTACCGAGACAGGCGCTTTACTTTGTGTACATTATTTCATCACTACTGCTCTCAAAACGGTTAAGGGCTTACAGTACCTAAATACAAAAAACGCAAGTTTTAGAAACAATAAAAATATAAGAACGACGACAGTAAACAAGATCAGAAAAATATATGATATTCTTCAGGATATATCGCACCTTTAGAAATATAGAGACCTAATTCGAAATTTGAAGATTGAATTTTCAACTTTGACTCATAAAATTACCTTGCTTCGAATCTTCTATTCTATTCTATTTTTAATAAATGGCAAGCAAAGCCGATGTCGACTATTCTGCCAATGTCTAAAGTGAGCTGAAAAAACACGTGTGCAAATGAGAGAAGAAAAAGAATTAAGATAAAAGATATTGAAAAAAAAAAAAAAATTTGGTTGATCCAGTTGATACAATGTAGATCTTGCTGGGTTAGTACGGGACTGAAACAAACAAAAAATAGAAATACATAAATATTATAATATTGTTAAAACATAATAAAACGAGACTTAATATGCCAGTCTTGTCAGATATGTCAGAGTTGTCTAACCTAACTTAATCGGCCTTATTACAAAACAAGATTTATCTTTAGACCCAGGTTTAAACCATCCAGCAATTTTTAAATTTCGAACTATAATCCAACGAAGCTAAAGTTCTTATTACAAAAACTGACGTTAAACCCGAGTCTAAGTTGTCAATTTTGCATTAAGAACTTTACGATTGTCGGAATAAAGTTCAAAATAGAGTAACTGGCTCGAAGGTTTAGGCTAGGTCTAAAATTAGATCTTGTTTTGTAATAAGACGGAATATGTTTTATTAAGAGCGTTTACACGGTGTAAACGCTCTTAATAAAACATATTCCGTCATTGCATTTCATACAAACTTTCAAGCCCTCATTTTCCGAAATGAATGAACTGATTTTAATGAAACTTCGTACGCATAAGCAGGATAGAAAGGTCTAAAAAGTTAGTAGAGAACATTTTCGAAAAATAGTGTTACAGCCAAATTAGACAGATTTTAAATTTTCCATAGAAACATAGATTTCCAGTTATCTTTTTTTAAATAAGACATTTCAAAAATGTTCTCTACTAACTTTTTAGACCTTTGTATCCTGCTTATACGTATGAAATTTCATTAAAATCGGTTCATTAATTTCGAAAAATAAGGCCTTGAAAGTTTGTATGAATTGCCGTACGGCGTAAACGCTCTTAAGATTCGATGAAGATGGTCGTGCAAGGTAGTTTTACGAGTCAAAGTTGAAATCTTCAAATTTCGAATAAGGTCTCTATAATTCTGAAGGTGCGATAGATATGCTAGGTAGATAGTGTGTTGAAAACATAATACAACTAATTTAATACGATAGAAAAAAAACGGCGAAGGAAAAGATCGTGAGGAAACCGGCATGTCCTAGAACCAAAAATTCGAAGACATGTGACAACCACCAACCTGCACTGGGTCCACGTGGTGGATTACAGCCCACTCTCTCTCACAGATAGGAGGCCGGTGTCCCAGCAGTGGGAATATTATAGGCTCATTATGAACAGACGCCAACACATCAACCTACCCGTAACTGTCAAATTGTCCCAATCAACTTTGAACCTTATACTTTAGCTGTAAAGTTGAAAATCTATTAAAGCAATTTGACAGACTAGCTGCTGCCAGCGACTTCGTCCGCGTGAAATTTCCCCTCCCCCATTCACCCTCTTAGGGGTGGAATTTCGAAAAACCCTTTCTTAGTGGACTCTTCACAAAGAACACACACTCCAAATTTCATGTCTCTAGGACCAGTGGTTTAGGCTGTGCGTTGATATATCAGTCAGTCAGGACTTTGAATGACAGGACTATGTATAGATAGTAGTAGTTTGATGTGCTGGAATCTGTACCTAGTTCCAAGGCCCTTTAATGAAATACGGGTTAAATCGGCAATAAGAACCCTACTGTCGATCGTAACAGCTATTGACAGTGTTTTACGAGGAAAATCTAAAATTCTTATCGAAACGATTTTCGCAACTGAATTCAAAGTCCAATTAAGTAGGTAGGTAGTTACAAACTTTATATGCACTTCAATAATTACTTAATTAATGTGCCTCGGAAAGCACGTTAAGCCGTTTGTCCCGGCTGTCATTCGTGGATCTTTGACAATTGTTACACAGGTCGTCAGAACCCCAAAAGTACAACAAGTCTTACCAAGCGGTATCGTATTCAGCGGGATTGTCCGATATCAGTGGGATTGTCCGAAAGGGTTACCGCTACCCCGGAACATAAAGAGCTAAGGAAGGAACGCGGGTGGGTTTTAGTCAGTAAGAGTCTGACACACTCCGCCCAGAGTTGGAGGAGTCATGTGATGATTTCCCATCCGCAAAAAAAAGAAAAAAAAAGGTGTATCGTATTACCCAGTAACTAACTGGGTTGCGAAGGTCAGATAGGCAGTCGCTCCATGTAAAATACTGATATTCAGCTGCATCCGGTTAGACTGGAAGCCGACCCCAACATAGTTGGGAAAAGGCTAGGCAGCTAGATTTTTGATTGATGGTAACGCCATTTTGTTATAAATAGCTCTTAGAATTTTAACGAGCTGCTCCCATTGGTCATTTTACAAACAGCTCGTCTTACTTAACGACAGTCGCTAGTTAAACTTTAAACCATAAAGTTCAGCCTAGTTTAAATTAACTGCTGTAATAAACCACGGATTGCCAAAGGATGTGCAATTCAATGAATAAACTCATTGAATAAAGACCTTGCTCTCGATTAGTTGGATACCGATGTATCGATTACGGTTTGCTGTCGAATCGATTGTCATAATAGCGACTCGTGCGCCGGTTGTGAAATTTGATGGAGGGATAGTGTTGTGGAATGTGTCGATAGGCATTTAGTTTTTTTTTTAAATTCTTGTTGAATCTTACAATAATACTTATAAATGCGAAAGTTTGTGAGTGTGTGGGGGTGTATTTATATGTTTGTTACTTCTTCACGCTCAAACGGCTGGACCAATTTTGATGAAATTTTGTATGGAGATAGCTGACTTCCTGGATTAACATATAGGCTTCTCACGGGATCGAAACTTATGCGGGTGAAACCGCGGGGCGCAGCTAGTATTTAATAAAATGTAATTCTATTTATTTATTTAAGTCAGACAGTCTCCAGTTATCAATATATAAATATTATACTTAGTATACTTAAAAAACACGGTCTCTATGCATTCCACCACCATACTTTACTGCGATCGCCAACCCGCCTGCCAAGCGTGGCGATTATGGCAAACCCCCCCCTTTTTGAGGGAGGCCTATGTCCAGCAGTGAAATGATGATGATGATGATACTTAAAAATGAAATTAATAACCAAATACACAACATCACGCCTGTACCCCCGAATGGTAAGTAAGTACTGATTATGTTGGCCAATTCTTGTAATCGAAAACGTTCAAAATCTGGCGACAAACAAATTTCAAAAACTTGTCAAAAATGTAGGGAAATTATAGGTCTGTATTTTTACAGACCTCTAATTTCCCTACAGTGTCTGTGTGGTGCCGGACTTAAAGAATAGCACCACCCCATACTTCCCGTTGGTGTCGTAAAAGGCGACTAAGGGTCGTACCGGAGAATGGGCAGCAGCGTTCTCTATGCATTCCACCACCATACCATAATGCGATCGCCAACCCGCCTGCCAAGCGTGGCGATTATGGCAAACTCCCCCCTTTTGGGGGAGGCCTATGTCCTGAAATGATGATGATGATGATTTTTAACAGAATGAGACTGAGATCAGACTGTAAACGTTCTTAAAATTACGAGAATTGCCCCTTAGATGTTTTGTAGTTTCTATCGATATCCGTTTATGTCGACAGCAAACAGCGAACCATAAGTTACAGTTCTTATTCTGATAGCACGATACAACCTTGTCGTAATTAGATGATATTCGATGTGTAATAAATTTGTATCTAAGTAGCTATCAATTTATATTATAGCCACCAAATTAATAGACATGTGCATACTCCCTATATACATATACCTATATATGTCGTTATAAAAGCAACGCCCGCGGTTTCACCCGCATAAGTGTCGATCCAGTGGGAATATCGGGATAAAAAGTATCCTATATGTTATTCTGATGTATAAGCTATATTACTGTAAAGTTTTATCAAAATCCGTTCAGTAGTTTTTGCCTGAAAGAGTAACAAACATCCATCCATGCTCACAAACTTTCGCGTTTATAATATTACTAGCTGCACGTCGCGGTTTCACCCGCATAAGTGTCGATCCCGTGGGAATATCGGGATAAAAAGTAACCTATATGTTAATCCAAGATGTCAGCTACCTCCATACAAAATTTTATCAAATTGGTCCAGCCGTTTGAGCGTGAAGAAGTTACAAACATATAAACACACACACACACCCCCACACACTCACAAACTTTCACCTAAGTTATAATATTATAGTCTGATTAGTAGGAAGGACATATTACACTTACTATTGTATATAGAATTAAGTTTTTCTAACTGGACAGACAGCTGTGCTGCTGGGAGTTTGTTGCGCCACTTCTTCTACCCAGCTCAGCACTAGGAAGTGGTGAAGGGCGGGCGTTTTAGGGGACTGTCTTATGTAATTTTGACGTCCAAAAAGTGCTGATTCTGAGCCTAATTTGATCAGATGACTTTTGATTTTTGACTCTATCCTCACATACGGCGCTCAAACCTGGTCTTCGACGGTACAGCACAGGTTCAAGCTTGAGGTTTGCGGCACTTCACAACCAAAAAGCGGCCAAGATTCAGTAGGACTGGGCCGGACGATACGTTCGCCGCATGTTGAGTCATGGGCCAATTCAACAACTGTTGGTCCTAGAAAATTTCCGGCGACATCGAGACAGGAGATGATGGCGGGACGAGCTTGACGCCTACGTACTGGATTGGTCCACACTTGCTCAAGACGGAGAGGAGTGGAAAGGAGAAAGGGAAGAAGAAGAAGAAAGAAGAAGAAGCCCTGCAGTGGGACAACATAGGATAAAAATATAATAAAATAAGGACCACCCTTATTTCTTCGGCCATGCACCATTTCGAAGACTAATTACGAAACTCTTGATAGTGAGATGAAGGCCACTAATTTCCAACTAGTTTACGAGCATACCGACGCTAATGAAGCGACAAAAAGTTTAGTTACTATTCTAGCTAGACTCATAAATACTCACACTTTTATAATCGAGATTCCAAATAAAAAACGCTTACTCAAACCGTGGATGACTATTGGTATGCTCCGCTGTATGCGTAATAAAGATGCAATGCACAAAAAACTCAAGCTGTCTCCGAGCAATGTTATATTAAGTATTACATATAAAAGATATAGGAACTACTGCACAAAAATCTTAAAAAAACTAAAAAGAGATTATGACAGGAGAGAATTGAGTGAGGCTTCAAAAGACAATAAAAAGATTTGGAAGGTGATAAAGAGAGTAACAAATACAGGCAAGCCAAACATACCCAGCACTGATTTATTGGCTTCTTCTACTTCACCTCAGGCCTCGGTTGACGGGGTAAACAACTTTTTTGCCAACATCGGCAAGGAACTTGCAGATAAATTTTCTTGTCCACCTGATAGTCAAAAAATCCCACCAGACATTGCCTTTCGGCCCATCCTTTTCCCAACTGAAGAACTATATAAGAACTGTAAAGTCCTCACAGTCAGACAATTATTTGTATTACACATATTACTATATCAGCATCAAAGAACCTCCTACGAAATAATTACCACAAGACGCAAAGACAAAGTATGTCAACCCTTCCGCTGTAAATACTCTTTCACAAGAAGATTTCCCTGTTTCCAAGGTCCTCATCTCTACAATAGTCTTAACAGAATACTGAACTTTTACTCACTCCCTATAATATCATTTAAAAAGAAGCTATATAATTGGCTACAAACCCTTAATTACAACAACACAGAAAGCTTATTGTTGAGTCAATACAGCTCCCGTTAAACCCCTTTTCCTCATTTGAACATCGCTAGCTACCATTACCCACAAATATACGAATAATAATTCACACACACACACCCTCACACACACACACACCCTTACACACCACACACACACCCTCACACACCCCACACTCACACCCTCACACACCCCACACACACACCCTCACACACCCTTTCACACACCACTACTCGCAATACTCTTTATATTTCTTTGTTTTTTTTTTTTTATATTACTTTGTTATATTTCCTTTCATAATTAGTTTATTTGTTCGTTTACCTACGCCATATAATGAACTACTCACATAATTGCAAAATGGCATGTATGTACCTAAATGCAATTAAGAAACATCTCATAGAGGGTCGGGCCCAGCATCTTTAACACAAGTTGCCTTGGCAACTTAGCAAGGGTGCTGGTGTCGCCACACTATTGTATAATTTACTTTAAACTGTATGTACTACCATGTGTTTATTGTAAAATGTAAAACTTGATGCAAATAAATTATTATTATTATTATTATTATTATTATTTTATTTTATTTTATTTATACTTACGTAGGTACTTTATTTATTTTTATTAAATGGGTCCGCTCTTGACCCCGATCACGCCTGATGGTAAGCGATAGATGAGGTCTATGATGGAACGAGCGTGCCCAGAAGATGCCTGTTCACTCTTGCTTTGAAGGCAGACGGGTTAAATGTGCATGAGAGGGAACACAGATGCCGGCAGAGAGTTCCACACTTTGGCTATGCGCATAATAAAAGTGGAGGAGAAGCGCTAAGTACGACTTGTGGGGATATCAATCAAGTGCGGTACGTCTGGTTGTCCGGCGGTAAAAGGGCGATGGTGGCATCAGGTCGTGGAGCTCCTGCGCACACTCTCCGAAGTACAGAGCCTGACAGGCAAGCAACATTACGGCGATAAGCTAGGCTGTGAAGCGTAGCTACCAACGTCTCGTCGCCTATAAGCCTTTTAGCTCTGCGCAGACTTATAGACTTTATACTAATAAACTTTATAGAGTCTTAAATAATTCCCATTTTGCTTCCCAAAAACTCAAAGATGAAATTATCTAACGGGAAAGGGCTACCAGGTCAAAAACGTTACTACTTATAACATCAGTGGGAACATGATGGACAACAACAACAACATGGCTGATTATGCTACAAAAGAGATCATAATGATAACAAAAAAGAGGGTGCTGTGTTTATTTCTGTAAAGTATGTCAGTAAGTCAACCGGCGACGTCAGATCTGATGCTTCCTTCACTATAATTGCCATATGAGGTATATTTAGCGTCAAGCGTGTGTTGTGTAAGGTGCGATCGTGCGCGGGCGCCGGTTTGAATATCGATCAGTTAGGTGCGGCGCCGGTGCATTTCACAAGCGGAAGCGGTTTTATTTGTTAATGATGTTATTTAATGTAATAGCTATCATCAGTTATAGAGGGGCTAGTGGCTAACTGATAACAGTCGCATGGGTCGAACTGTCAGGTTAAGCTCCTCCGTGCCTCGGAAAGCGCGTTAAGCTGTTGGTCCCGGCTGTCATTCGTGGATCTTTGACAGTTGTTACGGATCGTCAGAAACCTGAAAGTCTGACAACCAGTCACAAACACAACAGATCACAGTCTTACCAAAGGGTATAGTGTTACCCAGTAACTGGGTTGTGGAGGTCAGATAGGTAGTCGCTCCACGTAAAATACTGGCATTCAGCTGCATCCGGTTAGGCTGGAAGCCAAAAATAGTTGGGAAAAGTCTAGGCAGATGATGATGAGACGCGAGATTATCACATATTCTAAAGTTATTTAGGCGTATATCCTTTGTATCTGCTTGTTTTTGACAGTTTGACTATTATTGGATTACATTATTTTTTTAAACAATGAATAAAACTGAAATATTAATTTAGATGTTATACATCTTTTTCTTTATTAAATGACACCAGAAGAAATAAAAAAAGTACCAGTTTCTTGATAAATAATTACAATCTAGCCTAATTTTAATCTAACCAATTTTTTTTACGTGATTATTATATCGTTAGCTTCACAACTGCACATAGTGTACCTAATAATAATTACATTACAGAATTGTACAATAATTACATTATAGAATGTAAATTATATGCGTAAAATTCTTTTGAATAGTACCGGGAACTATTTTTAAAAGATAGCATGCTGGGTAATTACCGTATATATGTGTATTTGTCTATGGTCTTGGTGGGGCCATTACGATTAAATAGTGACATTGAGAAAACATTGTAAAACTTTTAATTTTTCTTTTAGTTTATTTTTTATTTTAAATTTGTTTACTACAGCAGTTTTGGAAGGCCTTGTCAAGGTCCACCTTGTAGGAACAAGGTGGACCTTGTGACCTTGACCTGACCTTCCAAATCCGCTGGATTCTCATCCAAGGTGGTTCAAGGGGACTCCTTACACCCCCGGTCCTGGTCCTGTGCATCTCTCGTAGCACAGGACCGGTCGTTGTGAGGAGGTTTGGGGAGGCCTTGTCCAGTCGATTATTATGATCAATCATCATCATGTCATCATCATCATCTGCCTAACCTTTTCACTTCCAGTCTAATCGGTATGTAACTGAATATCAGTATTTGCAATAATGATAAGCTAGTATAGTGCTGAGCTGGACTCCCATTTGGTGCAATCTTGAGACGCATACCGCACTGTGTATGTTTCGTTATTAATTTTGTTCGTCATAGTGACACTTTTATTTCGATATACGTGTGTTTTTCATTTTGTTTTTTTTATTATTGTACTTTGGTGTGTTGTGCTGTCTTTTTGTGTGCGCCAATTATATGGTTTTATTAAATACTAGCTAGCCGACTCGCTGATAACTTGACCCACACAAAACAAATACTTGTAGTTTTCTTCGGTCACGATGTTACTATCATCTTTCCTTAAGCTAATAACTTGCTTATTTATAATACTCATATTGCAAATTTACCAGCTTGTAACTTTTACTAACAGGTTGCGCGAAAGCATCTCATTGGATCTTAGTTTGCACATAACAATATAATCACCACGTTTGGCTAACCGTGGGGCAACTGGGTTGTGGAGGCAGATAGGCAGTCGCTCCATATAAAATACTGGTATTCAGCTGCATCTGGTCAGTCTGGAAGATGACCCCACATTTCGTTCCGTACCATCATTATGTTTTTAAATTTTCATCGGGAAGTAGGTAAGTAAATCATTTATTTGCGTAAAACATGGTATACATTGATGTTAATATTATTACAGTAGCTAATGTGTATTATGACTGGCAACACTGACGATGTTTACATGGTCCGCGTATTTAAAATTAGTAAATTAATTGAAATAATTAACCAAGTTAAATAAAAAGTTGTGAAAGTGCATCTGTGGACAACAATCTCCAAGCTTATATTGTTTGTGATAACCAACGTTCAGTGAAATCACCAATGCGACAAAGTTCCCGTAGAAACTTATTTTAGTAATAAACAATAATAAAAAATAAACAGTGTTCTCAAGAATTTCGCCAACAGCATTGGAAAACAGCAAAATCAGTAAACATTTGTTTTTTAGTCAATGTTTAAGTCTAGTAGTAACTTTGAACCCACATTATAAAACGTTGCGAAAAATATTCAAAAACTGGACTTTGAACTTTCTACGACAACTAGCGCTACTCACACATGTGACGAGCGGACGAACTACGCAGTTACTACTGGCGCCATTGTTAACTCTAGTGTAGAATAGAGGAAACGGTTTTTGTATGACAACTAGCGCCAATTGTGCCTCTATTGAAGAGTAGTGAAAGCAGTAGTGTTGCCACTTAAAATATTTATTTCCCATTCGGTAGAAAATCAAAAATCTACCATGGCTGACGAAAATATCACAATAAGGAAAAAACTGATGTTATCCAAATCCTCTTCAGAATCATCACTGTTCGATGCTACGGCTATGAGCATGCCTGAAATTTCAATACACGACGACGACACTGTTGCAAAACTTAAGGAAGAAATTAGCAGCTTAAAAAATAATTTACAAAGCGCACACCAAGAAATTGAAAACCTAGTATGCGCCAATATGCAACTAAAATTGGAATTAGATAAATCAAAAAATATGGCAGAACTATACAAAAAAGTTAAATTAGGAGAAGCTAGCTGTTCTACTCCTACAGATAAACGGAAACAGAAACCAAAAAAGAAACTTATATTAAGCAGCCTAACGTCCACCCCGGAGAGAAATACTCCGAGTGCCACCTCTTCCCCCAGAGCCTTATTAAAGGAAAATACAGACAAAGAGACGCAAACATACGAGTACGACATTCAAACACCAGCACAATCAATGGCAAATACTGAGAGACTTCACTTGTGTACTACTTCGCAGAATCAAGTGTCGCAACAGAACCCAATGAAGCTGAAAGAAAAGAATAAGTTGTGTATTATAGGTAGCAACCAAACAAAAAGAACCCTATCCATAATTGAAGATTTTTACTTTCTGTCACTATGTTTCACCCAATGGTACCACAAAAGAGCTTGTAAATAATATAGGGAAAAAATTGACCGGTTTTACCGTAAATGATTACTGTCTAATATTTTTAAGTGAAAACGACATTAAAAGGCAGGACAATTATATGGTAACGATTGACACGCTAAAGAAATCTCTCCAAAATATCACCCATACTAACATTATTATCTGCACTCCCACCTATATTAAAGGTGCGCTAATTTATAATTATAAGACTGAAATGTTAAACAACCTTCTTTACATGGACATACAAAACAGTGAGTACGCATATTTTTTTGATAGCAACCGAACGCTATCGCATGAGATGTTTAATTATAGAACAGGCAAAATTAACTATGATGGAATAAGACACATATACAGTGAAATCATGGAGAATATTATGATTGACTACGAATTAACTACTAACAAAAAAACTAAAAAAAACTAAACTCTCCAGAGACTTCAGAGAGCTCTTAAGCTGCCACAATTTAAAACTAGAGTTTGAAGGTGTAACTCGATTCGCTAGCAGGACTTGTTTGGATAACATAGCTCACAACATAAAAGGGTGCAAAGGCTCACTCAAAGAACTTTCATTATCTGACCATTGTGCACAAATAATTAAGATACCGATAAAAAAAACATGTACATTAAGATATTGGTACAAGTTAAAACGAGATTACTCGAAAGAAAATAAAGCTATTTTTATAAAATATCTAAAGCAATTAACAAATAGTGACGTCTATGATTGTTCAGATCCTAATAAAGCTTTTAACGTATTTCATGACAACTTCCAATTACTTTATGACCTAACCTTTCCTGTAAAAAGAATTAGAATGTTTAGTAAGTCAAAACCGAAATGGATGTCCCAAGGAATAAAAAGGTGTAGTACACGAAAACGGGAACTTCTGTGGAAATTTAGGAAAAATTCGACATCAACAAACAAAACCACATATAAAACGTATGCAAAGAGATACAAGACTATAATTAATCTAACAAAAAAGGCACAAAATGACTACTATATTATATCGGCGACAAATAAATCTAAGGCAACATGGAAAGTAATAAGTGACATTAAATATACATTTCCTATTGAAAGTGTGAATCAATTAAGTATCAATGACAATATACTAACAAACCCATCTGAAATTGCACAATCTTTTAATAACTTCTTTCTTGACATTAACACTAGCAATATAAAATATCCAAATAATATTTCTGATAATTCAAATAATTTTAATAATACTGATAATTCAAATAATTTTAATAATACTGATAATTCTAATAACTTAAAAAATCAATCAATGAATTCAATTTTCATGACACCTGTAGGACCTGACGATATAAATACTTAAAATTATTACAGCCCTAAAAAACACAAACAGTTCTGGTTATGACGGTATTATTACAAACATTGTGAAAGAAGTCGCTACCGTAATTAGTGAACCCTTAAGTTATTGCGTCAACTTATGTATTGAGAAGGGTATATTTCCAGACAAATTAAAAGTATCGATCATAAAGCCAATTTTTAAAAAAGGAGATAAATTAGACGTCAATAATTATAGGCCCATAGCTATTATACCTATATTTGCTAAGATTTTTGAAAAAGTTATATTTAACTCCCTGTATAGGTTCTTTGAGAGTCACAATATATTTACACCCGCTCAATATGGCTTTAGGAAGAATAAATCAATAAATGTGGCCATATATAAGTTTTTATATGAAATTATGACTAACCTAGACAAAGGACTCCCTGCTGTAGCTCTATACATGGATATTTCTAAAGCTTTTGACCGCGTGGATCACGACATCCTCCTACGCAAAATGTATGCATATGGAGTAAGAGGTAATGTTTATGACCTCGTTCAATCATACCTCACAAACAGGAAACAGTTCACTGAAATAAAAAAGCTAAATCTTGCAACAAAAACTTCAGAAACAGGAACTGTTCGACTGGGTATTCCACAAGGCACTATTGTAGGCCCGTTATTCGTCCTCGTCTTTATAAATGATATGCCTTCCGTGTTAAACTATGAAACCATACTTTTTGCAGACGACAGCACCGTTTTATTCACAAATAACAATTCCAATAATCTAGAAAACGAAATTAATCAATCTTTGACTTCCATAATGAATTGGATGAATAAAAATAATCTTAGGTTAAATATTGATAAGACCACTGTTATGAATTTCCGAATAAGAACCAGCCGTACCCCCCCTTTAAATATTAGATATGTACAGAATAACATAGCAGAAACCGAAGTGACAAAGTTTTTAGGATTAAATATTGATAATACAATTAATTGGAAAATACATATTGATAAATTATGCAAAAAACTAAGTCAATACTCATATGCACTCTACAGATTAAGAAAGGTGGTCAACAGGGCAGCGTTATTAACAGCTTATCACGGATATGTAAGTTCCACTCTTAGATATGGCTTAATATTCTGGGGGAACAGCGTAGACAAGGAACGAGCATTCAAGGCTCAAAAGCGTTGTATCAGGTCTATGTTTAATCTGCATCAGACCGATTCTTGTCAGCCATTTTTCACAAACCTTAGAATACTTACATTACCATGTTTATACATATTCGAATGCGCGGTATTTGTAAAGAGCAATATTCACTTATTTGAATACCGTAGCCGAATACGCCATCGGGATAAGTTGTGCACAATCACAAGCAAGACAAGTTTTCTGCAGCAAAGTGTATTGTGGGTTGCTCCAACAATATTTAATAAAATTCCAAAACATATTAGAAGCATCTCAAAAATTAAATTATTTAAAAAGAAACTTCATGACCTGTTAGTCGATAAATGCTATTACTGTTTAAAAGACTTTATGTCAGACAAGTCCCTTTAAATTATATTTTGACCGAGACCATGGTGCAATCAGTGCTGCTTTCTATTAATTTTAAGATCTATAACTGACCTATATTTTGTGTTTATTTTTATTTTTTTCTTTTGTTGTAATATTAGATAGTAAATAATTTAATTTTATTTTATTTTAATAGTAATGTTATTTTTTTATTTTTTTCTTTGTTAATTTATTAAAATAGTAATTTTAATTTCTTTATAATAATATGACACAAGGTTAATATTGAATAATTTGTATTGTATGCCCAAAAGGCGGGACATAGCTGATCAACATCACTGTAATTCTTAACACCTGTATCTACTTCTGTACCTATGATCCACAATAAACATGATTGATTGATTGATTGATTGATTGTATGTTTCGCTAAGATATATCATAGCATGCAAAAAATTTATTTTATTTTGACAAAAGGAATCAACATCTCACATCCATAAAATCTTTTAAACTGTAAAAATTACATTCAATTAGCCACTTGTGTAATTCTGTCTTAAATTTCCTCGAGTTCAATATTTTAAAGCGACTTGGTATTTTGTTATAAATACGTACACACATTGCTAGGCAGTTTTTGTTGTATTTGGCAAGTCTTGGCAAATCACTTAATACCAGTTTATGAGGATCTCGTCTGTTTCTAGGATTTACATCATTTGCTGATTTAAATAAATGTTTGTTGTTAACTACAAATACATATACCTCATATATATACAGACACGGTAGAGGTAGCAGACCACACCTCTTGAACATTGGTCTACATGAGTCATCAGGTTGAAGACGACTTATTGCTCTGATGCACTTTTTTTGTTCGATAAATGCTCTATCTATATTGGTAATGTTACCCCACATTAGGAGACCATATCGCAGTATCGACTCAACGTAGGCGTAATATGACATAATTGCAGTTTTTATGTTAGTTATGTTTTTAACTTGCTTCAGTGCGTATACAAATTTATTGATTCGAGTGCTTACGTTATCTACATGTTCTATGAAGGCCCATATTTGTCAGAGAATTTTAGCACTGTGCACTGCTGTGTAGAATATTGCAGTTTTATGTCGGCGCCATCTCTTGACCGATAGTGGAACTAATGTAACTTTTGTTGATGATTTCTGAAAAAGTGTGCTATTTAGAGACTTCGTTTTATTTTTCCTGTAATCTTTACATAAACTTTTATCACATAGAATAATTTCAGATTTTTCTCTTTGCAAACTTCGGAGATAAGGGGGGGGGAACAGTATTTTTGTTTACATTTTCCATCTAAAGTGGAAAACTATGCGGTCTAAATAAGAAGAAAGTTTTTTTGAGAATGTGCAAACTGCGCTCTTTCATACGATACCCCACATGCCCTAGTAGCCCCACTTCGAATTTTTCAGAGTCCCTGTTGCAAGAAATATACATATATTTTTATTTGCAAACGTTTGCCCAACTAGGGCAAACGTCATCTAAAACTATTCCAAATTTCAAGTTGATAGCATTAGTAGTTTTTGAGATATCCAAGTGTGACAGTCAGAGAGACAGACTTAGTCTCACCATAAGGGTTCCGTTTTTACAATTTTGGTACGGAACCCTAAAAACGTTCAAAATCTAGTCGCAATCTCATCTCAGCGACGATCAATGTCAAAAAACGTAGGGAGATTAAGAGGTATTTAAGTCAGATTGAGACCGAGATCAGACTGAATGATCTTAAAATTACGAGAATTGATCTCTACCAGCAGGGCTAGCATGGCCGGAGACATTTTATCCACGGGGAGAGGAGAAAATACTATTCCCCTCTGTCAATTTTGTCCACCCTCCGAGCACGGCGACATGGGTGGATAAACTATTCACGGTGGACAAACCAACAGACATAAGTTTTCGGTGGCATATGTCAAATCAAATTTACATTACATTATTTACTTTTCATTACATTATTTTTACATTTTAGGCTGTTCCTGCATCGTTATCGCTAGGATGTTCTAGCTAGGTCCTCAGCACAGCCTATAATGTTCTCACAGCCGGGATACAGGCGTTCTCTCGGAAAGAGGGAGTGGGCCGTAATCCACAACGCGGGCCCAGTGCGGGTTGGCAGATGTCACATGTCTTCGAATTTTCGGTTCTAGGACATGCCGGTTTCCTCACGATGTTTTGCTTCACCGTTTTAAGAGCAACATTAAGTGATGAAATAATTTACAAAAAGTAAAGTCTGGATTCAAACCTACGACCTACAACTCGACCACCTGGACTGGACCACCACGGCTCTGGCCCTCAGGACATTATTAACTTGTTTTTGTCTGGCCTCAGGAGAGGCAATAATACTTGTTTTTTTTTATAGAAAATCTTGGTAGATTACTTCGCTAGAAGCCTAGATATTGGCGGCGATTCCCTTGGTCACAAACTAAATTAAATTTAAGTTCAGTCCATCTTTTTCTTTCTATATCATTAAGAAAAGGACAGAAGATAAATATTAGTTTAGTCCTGTCAAATTTAGATAAGTACTCTATAGACAAGTTTAGACGAGATTAAAAACTTGGCTACTAAAAATACGTCAATTTACGTCAGGCGCTGACTAATTTGACAGGACTAAACTAATATTTATCTTCTGTCCTTTTCTTAATGAAATATGTAGAAATAAAAAGATCCACTGAACACAAATTTAGTTTAGTTCGTGAACAAAGGAATCGGCGCCATTTTAAGATTGGATAATTATAGTTAATGTTGCAGACACAACACGGAAGAGTTTCTTGTATAACGATATCATTAGACCCAATAATGTCTGTTCATGTAGTAATGTTGATGGATGATTAATTATTTAATGGAAAGATAATGAAGATGTTGTGATACTTACTGAAGTTGGCATGTGTGCGGACTGATTTTTTTTCCCTTGTATCCCTAGGGTTCAACAATAGGATGGAGCCTAATCTTATTAGAATCTAGCCTTATATAATAGACTAATAAGTAATTTAAATATAACCTAAACTATTAAATTGTCTTTAGTTAGAATGTGTTGTTAGTTTGAGTTTGTGTCTAATACCACTTTTCTTATTGTCTCTATTAAGGCAAATACACTTCGTTCTTGTGTTTGTTTGGCACTTTTGTACTTTATATGTTCACGATATAATGTGAACTTTTTAGGAATATTTATCTTTGGTTCTGTTTTGCTTTTTATTGTCTATTTTTTGAAACGCGGCCGTTTTATCACTGATCTTTCATTATAATATTTCTATAACGAATGGCTGAGTTTTTCTGTCATAATATAGAAATCCAACAGCAGTTCGACTATGAATACATACAAATTATAAAAAAATATACTAATCTAAGAACTAAATTCATATATTAACTTGACTTTTCAGAGAGCCATATTTTATTAATAAACGATCTAAATGCGAGAAAAAGCATTTTGTTTTATCAGTTAAGTATTGTGATTTTATTTATTGTTCGATAGATTATTTATTAGATTAAAATTAATTGTTAGTATTGATGTGCAGGAGTATTTTTCGGCCGATTACGAAAGCGGTAGGAAATGATATTTCTGCCGAAAACCGAAAACGAAAGGAAAATTTAGTTTTTCTCTGCATTTAAGACTCGAGTTTTATTAAATAGGAACCCAACTATGATTACTTAATTCTAAATTCCAGCAATTTCGTTCACGTGAATGGTCTTCGTGCGACGATAAATTGTACGCGCACGACTGTCACCTACATCTCTGGTTAACCCGTACCATCACGACTGTTGTTGGTATGTGCGTTGCTCCATAGCTTTGGAAGTTATTGTCACCGAAGGACTTATATGTATGTATAGTTTGGACAAAGTTGATTGGTGGATAATTGGAACGAATTTTTTTAACGCGACTTGCGGTATGAGCAACTTGTGTGGTGGGTTCCCGCATTGTCGAGGCGGGGGGGCTGAGTAGCCGTGGCTGGTCACCCACGGTGAAGAGCTGAGGAACCCAAGGAGGGGCCACTCGTCAGGACTTTTGCCAGTAAGCCGACGACGTAGCGGCCAACAAGTAGGTTGCGGTGCCGCTTGGGCGACATCGCAACTGAAGCGGGCCGCGATGTCGTATGAGAGGCATCGCGGCTGAAGGCTGGAGGCCGCGGAGAAGAGTGCCGGTATTGCGGTGCGCCGCTCTCCTGACCTTCCGCGGCCTTGACGGGGTTGCCAGCGTCCGATGGCGGACGCGGTGGGGCTGCAGGGGAGGAGGAGTGTTGGTATGACGTTGGCCGCTATCCCTATCCTCTGTGGTCGAAAATTGGCAGGCGGCTGGGCCACCTGACCTGACCCGTCGCAGGGGGACCAAGGGTGCCCAGACACGGGGTCATCTGGCGCCCATGTGCTGGTTTAGTCCCTGGGGTGGTCACGGCGTGCTATGTGTTCTGTACTGTGTACTGAGTACTTCCCAGAGGGGGGTCCGGTGACGGACAGCCGCGGCGGGTTCATGGATGAGTGCTAACGCGTGCCCGTGTTCCCGCCGTATAAGCGGCAGAGGAGGACACCGTGGAGTTTTAGTGGGTTAGAGTCCCACATAACTGCACTATCTCGCCATTGTAGTGCAGAATGCATGAGCATTTCTCCACGATAAAAAAAAAAGGAGTAAACTTGTAGAAGTCGTCATGTAACGAAAAAATTCACAGAACTCAGGCGATTTTTTTACTTAGATTACAGGCGTGATAATAAATAAAATAATAAATTAATTCGTCACTTCATTTATTGTAGGTTTATAACTTGAATCACAGTTAGAATCAATAAGTAAGTAAAGTATACATTTTTAAAGGCGATGAAGTTGGGTACTTGACTCTTTAATAACTGGCTGAGCTGACAATCGTTGTCCTGTCAAAATTTCAATATAATTTTAAATTGTCTTGAGTTTATACAAACATTTCATAGAAAAAAGGACATTCAGTTTTACCCGAATTTTCCAATTTTTCCAATTTTTTATTTCACAAAAGCTTAATCGGGACTATAACGAACATTTTAAAACAAAAAAATGCCAAATCGGTCCAGTCGTTGTCATGTGATGCTTAACAACGAACAGCGTTTCAATTTTTTTAACATAGATATTATTTTTAGAAAGAAAAGAAATAAAGAAAATACTTTTATTTGCGGTAAACAACGCAGAGAAAAACAACCAACAAAAAAATAACAAGTTGGAGTAAAATATGCGTCAGATCCACGCAAACAGCTATCGCTCAGCATAATGCTAAGACCCTATGCGAGACAGAGCCCCAGCGCTGGTTTTCGTGATGGCTTGATTTTTTTTCTATTGTATGTTTTTTTTCTCTTGGAAATGTTTTAAAGAAATAAATGCCAAATTTCCTAAAAAAATATTATAATAAGTATTTTTATTGACCAGTCAGAAAACAAAGTACTAATATTATTTGTACTAATTTTTTTATTGTTTTATATTGTACTCAAATATCAAGAGCCCTCCTTGCCTCAGAAAGCACGTTAAGCCGTTGGTCCCGGCTGTCATTCTTGGATCTTTGACAGCTTTACGGGAAGCCCGAAAGTCTGACATCCAGTCTTATCAAGGGGTATCGTATTACCTAGTAACTGGGTTGTGAAGGTCAGATAGGTAGTCGCTCCAGCTGCATCTGGATAGACTCGAAGCCGACTCCATCATTGTTGGGAAAAGGCAGGCTTATGCAGAAGATTGTACTTATTTTTGTCAACCCTTATTGCCTACTAGTGAGTTTTATACCCATAATATTTGTTGACTGTAGATACAATTTTTAAACAAAAACAAACAATAATAATACGAATTTAATATACGAAAACAAAATATATAATCTATAAAAATATTTTACTGTATTTAAGCTTTAACGAAAATAGTCAAGACCCAACGACTAACATGCATCTATTTTTTAATAATTCATAATAATACATTATTCAGATTTATAAACAATTCAATGTTTCTCTTTTATTAAAATAACAACATTTATTAGACGAAAAATATTAAAAAAATAATAGGCAGACTCGATTTTTAAGGGGATTTACACACGAGCGGCGAAACGCTGCTTTGTAAAGCTCGGCGGTCCAGCCGCCAGTGTATTTAGGCTTCCTTTTTAATACTTGTTTGTTATTTAGCGAAGACATGACATATTATAGTAAGTATGTAGGCACAGACGCCAGCACATCAAGCTACTACAATCTGTCAAATTTCTTTAATAGATTTTCGACTTTATCTCTACAGCATATGGTTTAAAGTTGATTGGGAAAATTTTACAGTTTCGGGTAGCTTGAAGTGCTTGGCATCTGTACCATAATCCCATGTAGATTTTATTATATTTTTAATACATAAAAACATTGGATATAAAAAGACACTTATTTAGAAAAGATTCGAAGTTCTATTTGGGAATATTGATCATTATAATACATTTTTAAGTAACTATAGCGTTTCATTTAAATTGTTTAATTAATCAATAACAATTAGAAAAGTCGTTTTGACGTTTAACCCGTTTATTCATAAACGTTGCTTAAAATGATCAGCGACTGACCAACATTAACCAAACAAGTGACATTCAAACATCAAAAATGTATTAACCATACATTTTTGATGTTTGAATGTCACTTATCTTTAATCATCGTTTATAAATAAACCCCTCAGTGTCCTGTGTTGTTGACATTGACAAATTAGTAGAATACGAGAACACATTAAAGTTTTTTTCTCAGTACAAAGAATTACTGCAAATATATAATTTACTTTATTATTTTTACCGATTCTTAATATCAACAGTTATTGGTTGCTATATTATGGAGGCTCACAATAAATAACACTTTTAGTTCTCACTAGAATTATGTAACTTAAAAGTCTACTTAAAGCCCCCCTTTGGGATAAAGAAAACCAAATATGTAGCTAATTACATATTTGTTTATCATTCAAGAACCGAGTTAATCATTTCTACATTCGTCTGTAAATTAGGAGAAGCGTAAAAACGGCCAACCACAGCGTTCGACGGCGTAGTGTGGAACAGCCCTAATTAAAAACTTAATTATTATCAGGAACATCCAGTTAAGTATACTCGACGCTTTGTGGGTTTGTTTGTTCGTTTATCCAGCCTGAAACAATTGGAAAATATTATGTTAGATAGTTTTATTTAAAAAACAATTGGAAAGGAAAATACTAAGTTAGTTTTAAATTTTAATATAAAATAGTTGAAAGTATTAACTCAAAGCATTTATTTCAATGGTACCATTTACAGGCACTTTCGAATTGTTAAGGAGCTGCTGTTACTTGCGCAACACACTACCAGTAGCAATGACTTTTATTTGTCAAAATGATACTACTCATTTTGACAGTTCAACAACATTCATTGCGTTATTTCCGTTGTTGAGCAGACAAATCCGAACATATGAAGCAATGGATTAGCAATATTATTCATCCTCTCAACATGGCCAAACCACATACTCAAAGCATTTATTTAAATTAAACAATTTACAGGAACTGTCAAGGCGTCCGTCAGTCAGAAAGATGAAGCTAGTTGCCTATTCCAAAGCGTAAATATTGTTGGGTATTGATTATAATAACATCCTACACGATTAAGTTTGGTTTCACCAAAGGACATTTATATTTAACGCATATGAAGAGGCACAAGATGCAATAGGCATCTTTTGCGACCTATCCAAGGCATTTGATTGCGTGAATCACGAAACACTGTTCTTGTAACTTGAGCATTACGAATTGGGTAAGCTTGCCTTTAGCTTAATAAAATAATATTTGAATGATAGATTTCAGAAAGTTCAAATGAACGGTATGAATACATTGGGTTCAACAGTCAAAATGAGTGTACCGCAGGGCTCAATATTGGGTCCGTTCTTCTTTTAGGTATATAAAAGGTTTAGCTCATTTCCTGAAATACTGACACATCACTGATTATAAATAGAAGTACGTGTATGTTTTTATAAGAAGATGAGTGTACTTACTTTAGCTGGATAAACGAATGTTTTTGCGAGTTGCGATCCGAACACGTTGGTTGCTTGGCAGGAGAACTCTCCCATATCGCTCCAGCGAAGTGACGATATTACTAGCTCGCCTGAACGAAGCACCTGCAGAGGAACAGTGGTCATTAAATAGGAGATCAGATTAGTGAGAAAATTAGTTGCTTCTTTTCGTGTCGATAATACTATTCTTTGATGTTTTTTTAATGTTTGAGCCCACGTAACCATGTTGATTGCGGCATCAGTGGCATTCTTTAGGTCATTCTAAATAATAAAGTCCTCCAGACCATATTTCGGCCACGGCGGCCAATTTCACCGAAGACTAGCCTGCGGCGCCGGATATATGTGGATATGTGATATATACCTGTGTCTGCGCACAAGTGTGCGCGCAGACACAGGTGCACTCCCACTAGGTCATCTAAGTGCACGAATCTAGGTGAACGGGCCTTTAGGGTACTCCAGCAAGTGGGGCATGGTCTGATCAGAAGCACCGCACTCGCATTGGTAGTTGGATGGGTTGGTAATCTCCAACTTGTACAAATTGTGTCTGCAGCGGCGGCATAGGTACTTTGGAACGCAATCAAATAAGAGCTTTCCATATCGACGCCTTAGAGTGAAAACCTCGTAAGTGTAAAAGAAGTAACTTTCCAGGAGGAAGAAAGAACTGCGTCTTGTAAAATTTTGTACGGCGTTTTTTATATTTTTGTGCCGACTTCAAAAAAGGAGGTTCTGTATTCTTATTAATTAATATGGAAATTTAACTCGCTTTTATATTTAGAACTGTTCGATACTAAAAGATTGTCCGAAATGCATAAAATGCTATTTATGTTCCCGAGGTTTTCACTCTAAGGTGACGATATAGGACACTGCAAATGGGCGCGGGCGCAGCTAGTAATATTATAACGCGAAAGTTTTTGAGGAAGGATGGATGGATTTGTTACTCTTTCACACAAAACTACTGAACGGATTTGGAAGAAATTTGGCACACTGATACTTAATAACCAGGATTAACACTTAAGGTGCTTTTCATCCCAATATTCCTACAGGATCGAAGCATAAATATGCGGGTGAAATCGCGGGGCACTGCTAGTACAGAAATAAAGTATTCATAACCTACCTTCATCCTACTATCCTTCCTAATAACGGCGCCCTTGTTATCCCTCCAGGTGACATGGGGTTTGGGGTGTCCCTTGACCCGGCACGGCAGTACGATGTTGTTGCCTATTGTGTCCACGTACATCTCATACGTCACCACTATACGAGGCTCTAAGGGATAAAGCTTGGCCCGCTCCGATAGTTCTGTGGTGCCATCTGTGGAGGAGAAGGGGAGTTAAAGTTTTAGTATGAAAGTACATAATAATGGAAAAAGTCGTACTCTTTCTGAGTCAAGTTATATACGGGCGCGTTTTTTCAGCGGCGATTTTTCGCACATAGGATTTTTAACGTTTAGCTTAGCGCCGAGGGTTATAAATCCAACAAAGTGTTTTTTTGACGCACTGCGATGCGCTCTGTTGGATTCTCAAAGCTCGGCTCAACACCTAGAGATGAAAATCCAGTGCGCAATAAAATCCCGCCGCGATATTTTAAGCCCGTACGAACGTAGGCTAACAGAAGGCGTTGGTTGTTGGTTTTGGTCTTTCTTCTCAAAGTAGTCTGGTTTAGGAAACACCGAACTCATCTAGTTCATCATCACCTGCCTAGCCTTTTCCCAACTATGTTGGGGTCGGCTTCCAGTCTAACTGGATGCAGCTGCCACTATTTTACATGGAGCGACTGCCTAGCTGACCTCCACAACCCAGTTTCTGGGTAATACGATACCCCTTGATAAGACTGGTTGAACGAACTCATCAACATCATTTCAGCCGAAAGACGTCCACTGTTGGAGATAGGCCTCTCCCAAGCACCTCCACTTCGACCGATTCTGTGCTTCAACATTCTTGGGGGGGAGTTTACCATAATCGCAACGCTTGGCAGGTTGGCGATCGCAGTATGGTATGGTGGTGGAATGCATAGAGAACGCTGCTGCCCATTTCCGGTACGACCCTTACTCGCCTTTTACGACACCTACGGGAAGTATGGAGTGGTGCTATTCTTTAAGTCCGGCACCACACAGACCAGTCCGGCACCACACAGACCAATTTTATTCATCTAATTATAAAACATAATGTATGCTTGATGCGCAAGAGTGTTTCTTGTGAACCAATTTACAGAAATAAATATCAACTATGATCATTTAGCAGCGTTTCTTTTTAGTTTTTCCTTAGGAGTACCTATGAAAAATTAAATAATTTAGTTCCTCACCCGTACTGTAGACCACAGTAGTAGCCCTGGCAGTCTTGGAGCCAGCACTGACCAGGCACGTGTAGACGTCGTGACCCGCCGTCCTCGTTACCAGCAGGGTCGAGACGACCCGCGCGAGAGAACTCGGGTTGCTGTCTATTAGCTCATTTGATTCTACGTCGTACTGTGGAAGATAAGTTAAAAGTGTTACTTGCGCTCTTAGCTAGAACATTATCATCACATCATCATGTCATTGTCATCTTAGCTTTTACATATCATCATCATTCTCCAGGGGGCTTAAAAAGGCCACTTTGGCAGAATCATAAAAGGATAACATATTGGACAGTTAACTGTTAAGTTCATCATCATCATTTCAGCCGAAAGACGTCCACTGCTGGACATAGGCCTCCCCCAAAAGGGGGGGGTTAACTGTTAAGTTAATCGTATCAAATCCCATTGGTGAAGCATTTTTCAGTTATTTTTTTTCTCTGTGCTAAAATACCAATCACTGTCTTCGCCATATTATAATTCATAATGTTATCCTTTTATGATTCTGCCAAAGTGGCTTTTTTAGGCCCCCAGTTCTTATCCCAATTCATTAAAATTTGGTGTCGGCGCAACATGTCTTTTTCTTCCATACTTCTCTACTAGTCGTAGTTTAGGTACACCCTGTACTACTTTTATATGTATATGGGTAGTATTTTTATCTCATGAAGCGACGCGCGCTTTACTTGTGGTAAAAAAGTGTTCTAACACACATCCATAAAAGTATATGATTATGATGATTATGCATGTGCTGCCATCTAGTAGCGAGTAGAAGAAGTTTCAATTTTAAACGAAAGTTGTAATAATTAAAATGTAGTAAATTAAAAATGATGTGATTGTTATGTTTTTATGACATAATCTGACCAAAATAATGATTGTTATAATGTGTTGAAAATGTGTAATGTAATGTATACTTTGTATAATCATAATCAGCCTATAATGTACTGCCGGGACAGGCCTCCTCTCGGTGAGACGGAGTGCGCCGTAATCCACCACGCGGGCCCAGTGCGGGTTGGCAGATGTTACATGTTTTCGAATTTTTGGTTCTAGGACATGCTCGTTTCCTCACGACGTTTTCTTTCACCGTTTTGAGAGCAGTGGTGATGAAATAATTTACACGAAGTAAAGTACCTGTCTGGGTCGAACCTACTACCTACTCGTAAGTCGTGGCAGTTACCACTTGGCCACCAGTTCACTGTTCACTATACTTTGTGTTACAAATCATAATAAATAAGATGATTTCTTACCTCATAAACCGGCGCATCGTTCTTAAACCAGTGTATAGATGGTGCTGGCGCTCCGACCGCGTCGCATGTTAGTTCGAGCCCCTCGCCGCTGCTGTGTGCATACGTCGCCAGAGGGCGCTGTGTTATCGTGAGGAAGCGACGGGCTCCGGACTGCTGTTTTTTGGGGGCTACTGTAATTGAAAACATTAAAATAGGATCAAAATCAAAAGTGATTTATTTAAATTGGGCTGATGGTTAGTTTTTCGAACGTCAAAATTACTTAAGAAAGTCTCCCAAATCATCCGTCCATCACCACTTTCTATTAGCTGGAAAAAAGTGGCGTAACAAACTCCTCAGCAAGACATCAGTGGAATTAGTGTGAGTTTTTTTTTCTCTCACGTTCGATTGCGAGCGCGTTAGAATTTTCTAAGGAAAAAGTTATAGCGCCACCTAGTGGTCACTAGGAGAAACCTAATTTCCCATACAAATATCTTACGCGCTCGCTTTCGAACGTGAGTCGAAGTCACAATAAGGCCACTGTTTGTTAAGTAAGGTCAAACTTGATTCTATATCAATGTATGCAAAGTAATTAAACGTTATAAAAAATAAATTAAATAATTTCCCAGCAGCAACAAATGTCAGCTATCACAAACCAAATATTTACTAATAAAAAAACAGAAAACTAAACTCAAGCAGAAATAAAATATTGATCAGATAATAATTATAATGTTAGTGTATGATTGGTTATGTGGAAGAATAATAAATTCCTCTGCTGAGACGTACGAACCAGCAAAGTATTGTAACAGGATAGCAAAAAAACATTTATAGTTGCTGCTACTCGACAACAGATGGCGTTACTAATACAGAGTTAAAAACTTGAAAAAGATTCTTGCTTTTAGTGTTTTTTTTATATTAAAATAATGCATTTTGAGGTTGAGTGAAATCATTAAAAGAACTCACCATTATGTTCAATGTTGTTATCTAAGTCAGACAGTAGTCTCATGTGTTTGTTTAATAATTATAATGTTAGTAGGTATATGTGGAAGAACAATAAATTCCTCTGCGGAGACGTACGGACCAGCAAATTATTTGAGTAACAGTAACTAATTAATTAGGTATATCTCAACTTCTTTTAATTTTGAAGAATCAAAAATAATTAGCCAAAAATCTCAAGATAGCAAAAAAAAATGTTTACAGTTGCTGCTACTCGACAACAGATGGCGTTACTAATACAGAGTTAGCAACTTGATTAAGATTCTTGCTTTTAGTGTTTTTTTTATATTAAAATAATCCATTTTGAGGTTGAGTGAAATCATTAAAAGAACTCACCATTATGTTCAATGTTGTTATCTAAGTCAGACAGTAGTCTCATGTGTTTGTTGACATTCGCCGATCGCCCGCAGCCAAGCAGAGCCGTCGTTGCGAACAAAAGTACCAGATACATGTTTATATGATAATAAATTACTATATAATAGTGTAGAGATTCAAGTAAAGGAGTTATCTGAAACAATAGAAAAATATACGTTAATATATAATTATATTAAGAGCTAAGCTAAGTAATAACAGCCGCACAAGTCGATCGATCAGGTTAAGCTGCGCTTGCCGCGGTTGGTCCGTGGATGGGTGACCATCTTCACATATCAAGACTCCTCCGTACCTCGGATAGCACGTTAAGCCGTTGGTACCGGCTGCCATTCGTGGATCTTTGACAGTCGTTACGGGTCGTCAGAAGCAAGAAAGTCCGACAACCAGTCTTACCAAGGGGTATCGTATTACCTAGTAATTGGGTTTTGGAGGTTAGATAGGCAGTCGCTCCATGTAAAATGCTGCATCCGGTTAGACTGGAAGCCGACCCCAACATAGTTGGAAAAAGGCTAGGCAGATGACGATACACTTATATTATGATAGGGTGAGGAATCTATCTATACCTACAAATATAAAGTTGAAGAGTTTGTTTGTTTGTACGCGCAAATCTCTGGAACTACCAGACGGATTTGAAAAATTATGTTTGTATTTGATAGCCCAGTTCTTGAGGAAGGCTATAAGCTATTTAACATCGCGCTAAGACTTTTAGGAGCCGAGCAAAACGAAAATAAAACTTTTTAACAAAAAAAAAACCGACTTCCAAAAAAATTACAAAGTGAAAAATAACTTTAATTTCGGAAGTCGGTGTGTGTATTTTAGTTTTTTGCCACCGACTAATATGGATGAACCGATTTTAATGAAACTGCATACGCATAAGCAGGATACAAAGGTCTAAAAAGTTAATTAAGAACATTTTCGAAAAATAGTGTTACAGCCAAATTAGACCGATTTTAAGTTTTCCATATGAACAGAGATTTCCAGTTATCTTTTTTTAAATAAGATATTTCAAAAATGTTCTTAAGTAACTTTTTAGACCTTTGTATCCTGCTTATGTGTATGATGTTTCATTAAAATCAGTTCATTAATTTCGAAAAACAATGGCTTGAAAGTTTGTTTGAAATGCCGTACGTCGTAAACACTCTTAATATTAATTTAATGACAATAATTTATTTGCGAAAGCAAGTGGCCAAGTGGTAAACGAGTTGTAGGTCGTAGGTTCAAACCCAGACAGGCGCTTTACTTTGTGTAAATTATTTCATCACCACTGCTCTCAAAACGGTGAAGGAAAACATCGTGAGGAAACCGGCATGTTCTACAAACAAAAATTCGAAGACATCTGCCAATCCGCACTGGGCCCGCGTGGTGGATTACGGCCCACTCCCTCTCACCGAGAGGAGGCCTAGTGTCCCAGGAGTGAGAACATTATAGGCTGATTATGGTTAATTTATTTATTTCATGGTAAACTGCAACAGTTACAAACTGTTTTGCAGGTAACAGTGGCTTTTCCCCGTCATTGTACACAATTATTGTTATGTAGAAAATTATTTGCTTCATAAAATTGACAAGTTATGAATTAAATTATTTTCCAAAATCTGAATTACATAGTCAATGTTTAACGGGAAACCTATTCCATTATTCTATCATTCATTTTCATCATCATTCTCATTCTTTTTTCTTTTTTTTTTCATTATTTTTTATTTACTTATTTTACCACATATGTACACACATATATAAACAGACAAGAAAAAAACAGAACAGAAAAATAGGTACAAAGGTGATGCTTATTTCATAAGAAATCTCTTCCAACGTACCTGCGATAGGAAAATAAATAAAGAGATGTAGACAGCGTATCAAATAGTAAAGGAGACAAAAAAATAATACATAAAATCTAAAAACAATTCAAGTATTATGAGAATATACTTACATACATACAAATAAACATACATACTTCGAAAATAAATATCACTAGAACGTTAATAAATATAAATATTTTGTATCATTTTTAGGGTTCCGTTGCCAAATGGCAAAAAACGGAACCCTTATAGATTCGTCATGTCTGTCTGTCTGTCCGTCCGTATGTCACAGCCACTTTTCTCCGAAACTATAAGAACTGTACTGTTGAAACTTGGTAAGTAGATGTATTCTGTGAACCGCATTTAGATTTTCACACAAAAATCGAAAAAAAATAACACATTTTGGGGTTCCCCATACTTAGCACTAAAAAAAATAAAAAAAATAATAATAATAGTAAAAAAAATTTTTTCGTCAAACCCATACGTGTGGCCCGGGTATCTATGGATAGGTCTTCAAAAATGATATTGAGGTTTCTAATATCATTTTTTTCTAAACTGAATAGTTTGCGCGAGAGACACTTCCAAAGTCGTAAAATGTGTGTCCCCCCCCCCCCCTGTAACTTCTAAAATAAGAGAATGATAAAACTAAAAAAAATATATGATGTACATTACCATGTAAACTTCCACGGAAAATTGGTTTGAACGAGATCTAGTAAGTAGTTATTTTTTAATACGTCATACATCGTAAACCGCAATTTAACATTTATTCAATCAACTCAAACATAAAATAAAAACAAAAACATTTAATTTCATAAACATAAACCTTATGCATAAGTCTGGATGTTAGGGAACCCTCGCTGCGCGAGTCCGACTCGCTCTTGCCCGGTTTTTTCCAGTTAAAGTTGGTATTTTATTTTTGACAAAATGTTTGTAGTTAGAATTAAAAAAAACATACTTCGTCTAAGACATGAATGGCTCAAAATGCTGAAAATGGTGTCAACTATCACTCTCTTAAAGCTTTGCACTCAGCTTCCAAACACCCTGTATATTTGGACAAAATGTCACGCAAATACGTGCAGCAGTTACGGAGATATTGACACAAATATGAGACATTTGGAGCGTGTCTTTGTTATAAAAAGGGTCACACGACAAACATTTTTACATGTAAAAAGGTTAATAAAAGTGTCCCATGAAATGAATTTGTATACCCTTCCGGATAGTAACCGCATTTAAGTCCCAAATTAGGGTGGGATGCACAATTGATGTCCGTGCAAGTTTTTTTTGCGAAGTATTCTTTATTTTTGGCCTTGAATGGTGTGTGTTAGGGTAAATAAGTTAGGCACTCGTCTTGTTAAATATTGAATTTGTAAGTAAATATTATTAAGGCAAACTTACAAAAGCAAATTTATGCTCCATGCTTTAAAAAATCTCGGTTTTATTTATTTACATAGGTAATTTAACGAAAAAAAAAACTCGTTTTTAGAGTATTTTGTCTGGACAGAAAATATTAATAATATTGTCTGGTTAGAAAGACAAAGCCAGTTACCTAATCACACTAATATTATAAAGGCGAAAGTTTGTTAGTGTGTGCGTTTATATGTTTGTTACTTCTTCACGCTTAAACGGCCGAACCAATTTTGATAAAAATTTGTGTGGAGGTAGCTGACACCCTGGATTAACATATAGGCTACCGTAAACGCGGGTTACTTTAGCTAATTTTTTCATCTTTTTTTAAAAACCCTTTGATAGTAGGGATTTAGGTGGATTTTAATGGATTTGTTTTACAGGTGAGGATAAGAGCTAATTAGTAGTAATGTTATTTTCCCCAAAATGTATGTGTAAATATTTTATTTTATTTTTTACTTTTGAGCCAATGTTGTTCTTTGAAGAGGGTTAGTTTGACCTGCATATTTTGTCGACCCAAAAACAATATTTATGACAGCGTTGAGCCAATCTAGCTCTATACAACAACAGAAAATAGAAAAGCCTTTTTTGTATTGAGCCAAAGTTCCCCCCCAGAGCTAAAGTAACCCGCGTTTACCGGTACTTTTATCCCGATATTCCCACGGGATCGACATTTACGCGGGTGGAAACGCAGGCCGCAGGTATGAGGTAGTTGAAAAATAAAAGCATTATCAACTTAAGGAAACCTGAAGTTATCTATACTAATAATAAAGCTAAAGAGTTTGTTTGTTTGAACGCTAATCTGTGGAACTAAAAGTCGGATTAAAAAAAAAACATTTTTCATTTGATAGCCTAATTCTTAAGGAAGGCTATTTTTTTAACATCACGCTATAGTCGGACTTTTAATTAGCTGCAGTAAAATTACAGCTTATGTGTTACTTAAATGACAGAAATTGGCGTCTTTTTGTTTTTTCGCGGCCATCAACCAAATCTTGTTTTTCTAGTACAGAATAGTGTAACAAACGAAACTTATTTGACATGCATATCTCTAAATTCAGTCCGAAATGAGTTACTAAGAAGTGTAATTTTACTGCAGCTAATTAAGACTCTTAGTTGCCAAGAAAAAAGTCACAGAAAATGCTAATCGAAAACGCGCGGTAGCGCGGGCAGACCCACTCCGGGTCCGAGAGTTTTTACGTGAACGAAGTCGCGGGCAGCAGCTAGCAGTTATTATAAATTGCCAACCCGTCTTGAGCCATCAATGCTTGGTGATCAATGCTATTATTATAATATCCTCAATGAAAAAAAAAAACTATTTAAAATTCGTTTTATTTTCCGCATAAAACCAAACTGTACAAACAGATTAAGGGGCTTACATGACCTAAAGCGCGGTCACTGTCGGACTGCATAGAAAAGAAAGAGAAGAGCGATGATACCACGCTGGTAATTTATTGCAAAATATGAAGCAATTATTTAATTACAAAAAATCTATCGTTTGGACCAAAAAATTAAAACACTAGTATTTTAGTATGTTGCTTGTAGAATAATCTGACAAAAAATCATAATGAATGTATGTTTATCAGTATGGTTTTTATTGTAAAAAGAAAGTTTTTAGAGGTATCTTCATGATTTTTTTCTATAGTATCAAATTAGTTGTATTATGTTTTCAACACAGTATCTACCTAGCATATATGCTGAAAAATATCATATATTTTTCTGATTTTGTGTACTCTAATAGATCATAGACTTTTATTGTTTCTACAACTTGCGTAAGCCCCTTAAATGTACAACACTCATAAGACTGACTTATGACTACTTTGACGTAATGTGAACGATACTATTCTTTGCACACCAGTTCACACAATCTAAGTACATGATCAAATTTATCAATGAAGCTTATCGCGTCACTCGGAGTTCCCCTGTTGATAAAGCAGCGGCGCCTGCGAGTTTGTTTGCATTCAAACTTTAAACTTCCGCTTTGGCACGGTCAGCGGGTCTACGAAAAATCGTACACTGCGAAGCATGGCTCTTTCAGGCTTTTTGTTTACAAGGTTGCAGAGACATCGACGTAACCATGAAATCAGCAGATGATGCTAGACAACGTAGACAAAAAAAAAAATAAAAAAAGTCCTCGGCTGTCAAACAAAATCTGGCGATTCATAGAAAAGCGCAACATCTACGGGGTTAAAAATAAAAATAAAATACGTATATTTGCGGCAAACGTGACGCATAAAAAAAACAACAAAAAAAAAAAAAACTGGGAAAAAAAAACGCCAAAAAAATTCAAAACAAATGCAAATTCACAAAAAAATGCTGCAATTGTACTGAACAGCAAAATTTTTTATTATTAACCGACGAAACATTTTGACTTATCTTTCAGAATTATGTACTGACTTTATAGTTACAGTTGTGCGTAATAAAAAAAAATGGCACTCCAGGAGAGCCGAGTTGTCGACAGAACTGAAAACTTGAAAAAGCATAGTGATTTTATAAATATGTTTAAGGGTCATTCTTTCCAAAGAAAACGTACCGCGCGTTGATGTCTTTACAATGGCCAAAACTTAAAACAGAGGTGTCGGTTACGGTAACAGTGTCGCGAGTTCAATGTTTTTTCCCATCTCAAAAAATGCCTAACGCGTCTAAAGAAGTTTTCACTTCAATAAAAATCCTGGTTGGAAGTATATTTCATAGTAAAAATTAATTCTTAATTAATTCTGTCTGTGTGGTGTCGGACTTAAGAATAGCACCACCCCATACTTCCCGTGGGTGTCGTAAAAGGCGACTAAGGGGCGTACCGGAGAATGGGCAGCAGCGTTCTCTATGCATTCCACCACCATACTATACTGCGATCGCCAACCCGCCTGCCAAGCGTGGCGATTATGGCAAACCCCCCCTTTGGGGGAGGCCTATGTCCAGCAGTGGACGTCTTTCGGCTGAAATGATGAATGATGATGAAAAATTAATTGCGAAAGTGATAGTACTACATCTTACCTTATCTTATCTTATCTTCTCTTAGGTATTACTTTAACTATGTAACACAGACTTTAAACCAGAATTTAGCAATCATTTTAATTTAAGAGACTGTTCTTGAACTCCATAGAGATCTACGTTTTGGAATGGACTAGCTTCAACTATCTGACTAGGTCAACTCCTTGACAATTCAAAAATGATTTTATTGCAATAATTACGTTATGATATTAATACATTTTACTTTAATAGCTTGTAAATTAATTTACTTTATGAAGTTAAGAGCGTTTACGCCGTATGGCATTTCATACAAACTTTCAAGCCCTTATTTTTCGAAATGAAAGAACCGATTTTAATGAAACTTCATACGCATAAGCAGGATACAAAGGTCTAAAAAGTTAGTAGAAAACATTTTCGAAATGTCTTATTTAAAAAAAGATAACTGGAAATATCTGTTTCTGTGGAAAATTTAAAATCGGTCTAATTTGGCTGTAACACTATTTTTCGAAAATGTTTTCTAGTAACTTTTTAGACCTTTGTATCCTGCTTATGCGTATGAAGTTTCATTAAAATCGGTTCTTTCATTTCGAAAAATAAGGGCTTGAAAGTTTGTATGAAATGCGGTTCGGCGTAAACGCTCTTAAACCAGTGTACATATTTATATCCTCTTAATATTTAATGAATATATCACAATAACACATCATCATCTGCCTAGCCTTTTCCCAACTATGTTGGGGTCAGCTTCCAGTCTAACCGGATGCAGCTGAATACCAGTATTTTAATGGAGCGACTGCCTATCTGACCTCCACAACCCGGTTACTGGGTAATACGATACCCCTTGGTAAGACTGGTTGTCAGACTTTCGAGCTTCTGACGACCCGTAACGACTGTCAAAGATCGACAAATGACAGCCGGGATTATTATCACAATAACACATATAATATGAAATAATTGCTTTGAGTTTGAGTTTGAAGCTGCTTGGGCGATAATTGGTGAGCTCACCCTATTAACACAATATTAACTTCTTCTTTATCGCAATCTGCACGTGTTGCGACAGGAAGTTAAAATTGAAATAGTTATAGATACGAGTAACTGAGGGTTATATTAAATAACCGTCACCGAAATTTAGTTGGTCAGTTAGTTAGGTACAGTCAACAAAAGAGATAAGTATGCAGGATCGTCGGATATAGCTGAAACTTTAAGATTTCACTTTGTTTACTAAAATATATATTCCATGTAATTATTTAACGCGCCACAAAGATGTAGGTATGTAATTTTTTAAAACACTGTATGTAATTAATCATTATTGTATTGTTTCTTTCAGTTTCGTTCCAAGTTACATTCTCAAATGTCAAAACGGGCCTTTAATTTTTGACAACTTTTTTTTTTTTGCCAATGTTATTCAGGTGCTCGCTTTTGATCTCGATCACGCCTGATGGAAAGCGATGGATGAGGTCTCTGATGGAACAAGCGAGCCCAGCAGATGCTTAAGGCACTGGAACTCCCACGCATCGACGAAACACAGCAGGCTGCTTGACTTGACTCCGGTGGGAGGGTGATCGAAAACCAGCACCCTAATTGCGTAACACACTATTACTATCAATTTGAATCATTTTGAAGCATATTGCTAATCTATTGCTCCATATGTTCGAAAAATGTGTTTGTACAACAACGTAAATAACGCAATGGATGTTGTTTAACTGTCAAAATGAAACCCATTGCTACTGATAGTGTGTTACGCAATTACCCTGCTGGCAGGCGTTGTTAGCCCTACCACCGCAAGGGAAGAATTGGCCAGTCAAATAAGGTGTTGGTTGTGACTGTCCCAAGACTCTGGACCGCGATCCGTGGGGGCGGCCCTTTCGAGACGTGCAGGGCAAGCTTTGCCCCTTCCCCCATTGTCCCAGAGTGTCCGGCCTGAACAGCTGGAGAGCGTGTTAAGTGCTCTCTTCCCGTCAAGGGAGGAGCATTCGCCACCGCCGATGGTTCCGCTTAATGTGGGGCCTGGCGCGGACGAAGACGACGACGTGCCCGAAGTGACCCCCGTAGAGTTGAGAATGGCGGTGATGAGGCTTCAAGCCAAAACCATCGCCCTAGGGCCCGATGGCATTCCAGGCTGCGCTTGGCTTCAGAATTCACAGGCTCTCGGGCCTCGATTGAGAGGTTCTTTAGCGCATGTTTGGAGCGGGGCCAGTTTCCACGGCGTTGGCTGCTGGTCCTGCTGAAGAAAAAGGGGCGCCCCGTTGACTCATCATCTGCATACCGCCCTATTGTGTTGTTGGACGAGGTGGGCAAGCTCTTTGAGAGAGTAATTGCAGACCGCCTCGTCCAACATTTATCGGGGGTGGGTCCAGACCTGTCGGATAACCAGTTCGCTGCTGCGTGGTACGCTCCTCTATGGCTTTAGCGTCACCTGCTACGCCGACGACATGCTGGTGACAGCGTACGAAGGTATGTACCAAGACGCAGCACAACTGGCGACAGCAGGAGTTGCGCGGGTCGTTGAGAGAGTCCGGTGGTTGGATCTTGAGATGGCCCTGTGTTTCCATAGGGCCCGGCGCGCGCCACGTTCGGGATCCAATGAATCGTGGGAGACGTTACCATCGCTGTCGGGTCGACGATGAAGTACCTGGGACTTGTCCTCGACAGTCGGTGGAACCTTGGGCCGCACTTCCGGCAGCTGGCTCCCAAATTGATGGGCGCCGCGGGTGCATTGTCGCGGCTGCTACCCAATCTGAGAGGGCCTGGCACGTCCTGCCGGAAGCTTTACATAGGGGTCGTGCGGTCATTGGCGCTCTATGGGGCGCCCGTGTGGGCGAACAACCTGACGGCTCGCAACATCGCAATCTTGCGATGGCCGTCAGAATTGCTCGCGGGTACCGCACGATCTCATTCGAGGCGGCGATCATCTTGGCCGGATCCGCGCGGCAGATAGGCGCTGGAGCGTGGCGAGAGACCCCTGGCTCGGGTTATTAAGGCACGGCGGTTTGAGCTCCACCGGGTCCTGAGGGTGGAATGGGAGACGCGACTTGCGCAACCCACTGCGGGGCACGCCGTTATAGCGGCGGTAAGACCCGTCATGGAGGCGTGGATCGAGAGGCGGCATGGCGCCCTCAGCTTCCGGCTGACGTAGGTACTCTCTAGCTACGGCTGCTTTGGGAAGTACCTGTGTCGCATAGGTCGGGAGCAGACACCGGTGGGTCACCACTGTGCGGCTTGCTCGGAGGATACGGCGCAGCACACATTGGAGGAGTGCCCAACTTGGGCAGAGCAGCGCCGTGACCTCATCGCGGCATTAGGCGGGAGCGATCTCTCGCTCTTGGCCGTCGTTCAATCGATGGTCGAGGGGGGAGCTCTTGGGACGGGGTTGGCTTTTTTTGCAAGGATGTCATGTCTGCAAAGGACGCAGCCGAGCGGGAGAGAGAAGCCGCATCATCTCTCCCCTCCCGCAGGAGACGCACCGGGCGCCCGAGAAGGGTGAAAAACGATCTGCAACCTCCTTGAGAGGCGGCCTGCGGGCGGCCTAGGGGCGTCCGTCGTCCGACCAGACAGGCCCGAGTTGGCGCCGCAGTATTCCACGCGCGCTACTCGAGAGTGGGTGGGAGACCCGCTGAGGACCAGCGGGTCGAGGCTTGCCGGGGAAGTGGTGAATGCTTACGCGAATCCCGCACCCCCGGCCATAGGGCAGAGGTGGAACACCGCGGTGGTTTTAGCCGGTAAGAGTCCGGCATGCCCCTTTGTCACCCCCACGATGGAGGAAGTCCATGAGGATTTCCACAGCGCACCAAAAAAAAACATGGATGCGCCGAGCGCTCAGTTTAGTTAAGTATCTGGCGGAACAAACTGCGCTACACGAGGAGGCTTCTTCATGCATCTCAAAATCTTAGCTTATTATAAATTAGAGCAGTAAGTATTGTAAATTGTAATTTTTGAGTCATCTGATGGATGGAATGCCGTAGGCGCCCAGGTCACGTAGAACAGATAAAATGTGTGTGATGTGTTTAGAATTGTAATAGTTGTCCAATTACATAATTTATAATTTTGTGACTGATAACCTGGTGAATCATGGGTGTGTCACCACTTTGTCATCGTCACTGACTTTACGTATCTGTATCTAGCGTGTTATGACCTCCACCATAATTACGTAACACATTATCAATCTCAATTTGAATCATTTTGACAGATATTGCTGATCCATTGCTTCACATGTACGAAAATAAAGGATAATAATCCTAACTAATATTATGCGAAAGTAAGTTTGTTTGTTACCTTTTCACGTATAAACCACTGAACCGATCGTCCTGAAATTTTGCATATACATTGTCAGGTGTACAATAACGGACATAAGGTACTTTTCATCCCGAAAAAAAAAGTGCTGTTCCCGAGGAAAACAACAATAACGTTATTATGATAATAGATGGCGCCACGTGTCTTTCGAATGAAAAACAGGACAACGTCTGTCGGGTCAGCTAGTTCATCAATAAATATTGTTCAATCCGTTCTCGAAATATCATAAAAAACCGTCTTGTATAAAATGTATGAGGAAATGAAATGTCTTCATTATTTTTTCGTGATTGTTCCCATGTTTTAATAGTTACTCTGCTATTCGAGGCAAATCCAAAAAATCAAAGATCATAAAAATCGGCCCAACCGTTCTTGAGATATAAATGGAGTAACTAACCCGATTTTGTTTTGTTTCTTTAGAGTAATTAAACATTACTTGACGATGATTTACGGCTTTTCGGTATCTACACAAAAGCCGTAATTTCAGTCACTGTTAAGATTTTTTTAGGTAATTAATCTCAATTATTTGTTTTTTAAACAAAACTCTCTGACAAATGGTTATTGTCTAAGAACATAGGTTTGTTTTGGTAATACAATAATTTAATTTTCTAATGCAATAAGAATTGAAAATTTTATTGTTAATAATTAACAATTGCATAGGTTAGTGAAATTCCGTGAATAAGAACTTATGCTAAACTTTTACGCACAAACACAGTCGTGTAAAATGATCTTTAAAAACGACAGATGCTTTTGTAATATTTTCCCGTAACTTACATGCAATACAGAAAAAAACCGCACTATATTTTATGTCAAAATATAAATAAATACCTGTCAAAACTCCCGCCACGCGTATCCGTCAAAAACCCTCACACTTCAAAAAAAATGAATAAAAAAAAAATTAAGTAAAAAAGCCACGATCACAGCCGAAATAAAAAACAAAAATACGTTCTAATTTAGAATTTGAATCACAATATCGCTCTGTTCCACGAGCCTAAACGTCTTTTCACATGAGACCATCGGTCGAAATGATCGGTGAATGAAAACTGTTAGTAGTGAATCGAAACTTATATAGGCGTAGCGGCAACGCAACTGAACGGCGCCATGAAAATTTTAAATCGCACTCACATTGACTTTGTAATGAACAAAGAAAGTTCGATACGATGTTTATTTACAGGATTTACATGCAAGTTTCCTTTGCCCGCGATTTTTTTTGCAAATGTTTTGGAGTTATGCAACATCCCTTTCCCACTTTTTTTTTGTCACAAATGTATGATCAGGAAAAAAAAAATGTAAAAACCCTTTTGAGAAGTGCAACAAAAAAGGGAAAGAAAGAAAAATGCGTCTATTGGCATTACAGCAAAAATTTAAGAAGAAGCTAGGTAGGGAAAAAAGAGGAAAGACGAGGAGTGGAGAAAGGAGGTTTGGAGTAATTTGTACTTATGGTGTGTATATATCAATATAATTATGTATAATCATCATCACACAAATATGCAGGTTTGAAATAGGTACTATTTATTTATCAGACTAAGGGCTGATTTTTCAATCATCTGATAACTTTATTCGAGGAATAATTTTGAAATTTTGACAGTTATTTCATACAAAATCTGTCAAACGTCAATTTTGATCCTCGAATAAAAGTTATCTGGCGATGGAAAAATCAGCCCTAATACAAACTATTTACGTTAGATACTAAATTAAATGACTAACTCTTAGATACTATACAATAGTAATTTTTGTTTTTTTATCTAAATATTGATGTAAAGATTTTTTTGCACAAATCTTGGAATTATCTATCCATAATTACGAGTACATGCAGTTGATTATGGAATTATCAGAATCTAAGTTAATAGATAGGCTTAAATTCCGTTAATTACACATAAATTACTCTTGCATAATTAAAATTGAATTGTTAAACTCTTGCGCAAAAGGATGTGTCATCGGTAATTCTTTTTTAATCATAAATTCCTTACTTTTTTCTACGATGTTTATTAATAGCAAAATCATGTTTCACCGAGTCTGGCACGATACAGACTCTATCTAAAAGATACGTTAAACAGAACTTTAACAGAGATTTGTGTTCCCATAATCCAATTAATAAAACAAAGTTTTGTGTTTGTATTTATTACTAGCTACGCCCCGCGGTTTAACCCGCATAAGACTCGATCAAAATTTTATCAAAATTGCTCCAGCCGTTTGAGCGTGAAGATGTAGCAAACATATAAACACACACACACACTCGCAAACTTTCGCCTTTTTAATATTACTGTGACTAACAGCGTCCCGCGGTTTCACCCGATCCCATGGGGGTATCGGGATAAAAGTATCCTATTAGGGGTAAAAATATCGATATTTCTAATAATATCGATATTATCGCTAGTAATTGTTGCAAAAGACACTTTTATAGCGATAGTGTCGCTAGTATCAATAGTATAACAACTCAATACTATCGATACTATTGCACTATAACAATAATAGGTATTGCTCATGTCTGACGATTTATATATCGATAGTATTGTAAAATTCCAATACTATATTGTTACTAGTTTTCAAGGTCAACTATCAATAGATCAACTATCGATAGTTAGGCAACACTAATATTATGAGGGAAATCTCGCTGGAGAAACCACTGCACCATCAAATCCAACAACAAATCTGCTCATAGTCCAGGGACTGATTGCAGAAAAACATAAAAAAGCCCCCTATTACTTATATGGGACTTCAACTGGCGAAATGGGAGTGTTGGTACCTACATCCCTGCGTAGAGTTTGCACGAGCGTCGCACTACAAACCATAGATTAACCGCTGGCTTTTTTTTAAATGTTTTTCTGCAGTCCCTGGACTATGAGCAGATTTGTTGTTGGATTTGATGGTGCAGTGGTTTCTCCAGCGAGATTTCCCTCATAATATTTCATGGCAGCATGTCCTAGTTGGCATGTGCAAGGTCGACCACAGCTAATTTTTTCAGCCGCCTTTTATGACCCGGCTTAGTGAGCGCTTTCGCCAGAGGATTTGGATGATCCAGCCGGTCGATTCTGTAAAAATCTCACCGTGAAAACTTAGGTGAAGTGAGTTTGTTTTTGCTAGGAATTGACACTATTGACAGCTCACTCCACGCTCACTTCACTTATGTTTTCACGGTGAGATTTTTTACAGAATAGCACCGCTGAAGGCGTGCTCTGTAGAGTTCTGCCCAGTTTATCCACTTCCTGATGCACTGTGTTTTGGTTAGGATATTCATGATTACCCGCTGGTAAGTATAGGATCATGGTAGAAAGAAGAAATCGTTCAGCAAGACATGACTACGAAGCGTCCTACCATGCCTTTCTACTGAAAATGAGCAGGACGGATGGATTTTTATAAATTCGTCGGCTAAAGGGATTAACTAGGAAGCGATACTTTGTATGGAAGTTTGTCATGTTGTAAAGCGAAAACTGTCTGTAAATGTGAGTACCATACAGGCTATATCATACACTTTGTAGCGGTATCTACAACGCCACACGCGAACAACGCGTCATACTGACGTCACGCAAAATCCTGCATCTCGCAAGCAGAGTTTACCGCGCAACTAGCCTATATACAATACAACCCGACATGAATCATCGGGCAGTTGCCCGCCAGACACAACACCCGTCTGGTCGGAGGATCCTCCCTTTTCTATGGAGGTTTAGTGAACTCCCTGTTCCTCATACTTCTATCATTTTAACTATCTAGCGGTTTTGAGTATTTTGTATATAGCCTACGCAAATGTCCTGCAGATCTGGTAGCGTCGTGTGACGGGTCGTTGAGCTCCCTAAAGTAGTGTTGAACTACACGATGGCTGATGCCTGCATACCGTCTGTTGGAAAAGGTCAACTCAAAGCTGCAATGGCTCTTTTTTCTCAGTTATCAAAGAATCCCTAATTTAAAGAATGGAATGCATATGCTGTGCAATTTAAAATTGATTTCTAACTCGTAACGAATGTGGTATGCGGCGATAAAGTATTCAAACTTAAATTATAGGTAATTCAGATTGTTGTTAAGAGCGTTTACGCCGTATGGCATTTCAAACAAACTTTCAAGCCCTTGTTTTTCAAAGTGAATGAACCGATTTTAATAAAACTAAAACACGCATAAGCAGGACACAAAGGTCTAAAAAACATTTTTACAAAAAAAAACAACCGACTTCCAAAAAAAACACTACAAATTGAAAAATAACTTTAATTTCGGAAGTCGGTGTCTTCGGTTCCGCGTTTTCGTTTATTGACACCGACTTCCGAAATTAAAGTTATTTTTCAATTTGTAGTGTTTTTTTTGGAAGTCGGTTGTTTTTTTTTGTAAAAATGTTTTTATTTTTCACTTTTTAGTGGGTCAGTTTGTAATTTATCTAAGTTACAATAGCCTAATGCCAACTGTTCATCACCTTTTACAAAATTTTGCTTTTCCCGATGCTGGGACGTTAATTGTTGAGGAGTTCTCCCGGTAAGAACCAGGAGATCCTCAACAATCACTCGCAATACGCATTGTGACGAGCATAAATTGCTTAGCAACCATATTAAAGTAATTGAATCGCAACCCGTGAAATATTTGTCAGTGAAGAGTATTTTCCGATGGCCATCTGTGATCTTCATCATCAGCTCCACTTTACCAAGTGATGATTTTCGAGAGCAAATGCTCAAGTTACTTTAAAAAATATCCAAATCGCTGTAGGTTTGCCTATAAAATTTGAGGGTTTCCCTCGATTTCCATGGAATCCTCTCATCAGATTCCAACTTGATGATAATGGGACCACCTCGAGAGTATACCCTTTCAAATAAAAAAAGAACTTTTGGAATCGGTCCAGCCGTCTTCGAGTAATCGGTGAACATACACAAGGTAGCTACTGTAAACTGTTGAGGAATTCCCTTAACTGTCCTTCGTCTTCATCATCAGACCCCTAATGACAGTCGCAACCCATCTAGGTGTAAAGTTCACATCAATACAAATTAATCAAGCCCAAACACAAGGTTACCGCTGTAAATCGTTGAGGAGTCCCCTCGACTGTCTTTCGGCTCCATCATCAGATCGACTCCAGGCCTTCATCAAATTGTAGTGCTTTAAAATACTTAATGAAAAAATTAACAAACGCACTAGTCGCTCGTACGACTTTCGCAAGTTCCCCTCGATTTCACTGGGATGCCATCATCAGATCCTGGTTTGCTTATCATGGGACCACCCTTGGCATATATCCTTACCAACAAAAAAAGAATAATCAAAATCGGTTCATAAACGACGAAGTTATCCGCGAACACACATAAAAAAAAAAAAAAAAAAAAAACATATATACGGGCGAATTGAGAAACCTCCTCCTTTTGAAGAAGTCGGTTAAAAAGTTAGTAGAGAACATTTTCGAAAAATAGTGCTACAGCCAAATTAGACCGATTTTAAATTTTCCATAGAAACAGAGATTTCCAGTTATCTTTTTTTAAATAAGACATTTCGAAAATATTCTTAAGTAACTTTTTAGACCTTTGTATCCAGCTTATGCGTATGAAGTTTCATTAAAATCGGTTCATTAATATCGAAAAACAAGGGCTTGAAAGTTTGTATGAAATGCCCTACGGCGTAAACGCTCTTAAGTGAAATTTATCGACCGATTTTTCGATTGAATCGCTCTAGTCTGTAATTGCCCCACTGCTGGGCAAAGGCCTATTCTCATACGAGAAGCCACGAGTATTGATCATCACGCCAGCTCAAGACGGGTTGACGAGTTTTAAAAGAGGAGGAAAGAACACTATCTTTTCACTTTAATTGCATATTATCTATTTATTATTTCAATTACACTATTATTATATATTGTAGGACTGATTTTTCCATCGCCAGATAACTTTTGTTTGAGGAATAAAATTGTCATTTGGCAGTTTTTGTATGTCATCAAAATTATTCCTCGATGATTGAAAAGTCAGCCCTTAGTTATTTATTCTAGAAGTATGTATGTATGTAAGTATACTCTTATAATGTATCATCATCATCTGCCTAACCTTTTCCCAACTATGTTGGGGTCGGCTTCCAGTCTAACCAGATGCAGCTAAATACCAGTATTTTACATGTAGCGACTGCCTCTGTGAACTTCACAACCCAATTACTAGGTAATACGATACCCCTTGGTAAGACTGGTTGTCAGACTTTCGGGTTTCTGACGACCCGTAACGACTGTCAAAGATCCACGAATAACAGCCGGGACAACGGCTTAACGTGCTTTCCGAGGCACGGAGAGTTCTTGATGTGTAAATATGGTCACCAACCGCGGCAAGCGTAGCTTAACCTGGTCAATCGACCCATGCAGCTGTTATTACTTAGCCAAAAGCGTGTTGCCCAGCAGTGGGACAATAATAGGCTGGTATTTTCTTTCTGCCTAGCCCTTTTGCGGGCAGAGTCGTGAAGATACACAATTGATTGAACGCACACCACTGCCTGTGTAGCTCGATGCAAGCTAAATTGCCCCTGATGCAAATATGATTAAGGCAATAATCGTTCATTGAAGCCGTCAGTTGCAATGATGCAGATGAATCAGCTGTGTGTATAGGTATACACTGTAGGTAGGTATGGGATCTGTTGCTAGGGCTCTGTCGATAAGGAAGATGTATACATAATCAGCCTTTAACCGCTTGTGTGCTCGCGTAGATCTACGTTCCGGCAGACTAAGGGTTAATGTTCCCACTGCTTGGACACTGGCCTCCATTCTTCGGGGCGAGAGTGGGCTGTAATCTACCACGCAAGCCCAGTTAGGGAGTGATGATACGTCTTCAAACGTTCAAAATTTGTTGTTGTTGTCGTTGTTTTGACGTTCAAAAGTTGTTGTTGTTGTCGTTGTTTTAACGTTCAAAAGTTCCTTTTATGTGCCTCATCATCATCTGCCTAGCCTTTTCCCAACTATGTTGGGGTCGGCTTCCAGTCTAACCGGATGCAGCTGAATACCAGTATTTTACATGGAGCGACTTTTACATCCGACCTCCGCAACCCGGTTACTAGGTAATATATTATGGTACCCCTTGGCAAGACTGGTTGTCTTCAATCCTGCGACAATCCTTACATACCTACTCCTTTTGCCTAACAATACCAAACACGTTATTAAAATAAATGTTAATCAATAAAAAAAAGTATTTAAAAAAAAACCGGACCACGGTCTTATACATACATGCATACACTCGAAAAACATAACCCTCCTTCTGACGCAGTCGGGTAAAAACAAAAAAAAATTGTAAACCCTCAATTTTGATATCATAGAAACAGGCTTGCCCACTTAGGTGCAAATGTAAAACTCCCTGTAATCATTTGGCAATAAAGTTCTTATTAATGTGACTGCCCCGTTGGTCTCGTGGTTGCAAGCGCGACTGCTGAGCGGTGGGGTCCTGAGTTCGTTTCCCAGGTTGGAAAAAGTGTTATTGGGTTTTCCATTAGGAATTTCTTAGTACAGACGGCAGCACATCAAGGTACCCGAAACTGTCAAAGAAGGATGCCCATTTTTCACCTGACAATGTATAGAAATGAAATAAATATTAAAATTCAGCTAATTTAATTGTACATTCATTACGCTAATCACAATTTTAAAAGAAGGCCAGGAAAAGAATATTTATTAATTTTTCTTTATGCTAACTCTGTGTCTTATTACCTTATTTTGAACGCATCTCAATTACCCTGAACGCATCCAACTACTCATTTTTTACAACGTTCCGTTTTCACACTGCTTGTTGACTTTATTCAACTCTTTTTCTGAGTTTTATATATTATTTTAAGTTTTATTTAATCAATAACAATTTTTTATTAGTCTGTGCATAATAGAGATCAATTCAAAATAACATGATAATTAAATAAATTAATTATGCAGATTATAATTGAGTTCGCACGAGTGAAACGGATTTTTTACATATTTTGACAGTTCTGCGACTTCGTTGTTGCGCTTGCGTCTCGTTGTGTATTGTGCCATTTTGTGTGTGTAACTACTGAGATGGGCTAGGTTTCAAGACAATATCTCTGCTCCAGCAGAATTTCTGGATGACGTAGTAGTACTGCGGTCAACGAAATGGGTAGGCAAGTGATCACTTTTGACAATACAATAGCAAAGTTAGACTTTTTATATGTAAACAAACTATCGTAAAGGCAAATCCTAACCTAAAAAGGAACATTAATATTTTTTGGCCTTTGTAGACTTTAAATCGTAAAAATGACTATATGACATTATTTTCTAATCTTACAGGTACTCTTTCTACTATACCTTATAACTATACATTAACTTTCATTATCAGGTTTTTAAATGTATGGAAAGTGGGCATTGTTCTTTCCCAATCAACTTTGAATCATATGCTTTAGCAATAAAGTTGAAAATCTATTAAAGAATTTTGACAGATTGTAGTAGGTTGATGTGCTGGCGTCTGTACCATTCCGGAGTTTGGAAGTTGGCGGTTTAATATATTTTTGTAGAACCGACCGAACCGACCCGAACATGATTCAGCGAGGGTGGATGCTGAACGGAGTTTGCCGATCCGCATGAGTCGAATGAATGCCGAATATGTTTAGTCATTTCTTTGGGTCGGCTTTGTTGTTAAACAAATAATGCCGGATCGTTTGTGCCGACCCGAACAAGTGTGTTGCACCGCTAAAATATTAAACAGTAGCTATGCCCCACGGTTTCACCCACATAAGTCTTGATCCTGTGGGAATATCGAAATAAAAAGTATCATATGTCTTAATCATGGTCTACCCATGCCATATGCCAAATTTCATCCAAATCCATTGAGCCGTTTTAGCGTGAAAGTGTAACAAACAAAAATACAAAAAATCAAATCTTTTCTCTTTATTTTAATATTAGTTTAGATTGTCTGATTCTAGATGCATATCTAGCACATTACTCCACAAGCCCATATTTTTATAGATTCGTGAGTTTCCAGAGCCGTATATGGGTTCCAGAAGCTTATATTATGGGTTCCAAAGGCTTATCTGGGTTCCAAAAGTAGGTACATTATTGTTATTATGGGTTTGAAAAGGCCTATGTGTGTTTCTGAGGGAGTGTGTTCCTTAAGAGGCTATATATATGGGTTCCAAAGGCCCAAATGGGTTCCAGAAGCACAAAATATGGGTAACTGAGGCCTATATGTGTTCTCAAATGCTGCTTAATGTCCTTGGAGGCATCCCATCTGTGGAATCTTTGTTCTAGAACGTTCAGTTTAACATATTTTTTCATGATAATGCGCAATATCGAGGTCGAAACCGTTCAACGCTGTGAATGTGTATATTTTGTCAAACAATTTTTTTTTAATGTCCTTCGGGGTAATTACGTAACACGCTAAAAACAGCAATACCTTTCTTTTTGACAATTCAATAACATTGACAGACGAGACAAAGACAAATTTTTCAAACATTATGAAGTAATGGATTAGCAAATTGTGATTGAAAATTTGTTAAGAAATTGGAGTGCTTATTTTTTTGGCAAAAATAACCCTATGGCTACTCGTGAAGGTAGGAATTAATTAAGTCAAGTGGGTAGGCAGTAGAGAAACCTACTAATTAAACTAAGTATATATGTAATAGCTGCGCCCCGCGATTTTACCCGCATAAGTGTCGATCCCGTGGGAGTATCGGGATAAAAACTATCCTATATCCTTCCCCGGGATGCAATCTATCTCTCTGCCAAATTTTATCGAAATCCGTTTAGTGGTTTAGGCGTGAAAAGGTAACTTATAGACAGAGTTACTTTCGAATTTATAATATTAGTATGGATGTTACAGTCAGGGAAATTAGAATTAGAGGGGCCCGTGGCTCAATAATAACAGCCACACAGGTCGATCGATCAGGTTAAGCTACGCTTGCCGCAGTTGGTCTGTGGATGGGTGACCGTCTTCACATACCAAGACCCCTCCGTGCCTTGGTTCCGGCTGTAATTCGTGGATCTATGACAGTCGTTACGGGTCGTCAGATGCCCGATCTCTGACAGCCAGTCTTACCAAGGGGTATCGTATTACCCAGTAACTGGGTTGTGCCGGTCAGATAGGCAGTCGCTCCATGTAAAATACGGGTAATCAACTGCATCCAGTTAGACTGGAAGCCGACTCCAATATAGTTAGGAAAAGGTTACGCATATAATGATGAGTCATCAACTGTCGCTAATGACATATAATTACTTTTTCTATTGTTACCAAATTTAATAAACTTGCCTATTAGACGAGGGGTTAACAATTTATTTCCCTGACTTCGTAATATGTAATTATTAGTTAAAAAGTTACAAGCAAAATTCTAAATTTATTTCCCTGACTTCATATGTAATTACTAAGTAGTTAAAAGTTACAAGCAACATTCTAAATTGGATTCATATTACTAACAAGCCTTTAGTTTTAACTACACACACTATATTTTCTCTTATTTCCAATTTACTTAATTTTATAGGTAACAAAAGTTTCAAGTTGCTTTACTACTAAGGGCGAATTTCGCCAACGAACTGAACGCAATCAGCACATCTAAATCGAGTTCAAGAGACAGTTCTTGAACTCTAGAGAGAGGAGACCTTTTTTTTTTTTTGGGTGGGAAATCATCAAATGACCCCTCCCGCTCTGGGCGGAGCGGAAGGGAGTGTCAGACTCTTACTGACTAAAACCCACCCGTGTTCCTTCAGTTGCCTGTGCCACGGTATCTCTTTCGAACAACCCGCGACCCTCGCGGGCATCGGCCCTAGCGGACCCCGTCAGTTGGTGCTGACATCTCCTTGAGGCGCGCGTGGAACACAATGCGCCGTCGACCCGGGCCTGGTCCTTACCGAGCGGCGAGCTGCCCATTGCTCGCCGTCCGCAAGCCCGCGCCTACGGTGGCCGGGAATCGGCTATCGATTCCCGACGCCCAGGGCGTCTCCTGCGGCGGCGCAAGGATTGCCTCTCCCTCACGCGCTCCGCCTCCTCCTTCGCGAGCATCACTGCTTCGCAGAAGGAGGTGACAGCCTCCCATGCACTCTCGCTCCGTACCATGGCCCGGACTAGGGCCGGACGCGAGAGATCGCCGCCGCCGATCGCCTCCGTGAGGACACGGCGGTGCTCTGCCCAAGCTGGGCAGATCTCCACCGTATGCTCCACCGTGTCCTCCGGGTGATCCACACAATGGTGACACCCGGGCGTTTCCTCCCGCCTTATTCTGAACAGGAACCTCCCGAAGCAGCCGTGCCCGGTGAGGACATGCGTTAGGCGGAAGGTGAGGACGCCGTGGCGCCTCTCTAGCCACTCCTCAAAGAGGGGACTTATCGCCGCAATTGTGGCGTGCCCAAGAGAGAGTAGGCCTGTGTCCTATGCTCCTAGCAGTGGGCACATTATATGCTGATAATGCTTTATTCTTATGTGAACCCGTACTGGGACCTGGGACCTGGGAATGGTGCTGATCTATACGTCATGTTCGTGATCGGGCGCCGTCAGTTCGGGCTGGTCAGCATCACTTAGCTGCCTCGGCTTATTTTAAGTTAGTTAATTATTTATTTTTGGATTATACTCTGGTTGCTTTTAACGCGTACCTACGTCTTTTTTACATCGTTCTCACATATAAATTCAACATTAATGATGTAACTAATATTTTTCTAAAAATATAATTTAAAACAGTGCCCATGGAGTTTCTTGCCCGTTCTTCTCCAGAGGTACCTACGCTTTGGAATGGGCAACTAGCTTCATATTTTCTGACTGACCGGCTTCTTGATAGTTCAAAAGTGCCTGTTAATGGTTTAATTGAAATAATTGCTTTGAGTTTGAGTTTTGAGTTTGACCGCGTGGAAGATTACGGACCACTCCCTCTCGAAGATAAGAGAGAGACATTATAAGCTGATTATATGTTTATGTATTACATTATTGCCCATCATTACAAATAAATACTGGTATTCAGCTGAATCCGGTTAGACTGGAAGCCGACCCCAACATAGTTGGGAAAAGGCTAGGCAGATGATGATTATTGCCCATCATTGCAGGGTTAATACAAGCTCGCTGAGGACTAAGAGACGTCGGGTGGGTCCAGCCGATTTCAAAATGTCAATTGACTTACAAAACGACCGCAAATGTTAATCGATTACCTATTTAAGGCGCCGGCAGAGTGGATCGAGAGTTTTTGAAATAAATTTAATATCGCGTTATACTTACCTATATGAAAATTTATATGTAAGACTTATAGGATATTTAGCTCACATTTTTACTGAAACTGAAAAGATTTGAAGAAATTCGGAAAATAAACAAAATATTACCTTTTTTGCTATCATTGAAATCTAACCTTCAAATAATATTTTGATTTAATTTGTTTTGTTTCCATTTGATATGATTATATATAATTTAATTTGATTGAGAAAATGGAAATCTATTGCTGCTAAAATGCTCGTCTTCATACAAGTAACATTTTTTTTCGGCGATTTTTCGCTTGTGTTACGGTACCCGTAAAGTTCTTAAAGTTCTTCACCGGTCAACGCTATCCAAAGTAACGAAAGATTTAATTCATTTTTGTGCAAAAAACGTACCTACGTAAATTATTAAAATTCTGCGTGATAGAAATTCAGTTATATGGTAAATAGTAGACATTGGTTGTGAATTTACAACACTTTTATAAGGAGATGCATAATCCATACTAATATTATAAATGCGAAAATGTGTCTGTCTGTCTGTTACCGCTTCACGCTTAAACCGCTGAAGCGATTTAGATGAAATTTGGTGTAGAGATAGTTTGAGTCCCGGGTAAGGACATAGGATAGTTTTTATCCCGATATTCCTATGGGATCGACACTTATGCTGGTGAAACCGTGGGCCGCTGAATATAAACCGGAACACATGGGAATAAATTTAAATAATCATATGTAGGGACAGGATATATCTGTGTGGTGTCGGACTTAAAGAATAGCACCACCCCATACTTCCCGTGGGTGTCGTAAAAGGCGACTAAGGGGCGTACCGGAGAATGGGCAGCAGCGTTCTCTATGCATTCCACCACCATACCATACTGCGATTGCCAACCCGCCTGCCAAGCGTGGCGATTATGGCAAACCCCCCCCTTTTGGGGGAGGCCAGCAGTGGACGTTTTTCGGCTGAAATGATGATGATGATGATGTAGGGACAGCAGTCGTGGCTTATTGGAAAAGGCCGCGACTTACGAGTTGTAGGTCGTAGGTTCGAACCCAGACAGGCGTTTTACTTTGTGTAAATAATTTCATCACCACTGCTCTCAAAAGGTCATGTCCTAGAATCATAAATTCTAAAGGCTCCTTAATACAGGCGCGACAAGCGATAAAATCGCGCGCGACACAAAGGCACCGCAAGTCGCGCAACGAGCGGTGCCTTTGTGTCGCGCGCGATCTTTCTTTCTTTCTTTCACCAACCGGCACTGGGCTCGCGTGGTGGGTTATGGCCCACTCCCTCGTACTGAGGTGGAGGTCTGTGTTCCAGCAGTTCAATATTATAGGCTGATTATGCTCCATCTTTATTTAACATCGATCCGTGACAATGAGGACGTATTTTTTCAGTCAACTCATGAATTTTTCAGAATCTGGAAATGTCGGTATGAACCACTTTTTCATTGTTCTATCTGAGGTCATATTATTACATAACGCTGGAAAACGTGTCTTTTTTACATGAAATTACCTGTTCAGAAAAGTGTTGTGCGCAATTTCGTGTTATTTCAATATTGTAATTGGGTAAGCCATTTTTTTTTTCAAAGTTTTTTTCTATGTAACTCAGATTTGAAAAATCAGAAAAAAAAATCGAGTAAAAAAATGTGAACAGTAAAGGCATGGCTACACTTCCTAGGAATATAAGCTTTATAGACCCCAGGGTTAAAAAAACAGTTCCATTCCAGGGGGCCTAAAAAGGCCACTTTGGCAGAATCATAAAAATATAACATTATGAATCATAATGAACAGTTAAATGGTTAATCGTATCAAATCCCATTGGTGAAGGATTTTTCAGTTATTTTTTTAAAAATAAAATACCAATCAATCCAATCCAAATCTTCTACCAATCTCTTTGATTATACCTACGTAGTGCAGCGAATAAAAAAAAAACACCGACTGTCTTCGCACTAATTATGGCAGAATCATAAAAAGATTACATTATGAATTATAATGGACAGTTATCAAATCCCATTGGTTAAGGATTTTTCAGTTATTTTTTTTCTGTGCTAAAATACCAATCAATCCAATACCAATCTCTTTGATTATACCAACGTAGTGCAGTGAAAAAAAGAAAAACACCGACTGTCTTTGCCATAATTAAGATTCATAATGTTATCCTTTTAAGATTCTGCCAAAGTGGCCTTTTTAGGCTTCCAGGTTATATAATGCCAATAAGTCATATTTAATGGTGCGGTACAGACAATCAAACTGAACAACTTAATTCTCCATGGGACCAACATTGTAATCGCGAAAAAATGTTCAGCTATTTCATACAAAACTTCAATACCTACTCGACCCAAATGTATCATCATTCCAGCGAAAAGACGTCCACTACTGGACATTAGGCCCACCACTTCGACCGGTTCTGTGCCTCCCGCATCTAGCGAATTCCTGTGGCCTTCACAAGGTCATCGGTCCAACCTGTGGGACGCCTTCCAACGCTACGTCTTCTGGTACGCGAAATTCCGTTTTCGAAATTCTCGAATCTTCTACCAATGCGTGAGTATTTGGGTTCGAATTTCATTTGACAGTAGAAAACATGGAGTAGAACGCTCTGGAGATTGCGCGTCAACTGGACGCAACAAGGAGTCTCTAGTATCTCGACTCGCGCGCAATACACGCGCGAAGCAAGCGCGAGTCGAGAGTCTAGCGAACTGCACGCGATTTACGCGCGTATTTTGAAATCGCGCGATGCTTGTGGACGCGATGTATTGGCGCAAGTTTTGCGGCGAATTCGCCCCTTCTGGACAAGGTCTTAAATCGGTACACGACCGATGTCAGAGCTAACCGCAGCCGGTCCAGCCCTAAATCCAACCTAAAGGATGCTTAACCTTGTTGACAGTGAGTAGGTTACTTTTGGTTACCTTGACCGCGTACCCCATTTGAAAGTAATATGGATGTCTGTTGGAAAAAATACATTCCAATTTTAAATTACGCATCAATATAGAGAGGTAGAAAGAAATCAATTTGAATATCAAATGATCGATCGATTCTCGAAAGCTCTGTATATTTTTCCTGCCTTGTATGTGTATCAAGACCCTGGTGTCCCGGGCACAGCACAGAAGGCCAAATTCTTGTTATTTTATTATTTATTAAATTTATTAAAAACGGTCAAAATCTAGCCGCATTCTTATCTCGGCGACAAACAATTGTCAAAATCTAACCGCGTTCTTATCTCGGCGACAAACAAATGTCAAAATCTAACCGCATTCTTATCTCGGCGACAAACAAATGTCAAAATCTAACCGCATTCTTATCTCGGCGACAAACAAATGTCAAAATCTAACCGCATTCTTATCTCGGCGACAAACAAATGTCAAAATCTAACCGCATTCTTATCTCGGCGACAAAAAAATGTCAAAAACTTGTCAAAAATGTGTGCAAATCAGAGGAATTTTGACGGATTGAGACCGAGATCAGACTGTGAATGTTCTTAAATTCACGAGAATTGTCCTTCTGATATATGTCACATGACATATATCTTCGTGATCGAAGATATATATCATGTGACTAGTACTACTGTTGATACAGTAGTACTAGATTTAAAAAACCACCGGAAATAAAGACCACAAATACTGTTGTGGTCTTTTATGTCATTCTTTTTATTTCTTTCGTAATAGGTATAGATTTTAAACCTTATTGCTTAGAAATTATGTTTTATTGTTAGGGTTCCGTACCCAAAGGGTAAAAACGGGACCCTATTACTAAGATTCCACTGTACGTCTGTCTGGCTGTCACCAGGCTACATCTCATGAACCGTGATAGCTACAGTTGAAATTTCCACAGATGACGTATTTTTAGTTGCCGCTTTAACAACAAATAATAAAAATAAAATAAAGTTAAAATTTAAAGGGGTATAAAAGAAATGTTTTTTCGGCGTTTTATGCCTTGTGGTAGTCGGACTCGCACACGAAGGGTTCCGCCCTTCGTGTGCGAGTCCGACTCGTACTTGGCCGGTGTTTTATTTTAAAAATACGTTTACTTTTCAATTAAAATTTATATTTGAAAGTTAAGGTTTATAATCAAGTTATATGCAATCTCAACCGCTTGAACGATGTGTTTGTTCCTAATCCTTAATCCAGTGCTAATGTTGGTCGAAGGAATATATCTTTAAACGATGCTCCACACTCTTCCACCTTAAGTCTTGAGTTGAGGTGCACGATTTCTGACAAATGCGTGCACTGACTGGACAGGTCCTTTCAATCTGTGTGGTTCTTTCCTCAAAAGACCATCTCAGACATCGATCTACATGGTTTTCGTATAACCTGACCAAGATTATGTCTGGACTTTAAAAGAGACTGTGACCTCTGAGTTTGTTTCGGCCTTTCTTCTCAGAGTAGTCAGATAGGAAACGCCGACCTCATCTAGTTTAAAAAATATATGATAGACGTGTAAAAGTGTTTGTGCAAACCTACTTACAAAAATAAAATCATTTATCATTTATAACATCTTTCATGTAAAAGGTTTCATCATCATCATCATTTCAGCCGAAAGACGTCCACTGCTGGACATAGGCCTCCCCCAAAAAGGGGGGGGGGGTTGCCATAATCGCCACGCTTGGCAGGCGGGTCGGCGATCGCAGTATGGTATGGTGGTGGAATGCATAGAGAACGCTGCTGCCCATTCTCCGGTACGCCCCTTAGTCGCCTTTTACGACACCCACGGGATGTATGGGGTGGTGCTATTCTTTAAGTCCGGCACCACACAGACAGTAAAAGGTTTACAAAGATTAAAAAAAAAATGGGACGTGTGTATTTTTTTTTATACTTTTAAAAAAGCTTCTGCAGTTCAATATAATTATAATAATTATAGGAAACTAGGCAGCAATGATTAATTTCCACATAATAATTAAAGTGACGAGGGCATAAAATAATTGCTGCACCTATACTTAGAACGATTAATAGGAAGTACTAACAGCAAAACAGCTTGGTATGTAGGAAAGAATTAACTGGAAAGATACTATATCCATAATCTGTAGCAATGAATTTCATTATGACAGTTAAACAACATTCATTGCAGAGCAAACTAATTTTTTTTTTTTCATTGTTGAGCAGACTAATTTTTCGAACATATGAAGCAATGAATTGGCAATAGGTATCCTTCAAATTGATGTATGTGTTACCCATTTAGGGTGCTGGAAAGATTAGCTCATCAGCAATGTGTAGCTGGACGTACAGACGTCAGCACTTCAAGCTACTACACACTGTCAAATTTCTTTAATAGCTTTTCAACTTTATCGCTAAGGCAAAAGGTTCAAAGTTGATTGGGAAAATTTAACAGTTCTGTACAATAGGCCACACGTCACTGGAAACAAAACAAGATGGCCGCCTATTCCATTGAAACTCCGTACTACGCTAGACCAGTTCAAGATCTGATCTAAGTGTTACAGATGACGCGTGACGTGCGGTCGAATGTCTTCGTGAAGGCTATTATAACTTTAGTTACTGCTGATAACTTTAGATAATTAGCCTATAATGTTCCCACTGCTGGGACAGGCTTCTCTGTGAGGGGGAGTGGGCCGTAATCCACTACGCGGGCCCAGTGCGGGTTGGTAGATGTCACATATCTTCGATTTTTTGGTTCTAGGACATGCCGGTTTCCTCACGATGTTTTCCTTCACCGTTTTGAGAGCAGTGGTGTTGAAATAATTTACCTACACACAATAAAGCACTAACAATAACACTCGTAAGTCGCAACTCGTAACTTTTTATTTGAACCTTCCTATTCACAATCAATTATAGCCTAAATTAAATTTAGGAAACCTTGTCCACTTATCTCTTTTGTTGTCATTACCATAGATTAACATGGCAAGGTACAAGGAAAACGGTAGGACCTACGTAAGTGCGTACGTGATGACAGACGCGTAGGACCATAGACTACGCTCTACAGCAGGGATGGCGAACCTATGGTGTGAGCCAGAAGGAAGGTACTTAAGATGAGTTTGGAACGCTGACTCGGCAGTATGAAGATGGAAAACAGACGTGCCTGTGTCTTGACCTTTCTTTATCTATACTAATATTATAAATTCGAAAGTAACTCTGTCTGTCTGTATGTTACCTTTTCACGCCTAAACCACTGAACGGATTTCGATAAAATTTGGCAGAGAGATAGATTGCATACCGGGGAAGGGCATAGGATAGTTTTTATCCCGATATTACCGCGGGATGGACACTTACGCGGGTGAAATCGCGGGGCGCAGCTTGTTATATATATGTCGCAGCCATAGATCTGTTTTTTACATTTCTATGGTCGCAGCACTCGCAGCCAACTGGTCCGCCTAGCCTTTTAACTAAACGACGGCCGTTCAATTAACGGCCTGAATGATATTCAACTATAGTTTAGGTTGGAACTGTAACCAATTACGCGCGAGTCAAATTGGTCGCAATAACTAAGCCAGGACACCGCAACTCCCCCCTTAGGGCCGAAGCCTGCCGGGTCAGCGGGATTGTCCGAAAGGGTTACCGCTGGCCCGGAACATAAAGGGCTAAGGAAGGAACACGGGTGGGTTTTAGTCAGTAAGAGTTTGACACTATTCCGCTCCACCCAGAGCGGGAGGAGTCATTTGATGATTTCCCATCCGCAAAAAAAAGGGCACCGCAACCAAATGGGTTAGGATAGAACTGAGATCAACCGCGAGTGAGCCGAGAGAGCGAAGCGAGACGAGCACTACATCCAAAGGCCATGCGGTTAACTAAACGGCTAATTTAACCAGTTGGCTGCGACATATTTATTTATCCTCTTGCTGGAACGCCATACAGCAATTACACCAACGGAGCAAAAAAATTACTTCATGTGCTTATCCATCCTGTGCGCGGTGGACATCGAACGGGCGGCGCGATAGAACACGCATGCTCACACAGCGACAACTCCACAGTTCCATTGGTACTCCATCCAAATTGCGCACATTCTTTGCGATTTTTTGAGACTGAATGAATTTTTCAAAATAAATATATATTTTTTGTAAAAACGGAAAATTTTGATGTGTCGTCCTGCCTGACAGTTGACAGTTGAACGCATATATATATACCACAAGCTTCTGTTCGCAACGTCGTCCGCGTAAAATTTCAGGCCCCGACCACGTTGAATCGCATCCTCTACCGGCATCGTTTTCGCTTAGCGTTCTTTTTGACTTTCTTTCTTTTTGATCAGCTTCTTCATCATCATCATCATTTCAGCCGAAAGACGTCCACTGCTGGACACAGGACTCCCCAAAAGGGGGGTTTGCCATAATCGCCACGCTTGGCAGGCGGGTCGCCAACCCGCCTGCCAAGCGTGGCGTATGGTATGGTGGTGGAATGCATAGAGAACGCTGCTGTCCATTCTCCGGTACGCCCCTTAGTCGTCTTTTGCGACACCCACGGGAAGTATGGGGTGGTGCTATTTTTTAACTCCGACACCACACAGACAAGTCCGGCACCACACAGACAAGTCATCACACAGACACACAGACAGGTGCAGCTTCTTAGGGTCCGAGCGAAATGTAGCCATCATCAAGAATTGGTCTATCAAATGCATAAATATTTTTTCAAAGCCGACTGTACGCTAGTTTAAGAGATTAGCGCGTTCAAACAAACCAACAAACAGACTCTTCAGCTTTAATTTAGTAAAGATCATCCTCCTTATTCTCCTGTCCTTATCCCAATTCATTTGTGGTCGGCGCAACATATCTTTTGCTTCCATATAATTCTCTATTAGTCGTCATTTCGGTAGTCACCCCCTTTCTAACCATATCATCATTCACACAGTCCATCCATCGTTTCTTTGGTCTTCCCTACTCTTATAGACATCGACATTCATGCTCAAAACTTATTATTATTATAGATCTTTTTTTTAAAGTGTCACTTCTGTCACTTGTACGGTGCTGCAAGCGTAATTTTTAATCATTTTTTTTTCGACACATCACGTGACCAGAGGGCTGGCCTATTTCTTGGCCAAAGAATTAGCATTGCCATTCAACGTGGCAATGCTGCTAGCCTTTTGGGCACTGTTCCTGTTGACAGCGATGCGGACGAATTTTTTGATGCCCTATGGTTATTTTACTTTTTTTTCATATAAATGTACATATTATTACCATTTATCATTTTATTAAATTTTTAAACGCTCTCGTGAAAAGGTTTTCAGTCCCTGATTATGATAGTCTCCGGTGGTTGTTAATTTGTAGACACGAGGCGAGTGACACGTAGTCCCAGTTAAAGTATCGTTGTTAATTATAGGTTGTAGACTATAGGGACTAAATTATCACAAAAAGTTTTTAATACACCTAACTAAAATAGTAGAGCTTTTAGTAGATGATACGTTTAACTTTAAAGCTTCGTTATCATTACGGAGAAGTCTCCGTAATGGTTAGGAAAAATAAAAAAAATAATAAGTAAGTAATAATAATAGTACCTATATAGTTTTTTTTTAAAGCTACGCTTACCGCGATTGGTCTGTGGATGGGTGACCATCTTTATATACCGTGACCCGCCGTTGGTCCCGACTGTCATTCGTGGATCTTTGACAGTCGTTACGGGTAGTCAGAAGCCAGAAATTCTGACAACCAGTCTTACCAAGGGGTATCGTATTACCCAATAACTGGGATAACGTCAGATAGGCAGTCGCTCCATGTAAAATACTGGTATTCAGCTGCATCCGGCTAGACTGGAAGCCGACCCCAACTTAGTTGGGAAAAGGCAGGCAGATGATGATTTAAACTACATTATATTTACATAATTTAGAAAGCTAGCAGTCTTAAAATAATAATAATAAGTAGAAATATATAAAAAGGAAGAGGTAATAATCAAAGGGCATCAAAAAATTCATCCGCATCGCTGTCAATAGAATACGTGCCCAAAAGGCTGGTATTGTCACGTTGTGTATGGACCATGATCAGCCTGATCAGGATCAGGACATAAAATACTTTTTATCCCGATATTCCCACGGAATCGACACTTGTGTGGGTGAAACCGCGGGCGCAGCTAGTTAAAAACAAAACATCGACGCTAGGAATTTCTCCGGTATCGTGGGTGCGTTTACAAACACAAATCTCACAGATACACATGGAATCAGAATCAGAATTTTATCTGCTCTAAATGTAGATGCAGTTTAAGATTAATAACGTAAATAAATGAGATCGGCTACATTTTACCTTACGGCGTGGAAAACAATGCAATAATTTTACTACATTAAAAAAAAGTCATCATTACAAATATAATTATTAATGAGAAAGAAAAACGGATACATAGTCAGGAAATTAAAAGAAAAATTAACAATTTATTTCTTGTCATTCAGCCAATAAATTCGCAATAATATATACTAGGTAATTCTATTAGTCATTTTCTATAAAGTCACATCATTTAAAAAGTCTTTTACTGAGTTACATTTTAGTGAGTTTACATTTTCTTAAAAGTAGTGCAGTTATCTTAGATTTAAAAATGTGAACAGAATATTTTTTTATAATCCTTAAAACCATGAGGTATAAATTACAGGTCCCATTATCATAATATTGGAAAGCGGACTGTTCAGGAATGGAATCCAGGACATGTGGCGCCGAAGCCAAGAAGCTGCTCCACCTGTGATAAACCAAATGTTCTAAATTCCCAAAAATAAACCTTTTCTAAATGATGTTGGGGTCGACTTCCAGTCTAACCAAATGCAGCCCCAGTATTTTACATGGAGCGACTGCCTATCTGAGATGCCGATGCATTCCTCCAGTTTCTATCACAAATCTTTTACTGTTCAAGCAGTACGGTTATGGAATGACTTGTCTGTGTCGGTAATGCGCAAAATCTTTGTCCACTTTTAAAATTATGGTTAAAAAGCACTTCCCTTCTCCTTAAACATCGTCATTATATTTTCTTTGTTCCTGTTTCATGTTTATTAATAGATGTCCGCAAAATTACCAGTATTAGCTTACCGGCGTTCCTGTCTTCTGTCCACAGCACTGAAAAGTTGACCAGGAAATTTTTAGCCCCTTGCCTGGTTGACTCTGAAGTGCCGTGCTTGACCGACGCGGTGAACCCCTGGAAAGCGGCTTGCCCGGATACAGATCGGCCCGTAAACCCACCTTCCCAGAGACAGTGGGATGAGCCGCTCTGTTGGTACGGAATAATCTTATTAATACGGCCACCAATTCTGCTGAGCGTGCCCGCCTGCTGGCTGTGGGTGAGTGGGAGTCGGGGCTCTGGCTTCAAACACTCCCGTCACCCAACATAGGCACTATGCTGGGCGACACCACCTTCCGGTTCGCTACCTGTCTGCGTTTGGGCGCTCCTTGCGGGGCTCCGCATCGCTGTCAGTGCGGTGAAGCTGTCGACTGTCTCGGACACCATGGCCTATCTTGCAGTAGGAGCGCAGGCCGGATAGCACGGCACGCCAGCATTAATGACATCATCCGTCGTGCTCTCGTTGCCAGCTGTTTTAGAACCCAACGGCCTGGCACGGGACGATGGGAAGAGACCAGAAGGGATGACCATAATGCCCTGAAAGTTAGGCAGACCTTTGGTGTGGTTAGCAACATGTGTCGACACCCTTGCGCCATCCCATCTTCCTAGCACGGTGGGCTGTGCTGGGGTGGCTGCTGCAGGTGCAGAAAACCTCAAACCGCGAAAATATTCCAACCTGATTGGGAGTTATATGTTCGAGCCGTTTGGGGTTGAAACACTAGGGCCATGGGGTCCGAGTGTCCACTTGGTTTTTCGAGACATCGCCAAGCGGTTAGTCGACTCTTCACGTGACCAGAGGGCTGGCCTATTTCTTGGCCAAAGAATTAGCATTGCCATTCAACGTGGCAATGCTGCCAGCCTTTTGGGCACTGTTCCTGTTGACAGCGATGCGGACGAATTTTTTGATGCCCTATGATTATTTTACTTATTTTTTCATATAAATGTACGTATTATTATTATTATTTTAAATATTAGCATAGGTTATGTAAATATTATTCACAGAATAGATGTATATATTTATTTAGATTAGTATAATATACCTTATGTATGTATTTATTGTTTTATGTAAATGGTACACCACAGACTACCTACAGTATTTGTCTGTCCTTCCCCTTTTTAATCCATCCAAAGGTTGTCTTTAAAAGATCGCTTTTAGCGATAAGACCGCCCATTGTGTCACCCTTTGTACAGTTTCTATATTTATGTCTGTAATTTATATGGTGTACATAATAAAGAGTACCTCTTCTATTCTATTCTGACCTCCACAACCCAGTAACTGGGTAATATTTGGCTTTGCGTCTGTCACTTATACCTCCTACAGGAGGAGAAACCTCCTCCTTTTTTTGAAGTCAATTAACAAATACTACAGTTTTACCTACTACTTTTTTTTAATACTACAGTTCGTCGCGAAGAGTTCATTTGGTTTAGTCATGTAAAGTTATGGTAAGTATTTCGTCACATTGATTGGGAAGAAAGTTAACTGAACGTACAGACGCCAGCACATCAAGCTACAACAGTCAAATTTCTTTAATAGATTTTCAACTTTATCGCTACAGCATAAGGTTCAAAGTTTATTGGGAAAATTTGACAGTTTCGGGTAGCTTGATGTGTTGGCGTCTGTACCTGAGAAAAAGTTAAGGTGATCATGATAATAAAGTGCAAAAGATACTATCAGAAAATTTCCTGGAAAACTTCACATGAAAATTATATCTGCCTACAGCCTGTGGGAGTCTGAGGGTAAGAGTATGCATAAGCTATAGAGCGCGCTTTATTACTTACTATATATGGTTATTTACATAACAGAGACTCATAATCTTACAATAACTACCTAATTAATTAATTTTAAAAAAAAAGTTAACGTAAAGCTTGTGGGCTTTACTTATAACAGGACTTAAAATGCTGGAGCGAGCAGAGCGAGCTCAGTAATTTTGGGTGCACACTGAATCGAATAGGTTAGGTTCGAAGAGGTGAGTGAGTAAAGCAAATGCGTGTTTACGCCGTATGGCGGGCCGTTTTGGGGGGACCGTCTTATGTAATCATGACGTTCGGAAAGTGCTGATTCTTAATCTAATTTGACTTTTGATTTTGATAACTACGTTAGATACCATCTACACCTTCCGACCTTTTCTGTACAAACCTCACCATGAAAATTTTGGTGAAATGAGCTTAAAGTGAGCTTTCCAATAGTGTCAATCCCTAGCATCAGGTGGATTAAAGAAAGAAAGAAAAAGTTTATTTAGTCACAGTTCGTGAAACACAATCAATTTGCCGAGTCTTTTCCCAACTATGTATGTGTGATACTTCCTGGCCGCGCCACAGTGGAAAATTAAAGAAACATGTTTCTAGATAAATTGTACCCTTTATGTACTTTAGGGTACATGTAGTGAAAAAAATTGTACCTCAACGAATAATGAAATATAATGAAGTTTTGGGGGCGCGGCTGGGAAGTATACTTCCTGGCCGCCCCACCACGGTTTTTGTAAACTATTAGGCGTACCCGGACATAGTGTACACCAAAGAATTGTACCAAAATTGTTCTTTTCCGTACGCTATAAAGAAATTCGAAAATTTTATTACTTTAGAAATTATAGCCTTGTATAGGTGGCGCGGCCAGGAAGCATACTTCCCAGCCGCGCCACCAAGTTTTATTAGGCGTACCCGGACATAGTATACGCTAAAGAATTGTACCAAAATTGTTCTTATCCGTACGCTATAAAGAGATTCAAAAATTTTATCACTTTAGAAATTATAGCCTTGTGTTGGTGGCGCGGCCAGGAAGTATACTTCCCAGCCGCGCCACCAAGTTTTATTAGGCGTACCCGGACATAGTGTATGCTAAAGAATTGTACGCATTATGTACTACCCAAAAACATAATAATATTACGGAATACTGTAATACATTAAGAGAAAACATCAAAACAAACTTAAGCGCATCAGCAGACTTGCTGATCTTTGTACCTACTAGATGTGGCCTCCAAATTAGAAGTAGCTACTGGAATTATCTCGGTGGGATGGTTGTATAACTTGTACAGAAGGGCGAGAAATAAGCAACACAATACGAATCGATATGCTTATCAAGAAAACTGGCCAAGTGCGAGTCGGACTCGCACACGAAGGGTTCCGTACCACAAGGCAAAAACGCCGAAAAAACATGTTTGTTGTATGGGAGCCCCCCTTAAATATTTATTTTATTTTAATTTTATTATTTATTATTAAAGTTAAAGTACAACTGAGTATTTTGTGAATATTTCAAGTGCGGTAGGCACTTGAAATATTCACATAGGGGAGGTAAGCCTAAAACGAGTAGCCCGCCTAAAACGGGTATGCTTTTTAAATTGCGCACCTTTATTGCTAATAAGAATGTGTGCGTGCAGTGCGCGGCGCCTGCCACTCTCCAATCACAGGGAGCCAGCGCGCTTCTCTGGCGGACACTAGTTCACGGTAAGATAAGAAAGAAGTTTTTTGCTATTTCCACTAAAAAAAATTGAGTTACATTACTTTTGAATACTCGAAAATGGTTTACAATATGTTCTTACTAGTTTTGTGTTATGATTTTGCAACAAGTAGACGTTTTATTTGTGTAATAGGTTGGCGTTTATTATTTCGGTTTTAAGGATATGAGTCGATTGAAAAAAATACATTCTTGTGGGCAAAAAGGGTAGGGGCAAAGCGGGTGCCCGTTTTGCCCATACCCGATTTGCCCTGTATAATTTCATTGACTGCTTATTAGTTCTTTTATTTTTGCAGATGGTTAATAAATACAAAAGAAAGACTGCAAATGCATCGTGGGATGAAGGAGTTATGAAGCTTGCGATAGAAGAAGCTCTCAAAACTTCCGTCAATGGTGCAGTAAAAAAATATGGCATCAACCTTTCGACTTTACAGATACATGTAAAGAAAGGATGTCAAAAAAAAACTAGGAAGATTCACAACAGTTTTTACAGCAGCTCAAGAATTAGAGCTAGTTGAGTATCTATTTCACATGGACAATCTGTTTACGTTGCCAACTCATTACGTTGTCTACAAAGTGCCGCAACCATTCCAAGAATACTGGTCCATTGATCCAAGCATTGTCACTGCAAGTAGCAGATGATCCTGGTGGAGCTCCATCTGAGTTATGATTGTTATGAAACAGTTCTAGTCATTGATTGACGTTAATCTCATGTAATTCAGTCCCTACCCGCTTTGCCCAAAAGCCCTACCTGCTTTAGGCCCCCCCTACGGGTAATTCGAATGGTAAAGATTCTTGTTATTTTTTTATTCTTAATGTACAAAACTACTAAATATGTCATTTATTTTATAGTCCTTGATAACTAAACATTTCAAAATATACAAATAAATTTTCTATTAGTATCTATAAGTTGTTTTTTTTTACCATCAACCTTAGCTTACCCGTTTTGTGCTACTCTCCCCTACTTTAACTTTAATAATAAATAATAAAATTAAAATAAAATAAATATTTAAGGGGGGCTCCCATACAACAAACATGTTTTTTCGGCGTTTTTGCCTTGTGGTACGGAACCCTTCGTGTGCGAGTCCGACTCGCACTTGGCCAGTTTTCTTGATAAGCATATCGATTCGTATTGTGTTGCTTATTTCTCGCCCTTCTGTACAAGTTATACAACCATCCCACCGAGATAATTCCAGTAGCTACTTCTAATTTGGAGGCCACATCTAGTAGGTACAAAGATCAGCAAGTCTGCTGATGCGCTTAAGTTTGTTTTGATGTTTTCTCTTAATGTATTACAGTATTCCGTAATATTATTATGTTTTTGGGTAGTACATAATGCGTACAATTCTTTAGCATACACTATGTCCGGGTACGCCTAATAAAACTTGGTGGCGCGGCTGGGAAGTATACTTCCTGGCCGCGCCACCAACACAAGGCTATAATTTCTAAAGTGATAAAATTTTTGAATCTCTTTATAGCGTACGGATAAGAACAATTTTGGTACAATTCTTTAGCGTATACTATGTCCGGGTACGCCTAATAAAACTTGGTGGCGCGGCTGGGAAGTATGCTTCCTGGCCGCGCCACCTATACAAGGCTATAATTTCTAAAGTAATAAAATTTTCGAATTTCTTTATAGCGTACGGAAAAGAACAATTTTGGTACAATTCTTTGGTGTACACTATGTCCGGGTACGCCTAATAGTTTACAAAAACCGTGGTGGCGCGGCCAGGAAGTATACTTCCCAGCCGCGCCACCAAAACTTCATTATATTTCATTATTCGTTGAGGTACAATTTTTTTCACTACATGTACCCTAAAGTACATAAAGGGTACAATTTATCTAGAAACATGTTTCTTTAATTTTCCACTGTGGCGCGGCCAGGAAGTATCACACCTATGTATGGGTCAGCTTCCAGTCTAGCCGGATGCAGCTGAATACCAGTATTTTACATGGAGCGACTGCTTAGCTGACTTTCACAACCCAGTTACTGGGTAATATGATACCCCTTGGTAAGACTGGTTGTCAGACTATCGGGTTTCTGACGACCCGTAACGTCTGTCAAAGATCTACGAATGCAGCCGGGACCAACAGCTTAACGTGCTTTCCGAGGCACGGAGGGTGACCATCTTTACATACCAAGGTATGTAAAGATGGTCACCCATCCACGGACCACCGCGGCAAGCGTAGCTCGATCAACCCGTGCCGCTGTTATTACGTAGCCACAAGCCCCTCAGTTCGTGAAACACTAAATACAAAATTAACAAAATAAAAATAATGTTTAAAACAACAATAGTGTGTGCCTCACGGATGCGCCTAAAAGGTTCACATCTGACGCTGGTTTTCTAATGAACCTTGAAACACAGCCAGCGCAGCCTTTGAATGACAGCTGACTTCACATAAAATTTCACGGTGAGATTTTTACAGACCGAGCAGAGTTTGTCAAAGCCATCACTAACACAAATTACCAAAAATCAATCACTCCGATTTTAAAACAAAATGACAATGTTTACATGAACCTTTCAACGGCGCTTGCGCATTTACCAGAAATAAAACAATTAATGTACTAAACATTTACATTAAAAAATGTTTGTTTTCATAAGTATAGATAGATGTTAGGCGTTGAAAGCTGACTGTATCTGGCTCGTATCTCGTCAGTATTTGTTTGTATTTCAGCAATCTATTCGGAGTTGTGGTGCGGCGAACCTGTCCATTGGGATGGAGTGTTCCTTCCTTGGAGTGGTCTAAAATGAGCGAGCAGTTATTTTTACCGACTTCAAAAAAAAGGAGTATGTAATATTATTGAAACTGCATTATATTCACATATGAAACATCATCATCATCATCATTTCAGCCGTCGACGTCCACTGCTGGACATAGGCCTCCCCCAAAAGGGGGGGTTTTCTATAATTGCCACGCTTGGCAGGCGGGTTGGCGATCGCAGTATAGTATGGTGGTGGAATGCATAGAGAACGCTGCTGCCCATTCTCCGGTACGACCCTTAGTCGCCTTTTACGACACCCACGGGAAGTATGGGGTGGTGCTATTCTTTAAGTCCGGCACCACACAGACATGAAACACATGGCTTCAAACGCTGGATTACCCACATACAGAAAATTTACTTATAGAACAATACTCGTGATAACCAAAGTCCAGTCACCAAACACAATCTCTCTCACACACACACACATACACACAACCCACATCAAACATACACACACACGAGCACACAAACCACTCAAGAGCATGCATGTAAGTACTAAATTCCTTTAACTTTTACGTTATTTTCAAGATATGGACTAATACGTGTAAGTGCGACGGCCTGTATTGATACGAGCTACGGGTGTAGTGTCAAAGGGAAAACATCTCAAAACCTTGGTCAAATTCTAGTGCAATATTTACAACAAAACTATTACCTACTTATTACAAACGAATATTCCAGTTTTTGCTTAAAACTAAAAATTATGAAATAAAAAAGTAATAACTTCTATAAAAAAATTAAATCGATTTCAAAAAGAAATTAACTCAAAATTATGAAATAACTTTAATTTCGAAAGTCGATGGCAAAAAACTAAAACTAAATAAAATACAGATCCCAAGACACCGACTTTCGAAATTAAAGTTATTTCATAATTTTGACTTAATTTATTTTTGAAGTCGATTTAATTTTTTTAAATTACCATTTTACTATGTGGCAGATTGTCCGTCTTTTTGATTGGTGTTGGTAGGAATTGACAGTTGCTTCTTTCGTAATTTCGATCTAGTTTAGCGAGACTATTTCATTAATTAAAAGCACGTTAGGTCTGTATTTTATTTATAGCACTCTTTTCACACTACCAGACGTTCAATGTAAGGAGGGGCTCGTGGCTAAGTAAGCTACGCTTGCCGCGGTTGGTCCGTGACCATTTTTACATATCAATACCCTTCCGTGTCTCGGAAAAGCACGTTAAGCCGTTGGTCCCGGCTGTCAATCGTGGATCTTTGACAGTCGTTACGGGCCGTCAGAAGCCCGAAAGTCTGACAACCAGTCTTCCCAAGGGGTATCGTATTAACCAGTAACTGGATTGTGAAGGTCAGATAGGCAGTCGCTTCATGTAAAATACTGGTATGTTCAATGTAACATCCCATCATTACTCATTTTTTTTTCTTTCAGTTTTCTTTACTCCTGTTTCATGATAATCTACAACATTATTTTTAGTATATGCGAACCCCGAAACACGTGTCTAGTATTTTTATATAAAAAATTTCAAAACTGTATCATGAAAAATCACAAACTTATACCTAAGCTTGTTAAGTTACCTGTTTGTCCGTACAAAAACATGTTGACCCGCGCCGCTCGCGACGCGCCGTCTTGCGCTCATTGATAATAGTACCTAGGTACCTAACCGTTCGGCGCGGAGATTGGATAACCTACTTAGTGTCGCTCGGTGACCTTTTTTAAATATTTTTGTGGCCAAAAAAGTATAACATCGGATAAAAATTATTGGAATCGATTCAGTTACTTATTCTGAACAAACTACTCGTATAATCAGGTTTCGCATATAATTATAGTAAAAATAACGTTGTATAAGTACTAATAGGTATTATAAAGAGGTAAAATTTGTTTGTATGTAGGTGGTCATCTCCGGAACTCCCAGTCGGGTTTGAAAAAATCTTTTGACATAAATTTGGTAGCGCAATTCTCGAGGAAGGCTTATAGGCTATATAATTTCACGCCCTAGCGTGATATTATATAGCCTATAGCCTCCTATAGTTCCTAACCCTTAGGAGTCGAGCAAAATTAAAAAAACTGGCCAAGTGCGAGTCGGACTCGCACACGAAGGGTTCCGTACCACAAGGCAAAAACGCCCAAAAAAACATGTTTGTTGTATGGCAGCCCCCTTAAATATTTATTTTATTTTAATTTTATTATTTATTATTAAAGTAAATATACAATTAAGTATTTTGTGAATATTTCAAGTGCCTACCTGTTGCCATTTTTGATATCGAGCAAAAAATGGTAAAAAAATCGCGTTTGTTGTATGGGAGCCCCCCTTAAATATTTATTTTATTTTGTTTTTAGTATTTGTTGTTATAGCGGCAACAGAAATACATAACTTGTGAAAATTTCAACTGTCTAGCTGTCGCGGTTCTTGAGATACAGCCTGGTGACAGACAGACAGACAGCGAAGTCTTAGTAATAGGGTCCCGTTTTTACCCTTTGGGTACGGAACCCTAAAAAAACACAACCGAATTGAGAACCTCCTCCTTTCTTTGAAGTCGGTTAAAAAAGTCAGAAAGGACGCTAAGCGAAAACGAAGTACATATTATGTGCTTGAAGTGTTAAATAAATAAATAAGTACTAGCGTGGGCGGGCGATGCGATGCGATTGGGGGGGGGGGGGGGGGGGGGGTCGGGGGAACAAGAAATTTCACGCGGAGTTATTTTATTTTATTTGGGAAACAAACAGATGCAAGAACAAACTTATGTAAGTATACAAATAGTTCAACACAATCCAGAAGCAGTTTCCACAGATTACTATACAAGTAAATTATATGCTAAGTGTAACAACAACCAGAAGTTCACAGCGTTAAAGTTCACAGAATTTAAAATTTTATATTATTTAACATGTTATTATTATATAACATATAATAGTACTAGCTGCGCCCCGCCGTTTCACCCGCATTAGTTTCGATCCTGTGAGAATATCGGGATAAAAAGTAGCCTATATGTTAGTCCAGGGTATTAGCTACCTCCATACCAAATTTTATCAAAATTGGTCCAGTCGTTAAAGCGTGAAGAAGTAACAAACATACAAACACACACACACACACTAACAAACTTTCCCCTTTATAATATTAGTGTGATTTACTCATTATCCTTATCTATAAATAGTTTCTCTATATCTGTTAGTTCACGATAACAGGTCACTGAACTTTACATACAAGTCAATTCTATCATTCGACGTTCAACACTATCCATCGCGTTAATTTGAGATAATATTCCTCTTAGAGGTGATTTTTCAAGGAATAATTTTGAAATTTTGACAGTTATTTCATACAAAAACTGTCAAACGTCATTTTTATTCCTCGAATAAAAATTACCTGGCGATGGAAAAATCAGCCCTTAGACTGATTTCGTGACCGAACGTTTACTGTCAGACGATTTTTTCAAAGATTGAAGCAAAATTGATGTTATTGTTTTTTCAACATGAAATATTACCGATTGCCGAGTGTATCCTACTTCCTACTATTCTACTAATTCTACTATTCTACTAATTCTACTATTCTACTAATTCTACTATTCTACTAATTCTACTATTCTACTAATTCTACTGTTCTACTAATATTATAAACGCGAAAGTTTGTGAGAATGGATGGATGGATGCTTGTGACTCTTTCACGCAAAAACTACTAAACGAATTTTGATGAAACTTTATAGTAATATAGCTTCATCATTCATTCTCCTGCCCTTATCCCAATTTATTTGGGGTCGGCGCAACATGTCTTTTTCTTCCATACTTCTCTATTAGTCGTCATCTCGGTAGTCACCCCCTTTCTAACCATATCATCATTCACACATTCCATCCATCGTTTCTTTGGTCTTCCCCTACTCTTATAGCCATCGACATCCATACTCAAAACTCTCCTCACGACATTTTCTTCATTTCTTCGTAACACATGCCCATACCATGACAACCGATTCCCACACAACTTTTCAGTTACCGGTGCCACTTTCAAACTTCCTCTTATGTACTCATTTCTTATTCTATCCATTCGTGTAACACCACACAACCCTCTTAGCATTCTCATCTCTGCTGCATGCAATTATCTTACAGTAATATAGCTTATACATCAGAATAACACATAGGATACTTTTTATTCCAACACTCCCACGGGATCGACATTTATGAGGGTTAAGCTGCGGGGCGCTGCTCGTTACCAATATAACTGTCCCGTTAGTCTCGTGGTTGCAATCGTGACTGCTGAGCGCGGGGTCTTGGGTTCGTTTCCCGGGTCGGACAAAGTGTTATTGAGTTTTTCCATTAGGAATTTCTTAGTAACAGTCCGGAGTTTGGAAGTTGGCGGTGTGATACCTCCGTGACTCGGTAAGCACGTTAAGCCGTTGGTCCAGCGCCAGACGGCAATCCGACACGACCGAAGAGAGCTTCGGTCGTGTCGGATTGCCGTCTCATCGGACTATGAGAGTGAGGGAAGGGAAGTGCACCTGTGTCTGCGCGCACACTCGTGCTATAATATCACCCGCGCCGAAGGCAGATAATAATAATTTTATTATCAGACAACTAAGGCCCATAGATAAAATACACAAAATAATCTTATAAAATAATAAACTAATACATATTAAAAACCTTAAAACTATGAACTATACACATAACATTGTCGGCGTCATGTTTCGCTGCGTGGTGTCGCGTAACCGTCCTCGGAATCGTCGATATACGACACCTTTCGGCCATAAGTCCTCTTTCAGACAGGTCTGTAGATGTTGGGTTGGAACTCGTACCACGAATGACTTAAAGTTAAAGTTGATGTTGTGGCGCGATTCCAACCTTTCGACCCTCAGAGTCCAGTTGGTCTTCACCTTCAAATACTGCACGAGTTCCTCAGTTGTCGTGGAGTGATGCAGACGCGAAAGGTACAGCTGCGTCGTAGGCACAGCAGGGCGCAGCAGCAGCATGTTGGGTCCACTCGGTGCGGTGCCACACAGGTTACCAGAACAGGGCTTCTTCTTTTTCCGATTAGCCGACTTTATTTATTTATTACCACTGTATTCTTTATCTATCTTTCCATCATCTGCCAAGAATTTTCCCAACTATGTTTGGGTTCGGCTTCCTGTCTAACCCGATACAGCTGAATATCAGTATTATATATGCGATATCAGGGTTTTTGAGCGACTACCTACGTCATCATCTGCCTAGCCTTTTCCCAAGCATGTTGGGGTCGGCTTCCAGTCTAACCGGATGCAGTTGAATACCAGTATTTTACATGGAGCGACTGCTTATCTGAACTCCACAACCCGATTACTGGGTAATACGGTACCCCTTGATAAGACTGGTTGTCAGACTTTCGGGCTTCTGACTACCCGTAACGACTGTCAAAGATCCACGAATGACAGCCGGGACCAACGCCTTAACGTGCTTTCCGAGACACGGAGGGGTCACGGTACTCACGGTAGTAAAGATAGTCACCCATCCACAGACCAACCGCGGCAATCGTAGCTTAACCTGATCTATCGACCCGTGCGGCTGTTATTATTTAGCCACGGGCCCCTCCTATCTGACCTAAACAACCCAGTTACTGGGTAACGCGATACCCCTTGACAAGACTGGTCATCAGATTTTTGAGCTTCTCACTACTCGTGACAGCTGTCAATGATCTACGACTGACAGCCGGGGCCAACGGCTTAACGTGCCTTGGAACAGCAAATTTTTAACCGACTTCTAAAAAGGAGGAGGTTCTCAATTCGGATGTTTATTGTATCGGTTATTTTATGTATGTTTTTCATTCGAAAGAGGTTTATTACGAAATGGTCCCATTTAAATTTCGTAAAGATCTGATGATGAGTTTCGGAGACAGATAACGGAACTCTTCCATAAATGCCAGCAAATCAAACTGTCACTGATATTCACATAGCAAGTAGTGCTATATGAATTTGTGTGGGGTAGGTAGGTACTTACAACTAAAAACTGAAAAATAAAAACTTTTTACAAAAAAAAAAAACAACCGACTTCCAAAAAAAAAACACTACAAAGTGAAAAATAACTGGAAGTCGGTTGTTTTTTTCTTTTGTAAACAAAGTTTTTGTTTTTCCAATTTTTAGTTGCACATCAAGCTACTACAATCTGTCAAATTTCTTTAATAGATTTTCAACTTTATCGCTAAAGCATAAGGTTCAAAGTTGATTGGGAAAATTTGACAGTTTCGGGTAGCTTGATGTGCTCGCGTCTGTACCTACCCCTTTATTTTGATAACAGTTGAAAATTTTCAGAGGTGTTTAGAATAATGTACTGAATCCAAGGTAACAGGTTGCGTCGAGTTATTCCGGTCTAATCCCCTGAACCCCCCCTCCACCCCCCACCTCAATCCCCTCCTGGATCGTCTTCTGTTTTAATCTTTGTCTTATCCACATTTGTACCTAGGCCACGCTGACTCTATCAAGAGTTTTTGGTCTTTTCCTAACCAGGAGCTCCATACCACGCGGCCGGGTCGTCATCCTCCCACAGCACTCTCTTAATAAACCATTCGCGGAATCAAAACGATTCCGAAATAGCGGAATACCTGATCTCGCATTCTGATGTAAAATTAGCCAATGTTTTCACAATACGTCCTTAAATTGAGATTCTGAATTCTAGCCGCCATTTTTAGTACCACGAATGATTTGTGCGTTACTGAACGTCTAAATATAGGGCCAAATAATGGGTAAGCTGCAAAGTGGGTATGCCCATTTCTAGGAGTTGTGCTTTTAGGAATGTCTATAGTTGACTAGTTAGTCGATTCGCACGAATATACTCGCACGAAACGGGTGTGACTCGCACGAAGATAATAAAGTATAAAAAATAAGTAAAAAAAAATATTTTAAGTTAAACGGTTTTAATGAAAATAATGATGTAGCAGATAATGTACTAAAAGCTTTTACTTTTTTTAGGAAAGTGGTGGCGGAAAAAAAAATCTTGGGTCGCGTGAAATATCTATCAACAGTCAACTGCTCATACCATTATAAAATACTACTATTTACATATTTACTCAGGTTACGCTACGCCCCACGATTTAATTTTTTTTCTGATCAATGCACTAGATTGATGAGGAAACTGGTGTGATGACTGGCACCTATGACCTACCGAATTATTTTTTAGCTTTTAGTACATTATCTACATTATTATTTTAATTAAAACCGTTTAACTTAAAAACCTTTTTTTACTATTTTAATTTTCAAGTTTTTAGTTTTTTTTTCCATGTACTGTGTTATACTTGTAAAGCCCTTTCATTTGATACCCATTACCCATATTGAAACAAATATGAAATTAGAAATATTGAAACAAATATGAAATTAGAAATATTGAAACAAATATGGAATCTGGCATTTTGTGCCGGCGGCCATCTTAGATTTGAAAATTTTCATAGTGTAAAAATAAATACTCTACTAGTCAAGCCCTTTCATTTAATACCCATATTGAGGGGCTTGTGAAAAAATATGTAAACCGCCATTTTGTAGCGGCGGCCATCTTGGATTTACAATGATACTGATTAAATTCAATTATATTGTCATCAAAACCAAAGGTGTGTACCAAATATCAGATCAATCTACCAACAGGAAGGGGGTAAAATCTCAAGTACTAAATTAGACCCAAATAAATAATAAACATGGCAAGCTAAATAAAACCGTTTAAAAAAGGACACTAACGCAGAGTAGTTATAAGAGTTAAATTTTATAAGTAAAACTTGTACTTTTTAGGATTCCGTACCCAAAGGGTAAAAACGGAACCCTATTACTAAGACTTCGCTGTCTGTCCGTCTGTCTGTCTGTCCGTCTGTTCGTCTGTCCGTCTGTCTGTCACCAGGCTGTATCTCAAGAACCGCGATAGCTAGACAGTTGAAATTTTCACAAATTATGTATTTCTGTTGCCTTTATAACAAAAAATACTAAAAACAAAATAAAATAAATATTTAAGGGGGGCTTCCATACAACAAACGCGATTTTTTTGCCCATTTATGCTCGATATCAAAAATGGCAACAGGTAGGCACTTGAAATATTCACAAAATACTCAGTTGTATTTTAACTTTAATAATAAATAATAAAATTAAAATAAAATAAGTATTTAAACGGTTGCCATACAACAAACATGTTTTTTTTTTTTTTTGCGTTTTTGGCTTGTGGTACGGAACCCTTCGTGTGCGAGTCCGACTCGCACTTGTTTCTTAAGGGGCTTACATGACCTAAAGCGCGGTGACTGTCGGACTGCATAAAAAAGAAAGAGAAGCGCGATGACACAACGCTGGTAATTTATTGCAAAATATGAAGTAATTATTTAATTACAAAAAATCTATTGTTTGGACTAAAAAACTAAAACACTGGTATTTTAGTATGTTGCTCGTAGAATAATCTGACAAAAAATCTGAATGATTGTATGTATATTAGTATGGTTTTTATTGTAAAAATAATGTTTTTAGAGGTATCTTCATGATTTTTTTATATCGTATCAAATTAGTATTATGTTTTTAACACACTATCTACCTAGCATATGTCCTGAAGAATATCATATATTTTTCTGATTTTGTTTACTGTAGTCGATCATATACTTTTATTGTTTCTAAAAACTTGCGTTTTTTGTGTTTAGGTCCTGTAAGCCCCTTAAGAGGGTTCAAGACCTTTTTTTTCGTCCCGCGCGGGATGCGGGACGAAAATCACTCGCACACTCGATTCGTTTGTGTTAACTTGTATAGTGGTGTTTAAACACCGTAATTTATACAAAATTAAGGAAAAATTCTAAAAAAGAGGAAGAAAAGTTGAAGGTTACATGCAAAGACGCAAAATACATGCGCATGACCTTAGTGGGTAGTTATAAATACATGAGAATTCGGTGAAGGAACAGTGCAGTATCCAAAAATATAGGTAAAATACTAAAGTCTTTCATTTAAGGTGAATGCGCAGTGGTAGACCGCGAAATTCAAATTTTCTTAAGTTTTTTGCAATTTTCAGGAAAGTCATTAGAATCATAGTTCTTATGGAACAAATCTAGCTTAGAAAGATGTATTAATAATTCTAATTCTGTAAATACGTAGGTACCTGTTATAGTCACGAATCAGATTTTGATCAAGATACAACCTGACACTGACCTGCAAATTGCACGACCTGCAAAAACCGCAATCGCGCCATTCCTTATCTGCGCGGGAGTCACCTATGACGCAGATTAGGTAATTGTAAAATAACATGGATACTTAGGTTCCAACCATGAAGTAAGTCAGACGAATTTTAAAGATTTTTAGAACAAAAAATTGAAGACATGTGACATCCGCCAACCCGCACTGGGCCCGCATGGTGGATTACGGCCCACTCCCTCTCACAGAGAGGAGGCCTGGGTCCCAGCAGTGGGAACATTATAGGCTGATAATGCTTTGCTTATAGTTATAGAGTTGGGTATATTTTAAAGTTTTTCTTTAAAGTTGAAGTTTACATTTTTATAATTAATTAAAAGTGTTTAAATTATAACGTATGGAAAAATATTTTTTTATATTTTTCGAAAGGTCAATCGATCAGGTTAAACTACGCTTGCCGCGGTTGGTCCGTAGATGGGTGACCATCTATACATACGAAGACCCTTCCGTGCCTCGGAAAGCACGTTAAGCCGTTGGTCCCAGCTGTCATTCGTGGATCTTTGACAGTCGTTACGGGTCATCAGAAGCCCGACAGTCTGACAACCAGTCTTACCAAGGGGTATCGTATTACCCAGTCACTGGGTTGTGGAGGTCAGATAGGCAGTCGCTCCATGTAAAACACTGGTATTCAGCTGCATCCCGTTAGAATGGAATCCGACCCCAACATAGTTGGGAAATGGTTGAGTTATGATTCTGTGAGTTACATACTCTATGAATGTGTGACGTCACTGCGTATAGTATACGTTACGTCGACCACGTGTGTCCGCCGTCCGGTATTGTGTGTGTTAGTTCTCAAATATCCGGACAGTCCCGATTTACGCCATTATGGGGAAATGTTTTGTGAGCTATAAATAGGCTGAGTGGCTCAAAGAGAGGCTCTCGACCGTGAAGGTTCGATTTTCATGTAGGTTAAATATTTTTGGAATTTTCTGTGGACGTGCAGAGTAAGTTGTTAACAAAATCACACTAACATTATAAAGGCGAAGGTTTGTGAGTGTGTGTGATTATATGTAATAATTTTGATAATATTTTGTATGGTAGTAGCCAACTAGGAGCGTCCCGCGGTTTCACCAGCATAAGTGTCGATACCATAAGGGTTTCGGGATAAAAAGTATCCTATATATATTAAAAGTTTTCTAGCTTTTTCTGCGGACAGAACCTGCACCTTGGTGCGTAACTGACTATAAATCACAATCTGAATAATTTTAAAGGATATTGTTAATCCATTGCTTCTTAAGAGTAAACTAGTCGCGTGCTCTAACTCACTGGTGGTTATGGCCAAAAAGCACGCCTGTCTCACCTGGCTTCGTGTCAGACAGAGATAGTAGCAGTGATGAGCAGTTAGAAGCTAGTCTGCACGCACAACGTCTAGTTCTCACGCACAGAAACACCGTTCTGAACTAATAGGCTCGTTAAAAAAACCAAAAAGTGCTTTGGAAAATCGAGTTTTGTGAAAAAACTGCTGCATTAATCAATTACAAATAAAGTTTATTAAACTCTTCGATAACCGAGCTTTGTCGGTACGGACTTGGTTTTGAAGATTTTGAAGTTCTTTTATTACTTATTTACACCCAAAGTTACGTTAATAATAGCAAGAAAAAGGAATCTTTGTTGGATCATAACCTTTTAATGGCTTTTTATTTTACTATTCTGTTTCCATACAGACAAAATTAATAATAAGACAAAGCGATAACATGTTTAACTTTGGATGCACAATGTGGTGTAATATCTCCCGAAATTTGTATGGAAAAAATACCGACTAGTGGCACCTTAAGAAGCCATTGTGTTAGCGTGTTACGCAGTTACCCCACGGGGTAGTTTAGAATCATCTAGTCTTAATACATTGTCAAGGTTTAATTTTATAAAAGGTTTAAAAATGAATGTGTCGATTCTATATTTAGACAATTATTACAATGACCTATACGATGTCGACAGTCAGCAACAAAAGTCGATTAACACTTCAGTTTTTTTAATCTCAGTTATTGAGCAAAATGTTAACAATTCCGTTTTTAGGGTTCCGTAGTTCCTACAAGGAACCCTTATAGTTTCGTCATGTCCGTCTGTCTGTCTGTCTGTCTGTCCGAGGTTTTGCTAAGAGACCGTTAGTACTAGAAAGCTGTAATTTTATAGGAGTGTATACATATATTAATTACGCCGACAAAGTGCTAAAATAAAATTTTGGAAAATATTTATCATAAGTTTCACAATACTGCAGCTAGATGGCGCTGTACCAACGGGTTACGTTTTCACTCGAGTATATTCGAGTGATCGACATCCCCGCACGTCTTAGAAATGATAATTCAAATTTATTGTCGCGTTTTGTTATTATAACCATTAACTTCTAACATCCATCTTACTTATATTCAGAATAAAGAACAACAGAATCGTACTATATTGTTATAACGATACTACGGAACCCTAGGCCACAGTATAAAGATCATACAGTATTGTAACTCGGCCGTAACCTTGAAATAAATGCCTACAGCCGCGCGGTACGTAAACATGCGATAGGGCTGCGCCTACAGCATTTTAATTACATTTGCCTACTTTGTGTTTCCATTTAGTTTTGTTATTGTATTTTACTGTGTGTACATAAATAATAAAATAAATAAATATACTTTTTTTTTATATCACACTAATATTATAAAGGTGAAAGTTTGTGAGTGTGTGTGTGAGTGTGTGTGTGTGTTTATATGTTTGTTACTTCTTCACGCTCAAACGGCTGGACCAATTTGGATAAAATTTGGTATGGAGGTAGCTGACAACCTGGATTAACATATAGGCTACTTTTTATCCCGATATTCCCACGGGATCGACACTTACGCGGGTAAAACCGCGTGGCGCAGCTAGTAAACAAATAAAATACTCTGTGAATTGAATAGGAAATGTTTGCGCTTCGACTGAGACGTACGAAATGCTTTATTATTAAATTTTAAAGTATAATACATAAAAAAATATATAAAAAATCCGCAATCTAATATAAAGCTTAATTAAAAATTGTTTTGGGAAACATGGACAAGGTGGAGAAAAAGGAATATCTTTTACTTGGTTATAGATACCTGCAGCTACTTTACAGTTTATATGTTTGGTTTTAAATGAAGTTCGGAATATTTCCTCCATTTTTTCTATATATTCCACAAAATCATCGCTGGGTACAATCAAAAAAGGTTGCGAATTAATCTTATTGTAGTCCGTATATCTTAATCATAGTATAATCTTATTGTAGTCTTACTGTAGCACAATATAGCCTACTCGTCATATTAAATATGTAGGTACTTGAACTTATTTTTAGTGAAAAAATCGCGCGGTTATTGTTAAAAAAAAAACAACACACAGCCCGTTCGTCACTGCGGCACAGTCGCGACTGTCTGCATGCCGAGCGCATGCCGAGGTCGAGGCGCGTAGGTATAGCTCGCGTTTCGTTCGTTTGTATGAAGTCGAAATACTGTATGATCTTTATACTGTGCCTAGGCTGTGCGTGGCCCGACACGCACTTGTTTTAATTTCAGTTCATCATCTGCCTAGAGTTTTCTCAACTATATTGGGGTCGGCTTCCAGTCTAGCCGGATGCAGCTGAATACCAGTATTTTAAATGGAGCGACTGCCTATCTGACCTCCAAAACCCAGTGACTGGGTAATACGATACCCCTTGGTAAGACTGGTTGTCAGACTTTCAGGCTTCTGACTACCCGTAACGATTGTCAGATCCACGAATGACAGCCGGGACCAACGGCTTAACGTGCTTTCCGGGGCACGGAGGGGTCTCGGTATGTAAAGATCACCCATCCACAGACTAACCACGGCAAGCGTAGCTTAACCTGATCGATCGACCTGTCCGGCAGTAATTAATTAGCCACGGACCCCTCAGTTAGTAGTTAGTTTTAATCTCAGTTATTGAGCAAAATATTTGTTCAAAATTGCACTGTACTTCTGCGCTGCAATTTTGAACAAGTATTTTGCTCAATAACTGAGATTAAAAAAAAAAACTGAAGTGTTAATCGACTTTTGTTGCTAATCGTACTGTGCAAAAAGTCATTCAAGGTTACAGTACAAGCAGCACCTTTTCGCAATGCTTAAAGGATCCTAGTTTGATATTAATAATTAATTATCTTCAAATGTGCGCTCTGGTGGCCCAGTGGTAACCGCGACTTACGAGTTGTGGATCGTAGGTTCGAACCCAGTCAGGCACCTTACTTTGAGTAAATTATTTCATTACCACTGCTCTCAATACGGTGAAGGAACCGACATGTCCTAGAACCAAAAATTCGAAAACATGTGACATCTCTCTAAGTCCGAAACACTGTATCTCAGAAGTAGGTACCTATTTCGTGAAAAGGGATTTTAAAACTTATTTGGTCTTTGGTACGTTTTTGGAAATATATTTATAACATACTAGGACCTCCTCCTACATACTATAAAATGAAAAAGTACCTAATAGTACAGGGCTAATATGTAACAGATAAAACGTTTATTCAGTGCAACAAAAGACACAATACAGGTATTAAAAAACATTAAAAACCGGTGAAAGAAAAAAAAACAAAGATTAAAAAGATAAATTGACCCATAGACACCTAGCTCATGTTGTACATCTATAACGGTCGATCACTACTGGGCGGTGTGTGTCTCATGGTTGCACCAAATGGGAGTCCAGCTCAGCATATGCCAGGTACAATACCTGAAGCTGGTATTCTGCTGCATCACGTTAGTGACATACGGATGTCGAGAAGACACATTTGAGTTTCAACAAAATAATACCTACATAGTGCGGCGTGTATATTATAAAGGTGTGCGCGTGTATTGGATATACACGACAGAATTCTGCCAACCCGCACTGGGCCCGCGTGGTAGATTACAGCCCACTCCCTGTCACAGAGAGGAGGCCGCAGTCCCAGCAGTGGGAACATTATAAGTTGAGCAATGTTTATGCCACCACCCCATACTTCCCGTGGGTGTCGTAAAAGGCGACTAAGGGGCGTACCGGAGAATGGGCAGCAGCGTTCTCTATGCATTCCACCACCATACCATACTGCGATCGCCAACCCGCCTGCCAAGCGTGGCGATTATGGCAAACCCCCCCTTTTTGGGGGAGGTCTATGTCCAGCAGTGGACGTCTTTCGGCTGAAGTGATGATGATGAATGTTTATGCAGCAGTACTTCACAATGGCTTGAGGTTTTCGTAGGCCTCTTGCAAATATGCGAGAAAAGGCAGTAGATATTTATAAACAGTATGACGTGCCAGATCACATCTTTGAAAGAAAAAAAGAAAGAAAAAGTATTTATTGCGACTCGTACAGGAAAATCACAAACTAAACTAACCACAGACAAAAATAAAAACCCAAATCACATAAAAAAAAGTAACAAAAAGAAAAACTGACTCGCACACGATGGCAAAAACGCCGAAAAACAGGTTTGTGGTATGGGAGCCCATTTTAACTATTTATTTTATTCTATTTTTAGTATTTGTTGTTATAGCGACAACAGAAATACATCATCTGTGAAAATTTCAACTGTCTTGCTATCAAGGTTCATGAGATACAGCCTGGTGACAGACATACAGTCAGACGGACAGTGGAGTCTTAATAATAGGGTTCCGTTTTTACCCTTTGGGTGCGGAACCCTAAAAATGAAACAGAAAGTCCTTTATGAAGCCAAAAGGCTCCTATCTCAGCATGATGTTGCGAAATTTAAAAAATCGAATTTCAATCTTTTTAGGTACGAGAGTTCAATCGGTTCACATATCAACACCTTGAAATTAAATGAGAGGTACATTGTATATTTTTTGCCATTTGTAACTAGTTATTTGTACAAAGGTACTCATGTTTTTGTGAACGTACTGGTATCATTGCGAATTTATTGTATGACCTCACTGACAGTGCTTTGGACATGGCTTGATGTTAGATTTTCGGAGAGTGTTGGTTTTTTTATAATATTTACAAGCTGACCCGGCAAACGTTGTTTTGCCATATAAATTCTTTCTAGCTACCCGGCGCTACTTCGTTCGCGTGGTGTCCTACCCCTTACCCTACCCTACCCCTGCCCTACTCCTACCCTACTCCTACCCTACTCCTACCCTACTCCTTCCCTACTCCTACCCTACTCCTACTTTACTACTAACCTGCTCCTTCACTACTCCTACCCTACTACTAAAAGAAAAAAAAAAACCGGGTAAAAAAATCCTATGTCCGTCTCCTGGTTCTAAGCTACCTCCCCACCAATTTTCAGCGAAATCGGTTCAGCCGTTCTTGAGTTATAAATCACGACACACACATATTACTAGCGACCCGCCCCTCTACTCCCAATTGGATAACACACTATCAATCACAATCTAAATCATTTTGAAGAATATTGCTAATCCATTGCTTTATATGTTCGATTTTTTTTCTACTCCTCAATGTAAATAACGCAATGAATGCTGTTGAACTGTCAAAACGAAAGCTATTTCGACTGTACGTGTGTTACGCAATTACCCCACTGCTTCTCACGGTTTTTATGACTTAAAACACAACCTTACTTACTAGTCATAGAGTCTAAATTCTTCTGCACCAGTAACTCCTTCATTCATCAAAGAAATATATGTCCTACACGTTACTAAATACGGTAGCGTTTCCAACAGTTGGTAGTCTTCTAAAGTAGGGCTAATTACATCGAGATTAGGTTTTTTTGTACTCGTATAGGATTTCATCGACGGACAACCTCGGATTCAGTACATGGTTGCGTTGAAGTTTTTCGTCAGTTATTTAAAAAAAATGGGGTGTGACGGTATCATGGACACGGCCGTGTGTTGTACGTGAATACGTTTACGTAACGGGGTTGATCCGCTCGGCCGCATTCATTCTTTTACGTTCCCGGCACTGCATGACTCGGTCTTATGGTGTGGTACCATTCGATTGGTTTTGAGAAGCCCTTTCCAACCGAATACGATCTCTGTATTTGGATTTGGCCTTTTGACGCGTATAGGCTGACATTATATATATTTTTATAGTGTTTTCCTGTTTATTTTAACACATTATATTTACTGTCACTATTTTACACTAATGTTTTGTATACAATCGATATATTTTGACGAGAGCTGATGATTGAAACTCAAACGAACGTCGCTTTTCAGAGTCAAAAGTTATACTAAGTGGAAATCTCGACACGCAGCAAAATTACCTCAAAATAGCGGTGCTTTCCCCTCCACCGCGCGCGATGCATTACAGTCCTCACTTGGCGTAATGAATTCTTTGATCTTTTAGCTATCCAATGTTGTAATTGAATTTAGAACGGAGATGATAGATATGGAGCTGGAACACCAAACTGTATCCCCCGATTTTGTTATCATTGATTTTTTTGACTTGCCTCCCACTGTGGAAGCAATTTTAAAGACGTATTCACGTCAAAAGATTTGCTGTTCCATACATTTTGACCGCGTAAATAGAGTGTAATACACACAATCAGGCACAATCAGGTGCAATGACACAATCAGGTATGAAAAAACATCAGAAATGGGAAAAAAAAAATACAAAGATTATAAAGATAAATAAAATTGACCCAAATACACCTAGCTCATAGACATCAATAACGGTCAATCACTACTGGGCGGTGTGTGTCTCAAGGTTGCACCAAATGGGAGTCCAACTCAGCATATGCCAGGTACAATACCTTTTTTTTTTGCTGTCGGGGGGAAACCTTCAAATGACCACCATTAGCACATAGGGGTGGGTGGTACCGGTTCCTCTTAAAAAACGATTGATTCCGGAACCCCCCCCGTGCAACACCTCTAAGGCACATCATACCTGACGCTGGTATTCTGCTGCATCCCGTTAGTGACACACGGATGTCGAGAAGGCACAAGTAAAAGTAGTAAGTAGTAGTAGTAGTAGGAAGTATTGCACTTTTAATCTGACCCTATATATTATTGGTCCTAATTCAATCTGACCCTAAATAGCATGCATCATCATCATCATCATTTCAGCCGAAAGACGTCCACTGCTGGACATAGGTCTCCCCCAAAAGGGGGGGGGGGGTTGCCATAATCGCCACGCTTGGCAGGCGGGTTGGCGATCGCAGTATGGTATGGTGGTGGAATGCATAGAGAGCGCTGCTGCCCATTCTCCGGTACGCCCCTTAGTCGCCTTTTACGACACCCACGGGAAGTATGGGGTGGTGCTATTCTTTCAGTCCGGCACCACACAGACAAAAAATAGATTGGTAAAATAGCATTGGTCCTAATTTAATCTGACCGTGTATATCATTGGTCCTAATTTAATCTGACCGTGTATATCATTGATCCTAATTTAATCTGAGCCTGTATATCGTTGGTCCTAATTCAATCTGACCCTGTATATCATTGGTCCTAATTTAATCTGACCCTGTATATCATTTGTCCTAATTTAATCTTGCCCTGTATATCATCGGTCCTAATTCAATCTGACCCTGTATATCATTGGTCCTAATTCAGTCTGACCCTGTATATCATTGGTCCTAATTTAATCTGACCCTGTATATCATTGGTCCTAATTTAATCTGACCCTGTATATCATTGGTCCTATATTAATCTGACCCTGTATATCATTGGTCCCACAACTAGTGATGCTCCACAAAAAAAAATGATTTTAGATATTAAAGCGTGATATTTATTAATTGATTAGCTGCGCCCCGCGGTTTCACCTGCGTAAATGTCGATCCCGTGGGAATAGCTGGATAAAAAGTAGCCTATATGTTAATCCAGGGTGTCAGCTACCTCTATACAAAATTTTATCAAAATTGGTCCAGCCGTTTGGGCGGGAAGAAGTAACAAACATATAAACACACACACACTCACAAACTTTCGCCTTTGTAATATTAGTGTGATAACAGCGCACGCGCGTACTTACTTATCTCATAGCAGACAGTTCAGGGTTCGTCTGACTTATCTTAGGTCAAATTATGATTGAAAAATATCTGAATATGTTGATGAAAATATTGACTTGCAAAAAGAATTCTGATTCAGATTTATTTATTTGCCAACAATGTAGGTACAGGTATAGGATGGTACAGACGCCAGCACATTAAGCTACCTGAAACTGTCAAATTTTCCCAATCAACTTTGAACCTTATGCTTTAGCGATAAAGTTGAAAATCTATTAAATAAATTTGACAATTTGTAGTAGCTTGATGTGCTAGCGTCTGTTCGTCACTAAATGTTTCCGCTGCATTCTACCTTACGGCATGCAGAGTCGTAGAAACTAAAAAAAATACAATTTTCATATAAATCCGACGATTTATATGTTAGTTGTAGTAGTGTCAAATGTCAATCTCAAACACTGACGTATACCTCAAATTGTCAATGTCAATTAATAAATAATGTGACATCAAGCAATGGACAAAATTGTCAACATGTTTTTAGCTTGAGTACGAGGCTTTTGACTACGCTGTGTGTGTATATTTTATGTCTTTTTTAATTTTTTTATTTGCAATGTGCGTTTTGTTTGTGCAGAATAAACAGTTTTTCTTTCTTTCTTAGTAGTAGTAGTTTGTATTAGTTCTTACGACTAAAAACTAACGATACAATTTTCATCTAAATTAACAATTAATAATTTAGTCAATAATTTATAATCGATTGATCGAGTTAGTTGTCTGTGTGGTGCCGGACTTAAAGAATACCACCACCCCATACTTCCCGTGGGTCTCGTAAAAGGCGACTAAGGGTCGTACCGGAGAATGGACAGCAGCGTTCTCTATGCATTACAACATCATACCATATACTGCGATCGCCAACCCGCCTGCCAAGCGTGGCGATTATGGCAAACCCCTCTCAAAATAGAGGCCTATGTCCAGCAGTGGACGACTTTCGGCTGAAATGATGATGATGATGATCGAGTTAGTAATAGTCTGTAATTTAGTGTTTAGTGTTGAAATGAGCTCACCCAGCACGCGTAGAATGACGACGCGCGACGCGGCGACGCGACGGCGGAATAGACCAAATGACACATTACCATGTTTAGACGCGTAGAATGCGTACAAATATTTAAAGGGTCATATATACAGGGTCGAGTTAAATTAGCTAGCGAAACTCCACAGAAAGAAAGAAAGAAAGAAAAACACAGGCACAGGCGTCGATATCATTTTGCAGTCTTGTTGTGAACGGACGTGTCGAAGATTTATTAAAATAAATAAATAATCACTTGCTGAGTCGTGACCTAGATTTACCAAATATCCGGTAGTAAAGCAAACTGTTGTCGTAGGCATAATATGTGGAAATCGTTTCTGTGAAAATGTGTAATAAGTGTTTAACAAGTGCATAACTTGTATCACAATGGCATCCAGTCCCTTCAGCCGGGGTGGCAGATGTCCTCGGAGCCCACCTCCTACACCTGTGCCCGCACCACCACCAGCACCTGCACCTGCACCCGAGCCCGTACCCGCACCTCACCCTCAACCGCCCAGCCAGAGAGACGACGTCATGATGGAAGCGATACCGACGCCGGAAATACAGAACTGGATGTCGTCTATTGAGCAGTGCCTAAGTGAAGTGTGCTCTATAGCAGCAGAGGGCAAATTAAACATGGAGCAAAAACTGCGTGTAAGTACCCTATGCCGAAAAGTTAGTCACGGCACATCGCAGATGGCCGTTCAGTATCAGTCCCTGAAGATGAATGCTGTCCGGGCCCACACCACCGTCCAAACACTCGAAGACCAAATTGATCTGTCGCAGCAACTGCAAGACCTTAAGCTGACAATCGGAGCTTCTATCAAACCAAAAAGCGGAACTTCCTTTGCTGATATGGTTAAAAAAGGTACCAACAATTACATACAGCCAATAAATTTAAGCTCAGTGGCGATATACCCTAACGACAAACTAAAGTCGAGTGAGGAGACAAAAACACTTGTCCAAAAAATTATATGTCCAGAGCAAATGAAGCTTCAGGTAAGAGGACTGCGTAAGACGAAAAATGGCGGTGTCATTATCAGCACTGAAACAAAAGACGACATTGAGAAGGTGAAAAAATCGATGCAGTTATCAAATTCAGGCCTTACTGTAGACGAGCCCCCAAAAAGGAAGCCTAGAGTAGTGGTTATCGGAGTGCCCTCGTCCATGCAAGAAAAGGAAGTTTTTACTTGTTTGTTCCACCAGAATTTAGCCGAGAACCTACAGGACTACAGCCTCGAGACCTTTTTGACCTCCATTAAGTTAAGCCATAAATCAGGTAAGAAGGACGCTGAGACCTGTAATTATATAATAGAAGTATCTGCAGACATACGTAAAGCCCTGATATCTAAAGACAGAGTGTTTGTGAATTGGTCGTCATGCCCTGTAAGAGACTTTACTCTAGTCACACGCTGTTATATGTGCCAGCAGTACGGGCATGCAGCCAAATCATGCCGGGAAACCACACCTACCTGTGGCCACTGTGGTGATCTGGGTCATTCCATTAAAGAATGCACAAAGAAGGCTGAGGAACCAAAATGCGCTACTTGCTTGCACTTCAAAAAGCCGAGCAATCACAAGACAAGTGCAGTTGACTGCCCGGCGAAACTAATGGCAGAAAAGAGGTACATAAATACTATTGATTATGGAGGCGCCTAAGAGCGCCGTTAATAACGTATCTTTCTAGCCTTCTTTGTTTTGTTTATTATTTTTATTTTTTATATTTAGTTATAATTATGATTAATAATTTAATTAGTGACATAGATAATTTCTCTGTATCTGAATGCCGTGTTTGTGACGTAGAGCATTGTAAACAATATCTCTCCTCCTACACTAGTCCACTAACCGTTCTAACCCAAAATATTCGCAGTATTTTTAAGAATTTCGACAATTTTAACATTTTTATACAACGTCTAGACATAAACTGTGACGTTATTGTCTTAACGGAATGTTGGCTTTCCAAACAATATAACATACCACTAATTCCGGGATATAATATGTATAAAAGTAATATAAATTACAATCAGAACGATGGGGTGGTAGTTTACGCAAGAAACCATCTCAATGTGTCTGTCGAGGAACCAAATATGCACGACTGTAACAGATTGTTAATTAAAATTGGGTCAGAATTAGCGATACTTGCCTTATATCGACCTCCCTCTTTTAGAAATATAAACAATTTCACCGACTCTCTAAACGACACCTTGAAGAACCTATCATCTTTCAAAAATACAATTCTAATTGGAGATATTAATATCAATATTCTTCCAGAAAGTGCTGACGCATCCGCTGAGGAATACCTTAACCTATGCGCTTTCCATGGCTTGCTTCCCGCTCACACGCTTCCTACACATCAAAGTGGATCCTGTTTGGACCATATATTACTCAAGTCGAATTTCCCCGCACTTGCCCTTGTAACTAATTCAACAATAACCGATCACAGTGCTAACCTACTTATTTTAAATTGTAAATTACCAAAAGTAGTCACTCGCACAACTTCGCGTTTAAATGTAAACAAACTTGAAGAAGACTTACGCAATATCGAATTTGACCCAGTCTACGATTCCGCTGATCCGCAGTTTTGTATGTTATACTTAATCAAACATGTACAATATGCAATTCAGAAGAATACTGTCATATCTCGGCTAAAAAACAAAGAATACAATATAAAACCATGGATCACGACAGGACTCATTCGCTGTATGAAAAATAGAGATAAACTGCATATTAAAGCTAAATCCAATCCAGATAATTTAATTTTGCAACTGTCGTATAAACGATATCGTAACTTTTGTAATGATCTTCTAAAAAAAGTAAAAAACAACTACGATAAAACTGCACTAGAAAAGGCTGGTACAAATAGTAAAAAAATCTGGAATTTTATTAAAAGTGTAACGTTTAATTCGAAACAAAATCAGTCATCTTCAGGTTTGTTACAAGCACACTCATCACAGCTAACATCTGCCAACATTGCAAATCATTTCTTTGTTAACGTGGGAAAGTGTTTGGCTGAAAAAGTTCGGGGCCAATCGCAATATTTAACAAGCACACCATTTACGTGTAGCACTATTTTATCATCCTTTGCATTGCTAGACACTGACGAGACTGAGGTAGAAATGATAATTATGAGTTTGAAAGACGACTGTGCAGTTGGCTGGGATAACATATCAAATAAAATTATTAAACAGTTCAAGCACATTTTGGTACCGCCACTAACTTATATTTTCCAAAAATGTTTATCTGCAGGTGTTTTTCCCGAGTGCCTAAAAAAAGCTGTTGTTGTCCCCGTTTATAAATCAGGCAGTAAAGATCAAGTCACAAATTATAGACCTATTTCGTTACTGCCTTCTATGTCTAAAATATTAGAAAAAATTATAAATAAAAGGCTTTACAAATACTTGGAGGATAAATTAATTTTGTCTCAGCGGCAGTTTGGATTTAGGCCTAAAATGTCAACAGACGATGCCGTACATCATCTGACTAACTATCTAGGACAAGAACTTGATAATGGTAACCACACAGTAGGAATCTTCCTGGACCTCGCCAAAGCTTTTGACACGGTTTCTATTCCTATTCTGTTGCACAAGCTTGAAACCATAGGTATCAGAGGCACCCAGCTGAAACTATTTAAGAGCTATCTAGAAGATCGTACCCAATGTGTAAGAATTGGAGATGTTCTCAGCGAGGATAAAAAAAACACGTCCTTCGGAGTCCCTCAAGGAAGTATTTTAGGGCCTACATTATTTCTGATATACATAAACGATCTTTGTAATCTAAGCCTAGATCATGGCCAAATTGTTTCTTATGCCGACGACACTGCCCTTCTATTCTCGGCTGACTCAGAAAAAAATGTCTACAAAGTTGCACAACACGGATTTAATATTGTTAATAAATGGCTTCACCTTAATTCACTAACACTAAATGCAGACAAGACACATTATATTAAGTTTTCGATGCGCAAGCAAACATCAACTGGCTCTACCTCGACATTATATGCTCATTATTGCACAATTCCAACAGATAACCAATGTGTTTGTCCTAAAATTAAAATGGCAAATACAACAAAATACCTTGGTGTTATAATAGATGACACACTTTCGTTTAAACAACATATAGAAGCTTTAAATAATAGAATTCGCAAGTTGATATTTGTTTTTAAAAAGTTACGCTGTATTGCTGACCCAAAATTAGTTAGACAAGTTTACTTTGCTCTATGTCAATCGATTTTAACTTACTGTATTACCACTTGGGGTGGAGCGGGTAAAACAAAGTTACTAACCATCGAGAGAGCTCAGAGGGCGATTCTCAAAGTCTCTACTTTCCGCCCTTTCCTTTTCCCTACTAACCTCCTGTACAAATCTTGTGAAGTATTAACAGTTCGACAGCTATTTATTATGGGCATTGTATTAAAACAACACAAAGCTCTACCCTACAGCGCTAGATATACTAATAAAAGACGTAAAGATATAGTTTGTCCACAAATTTCAACAAAGCATGCTTTTATATCCAAATTTTACCTGTACCTTGGACCTCTCCTATATAATAGACTAAACTCGAAAGCAAACATTTATTCTGTGAACTATACAAATTGTAAGAGAATCCTCAAGGATGCTCTCCAAAGTATGTCTTATGAAGAAACAGAAAATTTACTAACTGTATTAAAGTAAATATAGGTATACAAATTTCACTTATGTTAAATATTTATCAAGTTTAGAAACTAAGTGTTAAGCTACTCAACATATAATTATTTGTCTATTGTCAACTTTCGATTATTTATTAATTTTAAAAGACTATTTTAGCTCTTCTCGCCTGAAACACAGGACTACCTAGTTCAGGCACATAAGTCTTAGCAATATAATTTTTATTTAAGCAAAACTGTACTAATTTTCATGCCTTATAATTTTGAATAAATATATTATTATTATATTATTATATCTCATCACGATAAAATAAAAAATAAAATTATTTGCTGTTTCTTTTATGGGGGTCAACGACCGCTCTAGTAGTTTTGTTATTTGAAGTTTGAGTACAGTAACTTCGGTTGATAATCCCACTAAAAAAACCATAACATATTTTTTTTGTATTATCATATTTACATATTGACCCCTAAAATAATAGCAAATCATTTTTAGGGTTCCGTACCCAATGGGTAAAAACGGGACCCTATTACTAAGACTCCACTGTTCGTCTGTCTGTCACCAGGCTATATCTCATGAACCGTGATAGCTAGACAGTTGAAATCTTCACAGATGATGTATTTCTGTTGCCGCTATAACAACAAATACTAAAAACAGAATAACATAAATATTTAAGGGGGGCTCCCATACAACAGACGTGTTTTTTCGTTGTTTTTGCGCGAGTCCGACTCGCATTTGGCCAGTTTTTATTTTATTTTATCGTGTTTTTATTTTATTTTATCGTGATAAGACTGATAAGATATAGATACTAACGCCTGTGGGGTTTCGCTACCTAATTTAACGTGACCCTGTAAAAGCAGTTGAATAACAGTCAGAATGTCAGAAGCGTGTAGTGTGAATGAATTGTACAATCTTATTTATTTAGTTTATCTGCAACGGAGCTAAAATGATTTATAGTATTCAGATAAGAATACGTGTATGTGTACTCATGACGGGACTGGTTCGTTTAATTGTTACTTTTAACTGTCAGTGAACTTATGTGGTAAAGCAATATGAAGTTAACCGAATTTGGTCACCGGGATTGTCCGAAAGGGTTACCGCTGGCCCGGAACATAAAGGGCTAAGGAAGGAACACGGGTGGGTTTTATTCAGTAAGAGTCTGACACTCCCTTCCGCTCCACCCAGAGCGGGAGGATTCATTTGATGATTTCCCATCAAAAAAAAAAAAAAGTTAACTGAATTTCAACTTTTTACCGCCACAGTCATGTATGGTTGACAAACCAAAATGTGCCCAGCACCCCACTGTTGGACTACATGACAGACTTTGACGCTGGAGGCCACGTTTTCGTTGAAAGTTCTTATGAAAGAAAGAAAAATGGTTTATTCTGCACAAATAAGACGCACGCAGACAATGAAGGAAAACATCGTGAGGAAAACCGGTATGTCCTAGATAGAACCACAAATTCGAAGACGTCTGACGACATCCATGATTATTTCACCAAATATGGGATATATATTCCAACCTGATTGGGAGTTAAGTTATATGTTCGAGCCGTTTGGGGTTGAAATACTAGGGCCATGGGGTCCGAGTGCCCACTTGGTTTTTCGAGATATCGCCGACCAGAGGGCTGGCCTATTTCTTGGCCAAAGAATCAGCATCGCCATACAACGTGGCAATGCTGCCAGTCTTTTGGGCACTGTTCCTGTTGACAGCGATGCGGACCAATTTTTTTGAAGCTCTATGATTATTTTTTCATATAAATGTACGTATTATTATTATTATTTTAAATATTAGCATAGATTATGTAAATATATATTGAAATAAATACTATCAATGGGATTATAAGAACTTGGAGGGTTGTGTTGATGATTTTAATGATTATAATTCTGTAAAGTCATGTTTGTTACGGTCGCGACTGTACTCTCTGAAGACCATCATCAAAATCTATAGGTACTTAGTCCAACACGAGACGTAATCCAGATCGATAAAAATCGATCCAAATATCGAAATATTCCTTCTAGAATAATTATTTATTAATTATTCCATCTAGAAGTTTCTAACTTTCTACATAATCAAAGAATTTGTATTGTATGTATAGATAACTATTTACACTAGATACGAGTACTAAATTAAGTTACGAACTAACTTACTATAAAAATAAATACATAAGCGTCGAAGTACACGTCCGCATCGCTGTCATCCGGAAACGTGTCCAGAAGACTGGCAGCCTTGCCATGTTGAATGGAAATGCTAATTCTTTGGCCAAAGAACGACCCAGCCCTCTGGTCATGTGAAGTGCCGACCAGCCGCCGAGAAGTTTCTTAACTACATACCACACTTTACACTAATATTCTAAAGGCGAAAGTTTGTGAATGTGTGTGTGTGTGTTTATATGTTTGTTACTTCTCCACGCTCAAACGGCTGGACCAATTTTGATAAAATTTTGTATGGAGGTAGATGACACCCTGGATTAACATATGCGCTACTTATTATCCCGATATTCCCAAGGGTACGACATTTACGCGGGTGAAACCGCAGGGCGCAACTACTAATTAATGTAATCTTAATCTCAGCGGTTCTAATATTAGCCCTATTGTTAATCTGTTATTATCGTGACAAAGCTGAACAATCACAGTACGTTCTGCTTTGTCACGATAATAACAGATTAATATAGATAGATAATAATAGATATATAATACGTCTAATAACATAGGTGGGAGTGATGTGGATGTCATGGGTACTTAAGTCAGATTAGGGTTTGATTAACATACTGAGATACTTACATGAAATATAATCTCCAACTGTCAGTTTGTTACGTTTTATGGTTCTAAGGGGACTCCATGACCTAAAGCGCGGTCACTGTCGGACTGCATAGAAAAGAACGAGAAGCGCGATGACACAACCCTGGTAATTTATTGCAAAATATGAAGCAATTATCTGTTTACAAAAAATCAATTGTTTGGACTAAAAAATTAAAACACTAGTGCTTTAGTACGTTGCTTGTAGAATAATCTGACAAAAAATCAGAATGAGTGTATGTATATTAGTATGGTTTTTAGGGTTCCGTACCCAAAGGGTAAAAACGGAACCCTATTACTAAGACTTCGCTGTCTGTCCGTCTGTCTGTCACCAGGCTGTATCTCAAGAACCGCGATAGCTAGACTGTTAAAATTTTCACAAAGTATGTATTTCTGTTGCCGCTATAACAACAAATACTAAAAACAAAATAAAATAAACATTTAAGGGGGGCTCCCATACAACAAACGCGATTTTTTTGCCCTTTTTTGCTCGATATTAAAAATGGCAACAGGTAGGCACTTGAAATATTCACAAAATACTCAGTTGTATTTTAACTTTAATAATAAATAATAAAATTAAAATAAAATAAATATTTAAGGGGGCTCCCATACAACAAACATGTTTTTTTCGGCGTTTTTGCCTTGTGGTACGGAACCCTTCGTGTGCGAGTCCGACTCGCACTTGGCCAGTTTTTATTGGTTATTGTAAAAAGAAAGTTTTTAGAGGTATTGAGGTGATTTTTTCTATTTTTCGAACATATGAAGCAACGGATTAGCAATATGCTTTAAAATGATTCAGATTGAGATTGTGTGTTACGCAAATATGGTGCAGATTTACAAAGGGTTATCGTATTACACAGAAACTGGGTTGTGGAGGTCAGATAGACAGTCGCTCCATTATAAAATTCAACTACTTCCAGTTATCTGAACTCAAATTCAAAACTCAAACTCAAAGCATTTATTTCAATTAAACCTTGTACAGGCACTTTTGAATTGTCAAAATTAAATAGTCTGTCAGTTAGTCTGAAAGTTGCAGCTAGTTGCCCATTCCAAAACGTAGATCTCTATGGAGAAGAACGGGCAAGAAACTCCATGGACACTCTTTTAAATCAAGATATTACAAAATCCTGGGTACATTATTCTTGTTGCTTCTATATGTGAGAACAATGTAAAAAAACTGGCCAAGTGCGAGTCGGACTCGCACACGAAGGGTCCCGCACCACAAGGCAAAAACGCCGAAAAAACAAGTTCTATGGGAGCTCCCCTTAAATATTTATTTTATTTTATTTTTTATTATTTAAGTTAAAATACAACTGACTATTTTGTGAATATTTCAAGTGCCTATCTGTTGCCATTTTTGATATCGAGCAAAAAACGCCAAATAAATCGCGTTTGTTGTATGGGAGCCCCCCTTAAATATGTATTTTATTTTGTTTTTAGTATTTGTTGTTATAGCGGCAACAGAAATACATAATTTGTGAAAATTTCAACTGTCTAGCTATCGCGGTTCTTGAGATACAGCCTGGTGACAGACAGACAGACAGACGGACAGACGGACAGACGGACAGACGGACTGACAGCGAAGTCTTAGTAATAGGGTCCCGTTTTTACCCTTTGGGTACGGAACCCTAAAAAGACAAAAATGAAGAAACAATTCAAAATATAAGATTTAAAAAAAGCCTTGGCAGTTAAGAGATGACCAGTCTCAACCGACAGCGCCCGTTCACGAACATGACGGTGGATCAGCACCATCCAGCTCAACCATTTTGACCCCAATATAGTTGAGAAAAAGCTATGCAGATGATTCTTTAGAACAAGGGAACAAATTGAAGCCGTACTTTCAAATAAATCAACTCATAAAGGAGTAAAATGAAGTGTTAGAATAGGAAAATTAGGGATATACAACAATATTTTTAGTAGGTATATTATGCGAAAGCCGAAACACGTGAATACTATTTTTATGTAAAGAATCTATGTAAGTACAAAATTTCATAACTGTATCATGAAAATTCAAAAAGTTATAAGCTTGTTAAGTTACCTGTTTGTCCGTAGGTACAAAAACATGCTAACCCTCGCCGCGCCGTCTTGTGCTCATTGATAATAGTACCTAGGTACCTAACCGTTCAGCGCGGAGATTGGATAACCTACTTAGTGTCGCTCGGTGTCCAACTTTTAACCTTTTTTAAATATTTTTGGGACAAAATATAACATGGGGTAAAAATGATTGGAGTCGATTCAGTTACTTATTCTGAACAATCTATATTCAGGTTTCGCATATACTAAAATTAACGTTGTTTATGTGGACGAAGTCGCGGGTAAAAAGTAGTGTCTCTATAAGTAGGTATTAGTGGTATAGAATTTGCCTTAGAGATAAGTAATCCTGAGCTATTTTCATACAATACAAGACAGTAATTAGCAAATAATTGTGTGATATTGATGCCGATTCTCTTGTCACAAATGCCTTTAAATTAGACTAATAATATAATCATCAAAATCTAGTTTATTCCTGTCAAACGACGATTTCCCATTATGAAATTGACTAAGTGACACAACTTAAATTTATTTTAGTTTGCCTGCACTAAGATGGCACTGAGTTATTAATCTATTGAAAATGTCAATTTTGCTATTCTGAATTTGACGTTTTTCACCAAAAGTTTTGATTGTCTAATTAAATTTGACTATTTTTAATCGCGATTAAAAAGGTCATCATTTGCCTAGCCTTTTCCCAACTATGTTGGGGTCGGCTTCCAGTCTAACCGGGTGCAGCAGAATACCAGTATTTTACATGGAGCGACTGCCTATCTGACCTCCACAACCCAGTTACTGGGTAATACGATCCCCCTTGGTAAGACTGGTTGTCAGACTTTCGGGCTTCTGACTACCCGGAACGACTGTCAAAGATCCACGAATGACGGCCGGGACCAACGGCTTAACGTGCTTTCGAGGCACGGAGGGGTCACAGTATGTAAAGATGGTAACCCAACCACAGACCAACCGCGGCAAGCGTAGCTTAACCTGATCGATCGACCTGTGTGGCTGTTATTATTTATCCACGGGCCACTCAATCGCGATAACCTTTTTATGGAGCAAAATTTGATGTCATGAATTTAAATTCACATCATCACCTCGACTTCAAGTGCAAAAACAATACTGAATCTTTTTTTTTAGGGTTCCGTACCCAAAGGGTAAAAACAGGACCCTATTACTAAGACTTCGCTTTCTGTCCGTCCGTCTGTCCGTCCGACTATCGGTCACCAGGCTGTATCTCAAGAACCGCGATAGCTAGACAGTTGAAATTTTCATTTAATTAAGTATTGCGATGTATGTCCTACAGCCAAAAAAATCGAAGACATGTGACGTCTACCAACCCGCACTGGGCCCGCGTGGTGGATTACGGCCCACTTCCTCTCACAGAGAAGAGGCCTGTGTCCCAGCAGTGGGCACATTATGGGCTGATTGTGTATGTAAGTAGTAGATATTTCAGCCTCTTGTATCAATAGAATGATGATTTATCATCCTTAGTGATAACGGGCGCCGGCGAAGACACTTAATTACATATTAGCTCAAGATTATTATAACATAATTAAACACACCTTATCGTTATCTTATTACAATAATATAGTTCAACAATGACATGATGTTATTTCATAAGTACATGAAAGTATTTATTGCGACTGGTACAGGAAGATCACAAACAAAATTATATGTATAAAAAAAATAACAACAAGAAAACAAACAGAAAGTCCTATACGACGCCAAAAGGCTCCTATCTCAGCATGATGTAGCTATTTTTTAACGAACTTCCAAAAAGGAGGTTCTGTATTTGACCCATATGTATGTGTGTATGTCCGCGATTATCTCAAAAACTAATGAACCAGCTTTGATGTTTCTTTCATTAACGTGATCTACATACTTTCAGGAAGGTTTTAGTTTATAATATATTAGGAAATTATTCTTATGTCCGAAGTTATATGCGTAAACTAGCTTTTGCCCGCGGCTTCGCTCGCGTTAAGTATTATTAAAAAAAACTAATACATTTACATCCGCCATCATCCCTTATTTTATCCCCATGGGGGTTGAATTTATCAAAATCCTTTCTTAGGGGATGCCTACGTCATAGTAGCTATATGCATGCAAAGTTTCAGCCCGATTGGTTTAAAATTGACAAAGTTTCATACAAACCTTCATCCCCTATTTTATCCCCTTGGCGGTAGAATTTATCAAAATCCTTTCTTAGGGGATGCCTACATCATAGTAGCTATATGCATGCAAAGTCTCAGCCCAATCGGTTTAAAATTGACAAAGTTTCATACAAACTTTCATCCCCTATTTTATCCCCTTGGGGGTAGAATTTACCAAAATCCTTTCTTAGCGGAGGCCTACGTCATAACATCTACCTGCATGCCAAATTTCAGCCCGATCCCTCCAGTGGTTTGGGCTGTGCGTTGATAGATCACTATGTCAGTCAGTCACCTTTGAGTTTTATATATTTAGATGTACTGTAGGTATCTCTGGCATTTCTATGCGATTTTTTCCCATCACACTAATATTATAAAGGCGAAAGTTTGTGAGTGTGTGAGTGAGTGTGTGTGTTTATATGTTTGTTACTTCTTCACGCTCAAACGGCTGGCCCAATTTTGATAAAATTTTGTATGGAGGTAGCTGACACCCTGGATTAACATATAGGCTACTTTTTATCCCGATATTCCCATGGGATCGAAAATAACGCGGGTGAAACCGCGGGGCGCAGCTAGTTTAGTTTATATTGATGATGTTGTGTTAAATGAATTTGTGTTAGGTTAGACAACTAAAGAGGGGAAAATTAAAAATTTTTACAAAAAAAAAACAACCGACTTCCAAAAAAAAAAACACTAGAAAGTGGAAAATAACTTTAATTTCGAAATTCGGTGTCCAAAAACGAAAATGCGGAACCAACGACACTGACTTCCGAAATTAAAGTTATTTTTCACTTTGTATAGTTTTTTTTAGAAGTCGGTTGTTTTTTTTTTTGTAAAAATGTTTTCTTTTCTTTCTCTCACTTTTTAGGGTTCCGTACCCAAAAGGTAAAAACGGAACCCTATTACTAAGACTTCGCTGTCTGTTCGTCTGTCCGTCTGTCTGTCACCAGGCTGTATCTCAAGAACCGCGATGGCTAGACTGTTGAAATTTTCACAAAGTATGTATTTCTGTTGCCGCGATAACAACAAATACTAAAAACAAAATAAAATAAATATTTAAGGGGGGTTCCCATTCAACAAACGCGATCTTTTTTGCCCTTTTTTGCTCGATATCAAATATGGCAACAGGTAGGCACTTGAAATATTCACAAAATACTCAGTTGTATTTTAACTTTAATAATAAATAATAAAATAAATATTTAAGGGGGGTTCCCATACAACAAACATGTTTTTTTCGGCGTTATTGCCTTGTGGTATGGAACCCTTCGTGTGCGAGTCCGACTCGCACTTGGCCAGTTTCTTTTTTAATTTTTTTCTCTCTCTCTCTCTTCTTTTTCTTTTAAATTTTTTCTAATTCCTTTCTTTAATTTATATTTATTTTTTTTCAGAATTACACAAACCCCTTTTTTGAAAACCCCTTAACATTAAGACTACATCGGGTCTGAAGGGGTCTTTGGAGGAGGAGTGACGAGGAAAGGAACCGTCCTGTTCTCCTCACTCCTCCACTCTCTGTCAGTCTTCGAGGGGCCTTCAAGGGACCAACCGTTGAGCTCCTTAAGTTCTGAGTTGAGCTTCACGATTACTGACAAATGCTTGCCCTGAATAAACTGGTTCACTCAAACCTTTGTGGTTCTTTCCTCAAAAGACCGTTTCAGACAGTAATCTACATTGTCTTCATATAATCTGCAAAGATTATGTCTGGACTTTGTAAAAGAGACTGTGACCCCTGGGTTTGTTTCACCATTCCTTCTCAGGGGTAGTCAGACAGGAAATGCTGACTCCATCCATACTCATCATCATCATCATTTCAGCCGAAAGACGTCCACTGCTGGACTTAGGCCTCCCCTAAAACGGGGGGTTTGCCATAATCGCCACGCTTGGCAGGCGGGTTGGCGATCGCAGTATGGTATGGTGGTGGAATGCATAGAGAACGCTGCTGCCCATTCTCCGGTACGCCCCTTAGTCGCCTTTTACGACACCCACGGGAAGTATGGGGTGGTGGTATTCTTTAAGTCCGGCACCACACAGACATCCATACTAATATTATAAATTCGAAAGTAACTGTCTGTCCGTCTGTATATGTCTTCCCTTTTCACGCCTAAACCACTGAACGGATTTCGATAAAATTTGGCAGAGAGATAGATTGCATCTTGGGGAAGGATATACATGGGATAGTTTTAATCGACATACCTCGCGGGCGAAGCCGCGGGCGGAAGTTTGTTTAGCATATTTTTTTCAATAGTGTATCATCATCATCATCATGATGATGATGATGTATCCGATATCCCATTAACAGAACAAATAATTGAATTGCATTCCAAAAAGGGACTACCGATTTCCTCACTTTCCTACTTTAAAATGGGCTTCAGCCCTTAGTGATAATAACTTTGTTAAATTACTTTAATTTCTTAAGGGTCTTGTTTCTTAGGGAAGTCAATTTCACTGTAGTTAATACGGGTTTTCTACCCTAGTTATTTGTTAAACTTAAAACGTCAATTTGTCACACTTAGACTATTTTTCACGAATTTCATGAAAAGTGTCCTGAAAATGGTTCAAGAAATTATTTTAATGAAACACTTTGTAAATGAAAATGACTCACAAAGTGAAGAATGGAAATACTGGGAAGGTTTATTTTTTTGCTTTTCACGTGGCGAAGTGATTAAGATTTGTGTTCTGTGGTTGTTAGAATAGAATAGAATACTCTTTATTATGTACACCATATAAATTACAGACATACATATAGAAACTATACAAAGGGTGACACAATGGGCGGTCTTATCGCTAAAAATGATCTTTTAAAGACAACCTTTGCATGGATTAATATGGGGAAGGACAGACAAATACTGTAGGTAGTCTGTGGTGTGCTTTCCGAGGCACGGGTCTCGGAGGGGTCTTGGTAGGTATGTAAACATGGTCACCCATCCACGGACCAACCGCGGCTAGCGTAGCTTAACCTGATCGATCGATCCATGCGGCTGTTATTACTAAGCCACAATGTGGCTTAGTAATAACTTTGTGATCTGATTTTTTTTAAATTTATCTTTTTGAGGCTAGAGTCAGCCTCAAAAAGATAAATAAATAAAAGAAAAAAATTACAATCTGTAAGTGGAAGATACACTTCCATTAAAAGATTGTAAAAAATAGATAAATAACAAAAAAATCTTTGCAAAGTGCACTTAACCAAATGATGGTTGACATCACTTGAATGAAGTACCCTTTCAAAGTGTTGGAGGACTTCCTAGATTCCTAGAAGTATGTTGATGATGTCATCGTATGCTGATAAGATTACATGGAGCTCCTGCATCCTGAATCATACGTGGTAAGCAAAGCTTCTTTGGCATGGCATCAAAAATATACAACAAAATACCTACCTATTGACATTCTGAGCACTAAGGAACTTCCAGTATCACACTAATATTATAAAGGTGAAAGTTTGTGAGTGTGTGTGTGTGTTTATATGTTTGTTACTTCTTCACACTCAAACGGATGGACCAATTGTGATAAAATTTTGTATGGAGGTAGCTGACACCCTGGATTAACATATAGGCTACTTTTTATCCCGATATTCCCACGGGATCGACAATTAAGGTGGTGAAACCGCGGGGCGCAGCTAGTTTAAAAATAAACTACGTAAATTTTTAATTGAGAAAGCATTCTACACGATCCAAGATTTCTTGAATCATTGATTGAATTGTTGACCATGTATTAATGTGACTGTATGTTGATATTTTGACATTTATAATAACTGATATGTAAAATAATTTAAAATGTAGGTACCTAATGTCACTACCTAATTATTGTATGCCTATTAAACAGGACATATTGGAACTTAAATTTATTGTTTAGACCTGTAACTATCATAAGCCCACAATAAAATAATTTGTATTTGAAGCAGTGGTTATAGATAGATGAATGGAATGTGTACAGCAGCGGGGTAACTCCGTAACAGACTAACAGTAGGAATGACTTTTATTTTGACAGTTCAACAACATTCATTGCGTTACTCATGTGGTTGAGCAGACAAATTTCCTAAGTTGGGAACAAAAGTACCTACATTTCCTTCCGGACTAGAGCTGGGCCTCAATTCTGCTATTACAATAGTGTCAGAATGGCCTACCATTGATTTCATAATTGTCGATTTTGACAAGTTTGGTAATCTACTAATAATAATGGCGTCATTATGACTTTCCAATGGTCAACCACTGACACTCCATTGAAAGAAATGGCATAGAATGGTAATCTCGTACATAATGAAAAATAAATTACTGACTTAGGCGGTAATCTGCTAAAATTTTGACAGTTCCAGTGAACTGTCAAATTGCCATTAGATCGTCATTGTGCAGTCATTGCTTTTAATTCGTTACGAGTATCGTATAATTTCTGTGCCATTGACCGACCAATGATCAACCATTATGAATTTAGCAGATTACGAACTTTTAGCAAAATGACAATGGGATGGTGGTGGGATCGTGTTGGAATGACGAATTCATAAAAATAGCAGACTAGGGCCCCAGTTTGGTTGTAAATTTTAAGCAACAATTTTCAGAAGCATTATTCAGGATTACATAATAAAAAGAAAATTTAAATAAAAGTTTACATTTTTTTTTCTTCTCTTCCTACAAATAGTTTGGTATATACAATATAACATAATAATGTAGCTTTTGTGCATTGTCTATAATAATGTTTTTGATGATATTGTTTCCTGTCCCTGGTGTTTTTGCTGAAAACCGCAACATTTTACACCGCAGTGCACAGTGTTAAAATTCTCTGACGAATATAGGCCTCGCTGATGAAAAATTAAAAACATGATGGTACGTAATCCTGCGCGAGTCCGACTCGCTCTTGACCGCAATAAAAAAAAACTAATACCATTTTCTATAACAATACGTTTTTTGCAACCAACGTTGAAAAAAATATCTCGTAGGTACAGACGCCAGCACATAACGCTACCCGAAACAGTCAAATTTTCCCAATCAACTTTGAACCTTTTACTTTAAGAGATACAGTTTAAAATCTATTAAAGAAATTTGACAGATTGTAGTAGTTTGATGTGTTGGCGTCTGTACTTTATCTAGCCGACAAACAGAACTTGTAGCGGCAACACAAAACGCTGATCCATACGCCTTTCATATTGCATCAGCTATGTATGAATGATATTACGTTACGACAGACGAGCGAAAAATATGTATGTGGGGAGACTCGTACGATGTCACGAGACTTAGATAACGAGGTATTAGTTTATTGCAGAGCGAGTGATAAAGGCACTTATGTATATATTAGTAGGATGGCGCGTGATTCTGTTGATAAAGGGTACCAAATTTTGAATATGAACTGTTTTTTTTTTTGCGGATGGGAAATCATCAAATGACTCCTCCCGCTCTGGGTGGAGCGGAAGGGAGTGTCAGACTCTTACTGACTAAAACCCACCCGTGTTCCTGCCTTTGCCCTTTATGTTCCGGGCCAGCAGTAACCCTTTCGGACAATTCCGCTGACCCGGCAGGAATATGAAGACTGTGGATCACTGTTTTGTTTTAGGGTTCCATTCCTTTTTTTTCTGATCGGAAATCATCAAATGAAAATCCCGCTCTGGGTGGAGCGGAAGGGAGTGTCAGACTCTTACTGACTAAAACCCACCCGAGTTCCTTCCTTAGCCTTTTATGTTCCGGGCTAGCGGTAACCTTTTCGGGACAATCCCGCTGACCGGCTCTAACAGGCCCCTTCACCTGATGCTGACATCTCTTTGAGGTGCGTGTGGAACACGTACGCGCCGTCCAGCACGGGCCTGGTCCTGATCAGACGGTGAGCTACCCATTACTCTCCGTCCATAGGGAAAACGGAACCCTTATAAGATCACTTCGTTGTCCGTCTGTCAGTCTGTCTGTCAAGAACCTTTTTCTCAGGAACGCGTAGAGTTATTATATTGAAATTAATATCAGATACTCAAGGCTGCAATCCCTTGAAGCAGTGATAAAATAAAACTTTTAAGTCAACGCTAACAAAAGATACGGGCATTTATGTTCCGTTTACGCCGCATAATCTTGACACTCGCAAGGGAATCAAATCCTATAGGGTACTTCCCGTTGACCTAGAATCATGAAAGGCAAGAAGCAATGTCATGCTGTAGTTCAAGTAAAGGAAAAAATCCAAAAATCGTAAATTTGTAGTTACATACCTACCTACAAATTTGTACGGAATCCTCGGTGCGCCAGTCCGACTCGCACTTGACTGGTTTTTAGGGTTCCGTAGCCAAATGGCAAAAACGGAACCCTTATAGATTCGTCATGTCTGTCTGTTTGTCTGTCTGTCTGTCCGTCCGTATGTCACAGCCACTTTTCTCCGAAACTATAAGAACTATACTGTTGAAACTTGGTAAGTAGATGTGTTCTGTGAATCGCATTAAGATTTTCACACAAAAATAGAAAAAAAAACAATAAATTTTAGGGTTCCCCATACTTAGAACCAAAACTCAAAAAATTTTTTTTCATGAAACCCATTCGTATGGGGTATTATGGGAAGGTCATCAAAAATGATATTGAGGTTTCTAATATATTTTTTTCTAAACTGAATAGTTTGCGCGAGAGATACTTCCAAAGTGGTAAAATGTGTGTCCCCACCCTGTAACTTCTAAAATAAGAGAATGAGAAAACTAAAAAAAAATTATGATGTACATTACCATGTAAACTACCACTGAAAATTGGTTTGAACGAGATCTAGTAAGTAGTTTTTTTTTTAAACGTCATAAGTCGTAAACCACAATTTACCATTCATTCAATCAACTCAAAAATTAAAAAAAACATTTAATTTCATAAACATAAACCTTATGCATAAACCCGGATGTTACGGAACCCTCGGTGCGCGAGTCCGACTCGCTTTTGCCCGGTTTTTAATTTGCTTTGCCCAAAATTCAGCAACGCGGATATCGTAACGCGGCCAAATGGAACCCTAGAAAGTCACATTGGTAATTATACTGTTTTGAATGAATCCAAATGACCTACTTTTTCTGGCCAAATAAATTAGATAAGACTCTCAACATGAGGCGTCAACGACAATCAATGCCACTTGTCAAAAATGTAGGGAAATTAGAGGTATTTTTGAGACAGATCAGACTGTGAATGTTCTTAAAATTTCGAGAATTGCCTCTCAGATAAGACTGTCACCATGAGGCGCACGCTCACCACGTTATTTTTACTACAAATCATCATCATCATCATCAGCCTATAATGTTCCCACTGCTGGGACACAGGCCTCCTCTCTCAGAGGGAGTGGGCTGTAATCCAACACGCGAGCCCAGTGCGGGTTGGTAGATGTCACATGTCTTCGAATTTTTGGTTCTAGGACATGGCGGTTTCCTCACGATGTTTTCCTTCACCGTTTTGAGAGCAGTGGTGATGAAATTATTTAGACAAAGTAAAGCGCCTGTCTGGGTTCGAACCTACGACCTACAACTCGCGGTTTGGGCTTAGTAGGAGACTCGGCCGCTTTGAGTATTAAACCAACTGGAGGCGTCAGGCGATCCCCGCTGCCAAAGGTACGAGACCGCCGGTCATAGCGGTTATATACATGTGTACGTATAGTTTATGCTTGTGTTTGTTTTTTTGTTTTGTGTGCGTGCGTAACAATGCGATCGAATTGCATTAGTGTATTATTACTACTTGTGTGCGTTCCCTCGTCCCCCGCGATGAAAGTGATAGACTTATTTGCATAGATATTAGTACTCGTGGCGTCTCCGGTTGGTTTAATACTCAAAGCTCGGCCGCTTTAGGTACTACAAAATGTTGTTAGTAGATCGCTGATCCATACACCTGGCCTATTGCATCAGCTATGAACGAAGGACGTTACGACAGACAGACAAGCTATTTCTGTCTACCTAACATGTGTAAGGGGACCGACGGAATATAATAGAAAAAACCGGCCAAGTGCGAGTCGGACTCGCACACGAAGGCTTCCGAACCACAAGGCATAAAACGCCAAAAAAAAAAACGTTCGGTTATTTTTTTTTAATGAATAAAACGTACCTATTACACTCGTTAGAATATTAGTTATTGTATAAAAACGTGGGTAATTAACTAAAGAGTGGGAAAGACCACACTGAGCAGCGGCTAGAGATAATTAATAGCTGTTTTTAGGGTTCCGTACCCAAAGGGTAAAAACGGAACCCTTTACTAAGACTCCTCTGTCCGTCAGTCTGCCTGTCTGTCACCGGGCTGTATTTCATGAACCGTGATAGCTAGACAGTTGAAATTTTCACAGATGATTAATTCTGTTGCAGCTATAACAACAAATACTAAAAACAGAATAAAATAAATATTTAATGGGGGCACGAATACAATAAACGTGTTTTTATCGGCGTTTTTGCCTTGTGGTACGGAACCTTTCGTGTGCGAGTCCGACTCGCACTTGGCCAGTTTTTTAATAAGATAACTTCATACTTATAACTTTTGTTCCGTTATACGATAGTTTCATTGCCGTCGACACACTGTTTAACTGTCGTGACTTCCTTTCCGTCCGCGTGAAATTTCTTGTTTTACATAAAATATATTGACGACTTCGTCTACGATCTAGGATGAAAAGTATGTAGCCTATGTCCTTACCCAGGTCATGACTATCTGTGTGCCAGGTTTCATAAAAATACGTTGAGCCGTTTTAGCGTGATAGCGTAACAAACAAACAAACTTAGTTTCGCATTTAGGGGTCCCCCTTTATAGCAGTACTTTTTATGTTATAATATTATTTTGCATAACAGCGTATAGCACAAACTTCATTTCGCAGAAAATCATTTGGCATACACTCATTTATCATACATTCAAAACTTATAATTTTGTAAGTCAGAATCATCTTTAGGCATAAATTTCATATCCATAATAATTAAAAAGTAGAATCATCTTAACGCAGAAAGTTCACAGTCAGAATCGTCTTTTGGTATATGTGAGTTCATGTTCCCTTCGCACAGTTTCGTCGCAGTTTTAACCTAACCATTTTTTTTAAATAATTAATTAGAGTCTAAGTTGGTTCACAATAAATAAGAGGTAGTCGACGGAGCTATTTCTATCTACAGGATTTAAAGGAACCTAACCTAACCGAAGTCGGGGTGCCCAAGTCCCGAGATCGCTTATAGAAACCATTACTTTTAAAGTTCATCCAAATAGCATGGAAAAATACAATATTCGTTAAATAATAATTCTATTGTTATCTTCATAGTATGCCAAGTGAAATTATGCCAAATAAAACTCTGCCATCTTCATAGTATGCCAAGTGAAATTCCGCCAAATAAAATCCTGCCATCTTAAAAGTATGCCATTGTAAATTCGGACATATAAACATTCGACCAAACAATAATTATGTTGAATAATTTTTATGCTTTAAAAATATTCGTTTAAAGAAGATTATGCCAAGTGTGTTAAATGCCAAATAAATTTCGGAGCATCAATATTCTGCCAGATAGAAGGAACCCCCCCGTCGTATCTCATGCCTGCCCGCGCCATTACTTCGTTTTTGCTTATCGTTCTTTCTGACTTTTTTTTCTTTTTGCTCGGCTCCTAAGGGTCATAGCGTGATGTTAAATAGCCTATAGCCTTTCTCAAGAATTGGGCTATCAAATACAAAAAGATTTTTTCAAATCCGACTGGTAGTTCCGGAGATTACCCCCTACATACAAACTTACAACCTTTACCTCTATAAAGTATGCTATTATTTATTTGTTTAAATTTTCACACAAAAAGGTACAATTAAAGGCGGACTTAATGCCTTAGGCATTCTCTACCAGTCAACCAAGGGTGGTGAAGAGATTGGATGGCAGGTGCTCATCATTAAATATAATTATTATCATTTAATATGTAAATCCGTTGTTGCTAAATGTATGATCTCTCTTTTTTTTGTAAACAGGAGTCAAGGGTTTAAGTTGAAAATCAGCGCTTAGCAACCCTCTAGGGAACTACAAGGCCCATTGCCGTAGTAATAGGAACGTTCAAAATCTAGTCGCAAGTCGCACTCTTATCCCAGCGAATATCAATGTCAATCTTATCCCAGCGAATATCAATGTCAATCTTATCCCAGCGAATATCAATATCAAAAACTTGTCGAAAATGTAGGGAAATTACAGGTATTTTTGACAGATTGACACTAAGATGGCGCCTGAAAAGGCCACTTTGGGAGAATCATAAAAGGGTAACATTATGAATTATAATATGGCGAAGACAGTCCGTGTTTTTCTTTTTTCGCTGCACTACGTAGGTGTAATCAAAGAGATTGGGATTGGATTGAATGGTATTTTAGCACAGATAAAAAAAAAAACACTGAAAAATCCTTCACCAATGGGATTTGATACGATTACTGTCCATTATGATTCATAATGTTATCCTTTTATGATTCCGCTAAAGTGGCCTTTTTAGGCCCCCTGACTGTGAACGTTCTAAAAATTACGAGAATTATTCCTCAGAGCATAATGCTGACGCTTTTAACCTTTTGCTTCCGGTATTATAGTTTTGTGTACGTACTTACTTAATAAACGTTATTCTATTCTATTCTATGCTAATTCTAATGAATTAATTTCACTTACCCACTATCCAAAAATTGGCACACAGTTCCAAATTCCACTCACAAAATTATTTCTAATTATATTTTATCACTAACTCTGAAACCGCTAAAGCCACGATAAGGCTGCGTACACACTCATAGCAATCGTGTAAATCGTACTGGAATCGCGATTAGTACAAATCATTTCTTTTATATGACTGAGCGAAACGTGTGAGTCATTGGACAGCGAATGTCAAAGATTTTATGTATCATTTTATTTATAATGGCTTTGATATTAAGTAAGTTTCTTTTATACTATACCTGCTTGGAAAGAACCTTATCATTTTTAAAAAAATGAGACAGAAAGTACCTCATTACTGTTGTATAATTTTGCGGGTCAAAAAAGTGTATGAAAATCCATTGTTGACGCTGTTTTTTTTTAAATAACCTAATTAAATATTTATAATGCCAAAGGACAAAAGTTTTTATCACCAAGCGTAAAATAATACTGGCCACATACTTTTGCTGAGCATTCAAACCAATATTAATCTCTCTGGCAAAAGTATAACGTTGAGTTTTAATAAAATGTAACAATTTTATTATAAAGTTCACTTAATAAAATGTATTTTATTTTCCTCCTAGGTAGAGTACACTATGTATCACTAGGAAGAAAGTGCGATTCCCAACTTGTGTGTATTAAGGCCCTCGGCTGAGCCTCTGGCCTCAAACTACACCCTCGTTTGTAATCGGTCACTTTCTCCCTTCGGTGAACAATGTACTATTTTACGTCAAGTGATTAGTGTCTTTTACTTATCTAAGTACATAGTGTACTTTGCCATTTTTTTATTCACAAATAAAAAGCATGTTTGTTTATCCCGAACTGGAACTGGAACTTGGACTGAAAGAGTATTACCATAATATTGTGAACAGATTTTTATAGAAAAGTATGGGAGGAAATGACATGTAGACATATTTTTCTTTCTGTTACTTTAAAAAACATATAATTTGGTTTTTTATTGTTTACTGTGTTTAGTTTAGTTTATGATCTTCCTATACGAGTCGCAATAAATACTTTTTCCTTCTTTCTTTATCTTAAGGTAGAGCTGAACCTAAATTGATTGGGATACGGGCAGGAGAATGCTGATATGACAAAAGCTTTTAGTTCAAAATCTAGAAAAATAAATACAAATAAGTGACTACCAGTAGCGAAGGATCAATTAATGTAAGAGGTAAGCCGGAGTAGGTATCTTTCATCATCATCATTTCAGCCGAAAGACGTCCACTGCTGGACATAGGCCTTCCCCAAAAGGGGGGGATTTGCCATAATCGCCACGCTTGGCAGGCGGGTTGGCGATCGCAGTATGGTATGTTGGTGGAATGCATAGAGAACGTTGCTGCCCATTCTCCGGTACGCCCCTTAGTCGCCTTTTACGACACCCACGGGAAGTATGGGGTGGTGCTATTCTTTAAGTCCGGCACCACACAGACCAAGGTTGATTATATTATTTGTCTATAGAATATTGACTGTGCGATTTTTCAAAGGGAAGCCGGTAGGAATCGAGTTGTATGGAACCTTCGGCACTGGTAACTACTTCAATGTTTTGTCATCGCGGGCAAAACCTGGATGAGGCTGCCACAGGATCGTGGGGATTGGCACAAGAAAAGACAGCCCTATGCCCAGGAGTGTGTGAAGCCGGGCTGTAGATACTGATGATGAACAGTGAAAAAAATGAATATTATTTTTTTATTCAATCGCTTGCCGCGGTCGGTCCGTGGATGGGTGACCATCTTTACATACCAAGGCCTCTGCGTGCCTCGGAAAGCACGTTAAGCCGTTGGTCCGGCTGTCACTCGTGGATCTTTGACAGTCGTTACGGGTCGTCAGAAGCCCGAAATTTTGACAACCAGTCTTACCAAGGGGTATCATATTACTCAGTAACTGGGTTGTGGAGGTTAGAAAGGCAGTCGCTCCATGTAAAATAGTGGTATTTAGGTGCATCCGGTTAGACTAGAAGCCGACCCCAATATAGTTAGGAAAAGGCTAGGCAGATGATGATTAATTTATCATTCAAAGAGTAAATAATTAAATGGGAGTATTTAGTTATTCAATATTTGAATGATAAACTAGTCATTACACTTAATGAGAAGTAAGATAGTGATTTGAGTCCAAATTGTGAATAGAATACTCTAGATAAAAATGTTAGCCAAGGACGTGACATGTGAACACCCCTTTATCAATCATTCTAGATAGGTCAAACAGATAATATTAATATCATTGTCATTCTTTTTTATAATAAAAAGTAATTAAGTAATTATTAATTATTTAATTGTCTGTGTGGTGCCGGACTTAAAGAATAGCACCACCCCTTACTTCCCGTGGGTGTCGTAAACGGCGACTAAGGGTCGTAACGGAGAATGGGCAGCAGCGTTCTCTATGCATTCCACCACCATACCATACTGCGATCTCCAACCCGCCTGCCAAGCGTGGCGATTATGGCAAACCCCCCCCCCCCAAAATTGGGGGAGGCCTATGTCCAGCAGTGGACGTCTATCGGCTGAAATGATGATGATGATGATGATGAATTAATTATTTAGACTGGAAGCCGACCCCAACATAGTTGGGAAAAAGCTAGGCAGATGATGATGATGTCTTAAAATTATTTTGTAACCCTTAGCTTAAGTTTAGTAGGTACCTGTTTTAAAGCAGTGTATCTTAAACCGTAAATAATTTTGACCAAAAAATAAATATTTGCAAGTCTTATTTTAATTTCCATCACTGTATAGTGATGGAAATTAAGTCATAATTGAACTTACATTTATGCATCAAATAAATCTTCAAATACACCTCTTACTTAAAAGAGTTTATCCCTTCATTATCAATTTAAATTATAATTAAAAATATATCATTAAATTTCTAATGCCAAACTACATTCAGTGATGGATTATTTATTATTAAATAGATTTTTTAAATAGACAATTGCGTCACATTTTGCAATAAATTACCAGCGTTGTGTCATCGCGCTTCTCTTTCTTTCTATGCAGTCCGATAATGACCGCGCTTTAGGTCATGTAGTTCCTGTATATTTCTCCAACGTGACCTGTTCCCGGATTTTTCTCTCCAACAGTTCTTAAATCTTGACCTACGCCATCTAACCATTTGAGTTTGGACCGCCCTCGACTTCTCCGGCCATCAGGTTTACTATCAACTGGTGCTCTGGTCTCGTCCATTCTTGCGACATGTCATGCCCATTAAAGACTTCCCTTTTTATGGTTTTAATTACATTAGGCTCATATATAAATTTACAAACGCCTACACGTATTTGAACACACGTAAAGATATGGTTTCGCGTTTTCGTTTTGTGAACATGTTTTAGTTTCATTAAACGTTGTTATTGATTTGCAATGTTCTAAAATAGAATCTTGAAGCCAGGTGGCTCCAAGATGCTATTTTAGAAACTTTTAGTAAAGAAGTGTAGCGCAGGGGTCATTTGCCAGGTCACAGATCATAACATCGTATCAGTGAAACTAAAACAATTAACATGCACAGTAGGCGAATTGAGGGAAAGAGAGAAAGCTCTATGTCGGTGAGCGGTGCGGGCAGTAGTTTATAAATTAAGAATTATTTCATGTTGTTATAATTTTGATAATGACTGACCACTACTGATGAATACCATGGACCCGTTATGATTACTGGCCACTAGCCCTACCCGTGTGTTAAATTAATGTCGCCACCGTAGTGGTTCGTTGTAGAAACCTTTCCATGACTAACTAGCCTAAATTTTCAAGCCCTAAGTCATAGAAACATGAAATCATAAAAGGAACATTAAAATTAGTGTCTTACGTAACTGACAGGATATTGCCCATATCCCTTGCCGCCATCTTGGATTGACCCAATGAGTGATGGCGCGAACTGTCAAGAGTAACCTTGACCCCCACAGGGTTCAAGATCAGCGGTGATTGTTTGATTGTCTGGTTGGAATGCAGGATTAGGGTTAATGAAACTTGGTTTCCTTTGGTCTTCTGTTAATTTGTTAATAAGGATGTGATGTTTCTTTCTTTGTGAGATGGGGAGTTGATTAGACAGAGTTAAGAAATGCATTTGATTGTTTCCAGTTTAATTTGGTTATGATGGATGAATGGCCGCGCACAATTGATCAGAAAAGTTACAATTTATTAACAAATATTGTTTTTTTTTTACTTTATATTAAAATAAAATAACAAATAGTTTTGCCCCTTTTATATAATTATATTATGTGGTGTTTTTTAAAGTGTTTAATAAATAAATAAAACTATTTTTCATTTTTGAAAGCGCAACCTGTACTTGGACTATCGCATTGCTAATGTCTACAGAATAGAATAGATATTTATTTTGCAAAGGCCTGTGGCTAAATAATAACAGCCGCACAGGTCGATCGATCAGGTTAAGCTAAGCTTGCCGCGGTTGGTCTGTGGATGGGTAAACATCTTTACATACCGAGACCCCTCCGTGCCTCGGAAAGCATGTTAAGCCGTTGCTCCCGGACTCCCTGCTGTCATTCGTTGATCTTTGACAGTCGTTACGGGGAGGCAGAAGCCCGAAAGTCTGGCAACCAGTCTTACCAAAGGGTATCGTATTATACCTCCACAACCCAGTTACTGGGTGTAACTGGTTTGTGGAGGTCAGTTAGGCAGTCGCTCCATGTAAAATACTGGTATTCAGCTGCATCCGGTTAGACAGGAAGCCGACCCCAACATACTTGGGAAAAGGCTAGGCAGATGATGATGATGATGATTCATAATAGGAGTTCATCATGATCATCATTTCAGCCAAAAGACGTCCACTGCTGGACATAGGCCTTCCCCAAGCACCTCCACTTCGACCGGTTCTGTGCTTCTCGTATCCAACGGGTTCCTGCGGCCTTCACAAGGTCGTCGGACCACCATGTGGGAGGCCTTCCAACTCTACGTCTTCCCTTACGCGGTCGCCACTCCAGAATCTTTCGGCCCCATCTATCATCTGTTCTGCGAGCAATGTGCCCTGCCCACCGGAGGGGGCTATGCTTGGAGTTTCCCTACTGCGTGATCGAATCAGGAATCATCATCATCATCAGCATTTCAGCCGAAAGACGTCCACTGCTGGACATAGGCAAGCAAGCACCAAGCACCTCCACTTCGACCGGTTCTGTGCTTCTCGCATCCAACGGGTTCCTGCGGCCTTCACAAGGTTGTCGGACCACCTTGTGGAGGGCCTTCCAACGCTACGTCTTCCGGTACGCGGTCGCCACTCCAGAACCTTTCGGCCCCATCGGCCATCTGTTCTGCGAGCAATGTGCCCTGCCCACTGCCACTTAAGTTTGGCAATTCTTCGGGCTATGTCGGTTACCTTGGTTCTCCTGCGGATCTCCTCATTCATTTAAAGAAGTAAATAAGTTATATTTATTTTGTTAGTACTAGAATCTTGAAACATAGTCCAACAAATAGTCTCGCAATATTTAGCATGATAAGCCTGCAATGTTCTCACTGCTGGGGACACAGGACTCCTCTCTGTGAGAGGGAGTGGGCCGTAATCCACCTCGCGGGCCCGTGCAGGTTGGTGGATGTGATATGTCTTCGATTTTTTTGGTTGTAGGACAATCATCGCAATTCGCAATACTTAATTAAATTCAAAAAATTCCGCAAACTTTGACAGCCGCAGACCGAAAATTAAATTTAAGAGCACGTGTTCCTCCGATCACCTTCGGACAGATCCAGTACAAAAAGTCGTGTCTTAAATCACTCGAAAACTTGAGGACCCGTCATTAAAGTAATAAAATTATCTTTTATACAAAGATATTGTAATTTACGACCTCCACCCACAAGTGATTTTGAGCCTTGTCTTTCAATACAGAAGGTTTAAGTTACGGTGTTAGTTTTGAGTCAATAACTCATCTCTTAAAGTAATGGCGATTAGAATTACGTATTAAAAATGAAATATAATGTTCTTGTAATTTAATTTTAAATTGTGGTTTAGTGATGTAGATGTGTAGCGGTTTTTGTATCGTAATGTCTAGGTAGCAACAACCGGTACAGTGCTAATCTAGGAAGGTGGAACCTATTTTGATTTTGACATAAACACGAACATTAGAGATGATCTGGAATTCTTGATTGCTCTGTAACCCATTCATTTATTTGGGGTCGAAACGCTCGGGTCATGGGGCCCGAGTGCGCGTCTCCTTTTTAAGGAAATTTCTCGCCGACTTTCACACTTCACGTGACCAGAGGGCTGGGTCTTTCTTTGACCAAAGAATTAGCATTGCCATTCAACGTGGCAATGCTGCCAGTCTTCTGGGCACGTTTCCGGATGACAGCGATGCGGATTAGTATTTCGGGGCCAGTGTCCTTTGTTTTTGTATTTATTTGTATAGTAAGTTAGTTAGTCATTTAATTTAGTATCTAGTGTAAATAGTTTGTATACATACTTAGATAGTTTTATGGTACAGGCGCCAGCACATCAAGCTACTACAATCTATCAAATTTCCTTATTAGATTTTCAACTTTATCGCTAAAGCATAAGGTTCAAAGTTGATTGGAAAACGGGGTATTTGCGTCACACACTAACAGTAACAAAGGCTGTCATTTTGACAGTTCAACAACATTCATTGCGTCATTTACGTTGAAGAGCAGATTTTTATTTAGAACATGTGAAGCGATGGATTAGCATATCCTTTAAAATGATTCAGATTGTGAATGAAAGTGTTACGTAGTTGTGCCGGTTGACAATTACGCCGACAGCACACCAACATGGGGAGGAAACCGGCATCGCCCTTTTACCACCGGACAACCAGACTTACTGCAGCGCACCATCCCCACTTGGTTGACATCCCCACGAGTCGTACTCAGCGCTTCTACTCCACTTTTATTATGCGCACAGCCAAAGTGTGGAACTCTCTGCCGGCATCGGTGTTCCCTCACACATATAACCCGTCTGCCTTCAAAGCAAGAGTGAACAGGCATCTTCTGGGCACGCTCGTTCAATCATAGACCTCATCTTTCGCTTACCATCAGGCGTGATCGGGGCCAAGAGCGGGCCCATTTAATATTAAAAAAAAAAAAAATGTCCTACAGCCAAAAACTAGAAGACATGAGACATCTACCAATTCGCACTGGGCCCGCGTGGTAGATTACGGCCCACTCTGGAGGAGGCCTATGAGCAGGGGGAATATTATAGGCTGATTATGTCTTTGGCACCGGGGCGTCCGTGGCTAAATAATAACAGCCGCACAGGCCGATAGATCAGGTTAAGCTACGCTTGCCGCGGTTGGGCTGTGGATGGGTGACCATCTTTACATACCGTGATCCCTCCGTGCCTCGGAAAGCACGTTAAGCCGTTGGTCCCGGCTGTCATTCGTGGATCTTTGACAGTCGTTACGGGTAGTCAGAAGCCCGAAAGTCTGACAACCAGTCTTATCAAGTGGTATCGTATTACCCAGTAATTGGGTTGTGGAGGTCAGATAGGCAGTCGCTCCATGTAGGTTAGACTGGAAGCCGACCCCAACATAGTTCGGAAAAGGCTAGGCAGATGATGATTATGGCTTTGGCACCAATTTGAGTGATCACGTACTTTTCCGCACGAATCGTAAGATATTTACGAACAAAGAAAAAGTTGTGGATTATATCCCACTCCCTCTCAAAGAGGGGAGGCCTGTGTCCCACCTGTACATACATTAACCTATAATGTTCCCAACATTATAGGTTAATGTATGTACCTATGTAAAGTAAAAGTTTCCAAAAGCTTGATTAGCTTTATCGATAAAATTATTAGGCAGCAAACATCCCTAGCTATGTATTTCGTTAGTTGCTCAGCAATTACCAAAGTGCTTATTTTAATGCTCCATTCATAATCTAAAGTTTGTGCTCTTTAAGAAATATTTATTGCGGTGTATTACAAATTATGTTAATTCTTTTATTAGTATCTAAGTACTATGGAATAGAATACAATACTCTTTATTATGTATAAATTACAGACATAAAAATAGAAACTGTACAAACGGTGACACAATGGGCGGTCTTATCGCTAAAAGCGATCTTTTAAAGACAACCTTTGGATGGATTTAAAAAGGACAGGCAAATATTGTAGGTAGTCCGTGGTGTACCATTTATACATACATACCATGGTGGTGTGTTTAGTGGTTTACCATTTACATTTATGGCTCTTGTTTTGTTGTGGTTAACTTTTGGGACCATACCAGTCGTTTAACACGTTCGTGGACGGGTCTCAGTTTGAATTGTGTCCTAAAACGACACAATAAATTGCCATACAAATATATTTGGCGTTTAAATACGTTGTGTTGTATGTTATTAGATGTTTAAAAGTCAATATGACAGAAACGTTTTATCACGTCATCGTTTGAATGTACTAGTGATAATAGCATAATATAAATACTTATGATGTTTATTTGTCTGCAAATATTACGATTCGCCACTCCCGCGCTGATGGAACGTGCGCACCTCGCTACCGTAACACTGCCGCTCTGAGTGTAGTAGGGACGCAAGAGGCCCGGAGGACGTATAATCACGGTGTGCGTATGTGTGTAGTGTCGCCGCACATTATCAACAGCACAATTTTGAAACGGTTAAAATCAAAGTTCACGTGACAGTAAAGTTTTGAGTTTTCGATATGTTGTGACACAAGGTACAATTTAACGAATTTTTGCTTTAAAATTCAACGTATATCAACGTCCTGCCGTAAATAATATTCTGTTTTTGAACGTCATCATACGTTGTGCCGTATTAAAATATCAAATCATGACGTACAATTTCGTTCTGTCCGCGAAAGTGTTAAGACGCAAGTCCGTCAAATGAAAAATGTAGGCCATTTGATCAACTTTCGGAAGAAATTAAATAATAGAAGAGATAAATCATCTTCATCATCATCATTTCAGCAGAAAGACGTCCACTGCTGGACATAGGCCTTCTTCAAGCACCGCCACTTCGGCCGGTTCTGTGCTTCCCGCACCCAGCGGGTTCCTGCGGCCTTCACCAGGTCATCGGCCCACTTTGTGGGAGGCCTTCTAACGCTACGTCTTCCGGTACGCGGTCGCCACTCCAGAACCTTTCGGCCCTATCGGCCATCTGTCCGGCTATCAATGTGCCCTGCCCACTGCCACTTAACGGCAATTCTTCGGGCTACGTTGGAAGAGATAAATAAGGGTCGAATAACGATGGAGGTATCCCCGGGTAGCAGATTTTATGTAAACACTAGCTTTTGCCCGCGGCTTCGCTCGCGTTAAGTAGTATTAAAAAAAAAACTAATACATTTAGATCCTCCATCATCCCTTATTTTATCCCCATGGGGGTTGAATTTATCAAAATCCTTTCTTAGGGGATGCCTACGTCATAGTAGCTATATGCATGCGAAGTCTCAGCCCGATCGGTTTAAAATTGACAAAGTTTCATACAAATTTTCATCCCCTATTTTACCCCCTTGGGGGTAGAATTTATCAAAATCCTTTCATAGCGGATGCCTACGTCATAACATCTACCTGCATGCCAAATTTCAGCCCGATCCCTCCAGTGGTTTGGGCTGTGCGTTGATAGATCACTATGTCAGTCAGTCACCTTTGAGTTTTATATACACACATCAAAAGTGTCTAGGGATCAAGCATTTTTATGCGGATTTCTTGAGATTGAGATGTGGCTTTGTAATAAATTTATGATTTTATAAATTTATATGGATCCTTTTTGGTGCATTTCATAATTTGAATCAGGAACTGTGAATCAAATTCGAGTAAAAGATGAAAATCAGCTGTCAATATTTTCCCTATAAAAACATACAACGCATTGAAGACATTATTAGTGCTACTGTTTCCCTACTACTGATTAAAACCAACGTTATTATGGAGCGGCGACGTCATTTAAGCAGGGAAGAAATGCTTAGAGCCGTGGGAATGATAGAAGCTGGTTCCCGGCAACGTACTGTGGCTTTAGCTCTGAATACAAGTCAGAGTGTTATCAGTCGACTTTGGACACGTTACCGAAGCACTGGTACCGTGGCTGAGCGCCATGGAGGACGGTATCGCTGCACCACACGGAGACAAGACCGATACATTCAAATCATAACTCGAAGAGCTCCAACAATAACCGCCATGATGTTAGCCGTGAGGCTTCATCACTCTTCAGGGAACTTAATTAGCGACCAAACAGTCAGAAACCGCTTGCATGAAGTGAACCTTCATTCCCGAAGACCGCTGCGGGTACCACCTATAGCAATGCACAATCGTAGGATTCGATACCAATGGGCTCTTGAACACAGAAATTGGGCAGAAGAACAATGGCGTTTCGTGTGCTTTTCTGATGAGTCTCGTTTTGGTATGAGACCGGATACAAGACGTATACGACACTGGAGAACCCCTGGACGCCAACAGCGATTAAAATCCTGCCAGTAAGTCCATCCTTATAGTGGTGGAACCATCATGGTATGGGCGGGTATTTGGATCGGCGGAAGAACTGAGTTGATTTGGATCAGAGGCAACCTCAACGCTCAAATTTATGCTGAGACGATTGTATCAGACGTCATCGTTCCTCTACAAGTGCAAATCGGTCCCTTATTTCAGTTAATGCATGATAATGCACGACCGCACACCGCAAGAGTTGTAAGACAGACTCTCGCCGCAGCTAACATCAATGTCCTGCCCTGGCCTGCTCAGTCGCCAGACTTGAACCCGATTGAGCATGCATGGGATATGCTACAGAGAAGAGCTCTGCCGAATATGGAGGGTATCCAGTCGCAAGAAGACCTTTTTTTGTTGTTGCATCGAACATGGGCGGCCATTCCACAGCGTGATTTGGATGAACTCATTTTGAGTATGCCAAACCGATGTTCTTGTGTTGTTAGTGTTCGCGGTAGAAACACGGATTATTAATTGTTTAAGTTACCCAATAAAATTTTAAAGAAAACTGTTATTTCAGTCTTTTTTTCGAACTTTTGTGTTAGTGGTTCAAATGTCAAAAATCCCTTTATTAGGAAAATGGCAAATTTCTTTATTAATGCAAAGGTGACTTGGTTTATCGTTACTGTGACAAACGAAAACACTTTATTTGATGAATCCTTAAAGAAAATTTTAATTAATATCAATCAGGAGAAAAGTTATTGCAAAAATATATGTTGATCCCTAGACACTTTTGATGTGTGTATTTACATTTCGACAATGTATGTAATTAAATGGCAACCCAAAGGACTATTTTAATCCTTTCTTTGATCCAAGTTTCCATTAGCCAAAACCTGAAGACAAATTCTCCTAATTTAAGTCGTTCAAAATCTAGTCGCAGTCAAATAAAATGTCAAAAACTTATCAAAAATTTAGGAAAATTAGAGGTATTTTTGACAACACTGAGACTCATTTAGACTGAACGTTCTTAAAACTACTAGAATTGCCCCTCTGAACTAAAAGCAAAAGCTAAATATGACATAAGTCATCATATAAAAAACGTGCCATAAAAAAACGAAGCATAACGCAAATACTTACAAAAATAAAAAAAAAGAACACTCACCAATAAAAAAAAAGAAACGGAACAAAAACTCCTCACTAATTGTCAATTAGATTTACGAAATAAAAACTTTTATGATTGCGTAACATCACTGTCAAGAAAGCTTGGCATTATACGAATGAGTCAGAGCGGCGACGTTTAAAAAAGGAGAAAAAAAACATGGCCGACACAAAAAAGAGCGCGAAAAAACTTGCAACTGGCAGGTGTGAAGGAAGCGACGAAGGACGTGAAAGTACGTATTTAAAGTATATTAGAGATCATAAATTTTGTTTTTTTTAATACAATTTTTTGGGGTAAACTCCTTTTTGGGAAATATTTTGTAAGGTTTCATGGAACGCAATATGGATTAGACGGCCGGTATAGGCGAACCGTTGTAATCATCTATCATTAAAACCATTGAAGCAACAATGAAGGTTTTCTGAGGGAATATTGCCAAAATTTTCATAGATTTAATAAGTGAATGTTAACTGTTGTGGGAGCTAGAGAATGCAGCTTCAGCTCCATAGACTGGTGTATTATATGAATAGCATGCTCGTCATTTTCCGGACCCAAATCCAGACACCAATGTTTTTACTAGAAATTCTTGGAAGAAAATCTAATAAAACTGCCTGACCTGTACGCACAGCGTGACGATTTCTATCTCTACTCTATATATAGAAAAGACATAATACCTTATTTAAAAAAGAACTATGGAAGAAAAAGACATCTTGAACCGACCCCAAATAAATTGGGATCAAAAGAACAAAGTGACATTTTCTTCTCTGAATTTTTGACATCGCGTCGCGTCGGTAGAAATCTTTCTAGAATTTGACATTTTTTTTTCTTAAATTTCTACTGTGGTCATGCTGCCGCCTGCTAGAGATCTAAGCCAGAACTTAGCACTAGCAGTTGTGATTGCGACCACTGGTCTAGTGACCAACAAGGCAGTCATTAAGTACATAATCAGCCTATAAAGTATCCACTCCTGCAACACAGGCCTTCTCTCGGTGAGAGAGAGTGGGCTATAATCTACCACGCGGGTCCAGTGCGGGTTGGTAGATGTCACATGTCTTCGAAATTTTTGGTTTTAAGACATGCCGGTCTCCTCACGATGTTTTCCTTCACAATTTTAAGAGCAGTAGTGGTGAAATAATTTACACAAAGTAAAGCGCCTGTCTGGGATCGAACCTACGACCGACAACTCGTAAGTCGCGGCTGCTACCACTGGGCCACTACTGCTCACAATAAAGTACAAATTGAAAACTATCGACGGAACCACAGCCAAATATATTCTTAACGTTACCACACAAAACATTTCTCCACTGCGCAGTAAAGTTTTTTTCTGAAAAAAGTAAAATAAAAAGCTTCGTAGGTGTAATATGACGTAAGCTTCAAGAACTGGTTTCTTGCTGACCTTAGTATACGCAAGGCTGAATGACTGTCCGTTTGTTCGTCAATTGAACAAATCGCAATATCAGTAATTAAATCCAACTGATTCGATGGAATTTTTACTGATCAGAGGTTCTGAGAAACTTATGTACTCGTTTGTGTACATACATACATGTATTTGGTTTCGTATGCCTGCATGATTATGTAGCACTTCTCCTATACGAATAACTTAGAATAGGGGTAACCACCGTTTGTAAATATAAAGTCTTGCAAAAATTGTTTATTGCTGGGTTAGCTACAGAAATAAATAATCCAAATGACTGTTTCAGATTTCTTAGCACTTATACAATTATATTATTGTTTAAATTTTTACATACATTAAACATACCTACGTTTCGACACAGACGATTCTTTGTAAATGTCCATCCCGTCTTTAAAAAAAAAAATTTTTGGTATGCACTATGTTTGCAAGACGATTGCGGTTATACTCCAAAATTTTTCGAAAAAAAATGTGTCATAAAATATGACGCATTTCCAAGCAAACCCAAGACACGTAAGCTAGTGCCATTACCTTGATCTTGACCTGTTTTACTTTTTGTCAGCAACATGAAACTCGTCAAAGAAAAAATAAAGCTCAAGAAAGCCAGACACGCCTCAAGTTATTATGCAAAAACTTTCTTAAAGGTTTTTTGTCCGTATGTTCATATGTTTGTATGTGTCGTTTTTTGAGCGATAACCTTGAAGGATAAGGTTTCTGAGAAATAGGTGGTCAATTTTGTATCGGTAGGCTACATTCACGAGGTCATAATTTATTTGATATAGACAATTCTACATTGTATACAGACAATTCTAATTTTTCAACTCTTTATTAGTGGTTGTAACGGCAATTATATCACTTGGTTTTAGTAGGTTTTTATATTTATCCTTTTGATGGATTCTTATTTTGTAAATGTGAGGTCTTTGTAGGCCCTGTAGACTTTAGATCTGTAGACCACTTTTTATTTTATCAAGTCAATTATTTTTAAAAAGAGTAACCGTAGAGTTTCTTGCCGGCTTTTCTCCGTAGGAAACGACCAATTGGAACCGTGCACCTAGCTTCTAACATTTCATAAGTGCCCATGTAGGCTTATGTGAAATAAAAATATTTTGATTTTTGCATGTATTTTGTTTAATATTTTTACTCAATACTATGTTTACATCGCCAAATAATAGTAAAACGTACTCAACTAACCAAGAAATTATAATAAAAAAATTTCATGGAGGCATAATTATTCTGAAGTAAGTAATACATTTTATTAAAAAAATATTTGGTCCTTATTTGTATCACAAGCTTAGGCTTGTGATACAAATAAGCCGTATTAAGTAAAGATTCTTTACCTATGAAAAGTAGAGCTTAAGAGGGGCTCTTACCAAATACATTTGATATGTAAAATTTGACACTAAAACTATGGATGGTATTTCTTTCAATCTCTCATCTATGGGGTAGATAGTTTTGGAGATTTAAAAGTTGACTATAATCACCATCACGTCAAGGCAATGGGCAGCGTTCTGAAGTTTAACATAAGCCTACAATATTTCCACTGCTGAGACAAAGGCCTTCTTTCTCTCTATGAGAGGGAGTAGGCCGTAATCCACCAAGCGAGTCCAGTTGGTAGCAGTCATCAAGCAATGCACGATCAACTCTATAATACCACTCGAACTGGGTAAAACAAATCTTGCTTTACAGCAAAAACAGTTGGTAGCAAATTAAAATAAAATAATATCATATAATTAAAATTTTTGAACGTCAAAATTACCAAAGACAGTTTCCCAAAACGTTCGCCCCGCACCACTTCCTAGAGCTTTAGTTGGGAAGAAGAAGTGACGCAAGAAACTCCCCAGCAGCACAGCTAGCTGTTTCTGTCAGCTATAGTTGGAGGACGAGGAATGTCTACAATTATATAACTGTAACTAGCAGCGCCCATCGGTTTCACCCGCATAAGTATCGATCCCGTGGGAATATCGGGATAAAAACTATTCTATGTCCTTCCACGGGATGCAATCTAACTCTTTGCCAAATTTGATCGAAATCCGTTCAGTGGTTTAGGCGTGAAAAGGTAACATACAGACAGACAGAGTTACTTTCGAATTTATAATATTAGTATGGAATTTTATGGTGTACATAAAAAATAGTATTCTCGTAGGGGTTCATGGCTAAATTATAACAGCCATTATGACATGGGTCGATGTAAGGTTAAGCTACGCTTGCCGCGATCGGATCTTGGATGGGTGACCATCCATTACATATCGAGACTCCTCAGTTCCTCGGAAAGCACGTTACGCCAGCCAGTCCCAGCTGTCATTCTTGGATCTTTCAAAGTCGTTACGGTTCGTCAGATATCCGAAGGTCTGACAACCAGTCTTACCAAGGGGTATCGTGTTACCCAGTAACTGGGTTGTAGAGGTCAGAGAGGCAGTCGCTCCACTGTAAAATACCATTCAGCTGCTTCCAGTTAGACTGGAAGCCGATCCCAACATAGTTTGGAAAAGGCTAGACATAATAAATTGACATTTAATACTCGTAGCAGATCGACATAATAAAGAGTATTCTATCTATAAACACAACTACCAAAAAACAGTGTTTTAGGAAAATAATGTAGAATTTGTAAGTCCTTCAGTGAGGACTTGCAAATTCTTCGTTATTTTCTCTAAATGACAGTGCCACAGTGTAACAATGGACCCTTTAATACCCAAAAGGAAAGCAAAGTAAAATATGTAGATTAAATACTGACGTACAGCAGATGTAGGTCAGATAGTTGCATCTGATGTACTCCGCTTTGCATTTACGTCAACGAAGGAATACGCTAAAGGATCGGTTGGACTTTGAAGACTTTGGACATGATTTATTTATTCCTAGCTGCGCCCCTCAGTTTCACCCGCGTAAATGTCGATCCCGTGGGAATATCGGGATAAAAAGTAGCCTATATGTTAATCCAGGGTGTCAGCTACCTCCGGATAAAATTTTATCAACATTGGTCCAGCCGTTTGAGCGTGAAGAAGTAAGAAACATATAAACACACACAAATTTTCGCCTTTATAATATTAGTGTGAAGTGTGACTAGGTTCTGCCCGTGACTTTGCCTGCGTATTCTATGTGTCCTGTACGCTATACCTACAGCGCGGCATGGACATCGACGCGGAAACTGACGCCATGGATTTAGTACAATGACATGATTCTGAACCCCCCTGAATGAAAACTTATCGACGTTTATATAAAAAATGTTGTTAAATATTTTGACAGCGTCGCCATTTTCTATGAAACAGCTGCCTTTTTTTTTGTAACTGTTACAATAATAGATTGCGCGTTGATATCCTTTTATGTGATGGTTTTCCTACGTTTAAAGGCTCCTTCAAACAGGCGCGACACGCGATAAAATCGCGTGCGACACAAAGGCACCGCAAGTCGCGCAACGAGCGGTGCCTTTGTGTCGCGCGCGATTATATCGCGTGTCGCGCCTTTTTGTAGGAGCCACGGATATCTATTATTATTATTATTTATTTTTTAATTAAAACGGTTTACAACCAATTACTAAATAACAAATGCCTTCCTATTAATTACTTTCACGTAAAAAGTAGAACTTTTAAAAGTTCTTGGTGAGGCTGGGAGGTTTTGTGTGTTATTACCATAGATATTAGTAACGTCAGCCTTCCTGAAAGAGGTGGCCCCGTGGTAACGGCCTCAATTTACGAGTTGTGGGTCATGAGTTCGAACCAGGGATGTTGCGACTGCAGATTTTTCCACATCCGCGGATGCGGATGCGGATTTTAAGAGGCTCACATCCGCGGATGCGGATGCGGATCTGTACAAAAAACTTAAGTGTGGGTAGGGTAAAAAAAAGACAGTAATATTTATGCTTTCTTTGTTTAATAATAAAGTAGTGAGTGAATTACTATTACTAATTAAGTATTTATTTTAGTAATTAAATTTGAATATTGGAGCTTTATATTTAATGAAAAGTAGAATGGCCGCCTTTTCGGACTCCAGTCTGTTTTGCAAGGGTTCGTATATTAATCCTGCGCTACTAAATAACTGTTCACTTGGAACACTTGCTACACATCCGCATCCGCATCAGCTCCGCATCGATTTATGCGGATGCGGATGTCTAAATCGATGCGAATGTTCCGCAATATGCGGATGCGGATGCGAATATTCGCAACATCCCTGGTTCGAACCCAAGCAGGCACTTTACTTTGTGTAAATTATTTCATTACCACTGCTCTCATAATCCTTGCCTTTCAGAGACACGACCTTCAGTAATGAAGTACGCGACTAAGAAGAGAGGGTTAAAGGCATCTTTCTTTAAAAAAAAGGACCGAAGTCCGCACTCACAGTGCTTATACCCTTCAACTATGATCAATGAATGTATCACCATAATTACGATAAGGCTACATTATAATTCTAAACTTATTCACTAAACAGTTAGCAGAGTCACATACCTACATTATACTTACTGTTATAATGTTCTAATATTCCTATTTATCATCCTTGCAGCTAGTATAGTATAGATGACACGCATCAACCTCAGAGGCTACTGCGTTGCGTTTCGCTCGTGTGTATAAATAAGCACAGCATAGAAGGCTAAAAGTCACCCAAAGGGCAATGGAGAGGGCTATAGAGTTTCCCTGCGTGATCGAATCAGGAATGAAGAGATCTGCAGGAGGACTAAGGTAGCCGACATAGCCCGAAGAATTGCCAAACTTAAATGGCAGTGGGCAGGGCACATTGCTCGCAGAACAGATGGCCGATGGGACCGAAATTATCTGGAGTGGCGACCGCGTACCGGAAGACGTAGCGTTGGAAGGCCTCCCACAAGGTGGTCCGATGACCTAGTGAAGGCCGCAGGAACCCGTTGGATGCGAGAAGCACAGAACCGGTCGAAGTGGAGGTGCTTGGGGGAGGCCTATGTCCTGCAGTGGACGTCTTTCGGCTGAAATGATGATAAGCATGATGTTCCTACAGCTGGGACTCAGGCCTCCTCTCGGTGAGAGGGGGCGGGCCGCAATCCACCACGCGGGCCCAGTGCGGGATGGTAGATGTCACACGTCTTCGAATTTTTTGGTTCCAGGACATGTCGGTTTCCTCACGATGTTTTACTTCACCGTTTTGAGAGCAGTGGTGATGAAATAATTTACACAAAGTAAAGCGCTTGACTGGGTTCGAACCTACGACCTACAACTCGTAAGTCGTGGCTGTTACACAATATCTAGATCATGTTCAAGAGCTGTCAGTATCATGGTTGTTGTGGGTGGAGTATTTACATTACATTGTTCTCACATATCGAAGCAACAGGATTTTGTAATATTTTGATTCAAAAGAGTGTCCTTGGAGTTTCTTGCCCGTTCTTCTCCATAGAGATCTACATTTTGGAATGGGCAACTAGCTTCAACTTTCTGACTAGCTGACAGACTATTTAATTTTGACAATTCAAAAGTGCCTGTACAAGGTTTAATTGAAATAAATGCTTTGAGTTTGAGTTTGAACACTGACAGATCGCTGCTTAGATGTGTTGTTTCATTGGTGAAATTCACCCTTAGTCCCTTATTTTAAGTTCTATATATTCACGAGTACTTTCAACCCGTAAACCTGCATAAACACTTCCAATTAAGTAGCATGATCCCAAGTGCGCATCAAAAATGGTCCTACAAACGCAACTACGCACATTCCTTATCAAAAACTGTTTTTACAAAAAAAAAAAAACAACCGACTTCCAAACAAAAAACACTACAAAGTGAAAAATAACTTTAGTGTCGTTTGTTTTTGTTTATTTGTCAAAAAGTTTTTATTTTTCACTTTTTAGTTGTACCTACCTACGTCACAAATTCATATAACACTAGTTGCTATGTGAATATCAGTGACAGAAAGCAATTGAACACATCTGCCTACCCCTTTAAAGGGTGCAGGCGTGATGTTATTATGTGTGATTGCGTAAACAATGCATACATATGCTATAGCAGCAATCGCGGTTGATTTGCTGGCATTTATTGAAGAGTTCCGTTGTCTGTCTCCGAAACTCATCATCATTTCTTTACGAAATTCAAACGGGACCATTTCGGAATAAGCCTCTTCCGAACAAAAAAAAAAAAAAGATTTTAGCAAATCCGTCTATAAATGACGAAATTTAGCTTCCTTTTTAGAAGTCGTTTAAAAACCTCTACATTGCCTTTAACAAGCTACCTAACAACCAATGCATACATATGCGATAGCAGCAATCGCGGTTGATTTGCTGGCATTTATTGAAGAGTTCCGTTGTCTGTCTCCGAAACTCATCATCATTTCTTTACGAAATTCAAACGGGACCATTTCGGAATAAGCCTCTTCCGAACAAAAAAAAAAGAATTTAGCAAATCCGTCTATACCTACATAACGAAGTTTAGCTTCCTTTTTAGAAGTCGTTTAAAAACCTCTACATTGCCTGTAACAAGCTACCTAACAAACAATGCACACATATGCGATAGCAGCAATCGCTGTTTGATATGCTGGCATTTATTGAAGAGTTCCTTTGTCTCCGAAACTCATCATCAGATCGTTACGAAATTTAAATGGGACCATTTCGGAATAAGCCTCTTTCGAACAAAAAAAAAAGATTTTAGCAAATCCTTTTTAGAAGTCGGTTAAAAACCTCTACATTTCCTTTAACAAGCTACCTATCTATGCCATATCTACCCAATTAGTGTTACCCTCGATCATTCATACACGTGGACAATAGACCAATTGATACAACACGAGCACACAAATAATGAATGACAATTATAAGCCACGTAATATGGACATATGGCCGTATCTGTCAGAGTTACCACGCGTGCATTGGGTCGCCACCTTTATTTTATAGTATAATTGACGTTTTAAAATTGTGCTGTCATGTCGATATGGCACGAGTAAGCCCACGTTTATACGGGCTTAAAAATATCGCGGCGGGTTTTTATTGATTGGATGGATTTTCAAACTGAGGGGCCCGTGGCTAAATAATAACAGCCGCACAGGTCGATCGATCAGGTTAAGCTACGCTTGCCGCGGTTGGTCTGTGGATGGGTGACCATCTTTACATACCGAGACCCCTCCGTGCCTCGAAAAGCACGTTAAGCCGTTGGTCCCGGCTGTCATTCGTGGATCTTTGACAGTCGTTACGGGTAGTCAGAAGCCCGAAAGTCTGACAATCAGTCTTACCAAGGGGATTATATTACCCAGTAGCTGGGTTGTGGAGGTCAGATAGGCAGTCGCTCCATGTAAAATACTGGTATTCAGCTGCATCCGGTTAGACTGGAAGCCGACCCCAACATAGTTGGGAAAAGGCTCGGCAGATGATGATGATGGATGGATTTTCATGGCAAGGGATTTTGCCGTCAGTCAGCGCACACTAGCCGCTTAGATACCGCGGCATTCCAACGGCTTCCCCGCTTCTGTACCCCCGCCGCCTCACCCAGCGGTATGTCATAACGAGTGCCGGAGTCCTTGGCATGCCGTTGCCTACCGCAGGCGTTGACGCCACGGCATCCCGCCGCGGGAGCCCGTGGCGCGTCTTTCAATGCCGTGCAATGAAATCCCTTTCGATGCCACGGCATCATTTTAAAGCATAGCAATTTATGTCGTATTTCTATATCGATACGTTTGAATGTCCATTAGTAAAAATTTAAATCCCTTGCCATGCCGTCCCGGTCTGCGTAGACCTTAAGGCAGCGGGGCAATTGTGTAACACATCGGTTTCATTCGAGCAAACTTTGACCATTTTTGTGACACATTTATTAATAGTAATAATAGTCAGTAAAAATATTTTTTAACAGAATTTTGATTATAAAAGTAATGTACGTAAAATAACAACATAAAACTAATTAATTAAAAAAAAACTAATTAATTTAAAAAAAAACTAATTAATAAAAAAAAACTAATTAAAAAAACAAAATTAAATAGTTAACAATAAGTTATACTTTCGCCCCATGAGGTTTTGACAAACTTTCCTTTTTTAGGGTTCCGTACCCAAAGGGTAAAAGCGGGACCCTATTACTAAGACTTCGCTGTCTGTCCGTCTGTCCGTCTGTCTGTCACCAGGCTGTATCTCAAGAACCGCGATAGCTAGACAGTTGAAATTTTCACAAATATTGTATTTCTGTTGCCGCTATAACAACAAATACTAAAAACAAAATAAAATGAATATTTAAGGTGGGCCCCATACAACAAACGTATTTTTTTCGGCGTTTTCGCCTTGTGGTACGGAACCCTTCGTGTGCGAGTCCGACTCGCACTTGGCTAGTTTTTTTATTTTTAATTTAAATACAAACGAAAAGCCATAGCTACAATGTATAAAATAACATTACAAAATAAATAGCGTAGAGTCATCTCAACACCTCTCTCCCTTGAATTTGTATGTACATATATAATTATATATTATAAGTATGTATTATAGTCAATAGTATGTATCTGTATATAACCTATTTATGTATTTGTGTACTTAGTTTTAATTTTTTTTAATCATTGTTCCTCTCAACCAAAGCACCTGCCATCCAATCTCTTCACCACCCTTGGTTGACTGGTAGAGAATGCCTAAGGCATTAAGTCCGCCTTTGTACCTTTTTGTGCGAAAAGTTTAAATAAATAAATAAACACTAAAATATGTATTAGTGCTCATCAATTATTTCGGGACATCGTCAGGCGACTAGTCGACTCTTCACGTAACCAGAGGGCTGACCTATTTTTAGCCCAAAGAATCAGCATTACCATCCAATGTGGTAATGCTGCCAGCCTTTCGGCCACTTATCTCATTGACAGCGATGCGGACGAATTTGTTGATGCCCAATGAGCTCCTGCCTTTTTCTTTTTATTATATACTTGTTGTAATCTGTGTGGTGCCGGACTAACCTGTGTGGTGCCGGACTTAAAGAATAGCACCACCCTATACTTCCCGTGGGTGTCTCTATGCATTCCACCACCATACCATACTGCGATCGACAACCCGCCTGCCAAGCGTGGCGATTATGGCAAACCCTACCTTTTGGGAGAGGCCTATGTCCAGCAGTGGACGTCTTTCGGCTGAAATGATGATGATGATGATGATGATATACTTGTAGTACTGACGCCAGCACATCAAGCTACTATAATCTGTCAAATTTCTTTAATACATTTTCAACTTTATCGCTTTTAAGTGGTTCAAATTTGATTGGGAAAATTTGACAGTTTCAGGTAGCTTGATGTGCTGGCGGCGTCTGTACATCTGTATAAGATTAAATATTTGAAATTAAACAATGGTCCGAGTTAAATAAATATGGTGACAATTAATTGATTTGCATAACAATAACTGTTTTAAGTATGACGTCAGACGACACTTGTACATTAAAACTCATGACGAACTTAGTATTGTTCTAATGAATTATGGATGTGTTTAAATATTGTAATCAACGTCATGAAGCTATTGTTGTTTGTTACTAATTGCCAATATTAATACAAAAAAAAAACCGGGCAAGAGCGAGTCGGACTCGCGCACCGAGGGTTTCGTACGCGAAAAAAAAATCAGCTGTTCCCTACATTTATGTTCGTATAACTCGTCAAAATGTAGGGAACAGCTGATTTTTTTTCCCGCGATTTCAGGTTGGGTCCCACAGTGAAAGTTGTTCATAATGTTGAGTACAATGACCTCTTAAGAGGTTGTTAATGTTTTACCAATAACCCTGTATAGGTATGCAGGTGATTTTATTTACCGGTTCCAAATTTTTGTAAAAATTTGGACTATATTAACAACTTTTATTAAGTGACCATCTCTGTAATCACGAAAAAAATCTGCTTTTTAATATTACACACATCAAAAGTGTCTAGGGATCAACATATATTTTTGCAATAACTTTTCTCCTGATTGATATTAATTAAAATTTTCTTTAAGGATTCATCAAATAAAGTGTTTTCGTTTGTCACAGTAACGATAAACCAAGTCACCTTTGCATTAATAAAGAAATTTGCCATTTTCCTGATAAAGGGATTTTTGACATTTGAACCACTAACACAAAAGTTCGAAAAAAAAGACTGAAATAACAGTTTTCTTTAAAATTTTATTGGGTAACTTAAACAATTAATAATCCGTGTTTCTACCGCGAACACTAACAACACAAGAACATCGGTTTGGCATACTCAAAATGAGTTCATCCAAATCACGCTGTGGAATGGCCGCCCATGTTCGTTGCAACAACAAAAAAAACCGGGCAAGAGCGAGTCGGACTCGCTCACCGAGGGTTCCGTAACATCCAGGTTCATGCATAAGGTTTATGTTTATGAAATTAAATGCTTTTTTATTTTTTTAGTTGGTTGAATAAAAGGTAAATTGTGGTTTACGATTTATGACGTATTAAAAAAAAAACTACTTACTAGATCTCGTTCAAACCAATTTTCGGTGGAAGTTTACATAGTATTGTACATCATATATTTTTTTTAGTTTTATCATTCTCTTATTTTAGAAGTTACGGGGGGGGGGACACACATTTTACCACTTTGGAAGTGTCTCTCGCGCAAACTATTCAGTTTAGAAAAAAATGATGTTAGAAACCTCAATATCATTTTTGAAGACCTATCCATAGATACCTCACACGTATGGGTTTGACGAAAAAAAATTTTTTTAGTTTCAGTTCTAAGTATGGGGAACCCCAAAATGTATTGTTTTTTTTCTATTTTTGTGTGAAAATCTTAATGCGGTTCACAGAATACATCTACTTACCAAGTTTCAACAGTATAGTCCTTATACTTTCGGAGAAAAGTGGCTGTGACATACGGACGGACAGACAGACAGACGGACAGACAGACAGACAGACAGACAGACAGACAGACAGACAGACAGACAGACATGACGAATCTATAAGGGTTCCGTTTTTTGCCATTTGGCAACGGAACCCTAAAAAGGTCTTCTTGCGACTGGATACCCTCCATATTCGGCAGAGCTCTTCTCTGTAGCATATCCCATGCATGCTCAATCGGATTCAAGTTTGGCGACTGAGCAGGCCAGGGCAGGACATTGATGTTAGCTGCGGCGAGAGTCTGTCTTACAACTCTTGCGGTGTGCGGTCGTGCATTATCATGCATTAACTGAAATAAGGGACCGATTTGCACTTGTAGAGGAACGATGACGTCTGATACAATCGTCTCAGCATAAATTTGAGCGTTGAGGTTGCCTCTGATCCAAATCAACTCAGTTCTTCCGCCGATCCAAATACCCGCCCATACCATGATGGTTCCACCACTATAAGGATGGACTTCCTGGCAGGATTTTAATCGCTGTTGGCGTCCAGGGGTTCTCCAGTGTCGTATACGTCTTGTATCCGGTCTCATACCAAAACGAGACTCATCAGAAAAGCACACGAAACGCCATTGTTCTTCTGCCCAATTTCTGTGTTCAAGAGCCCATTGATATCGAATCCTACGATTGTGCATTGCTATAGGTGGTACCCGTAGCGGTCTTCGGGAATGAAGGTTCACTTCATGCAAGCGGTTTCTGACTGTTTGGTCGCTAATTAAGTTCCCTGAAGAGTGATGAAGCCTCACGGCTAACATCATGGCGGTTATTGTTGGAGCTCTTCGAGTTAAGATTTGAATGTATCGGTCTTGTCTCCGTGTGGTGCAGCGATACCGTCCTCCATGGCGCTCAGCCACGGTACCAGTGCTTCGGTAACGTGTCCAAAGTCGACTGATAACACTCTGACTTGTATTCAGAGCTAAAGCCACAGTACGTTGCCGGGAACCAGCTTCTATCATTCCCACGGCTCTGAGCATTTCTTCCCTGCTTAAATGACGTCGCCGCTCCATAATAACGTTGGTTTTAATCAGTAGTAGGGAAACAGTAGCACTAATAATGTCTTCAATGCGTTGTATGTTTTTATAGGGAAAATATTGACAGCTGATTTTCATCTTTTACTCGAATTTGATTTGTTCCTGATTCAAATTATGAAATGCACCAAAAAGGATCCATATAAATTTATAAAATCATAAATTTATTACAAAGCCACATCTCAATCTCAAGAAATCCGCATAAAAATGCTTGATCCCTAGACACTTTTGATGTGTGTATATAGTAGGTATTATTATTTTATCAGTATTATTATTTATAAAGTGTTATTATTATTAAGTAGGCATTGAACTTTTGTATGAACTACTTGACGAAAATGTATGAAACAGCAGACTTTTTTTCGGGATTTCAGAGTTGGTCCTATAATGAAAGTTGTTCATATTCATAGATAAAACACCCTGTACAAAATTGGAACCGGTAAAAAAAATCTTCCTGTATATTAGGGTATCTTCTACCATTTTTTATTTGTCGAATACAAGGGTTTTGGGTTATACATAATGTTGTGTAATCTTTAAGTACTTTTAATGTGCGTCTTATTTGTGCAGAATAAACAGTTTTTAGAGAGCATTGGTGGCTCAGTGGTAAGTTGTTGGTCATAGGTTCGAACCCAGCCAGGCAGACAGACGCTTTACTTTGTGTAAAGAATTTCATCACCACTGCTCTCAAAAACGGTGAAGGAAAACATGGTGCGGAAACCGGCATGTCCTAGAACCAAAAATTCGAAGACATGTGACATCTACCAACCCGCACTGGGTCCGCGTGGTAGATTACAGCCCACTCCATCTCGATGAGAGGACGCCAGTGTCCCAGTAGTGGGAACGTTATAATAGGCATCAGCCTCACAAATACATAATTATTTATTTCTGTTTCTGTGCGTGACACCACAGCGGGCCCTATCAGAATACCAGCGCTGTGACATTTATCTTTTAAATGTCGCAGCATCATGCTGAGATAGGAGCCTTTTGGCCTCGTATAGGACTTTCTGTTTCATTTTCCTTTTGTTACTTTGTTTCTATATAACTTGGATTTTTAATTTACTGTGTTTAGTTTAGTCTGTGGTCTTCCTGTAAGATGATCTGCCTAGCCTTTTCCAAACTACGTTGGGGTCGGCTTCCAGTCTAACCGGATGCAGCTGAATACCAGTACTTTACATGGAGCGACTGCCTATCTGACCTCCACAACCCAGTTACTGGGTAATACGATCCCCCTTGGTAAGACTGGTTGTCAGACTTTCGGGCTTCTGACTACCCGCAACGACTGTCAAAGATCCACGAATGACAGCCGGGACCAACGGCTTAACGTGCTTTCCGAGGCACGGAGGGGTCACGGTATGTAAAGGTGGTCACCCATCCACAGACCAACCGTGGCAAGCGTAGCTTAACCCGATCGATCGACCTGTACGGATCTTTCTTTCTAAATATGCCCAACAATTTTTATTTCTGACTAACTTTTCGCCATGTCGTTCACTGGCCGACCCATTTGTAAGTCAAATAGGACGCCACCCTTTTCCACTTCCCTATACTTCCACGTATCGGCAACCGTAGTGTGGGACGCCAGCTAGATGGACCCACGACCTGGGGCTTACATGACCTAAAGCGCAGTCACTGTCGGACTGCATAGAATAGAAAGAGAAGCGCGATGATACAACCCTGGTAATTTATTGCAAAATATTAAGCAATTATTTAATTAAAGAAAATCTATTGTTTGGACTAAAAATTAAAACTATTGTATTTTAGTATGTTGCTTGTAGGATAATCTGACAAAAAATCAGAACGATTGTATGTATATTACTATGGTTTTTATTGTAATAAGAAAGTTTTTAGAGTTACTTTCATGATTTTTTTCTATCGTATCAAATTAGTTGTTTTATGTTTTCAATACACTGTCTACCTAGCATATATCCTATATTCTATATTTATTCTATATTCTTTCTTTATTTGTGTAAACATGGTATACATACAATAGCATGCAGGATTGAAATTAATGTCTGAGACCAGTCATGTTTAGCCGTAAGTGTCGGCGTACAAATATTTATAACATTAGAAACTAAAAAAAATATTATGATAAAACTTCACAAAATATTTACCTAAAATTCCAATTACATTAAATTTATTACTTAGAAACCCCTGTCATGTCAACATTCAAAATTAATTAAAAACAGTAATTTAAAACAATAATAACAATGTCAAAGCTATAAAATATATATGTCAAAATTAGAGGATTTATATCAAAATTACAACTATTAAGTCAAAATATAATTATCAAATTTACAATATGGATGTCAATATCCTGAAGTATATCATATATTTTTCTGATTATGTTTACTGTAGTCGATCATATACTTTTATTGTTTCTGAAATTTGCGTGTTCAGGTTCTGTGAGCCCCTTAGAAGCCGAGGACAGGGTGTTGTGGAGCAGTCTGGTATAGGCTGGATTGATTGATTGGTTGATTGATACCTCTAAAGTTCCAAACGAGCCAAACGCAACATATCGACGAGTTTCGTCAGACACACATAGCGTCACACGACTAGCTAACTAATCATCTCTGCCGGTGTCAGAAGTCAATTGTGACTGCATTTGAGACAGCTTGGCGACTGCAACTGAACCGAGTTGCGTATGCAATCAACTTGTGGACTTTGTATTGTGCGGTAGGCCGGTTGTAGGACTGCGTTTGGACGTGCGATTTTTTTGTGGTTAGGAGATTGTATTTTTTTATTTGAAGGAAAAGGCAAACAGGCGCGACGCGCGACGCGAATCGCGCGCGATATATAGGCACCGCTCGTTGCCCGACTTACGGTGCCTTTGTTTCGCGCGCGATTTTATCGCGTGTCGTGGCTGTTTGAAGGAGCCTTAAAGTTGCTTTTACAGCATAGCATAAGCATACCAGCCTATAATATTCCCACTGTTGGGACACAGGTCTCCTCTCTTCGAGAGGGAGTGGGCTGTAATCCACCACGCGGGCCCAGTGCGGGTTGGTAGATGTCACATGTCTTCGATTTTTTGGTTCAGGACATGCCGGTCTCCTCACGATGTTTTTCTTCACGGTTTCGAGAGCAGTTTGTATAAAAAAAAAATTACTAACTTCCAAAAATAAATACTGCAGAGTGAAAAATAACTTTAATTTCGAATTTCGGTGGCAAAAAAATAAAAAATAAAATTCAGTTACAAAGACAAGTCAAGACAGGTTTTTTTTTTGGAAAGTTCTATTTTTCAATTTTTTAGTTATGGTCCTACCCAACACTAATTCGTATACTTAACACTAGTTGCTATGTAAAGCTTCCTCTACACGTCGTCAGATTCATCAGCAGATGGCCATCTGCGAATGCCTCCGCCGACGTGTAGACGGGGTAATTTGCTAGTCTGTGGTAGGTATTTAGCCTCTGCCGACGTCAAATACCTACCATAGACTAGCAAATTACCCCGTCTTCACGTCGGCGGAGGCATTCGCAGATGGCCATCTGCTGATGAATCTGTCTACGTTTAGAGGAGGCTTTAACAATAGCGACAATAGCACCAAGTTACACAAAGTGGAAGTAAGTACGTATTATCGAAGCTAACTCACAAACTAGCAAAGCAAAGTTAATAAAATTAATATAGGACCATCCCTGTGGTAATAAATACCCTATCCATCAAAAAAGAATTTTTGAAATCGATCATCAAATTGTCGGAGATATCGCCTAACATACATACAAATAAAACAGTGGCACTCCGGGAGCCGACAGTGAAAACAAAACACAAACAGAATACTTTGCCATCACTCACTGACTTATCGTCCGACATTAAAACCGAGTACATCCCGAGGACAGCCGAACACATCCGAAGCGGGTATTTTTTTAATCGTCTTAAAAACAAAACACGCGCGAAAATGCCCAACGCGAAAAGTTTTCACTTCAAAAATACCTACAGTCCAATTTAGGACCACCTTCGCATTCAAATTCAAAGCATTTATTTCAATAAAACCATTTACAGGCACTTTTGAATTGTCAAGAAGTCTGTCAGTCAGAAAATTTGAAGCAAGTTGCCCATTCCAAAGCATAATAGCTACCTAAGGAGAAGAACGGGCAAGACCCTCCATGGGAAAACTTCTTTTTGAAGTTGGTGAAAAATGGCAATGCGAAAAAGATATCCCTTCCTTAATCTACTCAATTATACATTTTAAACACTTATGTAATGAATAATTAGCTCATTCACTATCCCATGCATAATATAATCTGCATACCGATTACAGGATAACAGGATTGATAACATTACGACTGATAAATGATGTATAAAATTTGCTAGGCCTATTAAAAGTATAATTTAGATAAGTTATGAACCGTGCTATTGCCATTTTATTGCGTATTTTGTAGATTATGGGGAAATGTGTATTTTAACATCTGTAGGTATAGCTTTTCCGAAACAATAATACCACACACACACTCACAAACTTTCGCCTTTGCTGCTGCGCTGCGCCCCACGGTTTCACCTGCATAAAGGCTCCTTCAAATAGGCGCGACACGCGATAAAATCGCGCGCGGCACAAAGGCACCGCAAGTCGCGCAACGAGCGGCGCCTTTGTATCGCACGCGATTATATTGCGTGTCGCCACTGTTTCGATGAGCCTTAGGTTTCGACCCCGTGGGAATATCGGGATAAAAAGTAACCTATATGTTAACCCAAGGTGTCAGCTACCTCCATACAAAATTTAATGAAAATTGGTCCAGCCGTTTGAGCGTGAATAACATCTGTATAGCTTTTCCGAAACAATAATACCACATACATACTCGTACATAAACTCATGCCTGCGCCACATGCTAGCGGGATTGTCCGAAAGGGTTACCGCTGGCCCGGAACATAAAGGGCTAAGGAAGGAACACGGGTGACTTTTAGTCAGTAAGAGTCTGACACTCCCCTCCGCTCCACCCAGAGCGGAAGGGGTCATTTAATGACATCCCACCCGAAAAAAAAAAAAAGTGCTACATGTTACGATACATACAAACTTCTTTAGTTTCGTTTACGTGCATGCATTTGCACCCTAATTGCACACACTCTTTCAATCAAAATCTGAATGATTTTGAAGGATATTGCTTTAATCCATCGCTTCATATGTTCGAAAAAAGTGTCTGCTCATCATCCTAAAAGACGCAATGAATGTTGTTGAACTGTCAAAATGAGTCGTAACTACTGTTATTATGTTACGCAATCACCCCACATCACATCATTTGACAGTTTCGGAGATTAGCGCGTCCAAACAGAGAAACAAACAAAAAAACCCCTTTTTTTTTGCGGTTGGGAAATCATCAAATGACTCCTCCCGCTCTAGGTGGAGCGGAACACTCTGATACTCCCTTCTTTTCTTACTGACTAAAACCTACCCGTGTTCCTTACTTAGCCCTTTATGTTCCGGGCCAGCACATCAAGTTACCCGAAACTGTAAAATTTTCCCAATCAACTTTGAACCTTATGCTTGAGCGATAAAGTTGAAAATCTATTAAATAAATTTGACAGATTTTAGTAGCTTGATGTGCTGGCGTCTGTACATACAGATGTAGAAGATAGATACATAGATTCCATGTTAATATTCTTATATATTACTAGCTGACCCGGCAAACGTTGTTTTGCCATATAAATTATTTCTAGCTGCCCGGTGCTACTTCGTTTGCGTGATGTCCTACCCCTTACCCTACCCACCCCTACTCTACCTCTACCTTACTCCTACCCTACTCCTACACTACTCCTACCCTACTCCTACCCTACTCATACACTACTCCTATCCTACTCCTACCCTACTCCTACCCTACTCATACACTACTCCTAACCTACTCCTACCCTACTCCTCACCTACTCCTACACTACACCTACCCTACTCCTACCCTACTCCTACCCTACTCCTACCCTACTCCTACCCTACTTCTACCCTAATCCCATAGATCGCGTAAGAACCATCCTCGTACTTCAAGGAATATTCTAAAAAAAGAATTAGCTAAATCGGTTCAGCTGTTCTCGAGATTTGCGCTTAGCAACACATTCAAAGATTCATTTTTATTAGGGTTCCGTACCCAAAGGGTAAAAACGGAACCCTATTACTAAGACTTCGCTGTCTGTCTGTCTGTCCGTCTGTCTGTCACTAGGCTGTATCTCAAGAACCGCGATAGCTAGACTGTTGAAATTTTCACAAAGTATGTATTTCTGTTGCCGCTATAACAACAAATACTAAAAACAAAATAAAATATATATTAAAGAGGGGCTCCTATACAACAAACGAGATTTTTTTGCCCTTTTTTGCTCGATATCAAAAATGACAACAGGTAGGCACTTGAAATATTCACAAAATACTCAGTTGTATTTTAACTTTAATAATAAATAATAAAATTAAAATAAAATAAATATTTAAGGGGGGCTCCCATACAACAAACATGTTTTTTTCGGCGTTTTCGCCTTGTGGTACGAAACCCTTCGCGTGCGAGTCCGACTCGCACTTGGCCAGTTTTATTATAGATTCTTCATTAATGTAACTTTGATAAACTTATGTATGTCAAGAAGTCACACGGTTCATCGCGATTTAAGAAGGCATTATTTGCTAAAATCGTAAGTGCGTAGCCCGCCTAACAAGCTCGCATGGCAACAGAGGAGGCCGGACAATATTCCCGAGACAAATGAGAGGACACGGCTTATGTAACTCCTCTGTTATATACAAGTACTCCAGTTTATACGCGTGATGCACTTGATTTTACATGAAGACATAATTATATACAGGGTTATTGGTAAAACATTAACAACCTCTTATGAGGTCATTGTACTCATCATTATGAACAACTTTAACTATGGGACCAAACCTGAAATCGCGAAAAAAAATCAGCTGTTCCCTACATTTTGACGAGTTATGCGAACATAAATGTAGGGAACAGCTGATTTTTTTTTTCGCGATTTCAGGTTTGGTCGCATAGTAAAAATTGTTCATAATGATGAGTACAATGACCTCTTAAGAGGTTGTGTTTTACCAATAACCCTGTATAGATAGATAGATAAACCATTTATTTGGCGCACACAAAAAGACAGCACAACACACAAAAGTACAATATTAGGATGATAATCAAACTACCCACATTGAAAAACACATATCGAAATAAAAGTGACACTATGACGAATACTTAAAATAAAATTAATAATAATAATAATATATGATATAATGGTAGAGGATCGAGTCGCTTTGTCTAATGTTTCTACTTTTATCAAGTACTCGCTGACCCGACGAACTTCGTACCGCCTCAGAATCAAAGTGTCCAAACACACTATGCCGAAATTACGCAACTGAAGTTCCGCGGCTGATTTTGCGTTCCGACGTATTCGGCTGATATGACACACCATAAGTGAAAAAAATTTGACGAATGAAAAAAATGTTTTATTTTTCGTAACTTTTTCTCATGTTTTAATAGTTATTTTGTTACTCGGGGCGCAGACAGACCCAAAAATTCTAAGATCTTAAAATCGGTCCAACCGTTTTTGAGCTATAATAAATGGTAAAACCAACCCGTCTTTGTTTTATTTATACATAAATACTATTGAAGATCGAGACGCTCTGTCTAATGTTTCTACTACTATCAACTATGTACCTACTAGCGCCAAGCCCTTGCTTCGCTCGGGTGCAACAATGTAGACATCACCGATGTGGCGTCATTATTGTCGAGATTATTGTGCTATAATAAATTAAATAATATAAAGAATGAAACGCAAAACTCCAGCAAAACTTTTCGTCCACTCCAGGGTTGCCAACTGTGGTTTAACTCTAGAATGCAACAAAGACTTGTCATCATCATCATCATTTCAGCCGAAAGGCATCCACTGCTGGACATAGGCCTCCCCCAAGCACCTCCACTTCGACCGGTTCTGTGCTTCTCGCATCCAACCGGTTCGTGCGGCCTTCACAAGGACGTCGGACCACCTTGTGGGAGGCCTTCCAACGCTACGTCTTCCGGTACGCGGTCGCCACTCCAGAACCTTTCGGCCCCATCGGCCATCTGTTCTGCGAGCAACTGCCACTTTTAACTTTGGCAATTCCTCGGGCTATGTCGGTTACCTTGGTTCTCCTGCGGATCTCCTCATTTCTGATTCGGTCACGCAGGAAAACTCCAGGCATAGCCCTCTCCATTGCCCTTTGGGTGACTTTTAGCCTTCTTATAAGGCCCATTGTGAGCGACCACGTTTCAGTGCGTTCGGGAAGCTACGCAATATCTTTTCGTCCCACATACCGCAGAGTCTCAAGATGAAAGTCTTTGACCAGCGCGTGTTGCCAGTAATGACTTGACTTTGTATAGTGTTTAAATCACTGCTCCAGGTCTTGTTATTTATATATGAAAAAGATGGTTAGCTTATAAATTATGTAAATAGATCATTCACTGTACTTAAATATAAATATTTTCATAAAGAAAAATGTTGTTTTTAGACGTACCTACCCACGACTTATGAGAAACTCTAGTCCTCTTATTCGATTCTAAGATTTTCTTCTTTATAGTAGTAAACAATTCTCGAATATCGTGGGTGTTTGGTAAAGTTTAAATCGCTTATCTGCAGTTTCTTTTCAGTATTTTCTTCAAAGAAAATGCATTTATTCAGTGCACAACAAAGTCAGCGCCGATCTCAGTACCAGGAACTCAGATCCCTTAAGAACGCAAGGTTATGGCAAGTTTATTATTTGCATCCCTGATTCCAAGAAATGCCTGTTATTTTCTCACCTTTTTATTTTATATACAAGGCCAAAAAGACTAGGTAGCAAGCTACAGAGCAACAGGGTATCATGGATACTACTATTGAGCTATCCCTGCTTCGCACGCTGTATAAGACTTGACAAAAGATCCAGATTTTATTATGATATACATACCTAAGTAAGTTCAGTCAGTCACACAGATGGCTGATGGGGCTGAAAGGTTCTGGAGTGGCGACCGCGTACCGGAAGACCTTGTGTTGGACGGCCTCAAGGTGGTCTGACGACCTTTTAAAGGCCGCAGAACAGGTCGAAGTAGCCGTGTTTGGGCGAGGCCTATGTCCAGCAGTGGACGTCTTTCGGCTGAAATTATGACGATTATGAACTCTTTGTGAAGGAGCTCGTCCGTGGAAATAATACCAACATACTCTTCTCTGTCAACAACTAGCGTTGCAGTGTTCTGTTTAGAAGGGTATGTGTGCCAGAGTAACTATAGGCATATTGGACCAGGTCTTGGAACCGGTACCAAGAGTACAGGTTCTGTATCGGTACTTAGCGATTCTTGTCATTTTGGTACCTAAGTACCAGTTGCAGACGGGTGCTGGTATTCCACCTGACAGTAAATCGGTACATTTTTATCAAATTCAGGTACCCTTCGTTAACCACAAATCTCATTATTGCACGAGGAAACTCGTACATAGGCCTCCCTCAAGCACCACCACTTCGACCGGTTCTATGCTTCCCACACCAAGCGGATTCCTGCAGCGTTCACCAGGTCATCGGTCCACCTTGTGGGAGGCCTTGCCGTCCGGTACACGGTCGCTACTCCAGAACCTTTCGGTTCTATCGGCCTTCTGTTCAGCGAGCAATGTGCCTTTTTTTTGGGTGGGTAATCATCAAATGACTCCTCCCGCTTTGGGCGGAGCGGAAGGGAGTGTCAGACTCTTACTGACTAAAACCTACCCGTGTTCCTTAGCCCTTTATGTTCCGGGGTAACGGTAACCCTTTCGGACAATCCCGCTGCTCCGGCAGGCTTCGGCCCTAAGGGGGCCCCTTCTTTGATGCTGACACCTCTTTGAGGCGCGTGTGGAGCAATGTGCCTTGCCCACTGTCTCGACCGACCATCGTCCCATGCGGCTATTGACTTGTGGCTAAGTAAGCCACAAGGCCACCACGTTCATGTATTTACTCCTCAAAATCTTAAAGAAAACCTCACATGAACCAAACGAGACTTCAACAATTACAAATTCAAATCGCACCGTCAAAAGTCGATAAACTCTGGCGCATCTTCTTTCGTATGGGCGCATCGATTGAATCGACTCTCGCGCATAGATTCGATTACGATTACGCTCGCTTGCGTCACGGTGACGTATGTGCTGTCCTCGACACACATTAAAAACGTGAGCTGGATCAAATTGTGTTCAGATACATGCAAATGGTTTATTGTTACTTAAAAAGGGCAGACGTAGAGGTAAGTAAGGATTCTTACAGCATAGCTGTTCTACATAAAATTTTAACCGCGTTCGGCATTTTTTGAGATGGGAAAAAGACCATTGAACTCGCGCCACTGTTACCGTAACCGACACCGCGCGTGTTTTGTTTAAATGACGGTTAAAAAAATACACACGTAATTGGACAAGTTTTCACTTCTGTTGGGACTCCCTGAGTGCCACTTTTTGACTCAACTCTTTGTGCAATTTTACGGGAAACCCGCTGTTCAAAGGTATTTGATGCGATACACCTCCATCACGCGCAGGGTACGCGTCAGCCTTGGGGCTATTTGCTATAGCATTCACAATGCTGTTGGCAGCATTGTGAATGCTATAGCAAATAGATCGGACCGCCCCATACTGGGACATTGAATACGTCTGCTCATCGCATCGCATCGTCGCATCGCATCAGTCTCCCCCAACTTTTTTTTGTCTAAGTTTTTTATTGCGCCATGTTTAACGCAAAATAAACGTATTTTCTTTCTTGTTTTCTTCTTTACATGCCAACAGTGGCGAAATAACAAATATCTTCATCATCATCATCATTTCAGCCGAAAGACGTCCACTGCTGGACATAGGCCTCCCCCAAGCACCTCCACTTCGACCGGTTCTGTGCTTCTCGCATCCAACGGGTTCCTGCGGCCTTCACAAGCTCGTCGGACCACCTTGTGGGAGGCCTTCCAACGCTACGTCTTCCGGTACGCTGTCGCCACTCCAGAACCTTTCGGCCCCATCGGCCATCTGTTCTGCGAGCAATGTGCCCTGCCCGCTGCCACTTAAGTTAGGCAATTCTTCGGGCTATGTCGGTTACCTTGGTAATAGCAAACATAGTTTGTTTTGATTCTCTGGTAGATATAAGTACTAGTTTGCAAGTTTTGACAACACAATCATTAGCAGACAATCTTTCAAAACACGCCATTATTTTCCGCGTATCGAAAAGATATGCATGCATAAAGATAAGTACAACATATTGGTGGCATTACCACAATTGGTTAAAAGATAAGGATAATGTTCTTTGTCTGTCACCGCGGTTATAAAGATAAGTTCGTATTGCTGTGTGATTCTCACGCCACGCCTTCGAAGTGGAAAGGTGTGTAATTATACAAGTACGAGGCGATAACTGGATTCCATAAAGAATAATAATCATCGCCTTCATCTGCCTAGCCTTTTCCCAACTATGTTGCGGTCGGCTTCCAGTCTAACCAGATGCAGCTAAATACCAGTATTTTACATGTACCTAACGATTGCTTATCTGACCTCCACAACCCAGTTAGTGGGTAATACGATCCCATGGTAAGACTGGTTGTTAAGATTTTCGGGCTTCTGACAAATCGTAACGACTGTCAAAGATCTAAGAATGGCAGCCGGGACCAACGGCTTAACGTGCTTTCCGGGGCACGGAAGGGTCTTGGTATGTGAAGATATTCATCCATCCACAGACCAACCGCGACAAGCATACCTTAACCTGATCGATCGACCCTTGCGGCAATTATTACTTAGCCACAAGCATCACACTAATCACACTAATATTATAAAGGCGAAAGTTTGTGAGTGAGTGTGTGTGTTTATATGTTTGTTACTTCTTCACGCTCAAACGGCTGAACCAATTTTGATAAAATTTGGTATGAAGGTAGCTGACACCCTGGATTAACAAATAGTTTTTATCCCGATATTCTCACGGGATCGACATTTACGCGGGTGAAACCGCAGGGCGCAGCTAGTAATTTTATAAAGAGAACAGATTTGATTTTTTGTACGTTTCTGTTTCTTTGTTACACCTTCACGCTAAAACGGCTGAACGGATTTGGATGAAATTTGGCACATGGGTAGACCGTGACCTAGAGACGGACTTGGGCTACTTTTCAACCTGGACCGCAGACAAAACCGCGGGCAACAGCTAGTATTTTATATAAGCCAGAAGTTATGGAAACTCGATCAATTGTATAAGTGGTCTGCTAATTGAAAGGCTAAGTGCTTGGCCAGATTGGCTGCGCGGGGCGGGGAGCGGCGCGGGTGCGGGAACAATCTGCCTCTCCGCGGCTTCGTTCTGAGTGTTGTCGAGTCCAGTGTTTGTCAAAATATAATATGGATGAAGGACGACTTATTTTTACTAGAAAAAAACTCGAAGTACTTTGAGAACCCCGGTCCCCGCGCGGGCCGCCCGCACACTCACTGCGGCCGCTGTATGAACGAGGTATAACGAGGTATGGTGAGTTATGGAGAGTTGCCCGCGCGCTCCCCGCGCCAAGCAGCCCGCGCCGCTCACCACGCCCGCGTGCCCGTTATTTACGCTCAAATGAAGTTCATATATTTGAGTACGCCGCGCCGCTCCCGCCCCGCGCCTGCAGTTTGGCCAAGCACTAATAGGTCACCTTGATCAAACGTTCACTGTGTGAACTTATTCCACTTTCTCTGGACGAAGGTCACTTCCTCAGACGCTGGCATTAGTACCGACTGTTACTAGGTGGTACAAGGCAGGAAACAATTGACTGCTCGGTAGGAAATAGACATGAGACATATTAAAATGACGGAAGATATAAAGGGAAACGGATTGAACTGATTTTTAATTTCTTTACTTAGTGGTGACTAAGAGAGGAGTGATGGCGCAGTGGTAACGGCTGGACCGACTTACGAGTTGTAGGTTATATGTTCGGACTCAATCAGACGCCTTAATTTGTAATTAATTTTAAAAAAAAAAACCGGTCAAGTGCGAGTCGGACTCGCGCACCGAGGGTTCCGTTACCGTACAAATTTGTAGGAATGTAAATAGTTTATCGCGGGAAAAATTATTTTTGAAGTGAAAACTTCTTTAGGGGCAAAAAACCATTGAACTCGCGCTACTGTTACCGTAAGCGACATTGCGCGTGTTTTGTTTATAAAGCGATTTAAAAAAATAACCGCTTCGGATGTGTTCGGCTGTCCTCGGGATGTACTCGGTTTTAATCATATCCGATATGTCAGTGAGTGATGGCAAAGTATTCTGTTTGTGTTTTGTCTTCACTTTTGGCGGCACTCCCGGAGTGCCACTGTTTTTTTTTTTTTGTACAATGTAACTATTTTACGGTTTTCGGATTTTTTCCGTTACTTGTGCTACGTGACCTTGCTTCTTGCCAAACGTGATTCTAGGTCAACGGGAAGTACCTACCCTATAAATTTTGATTCCCTTGAGAGTGTCGAATAATATACGTTTTTTTTGCGCGATAAACGGCCATCGTTATTTAAAGGTTAAACTTAGAAGTTTGATTTTTTCACAGCTTCAAGGGACTGTAGACCTGGGTATATGGTTTTAATTTCAACTCGATACCTCCACGCGTTCCTGAGATAAAGGGTCTTGACAGACAGACAGACAACAAAGTGATCCTATAAGGGTCCTGTTTTTTCGTTTTGAGGTACGGAACCCTAAGAACACCAAAAGTTCGAACACATCTACCAATCCGAACTGACCATCTTTACATACCGAGACCCCTCCGTGCCTCGGAAAGCACGTTAAGCCGTTGGTCCCGGCTGTCATTCGTGGATCTTTGACAGTCATTACGGATAGTCAGAAGCCCGAAAGTCTGACAACCAGTCTTACCAAGGGGTATCGTATTACCGAGTAACTGGGTTGTGGAGGTCAGATAGGCAGTCGCTCCATGTAAAATACTGGTATTCAGATGCATCCAGTTAGACTGGAAGCCGACCCCAACATAGTTGGGAAAAGGTTAGGCAGATGAAAGAAAGAAAAAGTATTTATTGCGACTCGTACAGGAAGATCACAAACTAAACTAACACAGTCAAATAAAAAACCAAGTTATATAAAAAAAGAAAAAGTAACAAAAGGAAAATAAAACAGAAAGTCCTATACGAGGCCAAAAGGCTCCTATCTCAGCATGATGCTGAACCTTTAAAAAATAAATGTCACAGCGCTGGTATTCTGATATGGCCCGCTGTGATGTCACGGGCAGTTACAGAAACAGAAATAAATAATTATGTAAAATATTAGCAAATAATAAAATAAATTATTTTTTTAATCTGCGCCAGACGTAACCTGATGATGATGATCAGTATGTTACGCAATTACCCCGCAGATTCCAACAAAAAGCTTTAATAAAACATCAACCAGCAATACCAGTGGAACTACTATTGCCAATATAATACACATAATAGCGACAATTGTAAAGGTATGCAGACATTGAAATTTCTTCCCCATCCGGTGACTAGCCTCGGGTGTGGCCGCACAGTAAGCGGTTGCTAATGTAACGGTATTTTTAAGGAGCGGCTAGAATCTTTGTGAGATAAAATTAAGGGCCGGACCTTTAATAATAATAATCGTTTATTTGCATGAAATATGGTGCTTACAGATGTCATAATACAATTCATAGTACAGTCGGTGGCCAACATTATCTGACCCACTTGAGAGTGATAGCGAATTTGAACCTTATCGTGAACATTTGGAATACCCCGTGCAAGCATTTCGATAAATAATGTCGTTAAGCGATTTTAATAATTATGTTGTTGTTGTTAAGGTTGAAAGGCTAATAAGTTTCACGACAACTAAAAAAAAACCAAGGCGAGGGTGGATGGATAAAAATAAAATATCGCGCATCAGTAACATTTTAAAGTTGTCCACGGCTAGCTAAATTTCGTGATTCATTTTAATAGCTGGTTGTGATTGTGCGATAATGAACTTTATGAAAATATACGATATGGTTCAAATTCTTTAGAATATTGCTTCTATCATCCCAACTGAGGTCAATTTTCAAAACATATTACTACAGTTTACTTGGTCTCGTGGTCAATTAGGCAGGTCGATAGTCGTCGGTGTCTGCGTTCGAAACCAGGAAAAATCTAACTAAGCTTTTTGTAGCAATGTTTTGTTTTTAATTATTATCTTTTTTTCACTTTTTTTAACGAACGAAATCGAGAAATATCTTTTTAAATGGGCAGTTTGTATAGGAATGAAACAAAATCATTGCAAGTAATAAAAATGTTTATTATTTCATTAAAATATACATAAGTCAGATAAAGTAAGTAAATGCTCATAGTTCAAAATTATTACATTAATTTATAATATCATATTCAAACCTAACCATTTATAAACATTTAAAAAAGTCATGCTAATGCTTGGAAGTTTATTATCGAGAAAACATTGATGTATAAATGCGAGAAAATGAACGAATTTGTGAAATGTTTTACAGAGTTATAGGTAAGTATAATTATGTAGTGAATCAACATGTTATTTAAATAGAAAAATGCATTTCCATTTATAACAATAACATCACCACAGAATCTGCAACTTTTAATCGTTTAGCATTCATTCAATTGAGCATTTACTTACATAATGTGTTACAAAATACTTATAAGTAGATTAGTTAGTAGCGGAGTGGCGCACCGTCTCCTTCTATAACTTGCTGTAAGTGGCTACGCATACCGCAAACCATGTTCCAACACACTTCTTTTCCTCTCATGTGCTCCTATGTCGATGATACGATCTCAGCCAAATTGTTTTTATTTCGAACTTTGGATGTGTCCCAATTTAAAATCATTTGACCCCATAGATTTTCTATAGGGTTCAAATCGGGAGTTTTAGATGGCCAGTAAATAACAGTTACACCTTCTTTAGCAGCTAACCAATTCTTCACAATGCCTGCGCGGTGGATGGAGCAGTTATCTTGCACGAAGTAAATATCTGTATTTGGATAGGCAATTCGCACAGTCGGCAACCAGGACGTCACGCAGAATCTCCAAATACTGAATACTATTAAATCGATCACCAACTTCTACCAATTCATCAGCTCCCATAGATGACATTCAGCCAGCAATGTTTTATATAGTCATTATTTTGCGACATGACTCCACCGGATATCTATGATTACACCAAATTCATTAAAAATACTTTTCACGATTTACGCCAAACGTTTTAGAAATTAATGTTTGTGCGCAGTCACTGTTTAGGCGTAGGTAGACTGACTTATGTCACTTAGATCAATTTAGTATCCATCTACCCCACCTACTCATTTGTTTTTTTAATTCACCCACTTGTTTTCCAGACAAGTTGTTAGGCAAAAATCATATTGGTCGTTCTTTAATAATGCAAGAAATAAGTAGGTATTGTAGAAATCATAAATGAAAACAAATAAAAAAGAAATTGATAATAGATGGATTGTGTTTTCGAACCCACATGTTGTTCGTCGCCAATCCAGCATCGAACCGCGAAGCCACAATGACTTGTTGAGAATACGCGAAATTAAAGATTGTGGAGTAAGTTAGTATTGCCGTGTTACTTAAAAGCTTTTCAACTTTGACGACAAGAAGATAATGATTAAAATGGCTTAACAAGATATGCCGGGTGAGTCAGGCAATGTTGGGTGGGTCAGATAATGTTGGTCACCGACTGTACTTCATATTCCGCCTACCAAATTCAGCATGCTTGGATGTGCCATGATTCATAGTTATTGAATGATATTTGTATTCATTAAAAATTATGTTAGAAAATGTCAATAAAAAAAAAAAGAAATTACAAATGTCAAAATAAGAATACAGGCAAGTCAAAATCAATAAAATTACAGGATTGCCAAAATTGATTAAATTACAGAAAATGTGAAAATTAATTGAATTACAGAAAAGTCAAAATTCGTTAATTTATAGACATTCTTGGAATATTTTGGATTACTTACACAATAGGTACATATCTAAAGTCCGCGCGCGAGCTCCGAGGAATGATAAGGAATGTTGACGTAATGACTGCAATAAGGAATGTTGATGTATTGCACTGTCGATACTGACACATCTTGAGCCTCAGCGCGAGTGTAAATTATGAAATCATTCTATGTGATGGGTGTATTATGTCCTCATCATCATTCATCATTTCAGCCGAAAGACGTCCACTGCTGGACATAGGCCTCCCCCAAGTGTATTATGTACTTTTTTTTTGCGGATGGGAAATCATCTGCCGCTCTGGGTGAGCGGAAGGGAGTGTCAGACTCTTACTGACTAATACCCACCTGTGTTCCTTCCTTAGCCCTTTGTGTTCCGGCCAGCGGTAACCCTTTCGTACAATCCCGCTGACCCGGCAGGCTTCGGCCCTAAGGCCCCTTCCTTGATGCTGGCATCTCTTTCAGGCGCGCGTGAACACGTGGCCTGGTCCTAATCGAACGGTGAGCTACCCATTACTCTCCGTCCGCAGCCCCGCCCCTCGGTGGCCGGGAGTCGTCTCATGGCTCCCGACGCCCGGAGCGTCTCCCGCGGCGGGAGGCTCTCTCCCTCATCCATCCCGCCACCTCCTTCGCTAGCATGACTGCTTCGCAGAAGGAGGCAATTTCGTCCCACTCCCTCTCGCTCCGGAACATGGCTTGCACCAGGTCCGGACGCGAGAGGCCGCCGCCGCTGACAATCGCCTCTACGAGGACACGGCGGTAGGGCATTATGTACTTCAAATAAAAAAAAGCTTCTTTCCTCAGCCACCGATTCCTCGCCACCAGCTAGCTGTGACCAGTCTTACTTACCAAGTGGTATCGTATTACCAAGTACCTGGATTGTGGAGGTCAGATAGGCAGTCGCTCCATATAAAATACTGGTATTCAGCCGCATCCGACCTCAATGTAGTTGGGAAAAGGCTAGGCAGATGATGATGACTTATTCATATTTACTAGGAGCAGTGGTGGCTCAGTGGTAATACGGCCTCGACTTACGAGTTGTAGGTTCTAATCCAGACTGGTGTGTAAATAACTACATAAACACGAATAAACCATAGTCTTCAAGGCAAGAAAAGTGTTTGTACAAGGAGCCTAAGATTGATAAAGCAATTACTACGTCGATATTTGGAAGAAGAAGTTCGTTAAATCAGTCGGAAAATCTGCCAATCGGCAAATCTGCTGGCAACTAACGGTCGATGATTGATAAAATCCGGCGCAAGTCGCTGGTTCCACGGCCCCACAAAATAGCGGCTTGTATGACAGTTTTATTGCAGACTCAATTGTGTATTATAGCTATGTGTGTCAAGTGTTGCGATTCTTTATCGCCTACCACGTGCTTTTATAACATGGCTACTGATTTGTGTCTCGTGATCTTAGATGGTGGAAAGATTGTCTCGTGTCGACGTTTTGTCTGTGATTTGTCTGCAATGATATTGTATCTCCTAGGTACACATGTGACTGTTCATAAATTACCCTAAGCTGATAAAATTTTCGTTTTTAACACGCTTTTATTAGGTCGACCTGTATGTAACTAACTATGTAATGGAATCTAATGTAACTAATTTAACCATCTTCCAAGGGTCGTAGGGTAATGAAAATCGGCAGCTGTATGTAGTTCTGATGACAATACAATAATATGGTACTGTCGAACTGACCTGATGATGGAGCCGGAAGATATGAACTGGAACTTCATATCTTCCGGCTGTTTTAGTGTTTTTTAAACTATTAATTTATTCCTGATTCTGTTACTTATTGGTATTTAGGTCGGTTCCCCCTTATACTAGGTAATATATAGTCTCTTCCCTCACTCATAGTCCGATAGGACGGCAATCCGACACGACCGGAGATAGATCAGGCGCAGGACCAATGGCTGTGTCTACGCACACACTTGTGCACTGTAATATCTCCCGCGCCGAAACCTGGTCTCCGCTGAGATTGGTTGTCATGGCCGAAATTCGGTCTGGAACACTTTTATACTACTACCTAGAAAACTTTTGAACCTTGAGGTTCGTGCGCGTAGCGAAAATTTATATAAGTACCTTTATTTTGTGCTTGTCCTTCTTAGGGGGGGGGGGGGGGGGTTGCCATAATCGCCACGCTTGGCAGGCGGGTTGGCGATCGCAGTATGGTATGATGGTGGAATGCATAGAGAACGCTGCTGCCCATTCTCCGGTACGGCCCTTAGTCGCCTTTTACGACACCCACGGGAAGTATGGGCGGTGCTACTCTTTAAGTCCGGCACCACACGGACAAGTCCTTTATTTTATTATTGTTTATCATTAATGGTTCTGTCTGTACTGGTTTTGGAGTACCAAATAAAAATAAAAATGATGATCACAGTTTTCTTTCTCTGGGAAAAATGACTTTAGATATGATCAATGACGCAATCGAATCAAATCGCAGTCCACTGCTTGACATAGCCCTCTCCCGGTCTGCGCCACGAGACCCTGTCCTCCGCCTTCCGGATCCAGCCAGTTCCAACCACCATTTTGAGGTCGCCGGTCGATCTAGCTGTGGGGCATCCCACACTACGCTTGCCGATACGCGGTATCCACTCCAGGACTCGCCTGCTCCACCAGCTATCGGTCCTTCGACAGACATGGCCAGCCCACTGCCACTTCAGCTTGCTTACTCTGCAACCTATGTTGGTATCTCCGGTTCTTTTCCGGATAACTTCGTTTCCAATAGATAGATCATATTATATCGCGGTCTCTTTTAAATTCCATAGATTATGACCATAATTTTTTTACAATATATGACAACTTTATTTGACAAGAGCCGTAGCTGTTCTTTTTGATATTTCTTGACGAAGACTTTGAGGTTTTTCGTTCAGTAAATTTGTCATTTTTCAAGCACGTATTTTGTACTTCAGAAGAAATAAAGCAAATCCCGTTAGGGAAAACAAGAAAGACATTACTTGAACTAGGACCAAGAAATTTTATTGTAAACTAGCTGTGCCCGACTTCGTTCGCGTGAATGTCGAAAAACAATAATGTGTCTCTAGACTAATTCTTTCTTTTTCTAAAAATACAAGTAGCCTATAGTTACTCCTTATAACATCAGCTATCTGCCGGTGAAAGTACCGTCAAAATCGGTCCATCTGTTCCGGAGATGAGCCGGAACAAACATACAGACAATTTTTTTTTTTTTTTTTTAAACTACCGTCTATCATACCTACTTTCATAAGCATTTAGTAAAAAGCTGGTATTTTGACATTAAAAACAAACACTTCAATTTTATTTAATTCAAATTTTTCCGTTAGCGTTTTCACAGTTTTAAGTGGGCAACACTTGAACCCATGTGTTGATCTGCCACGGAAGGTAAGCGCGCCATCCCAAATAACCCCCTCTTCCCACGGTCATCCTGACCCAAACGGTCCATTGTCCAGCTTCCGTATGACGCATCGCTGGCCATCGGAATGCTAGAACGTAGTAGTATGAACTAAATTATTTAACCCATTGACTGCTTCGAATCGGATGCGTGCCAGATTAGAGGGCTGTGGTCATAATTTTTTTTTAAACATTTTTTTTTAAAGAAAAAGATAGAAAGAAAAAGTATGTATTGCGACTCGTACAGGAAGGTCACAAACTAAACTAAACACAGTAAAATAAAAATCCAAGTTAATAATAATAGTTATAGTTGTTTTAATGCCTTTTTGCAAAAATGTTACAGTTCGACGATCCATCTAAGGATTCTATGGGCAAAATCCTTAATACAAATTAAGGTGCTTACTGAGTTTTTAATATTTTATTTTCATTTTGGACCTGCCCGGATTCTCCGGGAACCTTTGGCTGATGTACATTATTCTGTTCAATTAAGTAGAAGATACCGGCAAATATATCCTACAAATTTTTTAACAAAATATCTGAACTTACCTACATAATGACACTAGAAGATAATTACTTGTCAATATAATTATGTGACCTGCCTATGAAGTCTACCAATTAAATATGCGTGTTCGAATTAGGAGGAGATCCGCAGGAGAACCAAGGTAACCGACATAGCCCGAAGAATTGCCAAACTTAAGTGGCAGTGGGCAGGGCACATTGCTCGCAGAACAGATGGCCGATGGGGCCGAAAGGTTCTGGAGTGGCGACCGCGCACCGGAAGACGTAGCGTTGGAAGGCCTCCCACAAGGTCCGACGACCTTGTGAAGGCCGCAGGAACCCGTTGGATACGAGAAGCACAGAACCGGTCGAAGTGGAGGTGCTTGGGGGAGGCCTATGTCCAGCAGTGGACGTCTCTCGGCTGAAATGATGTCCTACCTATGTCTTATCCTACTGCTGTAGGCAGATGTGACCACCAGACCACCGACCGCCTGCGGCAATTAACTATAATTTCATAGATGGTGTGGTCACGTGCCCACATTGTGCGAGGGTTTTCTTGAGGAAGATTGGCTACATAAGCCACATGTGAGCTCACGAACGGCAGCTACTGCGGAGTTGAAGCAGTCGCCCTGGCCGAAATCGGTCGGATTGCATCATCATCATCATCAGGCAGATGCGACAAATCACCTGTCGCACTATGCTGCACAGGTGTAGCATTTGTCCCACTCTATTGCAAAAAGCAATTCACAAACATTCGACAAATTGTCGAATCGAATATGACACATTTTAAATGACTAGTGATAAATGATAAATCATTTATTTTCTGTGAGTAGGTTTGTACAAACACTCACTTTACACGTCAATCATATTTTTTTTAACTAGATGAGGTCGGCGTGTCCTATCTGACTTCTCTGAGAAGAAAGGCCGAAACAAACTCAGAGGTCACAGTCTCTTTTAAAGTCCAGACAAAATCTTGGTCAGATCGTGTAAAGACCATGTACATTGGTGTCTGAAATAGTCTTTTGAGCATAGAACCACACAGATTGAGCGGACCTGTCCAATCAGTGCACGCATTTGTCAAAAATCGTGCAGCTTAACTCAGAAGTTGAGGAGCTCAGCGATTCGACGAACAATACCAAAGAAAGGACATCTGGGTAGGCCGCGTAAAGTACTCAAACTGCCAGATCTACTAATTTGCCTTGTCCCTGCAAAATAATAGCTGTCGGAAGAAAGGCGGATGTCTATTTGATTTAAACTGACAAAAAAATCGGGTTTTAAATTTGGGAACTGCCTTTAGAGGACTTGATAAAATTAATTGATGTTCGATTCGGCACGGAAGATTATCGAACGGTTGTGAATAACTATGCTGCAGGGTACTTGCGTAACACACATTTAAATGAGGGATTTTCTTTTTATTTTTTTTAAACTCTTCCCTAGTCGCTGGATAGATGGCGCTGAACTTGGTAAGTTATTGCAAAGAACGGAACGTCACATAATTTTTTGATTATTTCACTTCGATGTAATTTTGAGGTCGTAAAACGAAAGCAAACGAAAGTGTCAGTCAACGAGCGTATATGACGTGACGCAATGTTTTTTTTCCAAGCGTTTTGGCTTTGGCACCTAGTAACGTAGTCAGTTCAACGCCATCTACAGAGTTCTTGGAAACTATGTTTTTTTTTTAAATACTCAAAAAAAACCTCTCATTGCAATGTCACTTTCGCATTTCAACGAAATTAATTACGTAACGTAACGTTAACGCGCGTGTAACGTTATTTATTTACGTTGTGGAACAGACAAATTTTTAAAACACGTTTGTTGGAAATTTTCTTCAAAATCCGTTGGATTGTGACATAGAGTGTGACTCCATTAGAGTGCTGGTGTGGGTGGCACTTGACTTCCGACACTGTTGTGAGCTGAGGGGAAATTCTCGTAATCTTAACCTTTTAAGCGCTTGGCACAATATCAATTGCCGTGCCCCTAGGGCGCGGCTACAAATCGATAAAATAATCATCATCATCTGCCTAGCCTTTTCCCAACCATGTTGGGGTCGGCTTCCAGTCAAACCGGATGCAGCTGAAAACCTAAATCGATAAAATAATACCTACAACAAATAAGGAGGAGCAATCGTTGAATAGAACGAAAAATCATGCATGTTCTCTGTCGCAGAAATACGACACGAGCGGTAGGGGCACGTAAATATGTGTCGCACAAATGCGACACAAGCGGTTAAAGGGTTAAGAACGCTCACAGTCTGATCTCAGTCTGAATCTGTCAGAAATGTATGTCACTAACGGGATGCAGCAGAATACCAGCGTCAGGTATTGTACCTGGCATATGCTGAGCTGGACTCCCATTTGGTGCAACCATGAGACACACACCGCCCAGTAGGTAGTGATCGACCGTCATAGATGTATATGAGCTAGGTGTCTATGGGTCAATTTCTCTTTGTAATCTATGTTTTTTTTTTTTTCTCACTTTTTTTTATGTATTTTAATACCTGTATTGTGTCTTTTGTTACACTGAATAAACGTTTTATCTATCGATCTAAAAATACCTCTAATTTCCCTACATTTTTGATAAGATTTTGAGATTGATTGACCCACCCGAAAAAAAAAAGGTCTAAAGGACCCAGTATCACGCGTTCAAAGTGTTACATACTAAGATTGGGGCTTCCTTCCGTGACTCCTGCGCAATACATTGGTATCGATAAATTCATCACGATAACAGGATGCTGATTAGACGATAACAATTGTACGCACTTATAATGTGCGTTTTAAGTTCAGGTTTTTTTTTTTTAGATTATAGAATAATATAACTAAAGGTCACTCTAACTAAAGCATTCATCCATATTAATCATCATTTGCCTAGCCTTTTCCCAACTATGTTGGGGTCGGTTTCCAGTCTAACCGGATGCAGCTGAGTACTAGTACTTTACATGAAGCGACTGCTTATCTGACCTCCAAAATCCAGTGGCTGGGTGATACTTTACCCCTTGGTAAGACTGGTTGTCAGACTTCTGACGACCCGTAACGACTGTCAAAATTACACGAATGACAGCCAGGACAGGGCAGGACAGGGCTTAGCGTGCTTTCTGAGGCCTTGGTAAGTAAAGATGGTCACCCATCCACGGACCAACCGCGGCAAGGGTAGCTTAACCTGATTGATCGACCCACGTGGCTGTTACTACTTAGCCACAACCCCCCATACCGTCCAACCCATCCATATTAAAATTATGTATAAATGTAAAGTAAAGTCTGGATGGTGAAGGGCATTGAGCCACCACTGCTCCCAGCAACTCACCAGCAACCGTATATTTGGTCAAGAATAAAATATCACTGTGATTTTGACAAACTTGTCAGTGGCAGCAATCCAACAGAAAATTTATTGTAATGAGAATAAAGATCACTGTGGTTTTGACAATTCAATTCAATTCAATTCATCTTTATTGTGGATCATAGGAAAGTGTACATAATACAGCTGGTTTTAATTTTGTGTTTTGTGAACAGCTATGTCCTGCCCTTAGGGCGTACAATAAAATGTAGGTACATAAAGTGAGTTTACATGCATGTCGACAATAATATTAAAACAAATTTTACAATACAAATTTCAATAAATCATTAAATATTTGTTGGAATAATAAATTTCAATAAATAAAACAGTTCGTAAATGAAACGACTCTCTTCTTCGTCATGCTTTTCAAGAGTTCTTCACCATGTTTAAGACGCATCATGTATCTACAAAAAAACGCACCATGACCTAGGCAGATTGTATTCTAACAGTGATTTGTCGGCAAAGAAGTCTTTCACAGAGTTATAACATTTGTTCACTAACAGTTCATGGAGATTCTTTTTAAATGATTTTATTTCAGTAATTGCTCTTACCGGCCTTGGAATGTTATTGAAAATACGCGGAGCTGAGCAAAAAACACTTTTGTGCAGGAAACTTACTAGGCACTATGACAAACTTGTCAGTGACAGCAACACAAGAGAAATTTTATTGTAATGAGAATAAAGATCACTGTGATTTTGACAAACTTGTCAGTGGCGGCAACCCAAGAGAAAATTGATTGTAATGAGAATAAAGATTACTGTGGTTTTGACAAGCTAGTTAGTGGCAGCAAACCAATAAAGAATGTATTGTAATGAGAATAAAGATCACTGTGGTTTTGACAAACTTGTCAGTGGCAGCAAACCAATAGAAAATTTATTGTAATGAGAATAAAGATCACTGTGGTTTTGACAAGCTAGTCAGTGGCAGCAACCCAAGAGAAAATGTATTGTAATGAAAATAAAGATCATTGTGATTTTGACAAACTTATCAGTGACAGCAACCCACGAGAAAATTTATTGTAATGAGAATAAAGACCACTGTGATTTTGACAAACTTATCAGTGACAGCAACCCACGAGAAAATGTATTGTAATGAGAATAAAGATCACTGTGATTTTGACAAACTTGTCAGTGGCAGCATCCCAATAGAAAATTTATTGTAATGAGAATAAACATCACTGTGGTTTAGACAAACTTGTCAGTGACAGCAACCTAACAGAAAACGTATTGTAATGAGAATAAAGATCACTGTGATTTTGACAAACTTGTCAGTGGCAGCATCCCAATAGAAAATTTATTGTAATGAGAATAAAGATCACTGTGGTTTTGACAAACTTGTCAGTGGCAGCAACCCAATAGAAAATTTTATTGTAATGAGAATAAAGACCACTGTGATTTTGACAAACTTGTCAGTGGCAGCATCCCAATAGAAAATTTATTGTAATGAGAATAAAGATTACTGTGGTTTTGACAAGCTAGTCAGTGGCAGCAAACTAATAGAAAATGTATTGTAATGAGAATAAAGATCACTGTGGTTTTGACAAATTTGTCAGTGGCAGCAACCCAATAGAAAATGTATTGTAATGAGAATAAAGATCACTGTGGTTTTGACAAGCTAGTCAGTGGCAGCAAACCAAGAGAAAATTTATTGTAATGAGAATAAAGATCACTGTGGTTTTGACAAGCTAGTCAGTGGCAGCAAACCAATAGAAAATTTATTGTAATTCAAATTCAATTCAAATTCAAAGCATTTATTTCAATTAGACCTTGTACAGGCACTTTTGAATTGTCAAAATTAAATAGTCTGTCAGTTAGTCCGAAAGTTGAAGCTAGTTGCCCATTCCAAAACGTAGATCTCTATGGAGAAGAACGGGCAAGAAACTCCATGGACACTCTTTTAAATCAAGATATTACAAAATCCTGGGTACATTATTCTTGTTGCTTCTATATGTGAGAACAATGTAAAAAAAAAAAAGACAAAGAAGAAACAATTCAAAATATAAGATTAAAAATAAGCATTGGCAGTTAAGAGATGACCAGTCACAACCGACGGCGCCCGTTCACGAACATGACGCGTGGATCAGCACCATCCAGCTCAACCAGTTTGTAGGGAACTGAATGATCCAACACACGCGCCACCATCGGTGAGACATGTAAGTGAGCATGACAAGTTCTCAACTGCCATGCTCTTTCAAGTCAACATCAAAAAAAAAAAAAACATAATAAACGGAAACATGGTTCTTACATTTACAAAATTAAAAAATGCTTCTAAATTATACAAAACTATAGTTTGCAATTTATTTAAGAGGATAATAGAATTTAAAAAAATAATAAAAAACAATTATATGAACTCATATAACTTGTCAGTAAACTAATTCTGGAGAAAGAACATAAACATTGTCTTGAGTTAATCAGGGCGGCCAACTATTCTTATCGTTTAAGTAATCGTTGATGGAATAGTATGCCTTTGAACAAAGGTTGGATTTTATTTGAGCTTTAAATGTATTAAAAGGCAAATCTAGTAATGAAGAAGGTAGCTTGTTATAAAAGGTTATACCAAGCCCAACAAATGAGTTATGAACCTTATGAAGCCGGTGAAAGGGAGCACGTAGTTTGTCCTTATTTCTAGTGTTAACATTGTGAATATCACTGTTTTTAGTATACAAGTGTATATTTTGCCTAATATATAAAATGTTGGCAAAGATGAACTGTGATGCAACCGTAAGAATTCCAATATCTTTAAAAAAATCTCTTAGAGAAACTCTGGCACCTAACTGGTATATTGCTCGAACAGCTCGTTTTTGTAGGACAAATATATTTTGTATATCAGCGGCTTTGCCCCACAGCAGAATACCGTAGGACATAACGCTGTGAAAATAACTAAAATAGACTAAACGAGCTGTATCAACGTCAGTGTATTGTCTTACTTTCCTGACGGCGTAGGCAGCCGAACTGAGCCTTCCTGCTAGACTTGATATATGTGGTCTCCACTGAAGTTTGGCATCTACTGTTATTCCCAGAAAAACTGCCGAGTCCACAGTTTCAAGCACCTCTTTATCTAAGACGATGTTGGGTCCTAGATTTCTAACATTCGGTAAGGCGAACTTTACACATTTCGTCTTCTTGGCATTGAGAACTAGGTTATTTGACGTAAACCAATTCGTAACTATTGAGAGCGCAGTGTTTACGTCGTCAAAATCTTGTCTATTCCTATCTACTTTAAAAATAAGAGAGGTATCATCTGCGAACAGTACAACGTCACAGATGCCCTTTAAATGGAATGGTAAATCATTGATATATACTAAGAACAAGAAAGGACCTAGTATTGAGCCTTGCGGTACACCTAACTGAACTGGTAGCCCGGAAGATTTCACACCATTAACATCCACACATTGGAACCTATTATGTAAATAAGAATTTATTACGTTGAGAGCTTCGTTTTGGACACCGTAATGACGTAGTTTACGTAAAAGCGTGTCATGGTGCACGCAATCAAAGGCTTTGGAGAGATCACAGAAAACTCCAATAGCATTTTTCGAATTCTCCCATGCATTATATATGTGTTTCAGCAAAGCAACACCCGCATCTGTAGTCGAACGACCTTTTGTAAAGCCATATTGTTCATTATGAAGGAGGCTATTTAAATTAAAATGTCTTAGCAACTGCTTGAGTATTAATTTTTCAAATATTTTGCTAAATGCAGGTAAGATGGAAATAGGCCTGAAATTGCCAACATCATTTTTATTACCTGATTTAAATAATGGTATGACTTTACTACTCTTCATGAGGTCAGGAAAAGTTCCTAAATCAACACATTTATTAAAAGTAACAGCTAGATAGGGGGCTACGATGTCTATTATATTACTTAAAAGTTTAATGGAGATGCCCCAGTAATCACCGGTGTTTTTAGACTTAAGTGTGTTAAAAACATTAACTACATCACGCGGGGTTACATGTTCGAAGCTAAATAAGCGACTACATTTAGGTACACTGCTATGCAAAAGGTTTTCAGCTTTAGACGGGGAGGAATTTAAGGAGCGAGTCGTAGTTATAGGTATGTTGGCAAAAAATTCATTAAATGCCTCAGCTACGTCAGCTGCTTTGTTAACTAATTTATTGTTGACCATAATCTCAAGTTGTTTTTCTTGTTTAACCGATTTACCAGTTTCATTTTTAATAATTTTCCAAGTTGTTTTTACTTTATTATTAGAATTTTTAATTGTATCGCTTAAAAATTTTGATTTAGCAAAAGCACTAATCTTTTTAAATAATTTTGAATAATTTTTAACATAATCTAGGAAAGGAGTGTCAAACCTGTATTTTTTCAAACCATATAACTCGTATAGTCTCGCTCTACTTTTATAAATACCTGGAGTAGCCCATTGGTTAAAGCCAACCGAGGAGCCATTAATGTTAATGGTTTTGGTCTTGAAAGTAGATTGGTACTCTTTTTGCACAACATCAAAAAGGGCACCATAAATTTCATTAGGATCCTCTTGTTCTACTATAGAAGGTGTAATTTTATGAGCTATATTATTTTTAAACATTTTGCAACGACTAGCTGTATAAGGCCTGCATTCAAGTTTATGCGGCTTTTTATTTAATGGCATGGGGAAGCTAGCTAATAAACCACAGTGGTCGGACGTTAAGTCAGTTAACACTAATTTATTTTTGGCATCACAATCACTAAATATATTATCAAGACAAGTTGACGAAGATGCCGTGATCCTGGTAGGTTCAAAAAACAAGTTAACTAAATTATAGGACCTAAACAGATTGAGAAGTCTAATACTTAATTGAGTAACATCTAAAATATTAATATTGAAATCTCCACATAAAATAATACTTTTGTTACTTGATTTCAACCTATTGAGAGAATCTTCCATTACCGATTCAAAACTACTAAAATCCCCAGAGGGGGGTCGGTAAACGCAAATTATAACATATCGCTCAAGTTCAACACAAGACAATTCTATAGTGCGCTCAATTGAAAGATTAACTAAATCTAAACGTTGTTTACATTTCAACTTGTTTGAAACAAGAACTAAAGAGCCACCGCGAATAGCACTTTTTCTCACAAATGCACTCTGTGCGGTAAAGTTATCATCATCAATAAACACTACTTCATGTTCTTTCAACCAGTGTTCAGTCAAACATAACACCTGAACATTGTAGTTCTCCATAAATAAACTTAATTCTAGCTCTTTGCCGGACAGACCCTGCATATTTTGATGTACAACATTCAACATATGCGGCTGACCCGTTGTCGCACCTAATAGTTTAAACTACAAGGTGTATCAGAAGTAGTGTTAGTACCACTACTAACAGTAATCGATGGTACACTACAAGTACCAATGTCACTGAGTATATTGTATGCTAAAAGATTAGCAATTTGTCTCCTACAACTAGGTGGCAAATACATAGTGTAATTTGTCAGTTTGTAATCAGTAATGAATTGATTACAATCAAAATATAAAATAGCGTCACTGTGACGACAAGTCCTATTATAAATGAACATATTTAAATTATAAATAAGCTTATTTTGCTCATGTGATAAATAATAAGAATAAGGCAAGGCACAAAAAATAAATTTACAGTTATTGGTCTCATGAAGATGTAACATCAAATGGACACATTCAATTATGTCCTTTTTTCTAACATTTAAACTATCCCCGTATAATAATATAACAGTTGAACTAGGGTTTATTTTTGTCAATCTGATATTACTCATTAATTGGCTAATACTGGCACCGGGTGAACAATTATTAATTACATATTGTTGCGAACACTGATTAAATATCCTACCAAATCCTTGACCAAATTTATCAGAAAATACATAAGTAGTGTTAATCAAATTATTCATGGTATTGCTATCATCATTAATACAGCTACCTACTGGCTGAGCCACTGAGGGTGTGGGTGTAATAGGTTGAGGCTGCAGTCCCTGGGAGCAGGTACAGCTAAAAGAGAGGTTATTTGTCAGAGACTCATACCTCTCCGCATTATACTTGACCAGGTCTGCTAACTCATTAGCCTCCTGCATGCGCTTACTCAGGTCTTGTTGAGAAGCCTCATATTTACTAAAGATTTCCTTTAGAGCATATTCCCTAACAAGCAATTCATCCTGCAGGTGCTGAGTGTCTGTGTCATACATAGTATTACATAATTCTAATTCACTGTTACAGTTCTTTAATTCTTGTATTAAATTCAATTTCTTTTGCCTAAGTTTTGTATTTAATTTATTTACTTTTTGGCATTTTAAAGATTTTTGGGTTTTTCTAATGTAATGAGAATAAAGATCACTGTGGTTTTGACAAGCTAGTCAGTGGCAGGAACCCAAGAGAAAATTTATTGTAATGAGAATAAAGATCACTGTGGTTTTGACAAACTTGTCAGTGGCAGCAAAGCAACAGAAAATGTATGGTAATGAGAATAAAGATCACTGAGCTTTTGATAAGCTTGTCAGTGGCAGTAACCCAAGAGAAAATTTGTTGTAATGAGAATAAAGATTACTGTGATTTTGACAAACTTGTCAGTGACAGCAAACCAATAGAAAATTTATTGTAATGAGAATAAAGATCATTGTGGTTTTGACAAACTTGTCAGTTGCAGCAACCCAATAGAAAATTTATTGTAATGAGAATAAAGATCACTGTGATTTTGACAAACTTGTCAGTGGCAGCAACCCAATAGAACATTTATTGTAATGAGAATAAAGATCACTGTGGTTTTGACAAACTTGTCAGTGGCAGCAACCTAACAGAAAATTTATTGTAATGAGAATAAATATCACTGTGGTTTTGACAAACTTGTCAGTGGCAGCATCCCAATAGAAAATTTATTGTAATGAGAATAAAGATCACTGGTTTTGACAGAAATGCAAAATAGCAGTGGTAGGGCAGTGGTAACGGCCACGACTTACGAGTTGTAGATCGTGGGTTCGAACGCAGGCAAGCGCAAGCAAAGGAAAACATCGTGGAGAAACCGGCATGTCCTAGAACCAAAAATTCGAAGACATGTGACATCTACCAACCCGTACTGGGCCCGCGTGGTGGATTACAGCCCACTCCCTCTCGAAGAGAGGAGGCCTGTGTCCCAGCAGTGGGAACAGTATAGGCTAATTATGCATATGCTATATGCAAAATCCGTGGCAAAATAACCGTGAAAGGACTGTTAACTAGATCAGCGGGCCTAAAAAGGCCAATTTAGCAGAATCATAAAAGGATAACAGTATGAATCACAATGGGCAGTTAACTGTTAAGTTGATCGTATCAAATCCTATTGGTGAAGGATTATTCAGTTATTTTTTTTTGTCTGTGCTAAAATACCAATCAATCCAATCCCAATCTCTTTGATTATACCTGCGTAGTGCAGCGAAAAAAAGAAAAACACGGATTGTCTTCGACATATTATGATTAATAATGTTATCCTTTTATGATTCTGCCAAAGTGGCCTTTTTAGGCCCCCAGATCGACTGATACTGCACGATCATCATCGGCAACCTAGCAACATAGTAAAACCAAATAATAAACTTTCACGCCAAATCAGCTTCCATCTTGTCCGCATTCCAATTTTACATAAATCGATTTAACACCGATTACGATTCCCGGTATATCGATATAATTGCCGTTCACGATTAAAAAATAATCGTTTCATCATCGCATCACTAACGGTTTTTTTCTTTTCTTCTATTTTTAAGAACGATTATAAAATTCCATTGCTTGGTTTGAAGAAAAATGGTTGAACAATCTGTCAAATCTCTTTAATAGATTTTCAACTTTATCGCTAAAGCATAAGGTTCAAAGTTGATTGGAAAAATTTGACAGTTTCGGGTAGCTAAATGTGCTGGCGTCTGTACGTCCGTTAGCTTGATGATTATTTGATTATTAGATACATTATGGGTGATGGATGTGATTTTTTCTATACGGATACGGATGTTGGTGATCCGTGTACCACCGTTGGTACATCATGTCTTGTGAGTTTAATGTGCTCATCTCTATTAACAGGCGACCTATTTCGTAAAAATCTCACAGGCAGCTCACCAAGTCCCGTCCGTGCCTCGGAAAAGCCGTTCTTCCAGGCTGTCATTTGTGGATATTTGACAGTCGTTACGGGTCGTCAGAAGCCTGAAAATCTGACAACCATTACTAAGGGGTATCATATTACCCAGTAACTAAGTTTTAGAGATCAGATAGGCAGTCGCTCCACGCAAAATACTGGTATTCAGCTGCATCTGGTTAGACTGGAAGCCGACCCCAACATAGTTGGGAAAAGGCTAGGCAGAATAGCCTCTAAACCTAATTTAAAGTTTGCTGACCAAACGTCTTAATTTTCTAGATTGCACAGAAACGGCAATATTATACGCATTTCAGAGTCAGCGATCAAATACTCGGTATTAATGAATGAATAATTCTAATGAAGTAACGAAAATGCTTTGATCGCATTTCGTAATGTTAGGTATATGTATTGTATTGTGCGTATTTAGTACTATTACTAGTAAAATATCGAGGTCGTTGTAGATCACGCGATGTCGTACTTATGAATTAAATCAGCGTATTGAAGACAATTGCTGAATAAAGGCTTCGCCTATTGACCTGACTAGGTCTACTTCACAGCATTCTTCTTAGGGTTATAGAGGTATAAGAAACAGGGTGTAAAGTTTACTCATTCTTCTGGGGAAGTTCTTCCGAACAGACGCTGTCTTGTCCGGTGGGCAACTGCCTGACGATTTAATATGTCGGGACGCAAAATCCTGCATCGCGCAAGCAGAGTTTACCGCGCAACTAGCTTAAACAACGTTATTTTTATTATATGCGAAACCCGAAACACGTGTCTAGTATTTTTATGTAAAGTATCTATGTACAAAATTTCAAAACTGTATCATGAAAAATCACAAAGTTATAGGCTTGTTACCTGTTTGTCCGTACAAAAACATGCTCACCTGCGCTGCTCGCGCCGCGCCCCCCTTCTTGCGCTCATTGATAATAGTACTTAGGTACCTAACCATTCGGCGCGGAGATTGGTGTCAGTCGGTGTCCAACTTTTAACCTTTTTTAATTTTTTTTTTGACAAAATATAACATGGGGTAAAAATTATTGGAATCGATACAGTTACTTATTCTGAACAAACTATATTCAGGTTTCGCATATACTAAAAATAACGTTGTATATGCTAGTTGCGCGGAAAACTCTGCTTGTGCGATGCAGGATTTTGCGTGACATCACGTCAGTATCATGAGTAGTTTGTTGCCTGTCAATTTAATATGGCAATAATATGACCTACTAAATCAATCTGCCTAGCCTTTTCCCAACTAATGCTCACCTGCGCTGCTCGCGCCGCGCCGCCCTTCTTGCGCTCATTGATAATAGTACATAGGTACCTAAACGTTTGGCGCGGAGATTGGTGTCAGTCGGTGTCCAACTTTTAATCTTTTTAAATTTTTTTTTTGACCAAATATAACATGGGTTAAAAATTATTGGAATCGATTCAGTTACTTATTCTGAAGAAACTATATTCAGGGTTCGCATATATTAAAAATAACGTTGTATATGCTAGTTGCGCGGAAAACTCTGCTTGTGCGATGCAGGATTTTGCGTGACATCACGTCAGTATCATGCGTAGTTTGCATGTGGCGTTGTTGATGTCGCCACAAGGTCGTCATCTGCCTAGCCTTCAATAAACTAAGTTGGGGTCTTCCAGTCTAACCATAAACCAGCCTGTAATGTTCCCACTTCTGGGACAGGCCTCCTCTCTGTGACATCATCATCTGCCTAGCCTTTTCCCAACTATGTTGGGGTCGGCTTCCAGTCTAACTGGATTCAGCTGAATACCAGTGTTTTACATGGAGCTATGCCTATCTGACCTCCACAACCCAGTTATCGGGTAATATGATACCACTTGGTAAGACTGGTTGTAAGACTTTCGGGCTTCTGACTACCCCCGTAACGACTGTCAAAGATCCACAAATGACAGCCGGGACCAACGGGCGTGCTTTCCGAGGCACGGAGGGGTCACGGTATGTAAAGTTGGTCACCCATCCGCAGACCAACCGCGGCAAGCGTAGCTTAACCTGATCGATCGACCTGTGCGGCCTGTTATTATTTAGCCACGGGCCCCTCCTCTCTGTGACAGTGGGTCGTAATCCACCACGCGGGCCCAATACTTGTTGGTAGATGTCACACGTCTTCGAATTTTTGGTTCTAAGACATGACGTTTTCGTTACGATGTTTTCCTTTATCGTTTTGAGAGCAGTGGTGATGAAATGATTTATACAAAGTATAAAGCGCCCTCAAACTCGACTGTGAGGTATTCGCGGATGAATGGAAGACGAACATGTCAGTAATGTCTGGAGGTCTGTGCGATGGGTCTATGAATTTTCTTTAATTAATGTAATTGGCGGATAGCCGTTTTATAATAAAAATAATCAATGTTTTTATATTTTTTATATCCTAATATTTATTATTTGTCTGTGTGGTGCCGGACTTAAAGAATAGCACCACCCCATACTTCCCGTGGGTGTCGTAAAACGCGACTAAGGGGCGTACCGGAGAATGGGCAGCAGCGTTCTCTATGCATTCCACCACCATACCATACTGCTGCATAAGCGTGGCGATTATGGCAAACCCCCCCTTTTGGGGGAGGCCTATGTCCAGCAGTGGACGTCTTTCGGCTGAAATGATGATGATGATGACTATTTAAAAATATAATTTATTTGTATAACATTAACACATTACTATGAACTCATCATTATGAACAACTTTTACTATGGGACCAAACCTGAAATCGCGAAAAAAAATCAGCTGTTCCCTACATTTATGTTCGTATAACTCACGGATAAGTATCGTCGTTTCAGGCGATAGACGTCCACTGCTGGACATAGGCCTCCCCCAATTTTGGGGCGGGTAAGTATAACTCGTCAAAATGTAGGAAACAGCTGTTTTTTTTTCGCGATTTCAGGTTCGTCGCGGGTTTTTTCAAAAATTTTAATTAAGTTTGCTTTTTAAATAATATTCGCTTGAGTTGACATAAAAATGATATTAAACTAGTTTCATTCTTTACGACATCTGGGAGTTTATTATACATTTGTATTGCCATCACGTACGTATGTGAAGTTTACAAAAAAAAACACGGATTTTTTTAAGTGATATTTCATCCGTGAATATATACCAACAGCGGTCGATGAAACCTCAAAAAATAAAACATCAAATTCATAATTTTTTTTTATCGTGTAATTTAATTTAACCTCGCATAACCTGACCTGTTTGAAGGGCACCAAAAGTAAAACAATTGTCATTTGATACAGAACCATTAATCATGTTACAGTGAACTGCTGACACAGTATAAAAAAACCGGCCAAGAGCGAGTCGGACTCGCACACGAAGTGTTCCGTACGACAAGGCATAAAACGCCGAAAAAAACGTTTCTTTATACCCCTTTAAATTTTAACTTTATTTTATTTTTATTATTTGTTGTTATAGCGGCAACAGAAATACATCATCTGTGAAAATTTCAACTGTCTAGCTATCACGGTTCATGAGATACAGCCTGGTGACAGACAGACGGACAATGGAGTCTTAGTAATAGGGTCCCATTTTTACCCTTTGGGTACGGAACCCTAAAAAAAGATGTGAAAATACAAATTAAAATAACTTCACGCTTCGATTGACGCAACTTTGAAATTATCAGACTTTATCGAATGTTTCTAGAAGACATTTTTGTAATTAACTGAACTAGACCATGCTAATTAGTCGGTTTAATGTTTAATTTTTTAACTAATCTAGCGTGAGGAGCGTTGGAAATTGGGGGCGATAAAAAGGTATGGTTGGTATAACAGTCGGTCGACATTGACCAAGAAAAAATGTTTATAATTTTTGTCTTTTAGTAAATAGTAGCTTCCGCCCGCGGCTTCGCTTGCAAGGTATGTCGATAAAAACTATCCTATGTCCTTCCCCGGGATGCAATCTAGCTCTCTGCCAAATTTTATCGAAATCCGTTCAGTGGTTTAGGCGTGATTCGTGAAAAGGTAACATACAGATAGACAGACAGAGAGTTACTTTCGAATTTATAACATTAAGCTGCAAAATTTTATCGAAAACCGTTCAGTGGCTTAGGCGTGAAAAGGTAACATACAGACAGACAGAGTTACTTTCGAATTTATAATTATTACTTAGTATGGATTTGTAGGATCCTGTTGATTCTCTAAGTAAGCTTATTATATCACAACACGTCTTTTTACATTTTTTTTTATTAATTTTTTTATTAGGATCACCAACAATTGAAAATAACAGTGCATCAATTACTTATAGGTAAACACAACATGCTTAAAACAATGAATTAGTGAACATTTTTCTCACATCCTAATTCCCACTAATATTATAAACGCGAAAGTGTTTGAGGATGGTGGATGAATGTTTGTTACTCTTTCACGAAAAAACTACTGAACGAATTTGGATGAAATTTGGCACACAGATATTTTATAACCAGGATTAATACATAGGATACTTTTTATATCGATATTCCCACGGGATCGAAGCTTATGCGGGTAAACCGCAGGGCGTTGCTAGTAATAATACTATTAACGCAAAAGTTTTTGAGGATGGTGGACGGATGTTTGTTACCCTTTAACGCAAAAACTGCTGAACGGATTTTAATGAAACTTTACAGTAATATAGTTTATATGTCAGAATAACACATAGGATACTTTTTATCCCGATATTCCCACGGGATCAACACTATCACACACATCTTTCTAACCGACCGGATTCAAAAGTCCCTGTAATTGGTTTATTTGAAATAATTGCTTTGAATTTGAGTTTGTATACATAACAATTATTGACATTATGATTGAATTTAAATAATAAAAGTACTGTTTGTACCAAATATATATATATTTTTTTAAATAAATGCTTTGAGTTTGAGTTTGACTAGTACTCTGGATTATCATCACATATTCACACCAAGCCTCCTTTTGCAGGTCGACCTTTAGCCGTCACACCATTTTTTATGTCAACCCTACGCTATTAGTCACGAAACTGACGTTTCAGTTGCCAGACTTATCGCATCATTAGTCGATTCTCGATCCCGTGGCCTTGCTATATACCTAGGTCCGGGTTTTCAGATTCAGATTAAAAATTCAAGCATTTTAGCTTGAAAAAAGAAGTTGTTTAGCAGTAGCGAAGGGTAAATTTTTGTAAGAGGTAATCCGGAGAGATATCTTTAATACGATTATTTATTTGTCTATAGAATACTGACTGCTATTTTTCAAAGGAAGCCGGTAGGAATCGACTTGAACCTTCGCCACTCTTGTATAGGTGTGTTGTAGTGTACACTGCTTGTTAAGCTACTACTTTGTGGCCCTTTGAAAAGGTGATTTTTAAATTAAAAAAAAACAAGTTGTTGTTACAAATGATAGTTAGCAAATGCAATTATTTTTTAAGTATACAGTAATCCGGCTCGAAGGACCAAATATGTTTAGATGTGTTCTAGTGTTATCAAACTGCTTGTTTAGCTACTACTCTGTGGCTCTTTGAATGGGTGATTTTGAAATAAAAAAACAAGTTCTTGTTACAAATGGTCGTTAGCGAATGTAATTAATTTTTAAGTGTACAGCGATCCGGCTCGAAGGACCAAATATGTTTAGATGTGTTCTAGTGTTATCAAACCGCTTGTTTAGCTACTACTCTGTGGCTCTTTGAATGGGTTATTTTGAAATAAAAACAACAAGTTGATGTTACAAATGGTCGTTAACGAATGTATTTAATTTTTTAAGTAGCGAACGAGGGAAAAGGGACCAATCACAGCAAGCTTTTACGCCATTTAGCTGAGCTATGATTGGCTTACGATGACGCGACCGAATTCCGTTCAGATATTCATCCCAAACAGGAGTAAATGATTGAATTTTAAGATCCATACTATAACTTTATAAATTCGAAAGTAACTATGTCTATAGATACCTTTTCACGGGAAAACCGCTGAACGGATTTCGATAAAATTTGGCAAGAAGATAGTTGGCATCCTGGGGAAAAAAATAGGCTACTTTTTGTCCCGGTAGCTCGTTCCCGTGGGTTGATTTCCGTCATCCACGCGAGCAAAACCTCCGAAACCTCTCTCTCTCGGGTAGACGCCAGTGATAAATAAATTATAGGGGAGTGAAAGATCTCGTCTAAAGGATATGCCACAAATCAATAATGTATCTACAAAAACCTTTTTACAAAAAAAAAAAAATTAACCGAGTTCCAAAAAACCAAAAAAGAGAAAAATAACTTTAATTTCGGGTTGGCGGTCGCAGTCTGGTATTTTGGTGGAATGCATAGAGAACATTGCTGCCCATTCTCCGGTACGCCCCTTAGTCGCCTTTTACGACACCCACGGGAAGTATGGGGTGGTGCTATTCTTTAAGTCCGGCACCACACAGACACTTAAACTTAAAATAATTGATGTCACTTGGAAAGCTGCCACGCTTAAATGGAATTGGGCTGGACACATCTGCAGCATGTCAGACGATCAGTGGGCCAAACTTACGACCCAGTGGGTCCCGTTTAATGGCAAACGAAATCGCGGCAGGTCCAAACGGAGATGGTGGGATGAGCTGGACTTCTTTGACAAAGATTGGTCCTTGGCAGCTCTGGACAGAGAGAGGTGGAAAGAGAGTAGTCCTTATTACTGTTGTTTGTTACAAAAGTTGTTATTTTTCCATTCTGCAATTGGCATTTTGTTTTTGTTTTGATTGTTGTTGTTTTCACTTTGTTTTGTTATCATATTTATGCCAGTGACGCGGGCGAATCACGGATTTGTATTGTCAAATGTCAATCTCAAATTGTCAATGTCAATTATTAAATAATGTGTGTTGGCCATGTGTTGTCTTCAGTCCCTGGCCCTAACATCAAGCAATGGACAAAATTGTCAACAGCTTGAGTACGAGGCTTTCGACTACGTTGTGTGTGAATATTTTGTCTTTTTTTATTTGCAATGTGCGTTTTGTTTGTGCAGAATAAACAGTTTTTCTTTCTTCCTTTCTTGACAAGTAGGGAGGCCTTTGCCCAGAAGTGGGACATTAACGGCAAAAAAGAGTACATGCCGGTGTCCTCACGATGTTTTCCTTCACCGTTTTGAGAGCAGTGGTGATGAAATAAACTACACAAACTAAAGCGACTGACTGGGTTCAAACTTACGGGCCTTGAACCACTAACGTCGTTACCACTGGGCCAGCACTGCTCCCTAATCATTAATACAAGGGTAATGTTATCATCATCATCTGCCTGCCTTTTCCCAACTATGTTGGGGTCGGCTTCCAGTCTAACCGGATGCAGCTGAGTACCAGTATTTTACATGGAGCGACTGCCTATCTAACCTCCACAAACCAGGTACTGGGTAATACGAAACCCCTTACTAAGACTGGTTGTCAGGCTTTCGGGCTTCTGACGACCCGTAACGACTGCCAAAGATCCATGAATGGCAGCCGGGACTAACGGCGTATAACGTGCTTTCCGAGGCACGGAAGGGTCTTGGTATGTGAAGATGGTCACCCATCCACGGACCAACCGCGGCAAGCGTAGCTTAACCTGATACTTAACCACAAGCCCCTCTCAAGGTTAATGTTATATAAATATTATGAAGAGGTAAAATTTATGTAGATTGTAATCTTCAGAACAACTGATGCGATTCCAAAAATTCTTTCACTAATGAGTTTAAATTGCGGAGTGGACAAATTTTACGATAAAACAAGAAATTTCAAGGACCGGACAAAGTCACGGGTAGAAAGTTATGTAACTCACTCAATAGAGAAGTACATTATAGCCTTGATCTGGTTACTGTGTGGTCAATGACCCGGCCACCGAATGCAACCGACCTTGTTATCTGAACTCTATGGAGCACTCAACTGATTGCTCCGTGTGAATGACCGAAAATGCTAACCTACATGCGGATAGTGCAATTTTTATGAGCAGTGAGAACGGTGGTGTTGAGCCACGCAATTGTGTGGCCTTTGTTGTTAGGAGCCGTTTTGGCCTCGCGTAGCCGTAATTGCGCAAAACACTAACTGTAGCAATGGGATTCGTGTTGAAGGTTCAACAATATTCATTGCGTAATTTACGTCAAACGGGGTGAATAGGGATGCAGGGGTGAATCGGGACTAAACTTTAAAAGCAACTTTAACATTGCAATAATATAGTTTGTCTTTGTGGTGCCGGACTTAAAGAATAGCACCACCGGGCTTCCCGTGGGTGTCGTAAAAGGCGACTAAGGGAGACCGGAGAATGGGCAGCAGCGTTCTCTATACGTTACACCATCATACCATACTGCGATCGCCAACCCACCTGCCAAGCGTGGTGATTATGGCTAACCCCCCCCCAAATTGGGGGAGGCCTATGTCCAGCAGTGGACGACTTTCGGCTGAAATGATGAATAATATAGTTCGTTGCCAAAAAGGAGTCTAATGTGTTTATTGTATTATAATTAACGGTTAAGTGTCTTTTTCAGCAACAAACTGTATTATTTCAAAGCTAAAATCCATTTTAAAGTTTTGTCCCAGTTCACCCCTGCATCCTTATTCGTCCCGTTTGGTGGTACGTATGTGTTCATTTTTTGTTGTGTGTTAATTTTTTTTTAAATGAAAATCGTTTAATTTTACCATGTTTGTAAATATGTGAGCACCATGTACCTATCAGATAATTAATTTATATGTCATGGTTTCATTTTTAGGGTTCCGTTGCCAAATGGCAAAAAACGGAACCCTTATAGATTCGTCATGTCTGTCTGTCTGTCTGTCCGTCTGTCTGTCCGTCCGTATGTCACAGCCACTTTTCTCCGAAACTATAAGAACTACACTGTTGAAACTTGGTAGGTAGATGTATTCTGTGAACCGCATTAAGATTTTCACACAAAAATAGAAAAAAAAACAATAAATTTTGGGGTTCCCCATACTTAGAACTGAAACTAAAAATTTTTTTTTTCGTCAAACCCATACGTGTGAGGTATCTATGGATAGGTCTTCAAAAATGATATTGAGGTTTCTTATACCATTTTTTTCTAAACTGAATAGTTTGCGCGAGAGACACTTCCAAAGTGGTAAAATGTGTCCCCCCCCCCCTGTAACTTCTAAAATAAGAGAACGATAAAACTAAAAAAAATATATGATGTACAATACCATGTAAACTTTCACCGAAAGTTGGTTTGAACGAGATCTAGTAAGTAGTTTTTTTTTAATACGTCATAAATCGTAAACCGCAATTTACCTTTTATTCAACAATTCAAATATAAAAAAAAATAAAAAGACATTTAATTTCATAAACATAAACCTTATACATAAACCCGGATGTCACGGAACCCTCGGTGAGCGAGTCCGACTCGCTCTTGCCCGGTTTTTAGGGTTTTTTAATTCTTTTACCTATTGTGGTACAGTAATTTTATTTTAGGTGCATCGTCTTCACATATTATTATTATATAATTAATGTACATGCAAAATATTGTAAAACATTTTAAAAGAGTAACGGTGGAGTTTCTTGCCCATTCTTCTCCATACGAAAACTACCTTTTGGAATGGGCGACTAGAATCAATTCTATTTTTGTAATTTTTGACGTTCAAAAGTGCCTTTTATGTGCCTATTTGAAATAAATGCTTTGACTTTGACTTTGCTCCTGCTTTTCTCTTTAATTTTTTAATATACTTACAGGGTTATTGGAAAAACACCAACAACCTCTTAAGAGGTCATTGTGCTCATCATTATGAACAACTTTTACTATGGGACCAAACCTGAATTCGCGAAAAAAAATCAGCTGTTCCCTACATGTTCGTAAAACTCGCCAGAATGTAGGGAACATCAGATTTTTTTTTTCGCGAAGAAGGTAATTGGAAGTAGGTTAAAATCGACTTCTAAGATTTTATTACATTGTTTGTTAGTTAGTTACAACTGAAGCTAATAAAAGTGTATTTAAAAGGAGCATTAAATTTTTTTTTTTTTAATATAAAAATAAGACCTGCTTTTTGCAATTGCGTAACACACTATCAATCACAATCTGAATCAGTTTGAAGGATATTGCTAATCCATTGCTTCATATGTTCGAATAATTTGTCTGCTCAACAACGAAAACAACGCAATGAATGTTGTAGAACTGTCAAAATGAAACTATACTGTAGTTAAAAAGAAAAAAAAAAGAAAAATTCTCTTCTTCTATTTAGTGTGTTACGTAATTTATACCCCGATGTATTTCGAAGGTAGGTACAGACGCCAGCACATCAAGCTAACCGAAACTGTAAAATTTTCCCAATCAACTTTGAACCTAATGCTTTAGCGGTAAAGTAGAAAATCTATTAATGAAATTTGACAGATTGCAGTAGCTTGATCTGTACCTACTCGGTTTTAAAAATGATGTCACTGGCGCCAAAATGAACACGATAATCAACGAATACGAATTGTTAAATTAACTTAAAAATAAACCAATTAAACTTACACATTTAACTTATTAACACGATCTTATCTTTCTTATTATTACGGAGTTTCTTTTATTGCTTTGAGAGCGGTACGTTTTGATAACGATATTGGGGTTATTTTTAAGCAATGATTAAAGTTAAGTGGCTTACAGGACCTAAACACAAAAAACGTAAGTTTTAGAAACAATAAAAGTATATGATCGACTACAGCAGTAAACAAAATCAGAAAAATATATGACATTCTTCAGGATATTATGCTAGGTAGATAGTGTGTTGAAAACAATACAACTAATTTGATACGATAGAAAAAAATCACGAAGATACCTCTTAAAGTTTTCTTTTTACAATAAAAACCATAATATTATAAGTACATACAATCATTCTGAATTTTTTGTCAAATTTTTCTACAAGCAACATACTAAAATATTACCTTGCTACCACAAAACAGTGTTTATGAGTTGTTTAGGCTAAACACCTTTTAAACATGACATAATTACATGGATTTTGACGTAAAACGGACATTAGACACACGTTGAACAAGTGTTTAAGTTTTTGTGGTAAGACCCATACGGCCTTATTACAAAACAAGATTTATCTTTAGACCCAGGTTTAAACCATCCAGCTATTTTTAAATTTCGAACTATAATCCGACGAAGCTAAAGTTCTTATTACAAAAACTGACGTTAAACCCGAGTCTAAGTTGTCAATTTTGCATTAAGACCTTTACGTTTGTCGGAATAAAGTTCAAAATAGAGTAACTGGCTCGAAGGTTTAGGCTAGATCTAAAATTAGATCTCGTTTTGTAATAAGACGGCATGTGTTTTATTTTTTTAGTCCAAACAATAGATTTTTTGTAATAATTTTTCATATTTTGCAATAAATTACCAGCGTTGTGTCATCGCGCTTCTCTTTCTTTTCTATGCAGTCCGACAGTGACCGCGCTTTAGGTCATGTAAGCCCCTTAAGTGATGTCAACGATATAAATGACAATACGTCATTTATGTTTAAACAGTCGCTAATCACTACAGCGATAACTTTAAGCAATATTTATGAATAAAGGGGTGTTTTTTTTAAACAATTTAAAAAAAAAACCTGTTCATCTCGGTGATATTGATAACAGACTTTGGAAATTTCAGTCAAAATGCCCAGCCTTTTCCCAACTATGTTGGGGTCAGCTTCCAGTCTAACCGGATGCAGCTGAATACCAGTATTTTACATGGAGCGACTGCCTATCTGACCTCCACAACCCAGGTACTGGATAATACGATACCCCTCGGTAATACTGGTTGTCAGACTTTCGGGCTTCTGACGACCCGACTGTCAAATTCACAAATGACCGCCGGGACCAACGCGTGCTTTCCGAGGCACGAAGGGGTCTTCGTATGTTACGATGGTCACCCATCCACAGACCAACCGCGTCAAGCGTTGCTTAACCTGATCAATCGATCCTTGCGGCTGTTATTACTTGGCTAAAAGCTCTTTCAAGAAATTAAGGTACCGGTAGATATTTATCCAATTATCAAAGTTGTAAAAAATCTGTATCACTCAATCACATCAATTTACAACCAGTTTCAAGTATAATTAAACAGTTTATTTTTAGTTCACGTACACAATAAATGTACTTTCCAGCCCATAGCGTCTTAACCGGGATTCTTTTGATCTGAGCTTTACTTAGTGAAAGTAACATTTAAAGTGGGGCATGAATAAGTATAAAGTTATAAAATAAAGTCGGATTTAAGTTAATCTGAGGGAGTGTGGAACTTAAGATAGAAACACGCATGTACAATATGACTACATACAGAAAGCATGGCTAATAGAAATCTCTATTCCTAGACAGAACGTTTCGCCGAAAACTTTGTCGAAAAAAAAACATTGTTCGTAGATGTCTCGGTTCATAGGAAGCACTGTTGACAGAAATCTCTGTTCATACATAGCATTTCTTGCCGGAAACTTCGTTTATAGAAACCACTGTTTCATCTTGGTTCACAGAAACCGCCTTTCGTTCACGGAAACCAATTAGATCATCATTTTTAAGTAAGCTGTATTCCCATTCGCTCGCTCTTGTATCCTATGTAGACGGAGCCCCGCTTGTCGGGGCTCCTATTTCTGTGTAAAGGGTTTAAAGTAACCTAACCTCGGGATGCCCTTCGCTCGCTCTTGCATCCTACGTTGCGCTTTTTTAGGCAAGGTATCTGGAAACTTTGGTTTCTATGAACAAAGTTTACGGCAAGAAGTGCTATCTATGAACAGAGATCTCTGTCCACAGAGCTTCCTATGATCCGAGATATCTACAAACAATGTTTTCTATCAACAGAGTTTTCGGCGAAACGTGCTGTCTAGGAATAGAGATTTCTATTAGCTGTGCTTTCTGTATACAGTCTTATCGTACAAGCGTGTTTCTATCTTAGGTTCCACTCCGAATCTGAGGTGATTCTAGAGCAATGGTGGCCCAGTGGATACGGTCACACGCGCAATTGCTGATCAAAGTCAAAGCATAATTGATTACAAATAGGCACATAAAAGGCAGTTTTGAACGTCAAAATTAACAATAAAATAGAACTGATTCTAGTCGCCCCTTCCAAACGGCAGTTTTCGTATGGACAAGAATGGGAAAGAAACTCCACCTCTTCGAACTGCGTCAGTGAGCGGAGTTCACGCAGCTGAATTTTGGGCCAGAATGTTTGAACTTTAAACATTTTTTTTTGTTTTTACTTTTTTTGCCATCGATACGCTGACTGTGAGTTACGAGTTGTAAGGTCGTAGGTTAGAAGCCAGACAGGCCCTTTACTTTGTGTAAATTATTTCATCACCACTGCTCTCAAAACGGTGAAGGACAACATCGCGAGTAAAACTTTTTCGTGAATTCCTTCGAAACGCGCTACAGGGGGCCCCCGGTAACGCGTTTCGAAGGCCTTTCTGCCAAACGCGTTTCTGCCAAAGTGGCCTTTTTAGGCCTAAAAAGGCCACTTTGGCAGAATCATAAAAGGATAACAGAATGCGAGAAAGGATACGATTAACTTAACAGTTAACTGTTAAGTTAATCATATCAAATCCCATTGGTGAAGCATTTTCAGTTATTTTTTTTGTCTGTGCTAAAATACCAATCAATCCAATCCAAATCCAATCCCAATCTCTTTGATTGTGTACCTACGTAGTGCAGCGAAAAAAAGAAAATACGGACTGTCTTCGCCATTTTATAACTCATAATGTTATCCTTTTATGATTCTCCAAGTGGCCTTTTTAGGCCCCCAGTAGTCGGTGCAGCGAGCCGAGCCGCTCGATGCGAGCACTGTTTTTTTCTCTTTCATTTATAAATTTGTGTTTTCAGAAATTGCTATTTTTAAATTCTAGTTATTCTTGTTTTGTTTAATAACCTAATTTTAATAATATAATATCGTTTAGTAGCTTTCTGTAATGATTTATAATATACATTTAACACGTGCTTGTAAGTCAACCATTTATGACGGGGATCGGAACTGTTTCTCCTAAACACAGGTTATTCTGTAACCTATCTAGGAGAGCACTACGGCACCCACTAACTAGATTAAGAAACTTTGTGCTTGTGCTTTATATTATATTATCTTAGCATGTCATCTAGTCCTAGTTGAACAATAAATCTTATTATTATTATTATTACTGTTTTGTAACAAAAAATGGAGCGCGCTTGAGCCAAGTGCTCGAAGCGAGCGTCCCTCATGTTTTATAATAATAATAATTTATTTTTTCAGATTCATTACATCCATATTTGTTAGTACAATTGCGAGCTTACAAAATAGTGTTAGTAATCATTCATAATAATTGATTGACCTATAATAATTTAATTAAATAGAATCACATAAATTAAACATTAAATTAAATACCGATTTGAATAAAAATAAAATAAAAAATGTAATTGACAATTATACATTACGAATTATATTTAAATTGACAATATACCTACATTAATATTTGAAAGTGAATTAATTATTATAGATCAATAAAATTATGTATCGCCCTTTCGTAACCAAACTCGCTTAGAATAGAATTATACTTTATAATGTTGCAAGTCAGTCTCCGCCATAACATGTAGGTACCGGTTAAGCACAGTGCCATTAAAAAGACATCGCAACAAAACTTTTTTACAAACAAAACAACCGACTTTAAAAAAAAAACACTGCAAACACAAAGGTGATAAATAAAATTTCGGAAGTCGGTTTCGTTGGTTCATTTTCGTTTCTAGACACTGACTTCCGAAATTAAAGTTATTTATCACTTTGTAGTGTTTTTTTTTTGAAGTCGGTTGCATTTTTTGCTAAAAAAAAAATATTATTTACTTTTTAGTTGTACCTTGCCTTACCCCACACAAATCATCAGAAATGCCGGAGATGCAGTACATTTATGCATATAACATCGTACATAAGTATAATTACCTAATGTATTATATACTAAAACCTTCCTGAAAGTACGAAGATCACATTAATGAAAGAAATATCAAAATCGCTTCATTAGTTTTTGTGAAAATCGCGGCCATTCAAACACACAAACATACATATGGGTCGAATACAGAAACTTCTTTTTTGAAGTCGGTTAAAAAAAGCCACCTGTTTGTCAAACCCATATGGGCAGGATATCTTAAGAACGATAATGTGCTATGCACACATCCGTATTTATTGAGAAATACAGCTGTTAAGTAAATAGTGTGATCGGTGTAAAGTAGCAGATAATTTACCTTTGGTACCCACATAGTCAATAACATGGGTCAATGTTTTAATGCAAACATAAATTGTCCGTTCAAATATTATAAATGTGTAGATTTGATTTTTTATAATTTATGCTTGTTGTTACGCTTCCACGCTAAAATTGCTGAACGGATTTGGATAAAATTTGGCACACATAGCATGACCATGACCATGATATAGCATGACCTGGGGGCCTAAAAAGGCCACTTTGGCAGAATCATAAAAGGATAACATTATAATTCATAATATGGCGAAAACAGTCCGTGTTTTTCTTTTTTTCGCTGCTCTACGTAGGTACCGGTATAATCAAAGAGATTGGGATTGGATTTGGATTGGATTGATTTGTATTTTAGCAGAGAAAAAAAAAACTAAAAAATCCTTCACCAATGGGATTTAACAGTTAACTGTCCATTACGATTCTTAATGTTATCCTTTTATGATTCTGCCAAAGTGGCCTTTTTCTTTTGTAAAGTGGCCTGTGCTGAAAAAAACAGATATTTATTGAAGTGAAAATTTCTTTAAGCGTGTTGGGAATTTTTTGAGATGGGACAAAACCCATTGAACTCGCGCGACACTGTTACCATAACCGACACCGCGCTACATTCGGATGTGTTCGGCTGCCCTCGGGATGTACTCAGTTTTAATGTAGGTATATGTCAGTGAGTGATGGCAAAGTATTCAGCCGAGCGATTCTGTAAAGATTGAGAACGTGAGAACTTATGTGAAGTGTGCTGACAATTCCTATAGCATCAGGGGAATGACAACTCTGTGAGCTTGAAGCTCACTTCATCTAAGTTTCTTCTTCGTTTCAGCCGATAGACGTCCACTGCTGGACATAGGCCTCCCCCAATTTTGGGAGGGTTTGCCATAATCGCCACGCTTGGCAGGCGGGTTGGCGATCGCAGTATGGTATGATGGTGGAATACATAGAGAACGCTGCTGCCCATTCTCCGGTACGATCCTTAGTCGCCTTTTACGACACCCACGGGAAGTAAGGGGTGGTGGTATTCTTTAAGCCCGGCACCACACAGACCTAAGTTTCACTGTAAGATTTTTACAGAATAGACCGGCTGTTTGTGGTTTGTTTGTAAGTCGATTAAAATTGACACCCATCATGAAAAATTGTAACATTTTTCACATCCGCCATCTGTAAAATGATGTATTAAAAAAACTTTTTTACAAAAAAAAACAACCGACTTCCAAAAAACAGTACAAAGTGAAAAATAACTTAAATTTCGGAAGTCGGTGTCTTTGGACCTGTATTTTAGTTTTTTGCCACCGACTTCCGAAATTTAAGTTATTTTTCACTTTGTACTGTTTTTTGGAAGTCGGTTGTTTTTTTTTGTAAAAAAGTTTTTTTTTTCACTTTTTAGTGGGTCAGTTTGTAATTTATCTAAGTTACAATAGCATAATGTTAACAGCTCATCACCTTTTACAAAATATTGCTTTTCCCAATGCAGGGACGTTAACTGTTGAGGAGTTCTCCTAATAAGAACCAGGAGAACTGGAGCTCAGAAGTGACCATCAGCTCCACTTCACCATACGCATTATGACGAGCATAAATTGCTTATCGAATCACAACCCGTGAAATACTTATTATTGAGTAGTCCCGATGGCCATCTGTGGTCTTCATCATCAGTTCCACTTCACCAAATGGTGCTTTCCGAGAGCAAATGCACGAATTACAAATTGCTATAGGTGTGCCTATAAAATTTTAAGGGTTTCCCTCGATTTCCATGAGATTCCTTCATATGATTCCGACTTGGTGACAATGGGACCACCTCGAGACCATACCCTTTCAAACAAAAAAAGATTTTTTGGAATCGGTCCAGTCGTCTTCAAGTAATCGGTGAATATACATAAAAAAAAAACATATAACCTCCTCCTTTTTGGAAGTCGGTTAATAATTTCAAGGTTTGTACTTTTTCTGATGCTTCTGGCTTCAGCATCAGGTCTCTATGTACTTCGGTGTTCCTCATTAACAGTACGTTTATCCACACATCGAGCCCTTTTCAATGAGCCTAAACACGATATATCTGCTGTTAGTTGTCGAGGAGTTAGGTACTCTGCAGACTATCCTGACTGCAGCATCAGGTCATGACTTGATGATCATGAGACCAAATGTGACAAATGCCCTATCAAACATCAAAACAATTTACTAAAACAGTCCTTGCCTGTTCAAGTAACTTCTTACTGTTAAGGAGTTGTACCTTCCATCATCAGCCCAGCTACCTGAGATGGTGACAACCATACGCAAATACACAAGATACTTCATAAAATATGCGAAAAACCATAAGTGAGCCTATAAAATTTGAGGGTTGCTCTCGATTTCTCTAAGATTCCATCATCAGATCCTAACTTGGTGACAATGGGACCACCTCAGAACTATCTACTTTCGAACAAAAATAGAATTTTGAAAATCCGTCGACAATTGGCGGAGTATTCGATGAAAAAACATACAAAAAAAAAAAAAAAATTCAGGATCAAAAACAAAAGAAAAAGCGGTTCAAACCGGTATGAGAAAGTTTTTAGTGGATAAGACAAAGATTAAAACAGAAGACGATCCAGGAGGGGATCGAGGTGGGGGGTGGAGGGGGGGTTCAGGGGATCAGAACGGAATAATTCTAAAAATACACACGTAATTGTTCTAGTTTTCACTTTTGTCGGCACTCCCGGAATGCCACTGTTTTTTTTTTTTTCGTAGTAGTTACGTGGGTATTTCGGAGTGCCCCGTCATTATCAGGGCATTGACCTCGGAAGTCACATGATGTAATTAATGATGTAATTCTTAACGTCTTCCTGATTATCAAGTCAAGGTCGGGCGTAATCAACGCTAACATTCGGTTCCCATACATTTTTGAGCAAGACTTGTGTGGAAATTGCCCGAGAATGTGAGGAGGAGGAGGTGTTGTCGTTGGAGTGTGAGGGGCCCGTGGCTAAATAATAATAACTGCACAGGTAAGTTTGCCGTGGTTGGTCTGTGACTGGGTGACCATCTTTACATATCGAGACCTCTCCGTGACTCGGAAAGCACGTTAAGGCTGCCCGCCCACATCAGACTTTTTGTAGCACCGATAATCGGGCCGATTTAGTTAACTTCATTATTACTCCATACTGGTATTATTGGATGACGAGTAAGACCTCTGCCCTTCAAAGTAGGAAAATCCTGTATCTTGAAGGACAGCGTCATGTGATATGGCGGAATGAGGAAAATGTCGTGAGGAAAGTTTTGAGTATGAATTGTGGATGGCTATAAGAGTAGGGGAAGACCACGCGGTTTGTCAAGGGGCCGGGGGGGGGGGGGGTTTATAAAAATGTGACTGTCACTTCCACGCGGACGAAGTCGCGGGCAGAAGGTAGTCGTAATTTAAAACCAGTCGTTTCTAGAAATGCTTTCGTATACATTAAATCCATACTAATATTATAAATTCTAGTAACTCTGATTGTATGTTACCTTTTCACGCCTAAACCACTCAACGGATTTCGATAAAATTTGGCAGAGAGATAGACTGCATCCCGGGGAAGGACATAGGATGGTTTTTATCCCGATATTCCCACGGGATCGACACTTACGCGGGTGAAACCGCGGGGCGCTGCTAGTTTTTAGGGTTCCGTAGCCAAATGGCAAAAACGAACCCTTATAGATTCGTCATGTCTGTCTGTCTGTCCGTCTGTCTGTCTGTCTGTCTGTCCGTCCGTATGTCACAGCCACTTTTCTCCGAAACTATAAGAACTATACTGTTGAAACTTGGTAAGTAGATGTATTCTGTGAACCGCATTAAGATTTTCACACAAAAATAGAAAAAAAACAATAAATTTTAGGGTTCCCCATACTTAGAACCAAAACACAAAAAATTTTTTTTCATCAAACCCATACGTGTGGGGTATCTATGGGTAGGTCTTCAAAAATGATATTGAGGTTTCTAATATCATTTTTTTCTAAACTGAATAGTTTGCGCGAGAGACACTTCCAAAGTGATAAAATGTGTGTCCCCCCCCCTGTAACTTCTAAAATAAGAGAATGATAAAACTAAAAAAAATATATGATGTACATTACCATGTAAACTACCACCGAAAATTGGTTTGAACGAGATCTAGTAAGTAGTTTTTTTTTAATACGTCATAAATCGTAAACCGCAATTTACCATTCATTCAATCAACTCAAAAATAAAAAAAAACATTTAATTTCATAAACATAAACCTTATGCATAAACCCGGATGTTACGGAACCCTCGGTGCGCGAGTCCGACTCGCTCTTGCCCGGTTTTTTTTATATCTGAGTACACTTCCCCTGTTAAATAACTAGGTATTTGTCTGCTATCTTCAGCTTATAAAATTATATCTAATAATAACTTTATATCTGTGTCAATATTTTAACTGTAGGTGCCCACAATCTTGAAGATGAATGTAAGTGTTAGCTCTAAAGAGCTCTGCAGATAAGTGGCTTACTAATATAGATCTTTTTTCAGGTAGGTTGCAGAAATGACACTATAAAGAAACTCAGAAACAGTAAAGAAACGTTTACTTTTAAACGTGGTGAACCCCTAAGACGACCCACTGACCGAAAGGTGGCATGACGTTTTTGGCAGGAGCACTTCTAGTTTTGCCCATGTTTTATCAAAATCCAGGTAGAAAATGCGGCAAATCTGCGTTCGTTTCCAGTTAAAACTAATTTCACGGATGGATATTAATTATCCAGTCACACACTCGCATAACCATAGCTAATAGAATTAAAAAAAGTAGGTATAGGTACTCACCGAATCCACAAAATGATGAAACACCACAAAACAACACAGCACAATCTATAATTATTATATCAAAAACACAAAACTACTTTATAGCAAAATATAAGAAATATTGTATTCTATAACTATTTAACATCTTTGTAAGGTTTAATTTAAAATAAAACAAAACACGAATGTTCAAATAAGGGCACACACGAAAGCGACGGATCAAGAAAAAAAAATTACTATAAATGCGCACAGATTAAAAAAATCACATGTGACGTTCCAATCACAAAATAGTGCTGTCCAACACCGGAAAGTTTCATCGAATATATCGATACGTGTTTTTCGTTCGAGTGCGAAGTACGGAGTGAGGAACTAGTGTTGCGCCGGCGACTTATCAGTGACTTAAGACTGTAATATCAACATTGTCAGTAAAAGATTGCGTAGTTGTAAGGTTATATCGATTTTCGATGATTACGCATTGCGGGAAATCGGATGACAACGTGGGAATCGGTTGAAACTACATTCATGTTAGTTAAAGGTGATTTTATTGTTTTTATATTACTATAATTTATTTAGTTCGTTCACCTTTTTTTTTTTTTTTTTTTTTTGGTGGGAAATCATCAAATGACCCCTCCCGCTCTGAGCGGAGCGGAAGGGAGTGTCAGACTCTTACTGACTAAAACCCACCCGTGTTCCTTCAGTTGCCTGTGCCAGGGGCCACGGTATCTCTTTCGAACAACCCGCGACCCTGGCGGGCATCGGCCCTAGCGGACCCCGTCAGTTGGTGCTGACATCTCCTTGAGGCGCGCGTGGAACACAACGCGCCGTCGACCCGGGCCTGGTCCTTACCGGACGGCGAGCTGCCCATTGCTCGCCGTCCGCAAGCCCGCGCCTACGGTGGCCGGGAATCGGCTATCGATTCCCGAGGCCCAGGGCGTCTCCTGCGGCGGCTAGGGGCGTGAGGGCGCAAGGATTGCCTCTCCCTCACGCGCTCCGCCTCCTCCTTCGCGAGCATCACTGCTTCGCAGAAGGAGGCGACAGCCTCCCATGCACTCTCGCTCCGTACCATGGCCCGGACTAGGGCCGGACGCGAGAGATCGCCGCCGCCGATCGCCTCCGTGAGGACACGGCGGTGCTCTGCCCAAGCTGGGCAGATCTCCACCGTATGCTCCACCGTGTCCTCCGGGCGATCCACACAATGGTGACACCCGGGCGTTTCCTCCCGCCCTATTCTGAACAGGAACCTCCCGAAGCAGCCGTGCCCGGTGAGGACCTGCGTTAGGCGGAAGGTGAGGACGCCGTGGCGCCTCCCTAGCCACTCCTCAAAGAGGGGACTTATCGCCGCAATTGTGGCGTGCCCAGTAGTTCGTTCACCTGAGGGGCAATTCTCGTAATTTTAAGAACATTCACAGTCTGATCTCAGTCTCAATCTGTCAAAAATTCCTCTAATTTTTGACAAGTGTTTGACATTGTCGCTAAGATGTGATTGCGAGTCTTAGAGTAAGAAAGCTATAGAGCATCGGGTAGCGTGGCCACACATGAGACAAAAAACTAACTTAACTAGCATAGGCTACATGAGTAGCTGCCTTGAAAAAACGGGCACGCACTGAGAGACGGAAATAGTATAGCTTTGTCCTTTTCTGTTACTTATAATAACTCAATACTTTATCCCTTTCTTGTGGAAATGAAACGGAGATACCCGCCGTCTATACTTTTCTTTGTCTAAGTTGCGAGTAGATTTTGAACGTTTTCAATTACGTCTGTCAGTTTATTGATCGTATCTAAATAACTAAGTTGATATGGTTAGAAAGGGGGTGACTACCGAGATTACGACTAATAGAGAAGTATGGAAGAAAAAGCCATGTTGCGGTGACCCCAAATAAATTTGGATAAGGACAGGAGAATTATTTAAGTAAAAGGTTACTTGTAGGTACAATCTGTCAAATTTCTTTAATAGATTTTCAACTTTATCGCTAAAGCTTAGGGTTCAAGGTTGATTGGGAAAATTTTACAGTTTCAGGTAGCTTGATGTGCTGGCGTCTGTACATTAAATTTTCAAGGTTAAACCAAAAATAATACATAATTAAATAGATACTTATTTTTTTCTGATGCTTCGGATCGTCAAGACGACATAACTTTTGGATCCCTGGATCCAAAAGTTATGTCGTCTTGACGAAGATAAGGTAACATACTAAGGAGTGAAAGCCTAATCATCGTTTCAGCTGAAAGACGTCCACTGCTGGACATAGGCCTCTACCAAGCACCTCCACTTTGACCGTTCTCTGCTTCTCGCATTCAACGGGTTCCTGCGGCCTTCACAAGGTCGTCGGACCGCTTTGTGGGAGGCCTTCCAACGCTACGTCTTCCGGTACGCGGTCGCCACTCCAGCACCTTTTGGCCCCAGCGGCCATCTGTTCTGCGAGCAAGTTAAGTTTGGCAATTCTTCGGGCTATGTCGGTTACCTTGGTTCTCCTGCGGATCTCCTCATTCCCGATTTGATCACGCAGGGAAACTCCAAGCATAGCCCTCTTTATTGTCCTTGGGTGACTTTCAACCTTCTTATAAGGCCCATTGTGAGCGACCACGTTTCAGTGCCATAAGTCATCACTGGCATCACGCACTGGTCAAAGACTTTCGTCTTGAGACACTGCGGTATGTGGGACGAGAAGATATTGCGTAGCTTCCCGAACGCTGCCCAGCCGAGTCGGATTCGACGATTGACCTCTTTCTCGAAGTAAGACCTACCTAACTGGACAGTTTGTCATAAGAAAGCCTAATAAGAGGACCAAGATATAAAAAGAAAACACGTCTATTTGCGGTAAGTAATGACACAGAGAAAGAACACAAAAAGGAACAAGAAATGTATAGCTTTATATGTCCAATGTCGTGCGAACAGTCACGAGCAGAAATACCTTACCGTTATGCAAAATGCAAAAGCGTTCTTCTCCTGAATTAAAAGTTGCAATTTTGAAAAGTACCTATTTCATAATATGTAGTATGGTTTCAATAATCTATTTATAGGTGTCCAGTAAATAGTACGACATATTGCGGGGGTGATAGCTTGGGTCAGTTTTTTTTTTTCACCACAGTTAAGTGATAAGAATATCAATCTGCGATTTAAACAAAAAATAGTATTTCTTGAAATCATTCTTGTTTTTGATAGAAAAAAAACGTACAACGAGTAGTGTTATTATTAATTATTCACGAATAATTTGATGCAAAAAAAAATACTAGAAAAGGAATTTTTCACTACGAGATGCTTAAAAATTTGTTTCAAGATTTTTCGATATTTCGGAAAATTTTGTATAACTAAATCCGTAACATTTTGCAGAACATATTATTGTGTTGTTTCTGCACTATGTCGTACTATTTACTGGACATCCTGTATATAACATTCAAAGTCCTGACTGACTTATATATCAAAACACAGCCTACAAGCAGCTAGTCCTAGAGACATGAAATTTGGAGGGTGTGTTATTTATGAAGAATTGGTATCTACTAAGAAAAGGTTTTTCGAAATTCCACCCCTAAGAGGGCGAAATAGGGGGTTGAATTTTCTGTGAATAATGTCCGACCTCCACGCGGGCGAAGTCGCGGGGAAAAGCTAGTATCTACTATGTTCGTAACACCAAAAAATATCTATCAATAAAAATCCCCCGTGCCTCAGAAAGCACGTTAAGCCATTGGACCTGCCGTCCCGGCTGTCAGTCTTGGATCTTTGATAGTCTGACAACCAGTTTTACTATATCGTGTCACCCAGTAACTGGGTTGTGGAGGTGAGATAGGCAGTCGCTCCATGTAAAATACTGGTATTCAGCTGTATCCGAATGCATAGACCATCGAGATACCTATTCAAAACGATCTATCATATAAATTACTAGCTTTTGCCCGCGGCTTCGCTCGCGTTAAGTATTATAAAAAAAAAAAACTAATACATTTACATCCTCCATCATCCCTTATTTTATCCCCATGGGGGTTGAATTTATCAAAATCCTTTCTCAGGGGATGCCTACGTCATAGTAGCTATATGCATGTGAAGTCTCAGCCCGATCGGTTTAAAATTGACAAAGTTTCATACAAACTTTCACCCCCTATTTTATCCCCTTGGGGTTAGAATTTATGAAAATCCTTTCTTAGCGGATGCCTACGTCATAACATCTACCTGCATGCCAAATTTCAGCCCGATCCCTCCAGTGGTTTGGGCTGTGCGTTGATAGATCACTATGTCAGTCAGTCACCTTTGAGTTTTATATATTTAGATACAGGAAAAGTTTTTAACCAGTGCGCAAATTTTGACATAATAAACTTGAATATATTTTAATAAACACGTATTTTTTGTTTTGATATGTTTCAATAGTAAAAAATTAAGTTAACGCTTACGAGACTTGTTTACTCAGAAATTTATTTTATGGACGTCGCTTGCCAGTCCGTCGACCGGTCGCCCGATTCACGCCGCGCGTCGACCGGTCGCCTGACGCGCCAGCTGCTATCGAAGTACCTACTCACGCGCGCTCGCTCTATGCGACGGCGGAGTATTGACCCCAGTTTAGCGCTACAATTTTTTAAGTTTAGACTGTGTAAAGTTATTTGTAAACGTAATTTTTCGTAAATTCCAATTTATCCTTCATACTTTCATGGGCTTAGGACCATCAAAATGCAGAAAATAAATCATAATAAGTAAGAAAGTAATACGTTTTAGTCCATTCAAAATAAAACATTTAGGTATGATAGGTACGACATGAATCATGATACAATTTGCGTCAATGTCTAATCAAAGAGAACCTAAGACACTAAGATTGTTTATAATTTCTTCTTACCTCTACATTTTATTAATCACAATAATTTTAGGTATTGTTCGAAGTGACCTCCTCCTTTTCAAGGCATAAACGTGCACGTTTAAATAAGTAAGCATTTAGTTTGTTTAGGACACTAACACCACTTTTTACTTCATTGAAAGCGTTAATTATTTTTTCTTTCAAGTCATCTAGGCTCTTTCACTTGTTTCATACACCTTGGTTTGCTGCTAAAATTGTCCTCTCATTAGGGACCGTGGGATTGAGGATCCTTCGGGCTCGCATACGAGGTACGCTCTCCCTTTCGTATCTTCTTCGTGCTGCTCGTAAATTTTCATTGCTTAACAAATACACTCGCACCATTTCATAATACTCGCGGTGAGTAAAATGAGACATTGTCACTACGCTAGTCTAGTACGCGGCACGCGCGCAGGGACGGCGAACGGACATCCGAGCTCCGCTTCCGCAAGTGACGTACTGCATGTGCATGCGTTTTGTTTATCAAACGCCGGCGCGGCGCCGCATGCCCCCGCACCCCCGTCCCGCGCCCCCGTGGTCCTGCGGCCGGCGGGCGGCCTTCGCGTTTTCATTCATGCTCATTCATAGTATTACTATTAAATTATATCCATGTCTTGCTTATTTCAAATTGGGACAAAGTGGAAAAATGAAAAAAAAAAGTCATAAACTAAAAATGGAAATGTGTTCTATTGCTTACACTGAGCCACCAAAAAAAATTTGCGCACTGGTTAAAAACTTTTCCTGTATTATTATTATGTACAGGGTTATTGGTAAAACATTAACAACCTCTTAAGAGGTCATTGTACTCACCATTAAGAACAACTTTTACTATGGAACCAACCCTGAAATCACGAAAAAAAAAAATCAGCTGTTCCCTACATTTATGTTCGTAACTCTTCAAAATGTAGGGAACAGCTGATTTTTTTTTCGCGATTTCAGGTTTGGTCGAATAGTAAAAGTTGTTCCTATTGATGAGTACAATGACCTCTTAAGAGGTTGTTAATGTTTTACCAATAACCCTGTGTAAACATATAGACCTTCAAATAACATTCAACTTATTGAGGTGGTAAAGAAATTCTTTGGTCGAGAATACACAAGAATGACGCAGGAACCCTGTTCCCGACCTATCCCAACCTTATTTCCATTGAAACCTTTGCGTTCATAATACTTGTCGGCAAAAAAAAAGTCGCAAGCAAGAACTTTGATAAGTGATTTTAATTGACTTTAATGTGCTGAATCCAAATCTGTTCACAAATTTATTCTACCACGTCTAATTTTTGAGATTTTTTCTTCTATGGGCTGATTTTTCTAACCCCAGATAATTATATCGGAAGAATAATTTTGAACTTTTGACAGTTCTTCCATAAAAACTGTCAAACGTCAATTTTATTGCACGAATAAAATTTATCGGTCGATTTACAAATCAGCCCTAAATAAAATGCTGAGTTTGACATATCTAAAAATATATAAAACTCAAAGGTGACTGGCTGACATAGTGATCTATCAACGCACAGCCCAAACCACTGGAGGGATCGGGCTGAAATTTGGCATGCAGGTAGATGTTATGACGTAGGCATCCGCTAAGAAAGGATTTTAATAATTTCTACCCCCAAGGGGATAAAATTGGGGATGAAAGTTTGTATGAAACTTTGTCAATTTTAAACCGATCAGGCTGAGACTTCGGATGCGTATAGCTACTATGACGTAGGCATCCCCTAAGAAAGGATTTTGATAAATTCAACCCCCATGGGGATAAAATAAGGGATGATGGAGGATGTAAATGTATTAGTTTTTTTTTAATAATACTTAACGCGAGCGAAGCCGCGGGCAAAAGCTAGTTAAATACATATGTATTTTGAAAAAAATAATAAATTCTTACACATAAATGACTTCTATGATAAAAATTAAAATCTTAAATGAATGAAAATACTAATATAACATAAAAAATTTACAACTATTTTGGTAGATCGCTTTCTTTTTTAAGTTTTATCTGCTGTTCGATTGATTTTACAGCTGAAATCAGCTAACATTGCTTAGGGCCACTTGCCATTATTCCTTTTTTCCATGTGCGCATTATCTTGGTCCTCTCACCATGCTCATCAGACACGGCACCAAGATTTTCTGGGAAAAAAATCTTAATGCAAGAAGTGTATTATTTTTAATGACATATTGCATCCGAGTTGTTGATATGAAGAAAGAAGTTCTGGTACCAGTTCTTCGTAATATGCAGCATTTTTTTTTATATTGTGACATCTGTTTTCTAAAGCTACCCAAGCTCTTTTTTCTTTATAGACCAACTTAGATTTGAACAGTTGCTCTTTAAAGATTTCTCTTATTTGGGGACCAACGCAGTATCCTTATGCAAAATACTCGCATTGACGTGGAGTTACGGCCACCACCACACCGTATTATTACCTTGGGAACCAACAAATTGGCCTTGAAATTGACATTTAATTTGGCCTCACTTATGAGTGGAAATTTACTTTCCAGGTAACTGCGTCTCCTTCTCTGTCCATAGCTGTTACCAAATTTTTATTACGCCTAATTTGATATGAAGTGGCGGCAAAAATATTTTTCGGCTGTTAACTAATGGAAAGGTTGCTCTTTTTTTTTTTTTTTTTTGCGAATAGGAAATCATCAAATAACTCCTCCCGCTCTGGGTGGAGCGGAAGGGAGTGTCAGACTCTTACTGACTAAAACCCACCCGTGTTCCTTCCTTAGCCCTTTATGTTCCGGGCCAGCGGTAACCCTTTCGGACAATCCCGCTGACCCGGTAGGCTTCGGCCCTAAGGGGCCCCTCCTCGATGCTGACATCTCTTTGAGGCGCGCGTGGAACACGTACGCGCCGTCCGGCACGGGCCTGGTCCTGATCGGACGGTGAGCTATCCATTACTCTCCGCCCGCAGGCCCGCGCCTACGGTGGCCGGGAGTCATCACGCGGCTCCCGACGCCCGGAGCGTCTCCCGCGGCGGCTGGGACGGGAGGCTCTCTCCCTGAGCCGTCCCGCCACCTCCTTCGCTAGCATGACTGCTTCGCAGAAGGAGGTGACTGCCTCCCACTCCCTCTCGCCCCGGACCATGGCTTGCACCAGGGCCGGACGCGAGAGGTCGCCGTCGCTGCCGATCGCCTCTACGAGGACACGGCGCTGCTCCGCCCAAGCGGGGCAGACCTCCACCGTGTGCTCCACCGTGTCCTCTGGGCGATCCTGGCAATGGTGACACCCGGGCGTTTCCTCCCGCCTGATAATGTGCAGGAACCTCCCGAAACTTCCGTGTCCGGTGAGGACCTGCGTCAGGCGGTAGGTGAGGGCGCCGTGGCACCTCTCTAGCCACTCCTCAAAGAGGGGTCTTATCGCCGCTATCGCGGCGTGCCCTGAAAGGTTGCTCTTGAGAGGTTGTTAATGTTATACCATTATCCCTGTATATATAATTATATACTTACCTTACTTATGAGTCATCTCACTGTTATTTATGTACTTTTTTTTTTTTTTTTATTTTACTTTTAAAAGTTTTAATTTTGTAAGAAACTAGCTTCTGCCCGCGATTTCGTCCGCGTGAAATTTCACCCTCCCCCATTCACCCTCTTAGGGGTGGAATTTCGAAAAACCCTTTCTTAGTGGATACCTACTCTTCACAAAGAACACACACTCCAAATTTCATGTGTCTCTAGGACCAGTGGTTTAGGCTGTGCGTTGATATATCAGTCACTCAGTCAGTCAGGACTTTGAATTTTATATGTATAGATGAAGGCTTTTTATTTTTATTTATTATCTAAAGGAAAACAAAACTAAATGAAAACAAAAAAATGCATAGAGCATCAAAACTGGACGTGCTAGATAAATTTCGATTACATGTAAATTGATTTTGCTATTATTTTGATGCAGACCAGTGTAATCTAAATATATAAAACACAAAGGTGACTGACTGACATAGTGATCTATCAACGCACAGCCCAAACCACTGGAGGGATCGGGCTGAAATTTGGCATGCAGGTAGATGTTATGACGTAGGCATCCGCTAAGAAAGGATTTTGATAAATTCTACCCCCAAGGGGATAAAATAGGGGATGAAACTTTGTATGAAACTTTGTCAATTTTAAACCGATCGGGCTGAGACATCGCATGCATATAGCTACAATGACGTAGGCATCCTATAAGAAAGGATTTTGATAAATTCCACCCCCATGGGGATAAAATAAGGGATGATGGAGGATGCAAATATATTAGTTTTTTAAAAATAATACTTAACGCGAGCGAAGCCGCGGGCAAAAGCTAGTCAACAATATTACCTTAATTAGGTCAGGCACAATTTCTGAGTAGAACTCACATTTACTGCTGGTAAGACGTTATTTAATTAATAACTGAAGGTATACAATATATCAATCATATATCGTTGTGACCTGATTTGAGTTCTAGGAATTGCACCATACCATTACCTGTAAGCATATAGCACAGTTGAGAGTGCCCTCTAAAGTGTCGATGAATTAATTTTATTTAAGGCGACTGCCACGTCATGTCGTGTGTGTGTGTGTGTGGTTGTCTTTAAATGATCGCTTTTAGCGATAAGACCGCCCATTGTGTCACCCTTTATACAGTTTCTATGCTTATGTCTGTAATTAATATAAACAGTATTCTATTCTATTTCATTCTACATGAGCTTAAGCGTGGTCTTTGTCAGACTGCATTTAAAAGAAAGAGAAGCGCGATGACACAACGCTGGTAATTTATCGTAAAATATGAAGCAATTATTTAATTTAAAAAAAATCTATTGTTTGGACTAAACAATTAAAACACTAGTGCTTTAGTATGTTGCTTGTAGAGTAATCTGACAAAAAAACTTACTTATTGTATTATATTAGTATGGTTTTTATTGTAAAAAGAAAGTTTTTAGAGATATCTTCATGATTTTTTTCTATCGTATCAAATTTGTTGTACTATGTTTTCAACACACTATCAAACTAGCGTATATCCTGAAGAATATCATATATTTTTCTGATTTTGTTTACTGTAGTCGATCATATACTTTTATTGTTTCTAAAACTTGCGTTTTTTGCGTTTAGGTCCTGTAAGCCCTTAGGGGCTGTGGCTAAGAAATAGCAGCCCCACGGTTCGATCGAGCAGGTTAAGCTGCGCTTGCCGCGGTTGATCCGTGGATGGGTGACCATCTTTACATACCATGACCCCTTCGTGCCTCGGAAAGCACGTTGAGCCGTTGGTCCCGGCTGTCATTCATGGATCTTTGACAGTCGTTACGGGTCGTCAGAAGCCCGAAAGTCTGACAACCAGTCTTACCAAGGGGTACCGTATTACCAACATAGTTGGGAAAAGGCTAGGCAGATGTTGATGATGATCTTGTGACTGTCGCAGTAGTATGAATGGTGATAGATATTGGCATTAGCACTGTGTTGTAGGTATAATTATTATAAAAATATTTTGAATAAGTAAGTACAGATGCCAGCACATCAAGCTACCCGAAACTGTCAAATTTTCCCAATCAACTTTGAACCTTATGCTTTGGCGATAAAGTTGAAAATCTTTTAAAGAAATTTGACAGATTGTACTAGCTTGATGTGCTGGTGTCTGTACATAAAGTACATAAGGCTGCCCGCCCACGTCAGACTTTTTGTTGCACCGATAATATAATCGGGCAGATTTTTCCTCCGATTCTTATAACCGATTTTGTGACCGACTCAACGTACATGTCCGTCACTTTGAATGTGGCTATAGAGGGAGCAGCACGTCAGGGACAGAGAGAACGTATAGAGAACGAATACCATGTCATGAATATAAGGAGGAAGGTGGATTTACAGAGGAAGGTTTGTGTTTGGTTTTTGAGGAACAGAAGGGAGAAAAGAAAGCTAAAAACCACAACCAGGGGTAAAAATAATAATAATAATTAATAATAATCAAGTCATCATTTCAGCCGAAAGTCGTCCACTGCTGGACATAGGCCTCCCCCAATTTTGGGGGGGGTTTGCCATAATCGCCACGCTTGGCAGGCGGGTTGGCGATCGCAGTATGGTATGATGGTGTAATGCATAGAGAACGCTGCTGCCCATTCTCCGGTCTCCCTTAGTCGCCTTTTACGACACCCACGGGAAGTATGGGGTGGTGCTATTCTTTAAGTCCGGCACCACACAGACAATAATCCAGAGGAAAGGTAATCAAGGTAATTAAGGTATCGCTGTAATTAAGGTATCGCTGCGGCATTTTTCTGACTGACCGACTTCTTGACAATTCAAAAGTGCCTGTTAATGGTTTAATTGAAATAAATGCTTTGACTTTGACTTTGCTGAGCAATTATTATATTGACACAACGTCCTTCCATAGCAAGTGCATGCGGCCGACTGTCGGTGAGTAGTGTGCGTTAACGCATACATTCCCGAACGTTCCATTTTTCACCGACAATTGGATCGGTCGGGATGCACCGATTTTATTTCCGACCGACTTTTTGTAGGACTTGTGCATTGCACTATTGCCATCAGTACGTTCTATTTTTCTCCTACGAATATCGGTCACGGATTACTCCGACGTGGGCGGTCAGCTTGCGGCTTAGGTTTTACATTATAACACCCACGTCGACGTACTAAGAGGGTGTCAGTACAAAAGGAAATTGTTTTCATTAGATTTAACGTAGTCAAAGGTTGTTTTTTGTATTATAATAAGTAGGTATAGCATTTTTGCTAGAAGGTCCAGCGTGGGGAGGCTTTGAATGCTGTGGGAATCTTTTGGCTGCAAGAAGCGTAGGATGAGGCGATGTTGAGCAAGAACCAAATGGAATCGGCCAAAGAGCTATTGGTTTAATTCATCAGGAATTTCTCCGAAGCAGCATAAACGGCCTTTATAGTTCACACTGCTAGGACACAGGCTGCCTCTCTGTGAGAGGGAGTGGGCCGTAATCCACCACGCGGGCCCAGTGCGGGTTGGTAGATGTCACATGTCTTCGAATTTTTGGTCCTAGGACATGCGGGTTTCCTCACGATGTTTTCCTTTGCCATTTTGAAAGCAGTGGTGATGAAATTATAAAGTAAAGCGCCTCCTTGGATTCGAACTCACGACCTGCATCTCGTAAGTCGGGACTAGTGTTGCCAGGTGTCCCGATTTGGGCGGGAAGTCCCGATTTTCAGGGGTCTGGGAACGCGTCCCGATTTGTACCTGATCGGGACGCTAAATGTACCGAATAATCAAAAAATACAAAAAAAAAAAAATCATAAAAAAATGTAGATATATTTACGCTACGTAATTTTTTTTAACACGGAACGCCATCTATTGGCTTTGGAGAATTTCGAAACTGTGCAAAAAGACTTAAAACCCCTTGTTTTTTTTTTGTTTACTGTCCCGATCTGCAACCCTAAATCCCGATTTTTTTGACCTCATGTACCGATTTACAACAAATCGGACCTGGCAACACTAGTCGGGACCGTTACCTCTGCGCTCTAGCAGCACTAGAGTCTTAATTTTTGCCCGGTTGATGGCAAAATCCTGAGGGGCCCGTGGCTAAATAATAACAGCCACACAGGTCGATCGATCAGGGCAAAGTACGTTTGCCACGGTTGGTCTGTGGGTGGGTGACCATCTTTACGTACCGTGAACCCTCCGTGCCTCGAAAAGCACGTGAAGCCGTTGGTCCCGGCTGTCATTCGTGGATCTTTGACAGTCGTTACGGGTAGTCAGAAGCCCTAAAGTCTGACAACCAGTCTTACCAAGGGGTATCGTATTACCCAGTAACTGGGTTGTTGAGGTCATATAGGCAGTCGCTCCATGTAAAATACTGGTATTCAGCTGCATCCGGTTAGACTGGAAGCCGACCCCAACATAGTTGGGAAAAGGCTAGGCAGATGATATTGGCAAATTTCCTAGTCCGTTGTTACAAGGGACTTTAACGAAACTGGGTGTTATGTCTGGTAAGCAACTACCCGATGATTCATGTCGGGCCATTGCATATATGCTAGTTGCGCGGTAAACTCTGCTTGCGAGATGCAGGATTTCGCGTGACGTCAGTATGTTACAACGCTACATACAGCCGGTTGATTCTGTAAAAATCTCACAGTGAAAACTGAGGTGAAGTGAGTTTGTTTTTGCTAGGAATTGACACGATTGACAGCTCACTCCACGCTCACTTCACCTAAGTTTTCACGGTGAGATTTTTACAGAATAGCACCGCTCCACGCCTGGTGCGAGTACTACTAACCTGACCTTTCTAAAGAACTCTGTCAATAAGGTCACTATACAAGGTTACTTTTCAAAGACCATCCAAATTTTCACATGGTTTTCTACCAATGAATATAAACAACTTTCACTATGGGACCAATTCAAAAATCACGAAAAAAAAATCAGCTGTTTCATACAAAACTTCAATAGGTACAGGCACTTGACCAAAATGTATGAAACAGCTGATTTTTTTTTCGTGATTTTTGATTTGGTCCAATAGTGAAAGTTGTTTATATTCATGGGTAGAACACCATGTGAAAATTTGGATGGTCTTTGAAAAGTAACCCTGTATGTCTTTTTATCACGACCCCTCTCGGCGTTTCCTCTCTTCACGGAAAAAAAGAGTTATATCATTTACAATATTATAATTTTAGGTACTAAATCATACTGTAATTTTGTCGGCACTACCATAACAAGGTCTCACTAACCGGTTATAACTGAATACGACGCGATATGTGGCGATATGACTTAATTACAACGATTGTTTTACAAAAAGCATGACGCTTCTCAATTAATGGATGACTAGTTAAGAATCCTGGTCCTACCCGCGTGAAAGGATTACAATTTTATTTTCTGAAAAACAAAAGACATGGCGATAATTTTTTTGGGACATGAGACTACGTCTAACTTGTCTAAGGATGCCTTTCCACAAGAGAAGAGTGAGGATGCGTAGCGAGGGATGTGTGTGAAACCAACCAATAATAATTATGGCTTTATTTTTATAGCTTGAACTAAGTTAGCGTTAGTATTGGTTAGTTTTACACACATCCCTCGCTACGCATCTTCGCTCATCTCTAGTGGACAGGCAGCATAAGTCTAGCAGAGCACAAAAAACATTAAAAAACTGGCCTAGTGCGAGTCGGACTAACACTCGAAGGGTTCCGTACCACAAGGCAAAAATGCCGAAAAAAACACATTTGTTGTACGGGAGCCCCCCTTAAATATTTATTTTATTTTGTTTTTAGTACCTATTTGTTGTTATAGCGGCAACAGAAATACAGACAGACAGCGAAGTCTGAGTAATAGGGTCCCGTTTTTACTCTTTGGGTACCCCCTAAAAATGGTCCTTTTTGAGCATTTTTTTAATGGTTCTGTTTGATGAGAGCAAAGCAGGTACAAATGCCTTAAGCATAGCATAATCAGCCCATAATGTTCCCACTGCTGGGACCAGACCTCCTCTCTGCGAGAGAGGGGGTGGGTTTTCAGTGCGGATTGATAGATGTCATGTCTTCAAATATTTGGTTCCGTTGTTGAGCAGACGAATTTTTCGAATATATGAAGCAATAGATTAGCAATATAGTGATATAGTGATTATCAATATTAGCATTGATAGTGTGTTACGCAATTCATAGTTGGTTAATCGTATTTTTGTCTTTCATGACATCTTTAATAAAAATAATTTTAGTAAATTGAATGATATTGTTAATGGCAGGCACGTCCGTACTAATATTATAAATTCGAAAGTAACTCTGTCTGTATTTTACCTTTTCACGCCTAAACCACTGAACGAATTTCGATAAAATTTGGCAGAGAGATTGCGTCAACATTCCCCCGCAACGCTGTCGACTAGTAATGTACCCAACAGGGTGTCCCTTATTCGTGATCTTGGTATTCTCCTCGACGATAAACTTCACCTTGATGCCCACATTAACAAAATTGTAAATAATGCCTATCGGATGTACGGTTTTGTGATGAGATCTGCGAAGGAGTTTGTGCGCCCCTCTACCTATTTATATTTGTATAAGTCTCTGATCAGATCACAGCTCGAATACGCAGTGCCAGTGTGGAATCCCTTTTACAATAAATATTCAGAAAGTATTGAAAGAGTTCAAAGAAATTTTTTTAAAAGCCATGCATTACCGTTGCTTCCACAAAGATTTATCTTATGATTATTTGCTTAAGAAGTATAAATTACTTGACCTAAAATCAAGACGCACTCTCCTAGAGACGGTATTTTTGTTTGATTTGTGTAACAATGTATATGACTGTATTGATATCCGTAATAAAATAAGTTACATAGTTCCTAGAACGACAGTAGGTCGCGGGGTGCGCGCACGGCCGCTGTTTGCAGTTACCTCTTGTCGCAGTAACGCAGGTATGCGGGCACCCTTGCGGCGACTTACTAATAATTACAATAAAAAATTCTATCATATCGATATGTTTGCTCTTTCTGCTGGTAGATTCAAGGATACTGTACTCAAAACACTTAGTCACCATTCATTTTAATTTTTTAATTTAAGATTTGCATGCCTTCTGAGTTTTTGCTGTTTGCTAAATTTACTTTTGTTTTACTTTTTAACACAAGAAATGTTAAATGTTAACTTAAGTTATTGTTGTAGGTTTTAGTTTTAGTTTAATTAGCATGGTTTGTAAAGATTATTATTTTTTGTGTATTCCGTGGAAAATGTTGTTGGTTACACATTTGGCCGTATCTTATTGTATTTTTTCGTACAAAATGTAATGTGTCACTGTTTGTTTTCCCTAATAAATAAATAAATAAAAACAGACTGGCGGCATTGCCTCGTTGCATGGCAATTTAAATCGTTGAAGGCGTCGTCGTTCATCTGGTGAAGAAGCAAGTATTCAATGATGTCTCTGTGATCAACGCGGTGAAAACCGGAAATGATCACCACATGGTAAGAGGCACATTGAACTTAAATATCAAGCTGGAAAGATCTCGATTGATGAAGTCTACGCTCCGTCCAGCACCGATCCAGGTCCAAAACCCCGAGAGCTTTCAGCTCGAACTCCAGAATCGTTTCGAATGCCTAGGGAGCTCCGTGGACGATTACAACGATGGGTTCGTGGAAACTGTCCATACGGTCGGGTCTAAGATCTTCAAGATCCGTCGTACGAATTCAAAAAAGAAGCTCTCTGATCCTACTTTACGGCTCATGAAGGAGAGGCGCAAGATGATCCTGCAGTCTTCAGATGATAAAAAAAATCATTGGGGGAGGCCTATGTCTAGCAGTGGACGTCTTTCGACTGAAATGATGATGATGATGACAATACTTATCCTCTGGCCAAGGTAAAAGCCGGTTCTTGGGTCACGGGAAGTGTCAAGCAGCCGTTTATAACCTTAGTTGTCTAGTCAGTGACTCGGCAACCCATCATAGTGTAAAAATAGTGGCAGTCCTTACCAGTTGACTAATCTATCACTTACACAGTAGCCACTAACGACTTGTTTCCCCTAGTTTACTCATCCTACGTATCATTACGATAGCTGGCATTTAGTGGCTAGATTGATATCTAAAATAGCATCATCTGCCCTAAGTAACATAAGAGCAGTTTTGGCTTACGAGTTTGTAGGTCGTAGGTTCGAACCCAGACAGGCGCTTTACTTTGTGTAAATTATTTCGTCACCACTGCTCTCAAAACGGTGAAGGAAAACATCGTGAGGAAACCGGCATGTCCTAGAACGAAAAATTCGAAGACATGTGACATCTACCAACCCGCGCTGGGCCCGCGTGGTGAATTATGGCCTACTGTGTCTCAGCAGTGGGGACATAATAGGCTAATTAAGATTATGGGCGTTTTTTTTTTTGAGGATGGGAAATCATCAAATGTCTCCTCCCGCTCTGGGTGGAGCGGAAGGAAGTGTCAGACTCTTACTGTCTAAAACCCACCCGTGTTCCTTCCTTAGACCTTTATGTTCCGGGGCAGCGGACCCTTTCGGACAATCCCGCTGACCCGGCAGGCTTCGGCCCTAACTTGCCCCTTCTTTGTTGCTGACATCTCTTTGAGGCGCGCGTGGAACACGTACGCACCGTCCGGTCCTGATCGGACGGTGAGCTACCCATTACTCTCCGTCCGCAGGCCCGCGTCTACGGTGGCCGGGAGTCGTCAGGCGGCTACCGACGCGATACCCGGTGCGTCTCCCGCGGCGGCTGGGACGTGAGCCTCTGTCCCTCAGCCATCTCGCCATCTCCTTCGCTAGCATGACTGCTTCGCGGAAGGACGAGGAGAGGAGGAGGAGATTATGGGCTTATTGATGTAGTGCTAAAGTAGTCTCGGGGTCAAGCGCGACAGCTGAGCCTCCGAGGTCCTGAGTTCGATAGCCAGAGGACTAAGTGTTGTTGGGTTTTTCATTTGGAATTTCCCAGTAGGAGCCCGGAGTTTGGAAGTTGGCGGTGTAATAGCCCCGTGCGTTGGAAAACGCGTACAGCCGTAGGCCCAGCACTTGATCTCTCCACGGTCATGTCAGATTTAGAGCGTTCAAATAAAAAACCCTTCAGATCTATTATTAGTCATCATCATCTGCCTGCCTTTTCCCAACTATGTTGGGGTCGGCTTCCAGTCTAACTGGATGCAGCTGTATACCAGTATTTTACATGGAGCGACTGCCTATCTGACCTCCACAACCCAGTTACTGCGTAATACGATACCCCTTGGTAAGACTGGGTGTCAGACTTTCCGGCTTCTGACCCGTAACGACTGTCAAAGTACCACGAATGACAGCCGGGACCAACGAGGCACGGACGGGGTCTTGGTATGTAAGGATGGTCACCCATCCACGGACCAACCGCAGCAAACGTAGCTTAACCTGATCGATCGAACAATGCGGCTCTTATTTCTAGCTACAAGATTTATTATTAGTAAAGATTAGTTATAAGCGGTGACGGATGTACTTATGAATGTAGGTACCTACTTCAATCGAAGTGGGAAAACCCCAGAATGACGCACCAATTATAATCAACTTAACCACAAAATCCAGAGAGTACAGAAGGCAATCACATGTATATACTTCACTTTTCATACCTACGCACAGTATGATAAATGCCTCAAAAAACGGACATCACTTTTTTATTCTATTAATCGAAAGAATGAACTATTTTGAATGCGAGAGTAGAACTCCCGGATCTTAAGTATACTTTAAAACAGAGTTATAATTTTTATTAGATTTTTTTGGATTTCCAGAAAAACGCAAAAATAAACGATGTGATGAAAATATTTGAACATTTGTCTTTGAAGTTAATTGACATTATATGCAAGGTATTATATAGGCGAAACAGAAAAGATTTCACTATAATAGAAAAATAAATATGCCTGATTTTATCTTTATTCCTTTTTATATTTTCCCTCGGACATCTTTTGTCAGTAGCACCTAATATTTATCTTAAAATATTCTTCAGATCTGTACTATTAACTGTAAAAAAAATCAGATGCAAATCTATCAGGAAATCGAAGATATGATGATTCTATGGTTTTCAAATTTTTCTCTGATAATAGGGTTGTCTTTCTCAGACCACAAAAAATAAAATAAATAATTTCTGTTGAGAATATAACCTGACGAGGGCAAACCCCTTCCCTTACCACATTTACCCCTTCATCAAAAAAATATGAATTATGTAAATGTATAAAAAATATTTTTATATCAAACGGTTTTAAATAACAAAACATTAAACGAACAAATATACACGTGAAACAAAATAAACTTTACAAAGTATACCTACAAACAGCCACTAAGGGCAATTTTTGAACTTCACAATATTATTTTATGCCAAGAAAACTTTATAAGCCATTAATTTTCCTATGGATACCTCTATACCTACTGTTTATACCTAAAGAGTAATGTTTTTCTTCATTTTAAGAATTAAAAAATTAAAATGTTTTTGTTTTCAGATTTTTGATTTGTGAAAACCCTAACAACAAAAAATCTAAACTCGAAAAATCCGAATTCCTTCGTGTTAGGCATCTGATATTTTACAGGCAGGTTATCATAACACTAAACAATAATGTGTGTGAAAATAAAATGCTACTACCTTATAGAACCTGCGCAAAAAAATAATTTCAAAATTACAGAAAAAATTACGTAGCTTGCTTTAAATATTATCTAAAAAAAATTTTTTGTTTCTAAAAATAACAGATAATTGGCATTATCACATACTATCACTAAAACGTAAAAACGTTGCGTACATAATAAGATAATACAATTCTTTTGATTTCTATGGATAACCAGAAGAAAATATTAAAAAAAATATAGCTCTGGTTCTAAGCTGAATTGGTTTTTGGGAGTTCTACTCTAGCATTCAAAACAGTGTATACTATCGATTAGAAGAATAAAAAAGCGATGTCCGTTTTTCGAGGCATTTATCATACTGTGCTACGCTCGGCGGTCGCGCTAGGGTTGTCAACTTTGGCTTATGTACAAAAAACTGTCGTGGTAGTGGCACTTGTATCTAGTTGTTTAATTTATTGTTAAGCTTATTATACAACATTAAAACAAAACAATAAACATAGCATTACAATACAAAAAGTTGACAGTACAAAAACATATAAAATTTTACATTTGTCAATTTTCACTATCGAAGATCCCTAATAACTTCAAAACGGAGTACCCTACTTACACAATTTATTTTCCCCTATCCGTTTTAGACTAAACCTATTAAATGACACTATAAACACCACAATATCTACACACAAAAAATCATAACTTACGTAATAGTTGGTGGCGTGAATTTACCCTACAAAACAGTTACTTCGTTTATACTGATTCAAAATAGGAAACTATTATATAAATCGAGCTTAGATAGGCATTTTTTTGTTGCTTCATTATTGCATTTCACAGACGCGTGTCTCAAGCGGATGGCACCCGCGCTAGCAGTACTCCCAACCCGTACGAGATAACGTGTCCGTGAGCGGTGTCTATGTGTGCGTTGCTCGAGCGCACTTTGTATGTAGATTGCCTTCTGTACTATCTGTATTTTGTGACTTAACTTGATCATTAGGGAATGACTCTTCTAATATTTTATACTTATAAAAAATGAGAGAACTCAGGTTGTTCATGAAAAAATCTGTCACGTGGTTGGGTTCAGTAGCTACAACATTTTAGAGTGATGTGTTGGATCATTTAGCCCTTTGAGGGGCCCGTGGCTAAATAATAAAAGCCGCACAGGTCGATCGATCAGGTTAAGCTAGGCTTGCCGCGGTTGGTCTGTGGATGGGTGACCATCTTTACATACCGAGACCCCTCCGTGCCTCGGAAAGCACGTTAAGCCGTTGGTCGCGGTGAGAGGGAGTGGGCTGCCACCACGCGGCCCCAGTGCTGGTTGGCAGATGTCACATGTCTTCGAATTTTTGGTTCTAGGACATGCCGGTTTCCTCACGATGTTTTCCTTCACCGTTTTGAGAGCAGTGGTGAAGAAATAATTTACACAAACTAAAGTGCCTGCTTAGGTTCGAACCTACGACCTACAACTCGTAAGCCGTGCAGCCGGGAAGCATTATAGTTTGTAATATATAGTCATCATCTGCCTAGCCTTTTCCCAACTATGTTGGGGTCGGCTTCCAGTCTAACAGGATGCAGCTGAATACCAGTGTTTTCCATGAAGCGACTTCCTATCTGACCTCCACAACCCAGTTACAGGATATTACGATACCGCTTGGCAAGACTGGTTGCCAGACTTTCGGGCTTCTGACGACCCGTAACGACTGTCAAAGATCCACGATTGACAGCCGGGACCAACGGCTTAACTTAGTTCAAGCTATGATAATGAAGCGATGTTATTAGTTTGTTTCACACACATCCCTCGCTACGCATCCTCGCACATCTCTGGTGGAAACGCAGCCCGAAGCACGGAGGGGTCTTGGTATGTAAAGATGGTCACCCATCCAAAGGCCAACCGCGGCAAGCGTAGCTTAACCTGATCGATCGACCCGTGCGGCTGTTATTATGTAGCCACAAGCCAAGTATTTTACCGTGCACACATCCGTACTAATATTATAAATTCGAAAGTAACTCTGAATGTCTGTCTCAAAAGACCACCTCAGACATCGATCTACATGGTCTTCATATAACCTGACCAAGATTATGTCTGGACTTTAAAAGAGACTGTGACCTCTGAGTTTGTTTCGGCCTTTCTTCTCAGAGTAGTCAGATAGGAAACGAAGACCTCATCTAGTTTAAAAAAAAAAAACATGATTGACGTATAAAAGTGTTTGTACAAACCTACTTACAAAAATAAAAACATTTATCATTTATCTGTAAGTATGTTACCTTTTCACGCCTAAACCACTAAACGGATTTCGATATAATTTGGCAGAGAGATAGATTGCATCCCGGGGAAGGACAAAAACTATCCCATGATAGTTTTTATCGACGTACCTTGTGGGCGAAGCCGCGGGCGGAAGCTAGTAATAAAATAAATAACGGTCATTTTCGAATAAGTAAAATCTAAACCGATGTATGGTTACTTTCTATCTCCCAAATGTACACTTTCTTTTATTTAAAACGCAATTACTGTAGGTACCTACACATAATTAAGCCCTTGATATTTTAAGAGAAAGTTCCATCAAAATCTATTCAACAATTTCTGAGGAATGCGAACACATGAACACACATTAAAGGTAACAGACGTCAGCCAGCACATCTAGCTACTCAAAACTGTAAAATTTTCTCAATCAACTTTGAACCGTATGCTTCAGCGATAAAGCTTATAATCTATTAAAGAAATTTGACAGATTGTAGTAGTTTGATGTGCTAGCGTCTGTACATAGTTTAGTAAACGTTTAGACGCAGCAAATTATTTAATTTTCTGCGTAGAAAAGTAGACATAATATGCAGTGTTGTTTCAGGCACCAAGGTCCTGAAACTCATGAACAGCCGTATCGATTCATCGGATTAGCTCCTCTAAATGAGTGAGAGCTAGAGAACTATTTAAAAATATCTATACATATAATAAATCTGTAGAAGGGTCAATTCTGTACATTGAAAATATTGAAAAAATAAATAGCGGAGGGTGTTGCTGGATCGATACCAAACCCAAATATGTGATTAAAAAAATTTTTGTCTGTCTGTCTGTCTGTATATGCAGGCATCACGTGAAAACTAACGGTTCGATTTCGATGAAACTTGGTATAATTATACCTTATTATCCTAGGCATAAAATGGGATACTTTTTATCCTGGAAAAATACGTAGAAAAAAAATCTTATTTCTCAGTTTTATTCATAGACGTTGTTCTGTAGAACCGCGAACACACGTTGCATTTGCCCCTGGCTGGAGGCTTTGAGTTTACTTAAGACAACCACAGGATAGTCCGGTTAAGTAGTCACGACCTCTCAAGGTCAACTACGAGATGCCATTCAAAAAAAAAAAAAAAAACGCCGCGCGATGCATATAAATTCTGAATTTTGATGCGAGCGGACGTGTCCAGTGTGGCGAGCGGTCGTCCGTGGAATTAATATTGTATGCGTGTAATTTTAAACCGTGCTTTTCAGCGCGACCTTTTTGATTACTGTTCCGATCAGTTATTTGTAAATACTTTTGTAAATATTATAGTACGTACGTAGTTTAAGTTTTCATCGCAAATTGGTTTATTTAGGTTGGTATTTTATTTTCTTTTTGTTTATCTTTGGAAACATAGGTATAGTAATTAGGTTATAAGGTAAAGTAGGTTAGTTATTAATCTCATATTTCTCTCTCTCATCTCATTTCATTGTATTTCTGTATATTTTTAATACAGTTTTATTGTAACACGATGCCTGCCAGAAACCGATCTTCTCTTACTAAAACATCGAAAAATGCTAGGCGAATGAGACTAGCTAGATCACAAGAATCAACTGAAGAGCGAGAATCCCGGTTAAACCGCATGCGAGACGGAACGGCTGAAGCAAGAGCACGTGAAAGCAGTGCCGATCGCGAATTGAGGTTAAGTGCTGATCGTCAACGTCACTCACTATCTCGCTCCTCTGAAACATTTACTGAAAGGGATATACGCCTCACTGCTGACCGTGAACGTCACATGCTGTCACGGGAATCTGAGACCTACACCCAGTACTAAAATCTCCTTAATTATTATAGGCTTAACCGTATTTGGGTCCAATAGATATTTATAAGATGTCATTGTCAGAGTTACTCAAAATGGAGAAATAAACCATCCACGCGAAGACCGACATCCGCGCGGACGGAGTCGCGGGCGGAAGCTAGTTAATAAATAATTATGATGTTACCTTGCCAATTCATTTATGAAAATACTAGCTTCCGCCCGCGGCTTCGCCCGCGAGGTATGTCGATAAAAACTATCATATGTCCTTCCCCGGGATGCAATCTATATCTTTGACAAAATTTATCTAAATCCGTTCAGTGGTTTAGGCGTGAAAAGGTAACATACAGACAGACAGAGTTACTTTCGAATTTATAATATTAGTATGGATTATGTACGTCAGAAAAATTCTACATACCTATCTATACAGGGTGATTGGAAAAACACCAACAACCTCTTAGGAGGTCATTGTACTCATCATTATGAACAACTTTTACTTTGGGTCCAAATCTAAAATGGCGAAAAAAAAATCAGCTGTTCCCTACATTTTGACGAGTTATACGAACATAAATGTAGGGAACAGCTGATTTCGTGGTCCCATAGAAATGGCTTTCATTATGACAGTTCAACTACTTACATTCATTGTGTCATTTACGTTGTTGTGCAGATTTTGTTTCGAACATATGAAGCAAAGCAATGGATAAGCATTAGCACTAGCTATAGCGCTTCGCAGATATTCACGGAATCCCGTGTTGACGAGTTTCATGAAAGGTTGAGAAAGGGGGCGGCGTCAATTATGGGTAGGTAGCGTGGAAGCCCCAACAGCATCCTGAAGATATGACTGACAAGGGCGGCATTGGGGCAAAATGCCCTCAGCCAGAGCCCTGGCCCGAGAGGGCCATGAGCACAGGAGGATCCTAACATATGTTTATAAATGCAAGCTTTTTTTTTTGAAAATGTGCAACATAGGACTGACAGGGTCCGCTAGGGCCGATGCCCGCCAGGGTCGCGGGTTGTTCGAATGAGATACCGTGGCCCCTGGCACAGGCAACTGAAGGAACACGGGTGGGTTTTAGTCAGTAAGAGTCTGACACTCCCTTCCGCTCCGCCCAGAGCGGGAGGGGTCATTTGATGATTTCCCATCCAAACAAAAAAAAAAAGACATCATTCAGGTTTCGAACATTTTGTACGTTTTTCCCATTGTTTGTCTAGTTTTTTGGACAAGACCTCATGCTCAGCGGTAGCGTTGGCGACCACTAGACCAACGAAGCAGTCAGGTGTTAAATGTTTTAGGGGAAAATATGAAATCTACGCGGAAGAAGTCGCGGAAAAGTGCTATTAAAAAAAACTATAAGGGGCTTCTTTACATTGAGGGAGGGCCCCATAACTTGAATTTGCCACGAGCCCCAAACGGTATAGTTACGCCACTGCAAGGTGGACAGCCCCTTCATAAACCGGTATGAGAAAGTTTATAGTGGATAAAACAAAGATTAAAACAGAAGACGATCCAGGAGGGGATCGAGGTGGGGGGGGGGGGGGGGGGGGGGTGGAAGGGGTTCAGGGGATCAGAACGGAATAACTCTTATTAGGCACTGGGTGCACAGGCACGTGCCGACATGTGTTGAGCCACGTAGTTATTAGTTGTTGTTAGGTTAGTTTGTAAGTTTTAATAACATAGTTTTTAAGTTGTTGTTACTAATATACACATATTATATAGTATTAACAAGTATACTTATTTTAAAAAAGGTAAAGAAAAAGACAGGAGCTCATTGGGCATCAAAAAATTCGTCCACATCGCTGTCAATGGCACAAGTGCCCAAAAGGCTGGCAGCATTACCACGTTGGTTGGCAATGCTTATTCTTTGGGCTAAAAATAGGCCAGCCCTCTGGTCACGTGAAGAGTCAACCAACCGCTTGGCGATGTGCCGAAATACACGATGAGCACTCGGACCCCAAGGCCCTAGTGTTTCAACACCAAACGGCTCAAACATATAGCTCCCAATAAGGTTGTTATATTTGCGCCGTTTGAGGTTACTAATTCTATATGGTTTGTGTGCATTTTTATATGTGATCCGCAATAAACGATATTGTTATTACCTATACTATAATATCCTTCAAAATGATTCATATTGTGATTGATAGTGTATTATGCAATTAGGGCCGGAACCCTAATTGCATAATACACTATCAATCTACTAGTACGCTCCCATGGGATATTTCACAGCAACCACTTGAGTGAAGCCACGGGAAAAGCTTATAGTCACACTAATATTATAAAGGCGAAAGTTCGTGAGTGTGTGAGTGTGTGTTTATATGTTTGTTACTTCTTCACGCTCAAACGGCTGGACCAATTTTGATAAAATTTTCTATGGAGGCAGCTGACACCCTGGATTAACATATAGACACATTTTATCCCGATATTCCCACGGGATCGACTTTCACGCGGGAGAAACCGGGGGGCGCAGCTAGGCTTCAATAAATCGTACAATTTTCACTTAGTAACGTAACATGGGCAGCATAGAGGCTAACAAAAAAACTGGCCAAGTGCGAGTCAGACTCGCACACGAAGGGTTCCGTACCACAAGGCAAAAACGCCAAAAAAACATGTTTGTTGTATGGGAGGCCCCTTAAATACTTATTTTATTTTAATTTTATTATTTATTATTAAAGTTAAAATACAACTGAGTATTTTGTGAATATTTCAAGTGCCTACCTGTTGCCATTTTTGATATCGAGCAAAAAAGGGCAAAAAAATCGCGTTTGTTGTATGGGAGCCCCCCCTTAAATATTTAATTTATTTTGTTTTTAGCATTTGTTGTTATAGGCGGCAACAGAAATACATAATTTGTGAAAATTTCAACTGTCTAGCTATCGCGGTTCTTGAGATACAGCCTGGTTACAGACAGACGGACAGACAGCGAAGTCTTAGTAATATGGTTCCGTTTTTACCTTTTGGGTACGGAACCCTAAAAAAAGTAATATATTGTATTTGTTGAAGAGAGTTCACTAAATCTAATAAGATATGATATCTCAGCCCAATGAACATTCCTTATAGTCTGGCGCCTCCATTTTTATTGAAAAATATTTCCAACATAATATCATTCACGCACGTTTGAACCGCGGTGCTATTCTGTAAAAATCTCACCGTGAAAACTTAGGTGAAGTGAGCGTGGAGTGAGCTGTCAATAGTGTCAATTCCTAGAAAAAACAAACTGACTTCACCTAAGTTTTCACGGTGGGATTTTTACAGAATCGACCTGCTGATGGGCAATTCTCGTAATTTTTAGGGTTCCGTACCCAAAGGGTAAAAAACTGGCCAAGTGCGAGTCGGACTCGCACACGAAGGGTTCCGTACCACAAGGCAAAACGCCGAAAAAAACATGTTTGTTGTATGGGAGCCCCCCTTAAATATTTATTTTATTTTAATTTTATTATTTATTATTAAAGTTAAAATACAACTGAGTATTTTGTGAATATTTCAAGTGCCTACCTGTTGCCATTTTTGATATCGAGCAAAAAAGGGCAAAAAAATCGCGTTTGTTGTATGGGAGCCCCCCTTAAATATTTATTTTATTTTGTTTTTAGTATTTGTTTTTATAGCGGCAACAGATATACATCATGTGTGAAAATTTCAACTGTCTAGCTGTCGCGGTTCTTGAGATACAGCCTGGTGACAGACAGACAGGCAGACGGACAGACGGACAGACGGACAGACGGACAGACGGACAGACAGCGAAGTCTTAGTAATAGGGTCCCGTTTTTACCCTTTGGGTACGGAACCCTAAAAACGGAATCCTATTACTAAGACTTCGCTGTCTGTCCGTCTGTCCGTCTGTCCGTCTGTCCGTCTGTCCGTCTGTCTGTCTGTCTGTCTGTCACCAGGCTGTATCTCAAGAACCGCGATAGCTAGACTGTTGAAATTTTCATAAAGCATGTATTTCTGTTGCCGCTATAACAACAAATACTAAAAACAAAATAAAATAAATATTTAAGGGGGGCTCCCATACAACAAACGCGATTTTTTTGCCCTTTTTTGCTCGATATCAAAAATGGCAACAGGTAGGCACTTGAAATATTCACAAAATACTCAGTTGTATTTTAACTTTAATAATAAATAATAAAATTAAAATAAAATAAATATTTAAGGGGGGCTCCCATACAACAGACATGTTTTTTTCGGCGTTTTTGCCTTGTGGTCCGGAACCCTTCGTGTGCGAGTCCGACTCGCAATTGGCCAGTTTTTTAAGAACGTTCACAGTCAGGGGGCCTAAAAAGGCCACTTTGGCAGAAAAAGCATAACATAATGGACAGTTAACCGTTAAGTTAATCGTATCAAATCCCATTGGTGAAGCATTTTTCAGTTATTTTTTTGCCTGTGCTAAAATACCAATCAATCCAATCCAATCCCAATCTCTTTCACTATACCTATACGTAGTGCAGCGAAAAAAAGAAAAACACGGACTGTCTTCGCCATATTACGATTTATAATGTTATCCTTTTATGATTCTCCAAAGTGACCTTTTAAAAAAAATAAGTAAAAGAAAATCATTTAATTCAGACTATTTTTGCATGTCCATATGAGGTTAGTATTAGGGAACTTAAAAACTATGTTAGTCAAACTAATTAAAATTCAAAAATACCAATGTCAAAATTAAAAACAAATTCATAAATTATTACAATATTATAAGTACCTATTCCTACCTAAATACAGTTTTATAAACCTATCCCACACAGCTGACTCTGGACTTTCAGCGATCATCTTTAGGATTCCGTTGCCACTACTCCTAATTCGACTCAGACTCGATCAGTGAGGCTGACGTTTTGCGCATTATTGCGAAAAATTCATCCACACCCGCGTCTGCAAACATCCCGAGGCCCTCTGATTACAGTCTCCATAACCATACCATAATCAGCCTATAATGTTCCCACTGCTGGGACACAGGCCTCCTCTCGGTGAGAGGGAGTGGGCCGTAATCCACCACGCGGGCCCAGTGCGGATTGTCAGATGTCACATGTCTTCGAATTTTTGGTTCTAGGACATGCCGGTTTCCTCACGATGTTTTCCTTCACCGTTTTGAGAGCAGTGGTGATGAAATAATTTACACAAAGTAGAGCGCCTGTCTGGGTTCGAACCTACGACCTACAACTCGTAAGTCGCGGCCGTTACCACTTGGCCACCACTGCTCATATCTCAATCTCTCAAAAAAACCTTTGGATTCCTTACATTTTTGACAAGTGTATAACATTGATTGTCGTTGAGATGAGATAGCAACTAGATTTTGAACGTTTGTAACCGACTTCAAAAAAGGAGGAGCTACAGTTCTACCAGAATCTCATCATCATCATCATTTCAGCCGAAAGACTTTCACTGCTGGACACAGGCCTCCCCAAAAAGAGGGGGGGTTTGCCATAATCGCCACGCTTGGCAGGCGGGTTGGCGATCGCAGTATGGTATGGTGGTGGAATGCATAGATAACGCTGCTGCCCATTCTCCGGTACACCCCTTAGTCGCCTTTTCCGACACCCACGTTAAGTCCGGCACCACACAGACAATACAAAAAATATACCAGAATCTCATGGCAAAAAAAAAAAAGCATTGTGGTTTTCATACATTTGACATTGCCAATGTTGTCAAATGTATGAAAACCACATAGTATTTTTGTTTTTTTTTTGCCATGAGATTCTGTTAGACCTATACTAAATTCTTAGACGACTTTTTTTTTTTTTTTTTACGAGTTTTATGAACAGCAACATACATGTAGGGAACAGCTGATTTTTTTTTCGCGATTTCAGTATGGTCCCATAGTAAAAGTTGTTCATAATGATGAGTAAAATGACCGCTTAAGAGGTTGTTAATGTTTTACCAATAACCCTGTATAATCTTTTCAACTTAGGTACCCAGCGAAAGTTAATAAAACGTTGCATCTAAAATTATGTTACTGTAAACGAAAAAAAACTCGAACATTTCTAAATACTTAATGACAGGTGGGATCAGCACTTCCGCAAAATTCTTATTTTTCTTGCACTCTGCTAATGATTGCAGGATGTAGACAATTTTAAATGTATTATTTGTATACTAGAACGCCGTTTGACTTCGTTCAACTTGATATTGAAATAAATATTTTGAAACACTAGGGCCATGGGGTCCGAGTGCACACTTGGTTTTTCAAGATATCGCCCAGCGGTTAGTCGACTCTTCACGTGACCAGAGGGCTGGCCTATTTCTTGGCCAAAGAATTAGCATTGCCATTCAACGTGGCAGTGCTGCCAGCCTTTTGGGCACTGTTCCTGTTGACAGCGATGCGGACGAATTTTTTGATGCCCTATGATTATTTTACGTATTTTTTCATATAAATGTACATATTATTATTATTATTTTAAATATTAGCATAGATTATGTAAATAAATCTTACATACATACAAATAAACACTTGATATTATATTTAAACGACCCTTCACGTGACCAGAGGGCTGGCCTATTTTTTCGCCAAAGAATCAGCATTGCCATACAACGTGGCAATGCTGCCAGTCTTTTGGGTACGTTTCCTTTTGACAGCGATGCAGATGTATTTTTTGATGCCCATTTAGTTTAGTTTAGTTTATTTATTAATAATTGTTAAAATTTACAAGTCAGTTATTAGTTAGTTAGTAGTTACGTAGTGTGGTAGTTAGTAGTTAGTTATTATTACCATCATCAATCAAAATCATTTTGAAGAGTATTGCTAATCCATATGTTCGAACAAAAAAACTGCTCAACAACGCAAATAACGCAATGAATATTGTTGAACTGTCAAAATGATCCATTGATCTGTCACTTTCATTGATCATTGATCTTTTCTATATAGTATGAGTGAACTTTACACCCTGTTCCTCATACCTCTAGGTATAAGTTACTTACATAGGTTCGAACCCACACAGGCGCTTTAGTTTCTTTAAATTATTTATTTAATCGCCACTGCTCTCAAAACGGGGAAGGAAAACATCGTGAGGAAACCGGCATGTCCTAGAACCAAAAGTTCGAAGACATGTGACATCTACCCGCACTGGGCACGCGTGGTAGATTACGGCCCACTCCCTGTCACAGAGAGGAGGCCTGTGTCCCAGTAGCGGGAACATTATAATGCTGATTATGTTATGTATGACTTTCTAACATTGGTTGTCGCTAAGAGATGAGAGTGCGGCTAGATTTTTAACGTTTTTATATACAACGTTATTTTTCGTAATTTCGAAATCCGAAACACGTGTCTACTATTTTGAACACGCTTTTATTAGGTCGACCTGTATGTAACTAACTATGTAATGGAATCTAAGGTAACTAATTTAACCATCTCCCAAGGGTCGTAGCGTAATGAAAATTGGCAGCTGTATGTGGTTCTGATGACAATACAATAATATGGTACTGTCGAACTGATCTGATGATGGAGCCGGAAGATATGAACAGGAACTTCATGATGGAGAATCGTATCATTGCTGTTTTGGATTTCTTAGAAAAGTCTTGTAATAACTTTGACCACATTTTTTTGTTTTTACGTGCATTTATAAAAGCGTGTTTTTAAAACTATTAATTTATTATGTAAAGAATCAACAACAACATTTCAAAACTATATCATGAAAAATCACAAAGTTATAAGCTTGTTAAGTTACCTATTTGTCCGTACATAAACATGCTCACCCGCGCCGCTCGCGCCGCGTCGTCTTGCGCTCATTGATAATAGTACCTAGGTACCTAACCGTTCGTCGCGGAGATTGGACAACCTACTTAGTGTCGCTCGGTGTCCAACTTTTAACCTTTTTTAAATATTTTTGGGAGAAAATATAACATGGGGTAAGAATTATTGGAATCAATTCAGTTACCTACTTATTCTGAACAAACTATATTCAGATTTCGCATAATATACTAAAAATAATGTTGTATAATGGGAATTACCTCTCTGGTAAATAAATTGTACGAGGATTTCTTTTCAGTAGTGTACACTCAATTCAATACAACTTTTGAAAAGAAAACAAAAAACATTTGCCCTAATTTTATATTTAGTGACTGGGCAACTAGAGGTATTAGGATAAGTAGGGAAAGACTGTTCGAGCTGTATGGCCTTAAGCCTTACATCAATACTGTAACTTTCAGCAAGTATGTTGCTACATATTCCAAAATTTTTAGAAATACATGCAAAATAGCCAAAGCCCTGTACATTAGCAATAAAATCAAATCAGCTGAAAATAAAATAAAAACAGTTTGGAAAATTATAAATAACGAAACTAGTAGAAATAAAAAACGAAACACTGATTACACATTGGAGACTTCACGTGGAGCCATAAGCTCTAACTTAGAAGTAGCTCAGGAGTTTGTAAATTTCTTTACTAATATACCATCAAAAACGACGGAAGCCTTAAATTCCTCATCCGACGTATCAATTGATTTATTAAGAGCAAACGTTCCAGCCTGCCCGGTTGAATTTCAATTTACACATATTAACCCCGTAACAGTAATAAAAGCTTTTAAGCAAATTAAGATCAAATTGACCGAAGATCTTTGGGGAATGTCCATTAAAGTCTGTGCCTCCATAATTGAGACTATTGCACCTTATTTAGCCTTAGTATTTAATTCGTGTGTTGATCAAGGAGTCTTCCCCGATTTAATGAAATTCAGTAAGGTAATACCACTTTTCAAATCTGGGGACAGTAAAGACACCAATAATTATAGACCCGTATCCGTGTTGCCGGTTTTCAGTAAGGTGTTTGAAAAGATAATGCTTAATCAGATGCTCAATCATTTTAACACGAATAAAATCCTTCACGATCAACAATATGGTTTCACCAAAGGACGTTGTACGACCGACGCCGGTGTAACCTTATTAAAACACATTTTTAACGCGTGGGAAGAGGCCCAAGACGCCATAAGAATCTTTTGTGACCTCTCTAAGGCATTTGATTGCGTCGATCACGAAACCTTGCTTTTGAAACTTGAGCATTATGGGCTTGGAAAACTTGCGCTCAGTTTAGTTAGTTCTTATTTAAATGACAGACAACAGCAAGTTCAAATAAATGGTGTCAATTCACATGGTTTAACAGTAAAAATGGGTGTGCCACAAGGCTCGATATTGGGTCCTTTCCTCTTTTTAGTGTATGTTAATGATCTACTCCATTTATTAAAAAATCAACCACAAATGGTGTTATTTGCTGATGACACTTCCTTAATTTTTAAGGTAAATAGACGTGCTACAAATTATGACGACGTAAATAACGCCTTACTGCAGGTCCAAAGTTGGTTCACTGCTAATAATTTAGTATTAAATGGGAAAAAAACTAAGTGCATAAGATTTTCTCTACCAAATGTAAAGAGTAGTGATTGTGAGATAGTATTGAATCAAGAGAAACTAGAATTCGTCGATGAAACGGTTTTCCTGGGGATCACGCTCGACTCAAGGCTACAATGGGGTCCTCATTTAACATCTCTTGCAGGACGGCTAAGTTCAGCAGCTTATGCTGTCAGAAAAATCCGCCAATTTACTGATATAGATACCGCGAGACTGGTCTATTTTAGTTACTTTCATAGTATCATGTCTTACGGTATTTTGCTTTGGGGACGGGCTGCAGACATTGATTCTATTTTTATTCTGCAGAAAAGAGCCATCAGAGCCATATATAACCTCTGCAGGCGTGATTCTCTAAGGGAACTGTTTAAGGAAATTAACATCATGACGGTACCTTGTCAATATATCTACGAAAACATCATGTATGTAAGAAAAAACTTACATCTGCTCCACAACCACAACTAATTGATTAACACTTGAAAATACTGTTGGAGCTGCTGAAGATTATATTTGCATTGTATAAACTCAATTTCCTTTGCATTGTATAACTGCATAGCACAGATGTGAGTTCTATGTAAGTATACCTTCTTTACCATTTACCGGGTAATATGTCTTACATTGACTTGAATGTGCCATGGCGGCTGATAGTATGTCATGCTCACACAAATGTCTCGCTGACGGTGGCGTGTGTATTGGATCATTTAGCTCCCTTCAAAATGGTTGAGCTGAATGGTGCTGATCCATGCGTCATGTTCGTGAACGGGCGCCGTCAGTTGGGGCTGGTCATCACACAGCTGCCTAGGCTTATTTTTAATTATTTTATTTTTGGATTGTTGTCTTCTTACTATTTGCTGTACTCTGGACGCTCTTAACGCGTACGTATTTTTTTACATCGTTCTCACATATAATTGTAAATTCAACATTAATGATGTAACTAATATTTTTGTAAAAATACAATTTAAAAGAGTGTCCATGGAGTTTCTTGCCCGTTCTTCTCCATAGGTACCTACGCTTTGGAATGGGCAACTAGCTTCATATTTTCTGACTGACCGACTTCTTGACAATTCAAAAGTGCCTGTAAATGGTTTAATTGAAATAAATGGTTTGAGTTTGAGTTTGAGTTTGGGTACACGCTCTATAGGTCTAAGACTTACAAACAAACACACTTTTATATTATGGAAACGCTTATATATACTAAGATACTTATGATTGTTACCATCCGCTTGTGTTTACCTACCGTTTTTATGAGACAAATAATTGTGGCTATTTTCAAGATATTTCCCGTCGAAATAATAAGTACTTATAAATGACATACATGCAAGTGAGGGACTTGTGGCTACGCTTCCCGCAGTTCATGGATGGGTTACCATCTTCATATACCAAGACCGCTCCGTGCCTCGGAAAGCACGTTTAGCCGTTGGTCCCGGCTGTCATTCGCGGATCTTTGACAGTCGTTACGGGTCGTCAGAAGCCCGAAAGTCTGACAACCAGTCTTACCAAGGGGTATCGTATTACCCAGTAACTGGGTTGTGGAGGTCAGATAAGCAGTCGCTCCATGTGAAATACTGGTATTCAGCTGCATCCGGTTAGACTGGAAGCCGACCCCAACATAGTGAATTGTCAAGGATTCGGTCAGTCAGAAAGATGAAGCTAGTTGCCCATTCCAAAACGTAGATACCTATGGAGAAGAACGAGCAAGAAACTCTACGGACACTCTTTTAAATCATAAAATTGTTTCAAAAATATTGGTTAAACATAATTCAATCATGTTGAAATCATTTATGTGAGAACGATGTAGAAAGACTTGCACGTTAAAAGCGTCCGTTATAAAAATAAGATTGAAAAAAAAAAACAATTCAGAAAATAAAATAAGCCATGGTGACTAAGAGATGACCAGTCCCTACTGACAGCGCCCGTTCACGAACATGACATATGGATCAGCACCATTCAGCTCAACCATTAAAACGATGATGATTCAAACGTCCTGCGTGTCCTGTCAGCTGCACGTTACAGGAGCTGATGGACGCTGGTGATCGCGCCAAGCAAATAGACGAATTCTGGGCCGAGTATATTTAGATTGCTATCGACACGCTAAGAATAAGTTCAACCATTTTGAAGGTAACTAATTAATCCAACACACACGCCACAACTACGCGCGTTTAATCCAACTTACACGTGGATACCCCACGAGGACAAATCTAAAGGCTCTCCCCCAAAGGCGCGTTATTATCGGTCGATAATATCGGATACGTTATTACGATAATGGATCTCAATTCCTAGCCAGACAGCTGCGTTTTTACAGTCCGTCTAGTCGCGAGCTCGAACTCACTGGTGGTCATAGCCAAAAAGGACGCTGTCTCACTTGACTTCGTGACTAACAGAGCTTGTATCAGTGATTAGCAGTTAGACGCTAGTCTGCATGTACAAAGTCTAGTTCTTACGCACAGGAACACCGTTCCGAACTGATAGGCGCGTACAAAGAATAGCGAAAAGTTCTTTAGAAAATCCATTTTATGAAAAAACCACTACTTAAATCAATTACAAATAAAGTTTATTGAACTCTTCGATAACTGAACTTTGTCAGTATGGACTTGGTTTTGAAGATTTTACAGTTCTTCTAACGACATCGGGTTCTGATAAATTTTGAACTACCGGTCATATCTCCTTCTTGCCTATATCTAGGACCGCGATAAATATTATTGTGTAGAATTTAGTCATATTTTAATAGAGAAACACGTTTTGCTCAATTCAACCCAGTTTTCTCGCTTTTTTACACTGTATCTTGCGGAAAAAAAAAATTACGTGATACTTACCAGGTCCCCACTCTCCCCCACGTGAGATCGGCTGAGAATGGGCTTGACCCTCTCCCCCTAAACACCTCAAGTAATTAATGGATCTCCCCTAACCTATAGGTACCTCATCTAGTTTAAAAAATATATATATAATTGACGTGTAAAAGTGTTTGTACAAACCTACTTACAGAAAATAAATCATTTATACTACAAGCCCCCCCCCCCCCCGCCCGCACTGCACGATACTATATACGTTATGTGTAAGATCGTTTGCGTCCTAATAAAAACTGTTCTAAGACCTCTTAGGGGAATATTGCAAGACGGAGGAACGTAAGCGCCCTACTTCTGTTGCCTCGTTATTATCACAGCAGTGTGTAACTTCATGGCCGTCCTAATACAAAATGTACTGAAAACAGATATCGCAATAACTCATCCGATATTATCGACCGATAATAACGCGCCTGTGGGGGAGAGCCTTAAAGATATCTTCTAATTTTGCGATACGGATATTTGTACATTATGTTACATACATATGTTAATTTATATGTTAGCTAGTAATGATAATTTAGGTTAGTGGTAAATCATTACCAGATATATGAGAATTAGTCTTGTATAAATGCGTATTTCATTCGTTTTTGTGATTGTAGTGGCACATAAGGACGAATCCTGTAAGTTACAGATTTGCTAAGTTAGTTTGACGAGCAACAATAATAAAAATAGTGGTAGGTATCAACGACTGGTCATCATCATCATTTTAGCCGAAAGACGTCCACTGCTGGACACAGGCCTTCCCCAAGCACCTCCGCTTCGACTGGTTCTGTGCTTCTCGCATCCAACGGGTTCCTGCGGCCTTCACAAGGTCGTCGGACCACCTTGTGAGAGGCCTTCCAACGCTACGTCTTCCGGTACGCGGTCGCCACTCCAGAACCTTTCGACCCCATCGGCCATCTGTTCTGCGAGCAATGTGCCCTGCCCCCTGCCACCTAATTTTGGCAATTCTTGGGCCTATGTCGGTTACCCTTGGTTCTCCTGCGGATCTCCTTGAAACTACAAGGATAGCCCTCTCCAAAGGGCAATCCCTTTAGGTGACTTTTAGCCTTCTTATAAGGCCCATTGTGAGCGACCACGTTTTAGTGCCATACGTCGTCACTAGCAACACCCACTGGTCAAAGACTTTCGTCTTGAGACACTTCGGTATTTGGGACGAGAAGATATTGCGAAGCTTCCCGAACGCGAAAGTAATTTTAAAAAATTAAACCGTCTTCAAAAATAAATGAACTCAAAATTATGAAATAACTTTAATTTCGGAAGTCTATGTCTTGGGGCCTGTATTTTAGTTTTAGTTTTTGCCACCGACTTCCGATATTAAAGTTAGTTCATAATTTTGAATTAATTAATTTTTGAAGTCGGTTTAATTTTTTTAAATTACTTATTTATTTCGTAAATTTTAGTTTTAAGTAAAAACTGGAATATTTGTTTGTATTATGTAGTTTTGTTGTAAATATTGCGCTAGAATGTGACTAAGGTTTTGAGATGTTTTCCCTTTGACATTACACCCATAGCTCGTATCAATAAGCCAGGCCGTCACACTTCCCGTGCCGGACGGCGCGTACGTGTTCCACGCGCGCCTCAAAGAGATGTCAGCATCGAGGAGGGGCCCCTTAGGGCCGAAGCCTGCCGGGCCAGCGGGATTGTCCGAAAGGGTTACCGCTGGCCCGGAACATAAAGGGCTAAGGAAGGAACACGAGTGGGTTTTAGTCAGTAAGAGCCCCCTCCCGCTCCACCCAGAGCGGGAGGAGTATTTGATGATTTCCCATCCGCAAAAAAAGAAAAAAGGCCGTCACACTTACACGTATTGGTCCTTATCTTGAAAATTACTAAATTGATTTTGATGAAACTTACACTGTTCCCCAAGTTGAAGTAAATGTAATCCAATAAAAAAAACCGGGTAAGAGCGAGTCGGACTCGCGCACCGAGGGTTCCGTAACATCCGGGTTTATGCATAAGGTTTATGTTTATGAAATTAATTTAATTTTTTATTTTTAAGTTGATTGAATGAATTTTAAATTGCGGTTTACAATTTATGACGTATTAAAAAATAACTACTTACTAGATCTCGTCCAAACCAATTTTCGGTGGTATTTTACATGGTAATGTACATCATATATTTTTTTTAGTTTTATCATTCTCTTATTTTAGAAGTTACAGGGGGGGACACACACATTTTACCACTTTGGAAGTGTCTCTCGCGCAAACTGTTCAGTTTAGAAAAAAATGATATTAGAAACCTCAATATCATTTTTGAAGACCTATCCATAGATACCCCATACGTATGGGTTTGATGAAAAAAAAATTTTTGAGTTTCGGTTCTAAGTATGGGGAACCCTAAAATTTTTTGTTTTTTTTCTATTTTTGTGTGAAAATCTTAATGCGGTTCACAGAATACATCTACTTACCAAGTTTCAACAGTATAGTTCTTATAGTTTCGGAGAAAAGTGGCTGTGACATACGGACGGACAGACAGACAGACAGACAGACGGACAGACAGACAGACAGACAGACATGACGAATCTATAAGGGTTCCGTTTTTGCCATTTGGCTACGGAACCCTAAAAATGGTCATGGTCCGATTAATAGTTGCGGAGAAATTCGTGGACAAACATACATACATCTATAAAATTTTGTATATTTGTTTGGAAGCCCTAATAGATTGTCATATGTGAATATAATGCAATTTAAGTAATATTACATACATACGTGTTGAATTGATAACCTCCTTTTTTTTGAAGTCGATAAAAATAAAAATAATTAATTTTGTTGTGATTGTGTTCGTTTCTGTGCCGAACATTATATGGTATCCTTATCCGTCTCCTTTAAGTTTTCCAGTGATGTTCAGGGCTGTGTAACAAGGATTATCAGCCATTTTCTCCTTGAAGTAGATTTAAACAAAACGTCCCAATAACTTTGATACCCTCCTGAGATTACAGAGACAATTAATTATTAACTTACTGAACTTAGCTGCAATTAACTAGAACAATTAAGAGCGTTTACGCCGTACGGCATTTCATACAAACTTTCAAGTCCTTATTTTTCGAAATGAATGAACCGATTTTAATGAAACTTCATACACATATGCAGGATGCAAAGGTCTAAAAAGTTAGTAGAGAACATTTTCGAAAAATAGTGTAACAGCCAAATTAGATCGATTTTAAATTTTCCATAGAAACAGAGATTTCCTGTTATCTTTTTATAAATAAGACATTTCAAGAATGTTCTCTACTAACTTTTTAGATCTTTGTATCCTGCTTATGCATATGAAGTTTCATTAAAATTGGTTCATTCATTTCGAAAAATAAGGGCTTGAAAGTTTGTATGAAATGCCGAACGGCGTAAACGCTCTTAAGTGCTGTCAAATATTTTGTCTTTTTATTATAAGAATAGCTTTTGCCCGCGGGTTTGGCCAATTTACATAATATCTTTATAAATTATAGCCTATGTGTTATTCTTATGTATAAGCCACACTAGCTGACCCGGCAAACGTTGTTTTGCCATATAAATTATTTCTAGCGGCCCGGCGCTACTTCGTTCGCGTGGTGTCCTACCCTTACCCTACCCCTACCCTACTCCTACCCTACTCCTACACTACTCCTACCCTACTCCTACAATACTCCTACCCTAATTAATTTAATTTAATACTTCAAGCACATAAATGTGCAGAGGCGGACTTAATGCCATAGGCATTTTCTACCAGTCAACCTTCCATCAATTAGGATTGATGGAAGGTTGACTGGTAGAAAAGGTAAGGGCCTACCCTACTTCTACTCTACTCCTAACCTACTCCTCCTATCCTACTCCTATCCTACTCCTAACGTACCCCTACCCTACTCCTACCCTACTCCTACACTACTCCGACCCTACTCCTACCCTACTCCTACACTACTCCTACCCTAATCCTACCCTACTTCTACCCTACTCCTAACCTACTCCTCCTACCCTACTCCTAACCTACTCCTACCCTACTCCTAACCTACTCCTAACCTACTCCTACCCTACTCCTACACTACTCCTACCCTAATCCTACTCTACTTCTAACCTACTTCTACACTACTCCTACCCTACTCCTATAAGTAAATAGAAGTATTAAAAAAAAATCGTATGTCCGTCTCCTGGTTCTAAGCTACCTCTCCACAAATTTTCAGCCAAATCGGTTCAGCCGGTCTTGAGTTATAAATAGTGTAACTAACACGACTTTCTTTTCTAAATAGATTATATTATTTATTATTTTCATCAAAATCCGCTCAGTAGTTTTTTGCGTGAAAGAGTAACAAACCATCCATCCTCAGAAATGTTCGTGTATAAAATAGTATTAAGATTAGTTCAGATTGCCAGTACACCCTATATTAATAAAATATACCTTTACACGTGTTTACTAAAACGATCTCAATTTTGCGCCAACTATACACATGCTACAGAAACCTCGGGATAAAAATAGAATTATCCTGGAACCCTAGTAAGTCTATAGGAAATAATTAGTTTTGTCAATTGCTCGGGACACTTCGTCACAGCTCTGTAAGTAAGTTAAGATAATTGTAATTACTTGTCGACGTTATAGAGAAAATGGAAGGACATCGTCGTCTATCTATCTATCAACTCATCAATCAACTCAGCCTATAGCAGTCCACTGCTGGACATAGGCCTCACCCGTGCTGTGCCATAATACCCTGTCCTCCGCTTCCGCATCCAGTCTATCCTAGCCACTTGTTTAAGGTCGTCTGTCCATCTAGCTGAGGGGCGTCCCTGAGAGCCTCCCGTCCCAGCCGTCGCGGGAGACGCTCTGGACGTCGGGAGCCACGGGACGACTCCCGGCCACCGTAGGCCCCTGCGGACACTACCATTGCGGGCTAGTCCTTTCGATTTATTCCGTTCTGATCCCCGATCGTCCCTAAACGCGTGTTCAAACATTACCCCATCTAGTATCTTGTTACAGCCTAAATATAGGCTGCTGTTACTAAGTCAACGATCATAGTGTTATCACTTGTAGTGTAATTACAGACCTTCCGAGAAAACTACCCCCTGTGCACAGATACTGAATAACAACCCCCCTATAATTACTTACTTTGTTAATTATATTTTATTCGGCGGGTTCAATGGAGATAAATTTACTTCAAAGTGTTATTAAAAATAGCTTCTACATCGATATTAATGAAAATGTGAAAGTTCTCTCGAAACTTTGAATTAACACGAACTAATTTCGTTCTATTAACCCTTCGTATAATAACGTGGATCCACGTGAGACAAAGAGGGGCAGAGAAGGGGCTTGTGGCTAACTAATAACAGCCGCACGTGTAGATCGATCAGGTTAAGCTACGCTTACCGCGGTTGGTCCGCAGATGGGTGACCATCTTTACATACTAAAAACCCTCCGTGCCTCGGAAAGCACGTTAACGCCCCGGCTGGCATTCGTGGATCGTTGGCAGTCGTGACGGGTCGTCGGAAACCCGAAAGTCTAACACCAGTCTTACCAAGGGATTATCGTATTACCCAGTAACTGGGTTGTGAGAGCCAGATAGGCAGTCGTTCCCATGTAAAATACTGGTATTCAGCTGCATCCAGTTAGACTGAAAGCCGACCCCAACATAGTAATTGGGAAAAGGCTAGGCAGATGATGATGTCTGTAATTTATATGGTTTACATAATAAAGAATCTTCTATTCCATGTTTACTTATTTTAGCATTATGTATTTATTTAAGTATATGTTATTTTTTACATTAATAAAGACTACGTATATATATTTAATATTTTTTTAGTTTTAGACGTCATAAATCAAATTCTGTTCTTCTAGTTCTCATACACTAATGTCTACATTTCTTTTTACCGACTTCAAAAAAAAGGAGGTTATCAATTCGACACGTGTGTATGTAAGTATTAATGGAATTGCATTATATTCACATCACCATCATCATCATTTCAGCCGAAAGACGTCCACTTATGGACATAGGCCTCCCCCAAGCACCTCCTCTTCGACCGGTTCTGTGCTTACATATGAAAATCACACAATATTATATTCACATATTATGACAATCTATTAGGGCTTCCAAACAAATATACAAAATTTTATAGACGCATGTATGTACGTATGTTTGTCCACGCATTTCTCCGCAACTATTAATTGGATCGAGATCGAGATAATTTTTTTTATGGGCTTACATTTACTTCAACTTAGGTGTAGTGTCAAAGGGAAAACATCTCAAAACCTTGGTCAAATTCTAGTGCAATATTTACAACAAAACTATTACGTACTTATTACAAACAAATATTCCAGTTTTTAAGGACGCGTTTACGAATTTGTTATGTCGCTACTTGTGGAACCCTAAATTCCTAAGACAATGACTAAGACCACCCTGCTCTCGTACCGTGAGAATCGCCTTCTCAGCAATCCGAAGGCGTGGGATCGAAGTTAGTGCTATACCAGTGAATATTGATTTCGTGTATTGGTGATTCACTCTTGTTTCTGACATCGGACAATTGTCGCGCACCTTAGTTTTAACGATTTAATTGTAATTTTATCTTGATTAAATTGTTTAAGTAAATTATATCTCGGTTTCCTTTGCATCCCCGATTGCAGCCGAACGTAATTGGCGCAGTCGGTAGGATACTCGCGGTCGGTTTCGCGTAAGAAGGAAGATTTCCGCTATCGTAAAGCCGCCCGTACGGCTATCCAGTCGTTCCAGAGTATCCAGAATCTACACGTCGTGCTGTATCGAGGAATCCAGACATTGATTACGCAAAGGGGCTGATATAATGTTCATGTAAGTACATTAGATTATTTCTAGTGACCGCTTTCCCCTAGCCTGTACTAATATAACTTTCCAAAATTTTCTTTCCACGAAAATCCAGGAATACTAGGATAGTTAGAAGTAGTAGAGAATTAGAGATAGATTCTAGAAGAGATATTAATTTAGATACATTATACGAGGACAGAGAATCGTTTTCTAGGAAAATGTCTTTGGATTTAGATACCGTTTTTAAAGCATTACGGCTGGTACCCGACTTTGACGGGAACCCGAATGTGCTGACTAGGTTTATTCAATTGTGTGATCATTTAGTTAAAGAATTTTATAATGTTCAAGGTGGTTCCGAATTAATTAACTCTGCACTTATTAATGGTATATTAAATAAAATCGTAGGATCTGCTGCTCGCTTAATCAACTCGAATGGTATAGCAAGTGATTGGAATGGCATCCGTAAGGCATTAATAAATAATTTTGCTGACCAGAGGGATGAGACCGCTCTTTACAGCGATTTATCTCTTTTAACACAGGGCTCTAACAATCCGCAAGAGTTCTATGAGCGTTGTCAGAATCTTTTTAGTACAATTATGACTTACGTTTCTTTACACGACACCTTAAAAACCACAATAGACGCTAAAAGGGATTTATATAAGAAATTAACGCTCCAGGCGTTTGTGCGCGGATTAAAAGATCCTGTAGGATCACGCGTACGCTGTATGCGCCCTCAAAGCATAGAACAAGCACTAGAATTTGTTCACGAGGAAACTAATACTATGTATCTACAAAATCGTAACGACCGTTTGCCTGATAAAAGAATTGGTAGCAATAACCAACCCGGTAATAATTTTAGAATGCCGTTTAATATGCCTGATCCAAGGCCTAATAATTATGGCATGCCAGGACCTGCACGATTCCAATTTCCAGCTCAACAACCACCGCAGTGGAAACCGATTTATTTCCAACCTCGCCAGTTTGGTCCGACCCGAACTCAGCAATTATTCAGGGCGCCCATACCCATCTACAACCGTCAGAATAACCCATTTCCAGTAGTCCAGCAAAATTCTCCTAACCAGCCTAGTGGCTCAGCGCAACCACGACCAATGAGTGGTGTTAGCCATTTCGTGAACAGACAATTACCACCTACTAACGCTTTTACGAGGCATGATTGGAGCAAATCTGGCAATCCTCCACCCAGTAATTATTTCAAAACTCGGGAGATGCATTTAAATGATTGTTTTAACGATCCTTCGTTCAATGATTATTTCATCGATTATGACGGAACTCATTACGATTACTATGAGTACCCAGAAAATTGGTACTATGAATATCAACCGTCCCCTCAGGAATGTTTAGAACTTCCCCAGCAGTCCGGAAGCCTAAAAGAGGACACCAAAGAATCTAAGGAACCGGATTTTCAGAAAACTCCGAAATCCGACACATTAAAATAGAAATAAATCTCCAAACTCAACGGTACCTTCCATACGTTCAAATCGCGTCACCTCCTCTTAAGCTATTAATAGACACAGGTGCGAACCAGTCCTTTCTATGTCCTAATGCTGTCGAAAAATACTTTAGTGATTTTCCATTAAATTATTCTCCATTCGAAGTGCATAGTGTTCATGCTAAAACTAGAAACGACTATTCAATTACTTTACCTATTTTTAATGAATTTAATGATTCTAGTACAGTTTCATTTGATATCTATAAGTTCCACGATTACTTTGATGGACTTATTGGAACCGATCTGCTAGAAAAATGGGAAGCTACGATAGATTATAAAAATAAATTATTTACAACTAAGTTCGCCTCAAACCCTATTAGAATCTATGATTCACGTAATATTAATTTATATGAGAATATTATTCCAGCTGGTTCGTCTAAGTTACTAAAGATTCCGATTAACGTTAGCAATGGAGATGCTTATATTCCTGAGCAATGTATTTCAAACTGTATCATACGTGAATGCCTTACTACGGTTAAACAGAATAGGGGTGTATTGGAAGTACAGAATCCAAGTAGGAATGATATAATCTTCTCAATGGATTGTGCAATACCTGCAGAAGTTCATAATGTCGAGTGCACGAGCACTAAACAGCAAAAGCAACGCGTAAAAGACGTGCTATCACGCCTTCGTACTGACCATTTAAATGAAGAGGAACGCCTTAATCTAGAATCATTGTGCTCGCAATATGCAGATGTTTTTTATATTGAAGGTGAACAATTAACATTCACTAATAAAATCAAACATTCAATTAAAACCACAGACGAGGCTCCAGTCTATACAAAGAGTTATAGATATCCATATATTCATAGACAGGAAGTACAAGAACAGATAGGTAAAATGTTGGAACAAGGTATAATTAGACCTTCTAATTCTGCTTGGAGTTCTCCTATTTGGGTGGTAGCTAAGAAAGCTGACGCATCAGGAAAGGCTAAGTGGCGTATTGTAGTGGATTTTAGGAAACTTAATGAGAAAACCATAGATGACAAATACCCAATCCCTAACATAGCTGATGTCTTAGACAAATTAGGTAACTGTCAGTATTTTACTACGCTAGACCTAGCTAGTGGATTCTACCAAGTTGAAATGGACCCCCAAGATATTACAAAAACAGCATTCAATGTAGAACATGGGCATTTTGAATTTCTAAGAATGCCCATGGGACTTAAGAATAGTCCATCAACCTTTCAAAGAGTTATGGACAACGTGTTGCGAGAACTCCAGAATACTATTTGCCTAGTGTACCTAGATGATATAATAGTTTTTAGTACATCATTGCAAGAGCACATAGTCAACCTAGAAAAAGTTTTTAAAAGATTACGCGAATCTAACTTTAAGATACAAATGGATAAATCTGAGTTCCTTAAATTAGAAACAGCTTACCTAGGGCATATTATAGGTAAAGACGGAATAAAGCCTAACCCTGATAAGATCTCAGCAATACAAAATTACCCGTTACCTAAAACGACTACCGAAATTAAAAGGTTTTTAGGACTTCTAGGTTATTATAGAAAATTTATCCCTGATTTTGCTAAAATAACTAAACCTTTGACTCAAAGCTTAAAGAAAGGCTCTAAAATTACACTTAATCAAAATTATATCGAATGCTTTGAAAAATGTAAGACCCTTCTGGTCAATGAACCAATTCTTCAATACCCTGACTTTAAGAAAGAATTTATACTCACTACAGACGCTTCCAATCTGGCAATTGGAGCAGTACTTTCACAGGGTCCTATTGGATCTGATAAGCCAATAGCTTATGCCTCGCGTACGCTTAACTCTAGTGAGATAAACTATAGCACTATTGAAAAGGAGCTTTTGGCTATAGTCTGGGCAACCAAGTATTTTAGGCCATATTTATTCGGACGAAAATTTAAAATAGTTACCGACCATCGTCCTTTGCAATGGGTGATGAATATTAAGGAACCGAATTCCCGCTTAACCCGTTGGAGATTACGGCTAAGCGAGTTTGAATTCACAGTGGTCTATAAGCAAGGAAAACATAACACTAATGCAGATGCTTTGTCACGAATAGAAATTCATCATGAAGAAGCTAGTTCAATAGTAGTTAACACTTCACAAGGTGCACCTTCAGACTCAGATTCTAGAACTGAAAGCGCGGATTCTAGAACTTTAAGTGCCCATAGTGATTTAGAAAGTCCCATATTAGAAATTCCTATTTCCGATGACCCCCTTAATAAGTTTAATAAGCAAATATATCTTAATGTTGTAGGAGATATGAAAAGCAGGCCTAGTGTTTCTAAACCTTTTGAAACACATACTAAAACAGTCATACAAATTTCAAAATCTAGTTTAGAACAAGACGTTATTAACGCAATTAAAGAATACGTTAATCCAAAAGTAAAGACAGGTATTTTAATTAATCCTACATTAGAAATGTATTCTATAATACCCATAATTCAAAAATATTTCAAAAATTCTGCAATGAAATTAGTACTTACCAAAACTGAGGTAGAAAATGTTAAAGACTATTTCAAGCAACAGGAAATTATAAAGAAATATCATGAAGGCAAAACCAATCATAGAGGCATCAACGAATGTTATCTAGCATTATCGCGTAGATGCTATTGGCCAAATATGAAAGACCATGTAACGAAGTATATCAATGAATGTCGAATATGCGGACAAGCTAAATATGATCGCAACCCAGTTAGACCAAGGTTACAAATAGTACCTCCACCTACAAAACCTTTTGAGGTTGTACATTTAGATCTGCTTAGTATTGAAATGAATAAGTATCTTATAATAGTAGATGCATTCTCTAAGTATGGTCAAGCATACTTCTTGAGAGATGCTACAGCTATTAGTGTCGTACAAGCTTTACTAAAGTTTTCTACTCATCATGGAATGCCTTTAACTATTGTAACAGACAATGGTCCAGAATTCAACAATCAAATATTTTCTGAATTTACTAGATTGCACAAAATTCAACATCATAAAACCTGTCCTAACACACCCAATGAAAATGGAATGGTAGAACGACTAAATTCTACACTTTTGGAACATTTGCGTATATTAAAATTAGAACAACGAGGAGAACCTATTACTAATCTTATAACTTATGCTGTATTGGCTTATAATAACTCAATACATAGCTTTACAAAATGTAGGCCTATCGATATAATTACCGGTCATTTTGATCCCCGGGATCCTTTAGATATGAATCTATCAGAACATCTCTTACAACAATATATCCAGGAACACCGTAGACAAATGTCAAAAGTATACGATATTCTCAACGACACTTCACTTCATCGTCGCACTGAAATTACTGAAAATATTAATAAGAATCGTGAATCTGAAAAAGATTACGAACCAGAACAACAAGTTTTTATTAGAAATCCTTTATGCCATAGGCAAAAGTTAGCAGCTCGATATACTCATGATACGGTATTAGCGGATTTGCCTATTCATATCTATACCAAAAAGAAAAGAGGCACCGTGCCTAAATCACGCCTAAAACGGGTGCCTAATAGTGCTCGTTTGTTACAGGACACTGAAAATACTACTAGTCCTGACCCTGGCCCTGGCCCGAGCAGACGAAATAACGCTAGACAGTCTTAATGATGGACCAGGTATTTTGCCCTTCAACCTGGGACCCACAAGAATCATAGCACATTTCCATTCCTTTCTCCAAATTATAAACCTTGATGATATGCGTAATAGTTTAGAAACGGTCAACGAGCAATTGCAAAATCTTACGCCGCAATTAGGTAATGTGTCACGATCTCTATATGAACCCCACGTTAAATATCTAGGTACTAAATTAGAAGAAATATCGGAACAGTTAGAAACACTTGAGGTAAAGCGTGTTAAAAGAGGTCTCATAGATGGTCTTGGTGCAGTAATAAAGAGCATTTCGGGTAATTTAGATTATACTGATGCACTAAAATATGATAATGCCATCGCAATCTTAAAACAGAATGAAAATAATTTAGCTACTGAAATGAATCACCAAATAAGTTTAAGTAAGCAGTGGGTTTCACGTAGCTCAAACGTTACCGATAGAATAGTAGAAAACCAAGATAAAATCGAGAAAATTATCAATTCTATTTTAGCTAGCAATGTTAGACATGAAACAGATACCATTAAATATGCTCATTTGGCACAGTTACTAATGATACTAGGAGACAATATAGATAATTTGTCTAAAGAACTTGACAAATTGCAAAATTTATTAGCATTTATTAGGGCTAGAAGTATTCATAACTCTATATTGAATTATGCTATGTTTAAGGAAATGATGAATAGATTAGGTATGTTATATAATAAAGATCAATTTCTAGATATTAGTTTCAGAGAATATTTTGATATAATTAGACTAGGATATTATTACAATGGGAATAAGATAGTAATAGTTATAAAATTTCCGATACTTTATCCTACTAACTTTATCCTTTATAAATTATCCCTAGCTCCTAATCATGACAATAAGGTCCTGATTCCAACTTATCCTTTCATAGCGGTTCACGAAAAAGATCTATTGTACATGGAGACAGAATGTCCGAAGTATAGCCACGGTCACCTTTGCGAGGATAATTTAAGTCACCATCAAGGCAAACAATCGGACTGTATCCAGCAGCTTATATTACACCAGAAAATTAACGAGTCCTGTCAATTTACATCAGTCATCCTGTCTTCTGAAGCTATGGAGCAGCTAGACGACCAACACTTCATTATAAGCTTTCCTAAACCTACGAAAGTTCGTTTAACCTGTTCTGAAGACAACTATAGAATGCTAAAAGGGAGCTACTTATCTATCATACCTAAAGGCTGCGCGCTAAGAACTATAGCATTTACTGCAAGCAATCGTCATGATCAAACTAAGAGAAAGATAAATTATGGACTTACCAATTATAAAGGAAAATTCGTATAATGTACCAATGAAAACTATAAAACTAGATACCATTGACCTTGGCAGTTTGCATTCAAGTAACTCTGAAATCGCTCTACAAGAACCTGTAACGCTACAGTCGTCGAACACTGAAGCCATATACCACACTACTATACCGGTATACATTCTACTATCCGGTGCATGTGTACTCATTATCATCATTATACTTCGTCGTCGTAGATTGAACCAACTACAGAAAGCCACTGATGGAATCGATATTAAGGCTAAGGATAAGGAGCCCGGAAACGCCGAGATTGAGACAGCTTCGCCATCGACACTATTTTCGACTAGAGTTTTCAAATAGTTGTCGATCTCGTGGAGGGAGATGTTATGTCGCTACTTGTGGAACCCTAAATTCCTAAGACAATGACTAAGACCACCCTGCTCTCGTACCGTGAGAATCGCCTTCTCAGCAATCCGATGGCGTGGGATCGAAGTTAGTGCTATACCAGTGAATATTGATTTCGTGTATTGGTGATTCACTCTTGTTTCTGACATCGGACAATTGTCGCGCACCTTAGTTTTAACGATTTAATTGTAATTTTATCTTGATTAAATTGTTTAAGTAAATTATATCTCGGTTTCCTTTGCATCCCCGATTGCAGCCGAACGTAATTAATTGACGCGCTTCAATTTTAGGTATTGAGTCTTACTACTACACGTGCACGGCTCACACACACAGCGACATACGCGAAGTGGTGAAATTATGAGTAAACTGACACGACTTGATACTTTAGCCTAATTTTATTTTATTTTTGCCATGTATTTTTTTTAAGTTTACGGTGATTTGTTTTCAAACCGTTTGTAGGTAATGTGAAGTGTTCATATAAGTAGAATGCTATTTACTTAATTTCACTGGACAGTGATTAATCAAGTACAAGTTGCCAAAGTACCTATGTATTAACAATTTGCGGACGAGCTTATTGAAAACAAATATAAAACAAGCTTGTTTTATTCGGTTTATTTCGTATTTTATATAATAAATTTGCAATGGTATCAAATGCAAGTAGGGTCTCGAAAACTAGAAAGAAAATACGTTTATTTGGCACACACCCTACAAGGCAAACAGTACAAATGCTACAATATTCATCACGCTAATATTATAAAGGCGAAAGTTTGTGAGTGTGTGTGTATGTTTCTATGTTTGTTCTTCACGCTCAAACGGCTTCACCAATTTTGATAAAATTTTGTGTAGAGGTAGCTGACACATATAGGCTACTTTTTAACCCCCGACGCAAAAACGACGGGGTGTTATAAGTTTGACGTGTCTGTGTGTGTGTGTGTGTGTGTGTGTCTGTCTGTGGCATCGTAGCTCCCGAACGGATGAACCGATTTTGATTTTGTTTTTTTTTGTTTGAAAGGTGAATTAGTCGGGAGTGTTCTTAGCTATGTTTGATGAAAATTGGTCCAAGATGGCCGCCGCCACAAAATGGCGGAACACATATTTTTTCACATATCCCTTAATATGGGTATCAAATGAAAGGGCTTGAATAGTAGAATACTATACACTATAATAAATTTCAAATCCAAGATGGCCGCGGCCACTAAGTTGCGATTTACATTTTTTTTTTCACAACTCCCTCAATATGGGTATCAAATGAAAGTACTTGACTACTTAGTACAATACTATACGCTATTACAAATTTCAAATCCAAGATGGCCGCCACCACAGAATGGCGAATTATATTCTTTTTTCACAACTCCTTCAATATACCTAGGTATCAAATGCAAGGGCTTGACAAGTAGAATAATGTAAACTATATTGAAAGGGAATGAGGAATATTAACTAACGAAATGAAAACTAAAAATTTCAAAATGTTTTTTTGTCTGATCAATGCTCTAGAATGATGAGGAAAGTGGAGTGATGACTGGTACCTACGACCACAGAGTTTGACTATTTTTATTACGAATGGAACAATCCCACTTAAAAAGCGTAGGTATTTCTACATCAGATAGTGTCGCAGTCCCATTTTATAAACTAGATCTGAAATACCTAAGATATCTAACGCTATGAAATACTTGTACGAAAGTTGAATAACTAAAGGAAGAACTAGGAAAAGGATATAATAAAACAAAAAATTATTCAACTATAAATAAATAATTATTTATTGACGGATAAAAAACCTGATTAAACACCAAATTACCTGAATCTTAAAACGCAAGAAAATAAAAGAAATGAAATACAAGTATTAAGGACTCCCTACAAAAAGCATGAAATAAAAATTAAATTAAAAATTTAAAAAACCCCCGACACAAAAAAATAATAAAATTAAATGTAAGTAATTGGAAAAGGATCAAATAATTTAAAAACCCCCAACTTAAAGAATCTAGGTAACGAGACTAAAACAGATAAATTCATATGGGAGTCGGGGGACCGTTCTGTGGAACACCTTCTATGCTAAGAGGTCCTTGACATTTTTGTGACATTTTTCACATCCGCCATCTTGGATTTTCATTTTGACCCCACCATCTGTTTCCGCACCCTAGAAAACCACGAAATTGACACCCATCATGAAAAATTGTAACATTTTTCACATTGGCCATCGTGGATTTTTATTTTGACCCCACCGTCGGTTTCAGCACCCTAGAAAACCACGAAATTGACACTCATCATGAAAAATTGTAACATTTTTCACATCAGCCATCTTGGATTTTTATTTTGACCCCACCATCGGTTTCAGCACCCTCGAAAACCACGAAATTGACACCCATCATGAAGAATTGTAACATTTTTCACATCCGCCATCTTGGATTTTTATTTTGACCCCACCATCGGTTTCAGCACCCTCGAAAACCACGAAATTGACACCCATCATGAAAAATTGTAACATTTTTCACATCGGCCATCTTGGATTTTTATTTTGACCCCACCATCGGTTTCAGCACCCTCGAAAACCACGAAATTGACACCCATCATGAAAAATTGTAACATTTTTCACATCCGCCATCTTGGATTTTCATTTTGACCCCACCGTCGGTTTCAGCACCCTCGAAAACCACGAAATTGACACCCATCATGAAAAATTGTAACATTTAACACTTCCGCCATCTTGGATTCTCATTTTGACCTCACCATCTTCGGAGTACCCCTGCAGGTCACTCCATCAAGCCCGGAGGTAAGGTCTCAACATAACTAAGAAAACGAGCCCATACTCGGCAAACCTAGCTCAGCTCGGCTGTTAGTTCCAGTAGGAGTCTTCGAAGTACATCTGCAGGTCACTCCATCAAGTCCGGAGGTAAGGTCTCAACATAACTAAGAAAACGAGCCCATACTCGGCACACCTAGCTCAGCTCGGCTGTTAGTTCCAGTAGCAGTCTTCGAAGTACACCTGCTGTGCAGGTCACTCCATCAAGTACGAAACGAAATATGAATTTATAAACCCTACTTACTTCTAGAAAAATTATAAGACTGTGAATCAAATCTTTCCTTGGGTAATAGGTACATACAGAATGCGTGAAGTATCAAGTTTTGTATGTCAAATATTTTGTATCCGTACAGTGATCTTTTTTTAGCACAAGCTGCTGCTTACAACCGACACAGAGTCCACTCACAACGGCGGCCGAGCGCAGACTAATATTTAATTACAAATTTTTGTGCAATAAACCGAGACAGTGACCAGTAAAATAACCCTTATTTCAATCCAATAAGATTCACGTATTACAGCTAAATATGTGAAAAAATAGACTCCGATTTTTATTTTTATCTGAGCTTATTTTTAACATTTTGATAGTTCTTTTGGCTACCTTTTTGAGTTGAACACGTCTGCTTACATAAAATATTTTAAAATAAATATGTTTATGTTATTAATTAGAAGAAAAATGATCCCAAAGACAGCACGATATCGTCGATTTTGTGTGAAGAGGCAACGGAAATTATTTTTTACTATATTATAAACCAACATTTTCGAATAAAAAATGGCTACCATTTGGAGATGAAAGAGTAATCTATCTGTGGTAATTATTAGTTACATTTGGTTTCGTCTCATTTTGCCGCAAAATGCACCGAAATACGGCTTATTTTTGTCAGATTCGTAAATAAATAATAATAATAATAAATTCATTTATTTCAGGCAAATAACACCCATTATCACACGACATAAATTCACAGAAAACATAATACTTAAATAAATAAAATTAAATTAAATTAAATCCAAATTAGAGTACATCAAATAAACAAACGAAATTAACTTAAAATAAATCAAAATAACACGAATAAAATCAAATCAAATTAAAAAAAATAAAAACTAATAATCAAAACAATAATAAGTATAAAAATAAAATAAAAATAAATACCTAATAAATTAAAAATTTCGGACCCGTATGATTTGGTTAGTACACACACAACTTATAAACTAGTGTTAGTACTTACATCTACCAGAAAAACAACTATTCATTACTATGCCACAGTGGCATGTAGGCGCATCCAATGTCCCAGTATGTGGCTGTCCCACCTATCAGCTATAGTTTTCAGGATGTTGTTGGGACTGGCGCGCACCCTGCGCATAATGGAAGCGCAACGCTTGCGTATGATAGCATGAAAGCCATCAATTCTAGCCTCCGCAAACATGCCGGAAGCACTGCAGTAGCGCGGCAACCCCATCAACACCCTGAAAGCATTATTGTATTGTACGCGCAGGGCGCTGTATGCCCTCTGTGTGTAGTTGACCCACAGACTGCATGTATAGAACGACTGACAGTACGCTGTAAATAGTGTAGCCTTTACTTCAGTCGAGCATTTCGCAAATCTGCGAGCCAACATATTGCAGCGGACAGCCAACGCCCTGCGCTCACGCTCAATGTCCAGATTGTCTTTTAGGTCTTCGGAAACCCAGTGGCCCAGATACTTGAAAGAAGTGACTTGCTTTAAGGAACTTCCGCAAAGTTTCAACTGCGTTTCAATGGGGTAAGTTTTAGTTCCTGCCTTGAAGACTAGTACCTCACTTTTCTTAACATTGTATCTGAGCCCATGAGTCTCCGCGTACCTCTCACATATCGTAAGCAGGCCTATCATTGCGTTAATCGAAGGGCTCAGCAACACCATATCATCAGCATAACTAATATTGTTGACGCATACTCCGTCTACATAACAGCCCTGATAGGTGTTGCTGAGCTCGGCGATTAACCGGTTTATGTACAGACTGAAGAGGCGAGGGGAGGTCAGGCCGCCCTGCCTCACCCCGCACTCCAGCCTATACTCATCCGATAATGAGCCTGCCCACCTAACACAATTTGTCTGATTGTTATACCAAAACCGTAGAATTGATATAACTTCTCTATCCACTGAAGTATCATTCAATAGTTTCTGCCACAGCAATTCGTACGACACCAGATCAAACGCTTTGGAGAGGTCTAGGAAACACGCATTAACAGGCGTTTTCCTAGACGTATAATACTGGACAGTATGCTTGAGAGACAGTATGGCACTCTCTGTGGAGAGACCAGGTCTGAACCCAAACTGCGCATCATGCAGTTCGATGCGGGTCGCCATATGCCTATCCAGCAAACCGTCCAGCACCTTGGCAATGACAGTAGCAAGGGATATGGGCCTGTAGTTCGAGAGATCTGATGTGTCCCCAGTCTTATCCTTCACAATAGGTACAACCACTGTTTTCATTAAGTCACTGGGCAGGTGAGCGTGGCTTAGACAGAGTGAGAAAAACATCGCCAGTACCCTAGGCAGGTGAACTCCTGCATGCTGCAGGTGCTCGATGCTGAGGTAGTCATGCCCTGGTGACTTACCCCTAATCATACTATTAATAACAGTAGAAACATCTCTTGCTGAGAACCTGACATTTAACTCCTTCAGACAATCCTCAGCATCGACCACCTGCGATGCGGAGCCAAGAGGAGAATCCACTTTAAAATGTTTCACAAACAAGTTTGCTACCGCAGTAGGCTCATGTTGCCCCGCCACGCTCACGGGGACGCCCGGCCTCGGATTTAATCTGTTCGTATTTTTCCAAAACCTTGAAAAATCTTTAGATTTATGATTTTCAGCTATGATGTCCATTTTAATTTTATTTTGATTGTTCTGACACCATCTTAACTTTGATTTAAAGACTTTTCTCGTGTTGTACATATGTTCATACACAGAACCAGAAGTCGGTTTACGAGACATACTCCATACTTGAAAAGCAAGCCGGGCGTCCGCGTGAGCCTGCTTAACATGCCTATTCCAACCGACAAGACGTTTGTTCTTTCTACCTATACCGTTATTTCTACCCCCTCCCGCATCCACATTACTGGGACCTTGGGCAGCCTCTGTAAGTATACATACAATGTTTTTATACATATTGTCCAATATGACTTTGTGAGTGGAATCCTTACAACACCCGTTAGCACATTCTCTGAATTCTACTGGAAAATCGATTTCCCTTAACATTTTATGACATATTTCTTTGTATTGACTTATTTGACTAGCATTCCGTTCACCCCATATCGCAAAGTTTTTACTCAGATTGGGTGTCACAATTGTAGGTCTTATCATATTAAAATTACACTGTAATTGTACAGGCATGTGATCCGACCAAAACGTATCATACAACACAGTTGCACTAACGAGCAGACGCCTCGCGGCCTCGGTCACTACACAGTGGTCGAGCCAGCGGTGGCAACCGTGCGCGTCACTCACGAAAGTGTACGTACCTTGCGGCAGTAAGTCCAGGTCCGCACAGGTCCAACACTGCTCCTCACAGAAGCTCAATAGTTCACTACCGAATAGCTCGCCTGGGTGAGCGTTAAAATCGCCGAGTATGATCACTGATTGCACATTATTACTTTCTACTATCGCACTAATTTCACTAAGACAATCTGTAAACACAGTTAAGTTATCGTTTGAGTCCGTGGGCATATACACCGAGAAAATTAGTATGGAGCGATCCTGCGACACTATCTTAATAGCTACAAGGCGAACGTTGTTACAACTAACAACCGTGACAGATGGAAATAGGCTCTTCCTCCACAACAAAGCCACTCCTCCATAAGGTCTTCCACGTAGCACTCCCGCTGAGGTGTCGACTGCCGAATTGCCAGTAAAAGCGAAATCATCATCTATCTGTCCAAGAAAGGCGATATCATGTGGCAAAAGCCAGGTTTCTTGCAACGCGATAACGTCAGCCGCTACACACAGACGCCTCACACAGTCAACAGATCTTTTAATACATTTACAATTAAATGTTATTAGGGTCGTATTATCCATTTAAATTGTGTGTAAGATTCATTCTCAGAGTATTTTCTCTGTCTGTTTTCTTTTTAGTGAAGTCAATAAATTTACGATATGATATACCTTCAGGCCAAAAATCATCACTCATCAATATATGATACTTATGTTTTGGAACAGAAATCTTGTATGCATTATAACTCTTGGGCATCTTCATTATCATTTTCTCAATATCCACACGTATTTTGGCTTTTTCGTCAACATATTCTGTGATGTCACTCTGTGTCACCTGTTTATCCACATTAGAGATATACAAGACGATTTTTTCATCTACAGCCTTAAATTTGCCTGTGGGTTCTATGACTGCTTTTCCAATATTTCCCACAAAGCGATTTCTCGTTTTCTTTTTCTGTTTTTGTACCAAGGTCCACTCCCCTTCACTTACAATCTGAGCAACCGTTTTAGGTTGAGAAGTCGATTGGACGTCCTCCGTGGCCGTGTGTCCCGGGCACCTCGCAATGTTGTTTTTATCACTTTTTTGCGATGACTCGGTGTTGTTGACGATGCACAGCTGTGAGCCTAAACCGGTATCGCACTCTTTCCGATTATGCTCATTAGTCTTTGTGCTATTCATGTTCTGATCAGCTAATATTGATGAGTTATAGTGGGTAGGCGACAAAAAAGTTTCACTTTTAGAACTTTGATCCGATGTATGTTTGCTAGTAATAGGAACATGTTGCAATCCCATCGGCCCGCTATCATAATCACAACTGTCCATCATATGTTTTCCAGCTCCTCGCTTTGTGTTTACATACGAATAACATGGGCTTTTATTACTCGTCAACTTTTTCAAATCTGCTATGTCACGCTTGATCGGTTCAAGTTGAGTAGCTGATGCATATTGAGATTTAATTTCTTCAATTTCACTTCTCATCTTTGTTAAATCCTTTAGCAGTTTTGTCACGTCCACATGATCAAATAGTACGGGTGGTAATTTTTGCAAATCTTTTGCAACGAAAACTGGCCGGTCATTAGGATGGGTTACTTGTAATAAGCTAATGATATCCTCGATCTCACGTATCTTTTTTCCATCTTTCTTCCTTGTAATCTTACGTTTGGAAGTTGTTGTTATCGCATCGAATAGTAAGTTTTTTGCATCTATAATATCACTATCCGAGAAAGCACTAATACATATTCGACTTAGGCTTTCCTCATCCATTATGTCCAGTTTATTACACACGAAAGCTAACACTTCGTTAATAACGACATTGCAGCTCGCACATTTCACTACGTTAGAGGAACTCATCCTGCACTTAATTAGACACGCATGTCACGTCCGATCGGTAACGCGCGCGACACGGAACTGTCAAGGCTGACTGTAAAGGCGTCCTTAAACTAAAAATTACGAAAAAAAAGTAATTAAAAAAAAATAACCGACTCCAAAAAAAAATAACTCAAAATTATGAATAAATAAATACTTAACTTTAATTTCGGAAGTCGGTGGAAAAAACTAAAACTAAAATACAGATCCCAAGACACCGACTTCCGAGTTATTTCATAATTTTTAGTTAATTTCTTTTTGAAGTCGATAATTTTTTTTTAAATTACTTTTTTTATATAATTTGTTCTTTTTTTTGACTGTGTTTAGGTTAGTTTGTGATATTCCTGTGCGAGTCGTAATAAATACTTTTTCTTTATTAACTCCATCCCAAGGTTATCGCGTCATAAGGTCGGTTCTTCCTAATCGAGATGTTTGACCAAGTGTTATCTCACGCTGGGAAACAATTGCCAATATAATTAATCTGCGGGGAGCAGGTTATTAATGATAGCTTTTTATTAGAGTTCGGTAGGCACAGACGCCAGCACATCAAGCTACTCAATCTGTCAAATTTCTTTAATAGATTTTCAACTTTATCGCTAGAGCTTTAGGCTCAAAGTTGATTGGGAAAATTTGACAGTTTCGGGTAGCTTGATGTGCTGGAGTCTGTACCTAAATGGTGCCAACGGGACCCTACTTCTAAGGCTGGCCTGTCCGTCCGTCTGTCACAGGGCTGTATCTTTTGAACCGTGATAGGTAGACACTTGAAATTCAGAAGGTGTGCGCAAAATAAGTCGGCCGAAATCGGAAATAATCGTTTGTTGGCTATCACCATCATCATCTGCCTAGCCTTTTCCCAACTATGTTGGGGTCGGCTTCCAGTCTAACCGGATGCAGCTGAATACCAGTATTTTACATGGAGCGACTGCCTATCTGATCTCCACAACCCAGTTACTGGGTAATACGATACCCCGATAAGACTGGTTGTCAGACTTTCGTTTGCTGGCTATCTGGACGTTTATTTGAGGTGTCAAAAGAGTATGCAGGCTGATACAGACATTGCGACGCATACGCAGCGCACGAAGCTAGCGTGAAGAGGTAACAGACAGACAAACACACTTTCGCATTTATAATATTCATAAACATATCACTTGGTTTTAGTAGGTTTTTATATTTTATTTATCCTTTTGATAGATTCTTATTTTGTAAATGTGAGGACTTTGTAGGCCTTGTAGACTAGATCTGTAGACCATTTTTTATTTTATCAAGTACCTGGTAGTTGTTGACAGGCCTACGCTGTCCTCCCATACCTACTGTAATTTGAAAACATTGTAAAAGCCAATTATTTTTAAAAAGAGTAACCGCGGAGTTTCTTGCCGGTTCTTCTCCATAGGAAACGACCAACTGGAACCGTGCACCTAGCTTCTAACGTTTCATAAGTGCCCATGTAGGTTTATGTGAAATAAAATATTTTCATTTTGAAACAATACCTAAATTATAAAAAAAACAATAAATTATATTATTGTTTTATTATTATTATTAATATCCATATTATACTGTGGTACGGAACCGTCGTGTGCGAGTCCAACGCTTTTTTTTTGGATCAGACGCCATGTTGATTTTCGAGTTACAAGTGATAGACGGTAAACAAGTTGTTAGGGATTAATTGTCCCCTGTGACTTTGTGATCTTCCATTATTAGCTCTTTAATCAAAAACAATTAGTTAATTAAACAGTTAGTAAGTCGGTAAGAAGGCGGTTTTTTCAGGAGATAGTTAACGTCGACTTCTCTTTGCCCAACGGGGGCAATTGCGTAACCGATTAACAGTAGCAATGGTTTTCATTTTAACAGTTGAACAACATTCATTGCTTTATTATATACGTTGTTGAGGATACGAAAGTTTCGAACATATACTCAATACTCAATACTTTATTGCATTCCATAATGTGTACATATGATAGTTGGTATTTCAAAACATCGAATCAATTATGGACCCTGTCGGGCACAGCAAAGTTAATTTTTAATAGGAGAGAGGATGAAGGCGCTTTTTGTTATAAAAAATAATTTATTATTAAATTGAAATAGTATCATTAAATTAAAATAGTATCATTAAATAGTATAATTTGCTTTTATGGTATTTATATTTTATTAAGTATGTATTTGGTTTTAAGTTTTATTTATATATTGCACGATTTACATTATTAACACTATAAATTATAATAAACTAAATATTTACAATTTTATTGAGTCTTGTAGAATGATAACATTAATAATTGTGCACATTTTAGCATATATTAATTTTTAAATTAGAGTATTTTAGTGTTTTAAAATAAATTTGTATTCAAAGTGAAATTTAATATAAAATGTGGTTTTATGTAAAAAATAGGTTTTATTGTTGTTGAAATTTATCTCTAAAGTATTCGTCAATAGTGTAGTAGCTTTTGTTTATCAGAAATTGTTTTAATTTATTGATAAAGATATTATTTTTATTTATTTTTTTGATGTATTCCGGTAACTTATTGTATATTTTAATGGACATAACAAATGTACTAGAAGAGTGCATTTTTAATCGTGAAGTGGGTATATTCAATCTGCTTTCATGTCTAAGTGCAATTTTTGTTTGGATATCTCCTCTTTTGGTATAGAAATGCGGATATTTTCGTACAAATTTACAAATTTCAAGTATGTAGAGACAGGGCAGGGTTAATATTTTTAGGTCTTTAAAGTGGGGTTTACAGGAGTCTGTACCCTTGATATTTATTAAAATTCTAATCATTTTTTTCTGTAGAGTAAATAATATAGGCGCGTCTGTACTATTTCCCCACAGGATTACTCCATATTTGAGCCATGCAAATGCGTATGGGTAATATGTTACTATTGCTGTTTTGTGGTCTGTTGTTTTTTTGATTTCTCGGAGAGCGTTGAGAACTTGGATAATTTCGTTCTTACTTTTTTGATATGTGATTTCCAATCTATGTGTGAGTCTATGTCTAGGCCTAAAAGGGTGAATTTATTTACTGCTTCTAATTTTGTTCCGTTGTATTTAAAATTTATACTTATAGGTATTTTTTGTCGGGGGTGGAAAGTTATTATTTTTGTCTTATTATAGTTAATTTCAAGGTTGTGTTCGTTCATCCAGTGTGTTGTAGTGTCAAGTATAGAACACAATTTTTGGTTTCAATTTATATTACTATCACATGATGTTAAAATAGAGATATCATCTGCGAACAATACGCTTGACTCTTTGATGTGGTTAGGGAGATCGTTTATGCAAACAAGGAATAGCAGGCACCCTGTCACACTTCCTTGTGGTATAGAAGCGTTAACTGGAATGTTTTGGGATCGAATTAATTCTATTTCTTTTGATTTATGATTGTAATGTTCAATTTCTACTACTTGTTCTCTGTTTTTTAAATAAGATGTGAACCATTCATAACTAAGCATAGCAAGCAATGTGAAGCAATGGATAAGCAATATGCTTCAAAATTATTCAGATTATGATCGAAAATGTGTTGTGGAGCAATTTGAATATCAATTAGTATTTTTGTCCATGGAGCGACTCATCACCTCCACAATCCCATTCTTGACCTTCACAACTCAAATAAAGCATATGCCAAAATAAAAATACTAATTTTATGAGTTTGTTGCGCCACTCTTTCACAGCTAAAGCACTGGGATGTCTTTTAATTATGAATTTATGTTACTGTAGCGGTATCTACAACGCCACATGCGAACAACGCGTCATACTGACGTCACGCAAAATCCTGCATCTCGCAAGCAGAGTTTACTACGCAACTAGCATAGATACAACGGCCTGACATGAATCATCGGGTAGTTGCCCGCCAGACACAACACCCGTCTGTTCGGAGGATCCTCCCTTTTCTATGGAGGTTAAGTGAACTTTACACCCTGTTCCTCATACCTCTATTTACTGTTTTTTGTTTTAAAACCTTTTCATGGCTTAAAAGGTTTTCTTCACACTTAGATGGAATTAGGTTGGACACATCTACCGCATGTCAGACGATCAATGGGCCAAACTTACGACCCAGCCCAGTGGGACTCGAGATGATGAGCTGGACTCTTTTAATAAAGCTTGGTCCTTGGCAACTCTGGACAGAGTGAGGTGGAAGGAAGGTAGGGAGGCCTTTGTCCAGCAGTGGGACATAAATGGCCAGGACAAAAGGATATTTTCTAGTCATCCTAACTATCCTAACTAATGCGAAAGTAAGTTTCTTGTTTTGTTACCTTTTCACGCCTAAGCCACTGAACCGATAGAATACCTACTCTTTATTATGTACAGACGCCAGCACCTCAAGCTACCCGAAACTGTCAAATTTTCGCAATCAACTTTGAACCTAATGCTTTAGCAATAAAGTTGATAATCTATTAAAGAAATTTGACAGATTGTAGTAGCTTGATGTGCTGGCGTTTGTACACCATAACACCACCACCACCACTGAATTTTTGCTTATACGTTATCAAGTGTACTAAAACGGACATAGGGTACCTTTCATCCCGAAAAAAAGTGCTGTTCCCGAGGAAAACAACAATAACGTTATTATGATAATAGATGGCGCCTCGTGTCTTTCGAATCAAAAACAGGACGTCTGTCGGGTCAGCTCTTTAGCTATAATTTATCAGGTGTAAAGAATATCTATTACATTGCATTTTATACAAACGTGGGGCTTGTGTCTAAGTAATAACAACCTCACGGGCTAAGCTACGCTTGCCGCGGTTGGTCCGTGGATGGGTGACCATCTTTACATTCCAAGATCCCCTTCATGCCTCGGAAAGCACGTTACGTCGTTGGTCCCGGCTGTCATTCCTGGATCTTTGATAGTCGGTACGGGTCGTCAGAAGCCCGAAACTCTGATAATTACCAAAGAGTATCGTGGTACTCAGTAACTGGGTTGTAGAGGTCAGATAGGCAGTCGCTCCACGTAAAATACTGGTATTCAGCTGCGTCTGGTTAGACTGAAATCCGATCCCAACATAGTTGGGCAAATTGCATTTCTTACAAACATATAAGGAAAACAATAAAAATTCAAAGCGAAAAACATCTGACGTGTCGATACTACGCCATGGATTTAAAAGCCAAATCAGTTCTGAAAAAATACGAACCATCTTGATATACTGTGGTACATTTAACATATCATCCTCTAGTATATTATAATTTAAAATTAGCACATATTTTGGCGATCCTTTTGCAAATGTTCGTTTGCAGACAGAAGATGAATTCATCTGCCCTAGCCTTTTCCCAACTGAATTGATGCCTGAATAATGTCCATGTTGTTTTCAGAAAGTCTAATGAAATTGCTTATTCTTATCTTCCACGTTATTTAAAAGCCTCTACCTACAGTATTTGATATTTAATCGCAACACTAGCTGCAGCCCGCAACTATGTCTGCGATCCTGGATTAAAAGTAGCCTATATTCTAACCCAGGTCAACCGTCATGGTCTACATGTGCCAAATTTCATCTAAATCAGTTCAGCAATTAATGGAACAGCAATTTTTTATGGGTGCCTGAAGATGGAAGGCGCCGCCTAGGTCAGCCCAGAAAGCTGTGGCGAGATGATCTGGACCTGGACCTGGTTCGTAGTGACTCGGGTAAAGAGTTTGTGGAGTTCTGGTGGAAGGCCTTTGCCCAGCATTGGGACAGTACAGGCTAAACAGAAAAAAAAATAGAAAAAATGGGGTGTGGCTGTGTCATGGACACGGCCGTGTGTTGTACGTGAATACGTTTACGTAACGGGGTTGATCCGCTCGGCCGCAATCATTCTTTTACGTTCCTGGCACTGCTTGGCTCGGTCATAATGAGTTTTATTGGCACCATTCGATTGCTATTGAGAAGCCCTTTCCCCTTAATCTCTGTATTTGGATTTGGCTTTTTGACGCGTTTAAGCCGACATTATATATTTTTAATATTACTTTTCTTTTTGTTTTTACAAGCTTTTATTTAGCTTGAATCACATTATATTCTATTACTACTATTTTACTAGAGATTAGATTTAGATTAGATTTATTATTAGATTATGATTATTAGATTAGATTTATTATTAGATTTTGACAAGAGCTGACGATTGAAACCTAAACGAACGTCGTAACTTTTCCGAGTCAAAAGGTATACTAGGAGGAAATTTCGATTCTGATTTTTCTATTATTTTTGAGCTTTGGTAGTTAAGTGTTCCCAATTCCCCCACTCTCCCCTATTTATAAAAACAGACTTTCAAAAAAGTAAGTGGTCGTCGACCCCATAACAAAAAAAAACATTTTTTTTTTTACCGATTTCAGTTTAAGACTCCCATTACATCTGTAGTTTCGCTATATTTACTAAAAATACAACCATTTTCGTCCTGAATTTAAGCCAGAGCTATTCCTGTCCTCATTCTGTCTTACTTAACATACACAAGGACTTGGGGACAGTGAACTGTAACAGGTTCACAGCACTTTCAGAGCTTTGAACCGATGTTTATATTATGAAAACTGAATATATTCGGGTCAGGAGATAGTTGAACTGTTCGTTTAGTTTGGTGCCTTTCTAGCATATTTTTAGGTTTAATTTTTTTAGGTTGGTATGTTTAAACGGGTTGAACGACATTGGTCAAGTCTGATATTTCGTCAAATCGGCAATTCGTCAAAGTAATCACATCACATCACACTAATATTATAAAGGCGAAAGTTTGTGAGTGTGGGTGTTTATATGTTTGTTAATTCTTCACGCTCAAACAGCTGGACCAATTTTGATAAAATGTTGTATGGCGTTGTTGTATGTTGTTGTGTGTTGTAGCTGATACCCTGGATTAACACATAGGCTACTTTTATCCCACTTTCCCACGAGATCGAAACTTATGCGGGTGAAACCGCGGGGCGCAGCTAGTCCATTCGAAAGTAACTCTGTCTGTCAGTCTGTCTGTATGTTGCTTTTTCACGCCTAAGCCACTGAATAGATTTCGATAAAATTTGGCAGAGGGTTATTGGTAAAACATTAACCACCTCTCCAGAGGTCATTGTGGTCATCATTATGAACAACTTTTACTATGGAATCAAACCTGAAAACGCGAAAAAAAAATCAGCAGTTCCCTACATTTTGACGAGTTATACGAACAAAAATGTAGGGAACATCTGATTTTTTTTTCGCGATTTCTGGTTTGGTCCTATAGTAAAAGTTGTTCATAAAGATGAGTGCAATGACCTCTTAAGAGGTTGTTAATGTTTTACCAATAACGCTGTATATTGCATCCCTAGGAAGGACATAGGATAGTTTTTATCCCGATATTTTCACGGGATCGACACTTATGCGGATGAAACCGCTGAGCGCAGCTAATTATAATATAATGATAATGAGAAAATATTTGAATTGTTGTGTTTGTTTATTACGCTTTCACGATAAAACGGCTCAACGGATTTGGATGAAATTTGGCACATGGGTAGACCATATCCTGGATTAGGACATAGGGTACTTTTTATCGCCATATGGAAAAGGATCGAGACTTATGCGGGTTCATGGAAGGGAAGGCTCAAACCTCCGTTTCGTATGCGGTGTCTCTCCACAGACAATGACTCACCTCCCATCTTTCACCGCATGCCCTGTCACCTGCACACGAGAGGACCTAATGGCTGCGTCAGCGAATGGCATCCGCGTTGCCAAAAAAAACCGGTTGCCGATACCGATCAGTGTGGGTAAAATGGCACACTACAGAAGCAGGCAAAACATTGGCACCCTTTTTACCGACTTCAAAAAAAAGGAGGTTATAAATTCGACACGTATGTATGTAATATTATTGGAATTGCATTATATTCACATATGACAATCTATTAGAGCTTCCTAACAAATTTACTAAATTTTATTGACGTATGTATGTATGTATGTTTGTGCACGCATTTCTCCGCAACTTTTAATCGGATTGTGACCATTTTTTTTATTGGCTTACACTTACTTCAACTTAGGGAACTATGCAAGTTTCATCAAAATCGATTCAGGAATTTTAAAGATATGAACTAATACGTGTAAGTGTGACGGCCTGGCTTATTGATTCAAGCTACACGGGTGTAGTGTCAAAGGGAAAACATCTCAAAACCTGGGTCAAATTGAAGTGCAATAATATTTACAACAAAACTATTACCTACTTATTTACAAACAAATATTCCAGTATTTACTTAAAAAAAAAAATTAAACTGACTTCAAAAAGAAATTAACTCAAACTTATGAAATAACTTTAATTTCTGAAGTCGGTGGCAAAAAACTAAAACTAAAATACAGATCCCAAGACACCTTTTGTTTCGTGCTATTTTTGCCATCAACACGCTACGAAAAACGCTCTTCAGCTTTATATTTTACTAGCTACGCCCTGCGGTTTCACCCGCGTAAGAGTTGATCCCGTATATACAAAAAAAAAAAAAAAAAAAAAAAGATTTTAAAATATCGGGATAAAAAGTAGCCTATATTAACATATAGGCTACTTTTTATCCCGATATTTTTACGGGAAAAAAAAATAAATTTTGTATGGAGGTAGCTGACACGGGTGTCAGCTACCTCCGTACAAAATTTTATAAAAATTGGTCCAGCCGTTTGAGCGTGAAGAAGTAAAAAACACATAAACACACACACACAAACACTCACAAACTTTCGCCTTTATAATATTGAGTGTGATAATGAGTAATAATTAACCAATTTTATAATGCGCCACAAAACAACTCACAAACAAAAAACTACATACGGAACCAACACAACACAAAAATCAGATTCTTCACAGATTACAATAAATCTTACACAGACAATAAATGCCCTAGACATGACCAAAAGACCAAAACGAATGTCAGACGTAACTATCTCCATTTCAGAGTTTGACACTTCCATTTGTATTTCAAAATTTGAAAGACAAATGAAAAAAACATATGGACATCTGCTTTCAAGAATTTACGTGAATAGTAAGCATGAAAAATGGTTGTTGTTGGTGAAAATTTTGGATAAATGGATGTGAAAATCTGTTACAATTTTGGGAACATCTGCTTGGAATAAGAAAGAAAAAACTGGCCAAGTGCGAGTCGGACTCGCACACGAAGGGTTCCGTACCACAAGGCAAAAACGCCGCAAAAAAACACGTTTGTTGTATGGGCCGCCCTTACATATTTATTTTATTCTGTTTTTAGTAGGTATTTGTTGTTATAGCGGCAACAGAAATACATAATTTGTGAAAATTTCAACTGTCTAGCTATCGCGGTTCTTGAGATACAACCTGGTGACAGACAGACGGGCGGACGGACAAACGGCCGGACAGACAGCGAAGTCAAGTAATAGGGTCCCGTTTTTACCCTTTGGGTACGGAACCCTAAAAATACGTGTATTTGCGGTAAACATGACGCATAAATTGATATTACTCGTTTTAAACACAATCAAATATTCGCTGCTTAATAACTATTGGTAACATTTTGGAAAAAAGCTTTTACAGGGTTATTGGTAAAACATTAACAACCTCTTAAGAGGTTATTGTACTCATCATTATGAACAAATTTTACTATGGGGCCAAACCGGATATCGAGAAAAAAAATCAGCTGTTCCCTACATTTCGACGAGTTATACGAACATAAATGTAGGGAACAGCTGATTTTTTTTTCGCGATTTCCGGTTTGTTCCCATAGTAAAAGTTGTTCATAATGATGAGTACAATGACCTGTTAAGAGGTTGTTAATGTTTTACCAATAACCCTGTATAACACGGAACTTAGGTACATACCTGCCATAAAAAAAAGAAAAATATTTTATTTGAAACGCACAGGAAATACAAACAATCCATTTAAAAAAACCACATTAGAGCTTTCAAGTTTATCTAAGACTAGCAGCGCCCCCGCGTTTTCACCGGCATAAGTGTCGATCCCGTGGGAATACCGGGATAAAACCTATCCTATGTCCTTCCCCGGGATGCAATCTATCTCTCTGCCAAATTTTATCAAAATCCGTTCAGTGGTCTAGGCGTGAAAAGGTAACACAGACAGACAGAGTTACTTTCGAATTTATAATATTAGTATGGATTAAAACTAACCAAATACACGACTGGGACATATCACACAGGCCTTCTCTCTGCGAGAGGGAGTGGGCCGTAATCCACCACGTGCGGATTGGTTTTGTGGACGTCGATTTTTTGCTTTTAGGACATGCCGGTTTCCTCTCGATGTTTTCCGCGCGCGTCCGAGCAAGTCTTACACGCGTCGCGCACCCTGTAACGCCACACAATTGTCGGGACAGTAATTTATTGTAATAATTATTATAGGTACCAGACCAAAACATACAGTCCACTATATTTTCTTCCGCAAGAATAAGACCTATTTAAGAAGTGGTGATGACACAAATTGGGCTTAACTTCAATACACTAAATGCCATAGTGTTCTGGACTAAAGGGGATTGAAGATTTTTGTACCTACCGTCGCGCCATTTTGATTTCTTTTTTTCGGAAATAGCTTTCATCAATGCAAAAGGAAATTATAATAGGCCGCCATTTTGAACAAAAACAAAATGGCGGACAAGTAGGTATGCCTTCCAAGCCCTGTCCCCATTAAATGCCCAGAATTTCCTCTGCTCGGCTGTTTTAATACAGCTGTATGTCTTCCCTGGTCTACGCATTTCTCTTAGAGATTGTTCAGATGCCAGCACATCAAGCTACTACAATCTGTCAAATTTCTTTAATCGATAGAATAGAATACTCTTTATTCTATTCTATCGATTAAAGAAATCGATTTTCAACTTTATAGCTAAATGATAATGTTCACAGTTGATTGGCAAAATTTGACAGTTTCGTGTAGCTTGATGTGCTGGCGTCTGTACTTATCCATATCGAAAAAGCCTCGACATAAATCATTTCGATTTTTTGATTATTATAGTTTTTCTAGCTGACTTGGCGAACTTCGTACCGCCCCGCCAGCCGCGCTGCCCCCGCTATTTAAATCTCTGATATCTTCTAAGATATTCATTTTAATTATATGCTGTAAAGGGCAATTTTGATCTCCATAAAATCTCAAAAAAAAAAAAAGTAAAAAAAAAATCTCTCTCGTTTGATCTCTTTTTAATGTATTTAATTGGATAAGGAATAATTATACTGTATTGTTTAAAATAGCTTTGCAAATAACCAATATTTTTTTTATAATATATGTAAAAGATAAAAATGGTTACTGTGGGTTGTCCTTAGGAGATAAACATATTATATCGCGGACTTTTTATAGATATTTTTAAGATATACAATTCCGTAGTAGGTATATTTATTTGATCCATCTCGCAAGGTTTAGTCAGGGTTTGCAGTGTAAGCGCACAAAAATATGTTTGTCACGACATAACATTACAAATCTTTGAATTTCTCGGCTTCTCTCTACTATAGGTAATATGCATGTATGGCGAACCATCACAAGAGAGACTAAAGTTGTGGCGAGACAGTGCTACCTTACCCAAACCGTTCGTCCCACCCGCTGAAGACCTCCCACCTAGACATGAGTTACCTTGGGTAATCTGGAAGTCTTTAAACAGACTCCGGACCCAGGTTGGCCGAAGCAAGGAAAACCTGTTCAGGTGTAGATTCATAGACGACTCCGCCTTGGAGTGTAAATGTGGTGCTGTCCCACAAACGATGGGACACTTAATATCGTGTCCTGCGTGTCCTGTCAGCTGCACGTTACAGGAACTGATGGACGGTGATGAAGGCGCCAAACAAGTAGCCGAATTCTGGGCCGAGTACATTTAGATTGCTATCGACACGCTAAGAAGAAGAAGATCCTCTTGAATCACTCCATCTATTGCTGAAAACTGCATTAAAATCCGTTGCGTAGTTTGAAAGCTTTGTTATATACTATGTAAAGAAGATAATTACTATGTAGATTCTTGTAACGGGGTTGATTCTGCATCTATCAACCGTAATAAAGTCACAGAAATGTCTCGAATCTATCCCCGCTTTCCGAATTGCGTCAAAAGCGATTATATCGCGAATCCGACCAACGCGCAACGTCACAAATAGTACTCAATAGTCCTTATATTTTGTGACTATTAAATTTGATCGGATTCGCGATATAATCGCTTTTGACTCAATTCGGAACGCGGGGTATGCAAAGATGTCTGCTCTCCAGCTGTCAGAAACCTGCCATATGATCACGCCTGTATACCCCGAAGGGGTCGCTACGGGTGATGGGACACCAACATTTCGCCTGTTTTATTAAAAGTCCGATTTAATATCTGGATACCGGACATGTTGGCATTTTCCGGAATAGGCTGCTTTTGTGAATTCCTAATGGAGGGCCCCAAAAACACTGCACGTCCAGGGCCAAGCGCTCTTGACTTTTAACTAGCAACTATTCACAATAAAACTGGTCAAGAGCGAGTCGGACTCGCGCACCGAGGTTTCCGTACCGTCATGTTTTTAATTTTTCATCGGCGAGGCCTATATTTGTCAGAGAATTTTAACACTGTGCACTGCGGTGTAGAATATTGCAGTTTATTGTCAGCGCCGTCTCTTGACCGATAGTGGAACTAATGTAACTTTTGTTGATGATTTCTGAAAAAGTGTGCTATTTAGAGACTTCGTATTATTTTTCCTGTAATCTTGTAAGTTGCGACATACACAAAAAGAACTTTATTTCCCACCAGTTTTCATTACTGTAAGTGCAGAACTCAGAGACCTGTCATGTCGGGTGTCGGAAGAGTCACCTGGCAACTAGCCAGGGCAGTATTTATTCTAAGTTGTGGGTGGGGTTTGAAGTTTATAGAAAAAGGACAAAGAACAATGGCAGCCACCCATACATTGATTTAGCTGAGATTAAATTCTCGCGTCTTTTAATGAAAAATATCTTGTTTAACTCGGCGTCAAATTCTGAATTAGTTTGTGCAAGAATTTTTGTTCGAGAAGGCCGAGAATAATAGAAATTCAGTCATGAACTTTTGTAGGTTATGTCTATGGTAATTCCAATAAAAGTAAAAGGGCAATATTGCTAAATCACATTATTTTTTGTCCCTTGACCGTTCATCCTTCCTTCAGGGGAATATCACAGTCCGGGACAAGTTAAAATTAAGGAAACCGGAAAACCATCGAGAGCAACACAAAGCACAAAGCGTAAGCGTCGTGTAATCTGTGGTAGTGATACCATAGATAAAAATACTAATTGTACTACTCATGTCACACGACATTACACGACGTGTAATGTCGTGTGACATGAGTAACGCTACCACAGATCACTACAACGATACAACCTATTATGTTTTTAGATTTGGGATAATAGCCTTTTTGCCAGTCATTAATTGAAAGTAATTAATTTATTGTTACACTACAATATTTTTACCTCTTTGCAAGGAATACTTCTTCCACTTAGAAATAACAGTATGGTTAATTTACTCCGTTTAATTACAATAACAAACGAAAACTGAATACAATACATTAATGCTGTACACTTGACAGAATAAATATAAAATGGCAACACTAATAGTCAATGAAAAAATCAAATAACTTTTCATTTAAAATATTTTTTTATCCGGCCTTAACTAGTTAATGTGATACTTTGAAAAAACGTAGAAAAATAATGGAACTGCCTTCGTATATAAGTCACTTGTAGACGCTCAAATTAAATTCAGCTAAGATTTCGCCATTGTTCTTTAAGTAGTGTCACACTAAAAAAGTTATGAGAAAAAAGTTTTAATGTAAACTCCGGTTTTTAGGGTTCCGTTCCCAAAGGGTAAAAACGGGATCCTATTACTAAGACTTCGCTGTCTGTCCGTCCGTCTGTCTGTCACCAGGCTGTATCTCAAGAACCGCGATAGCTAGACAGTTGAAATTTTCACAGATGATGTATTTCTGTTGCCGCTATAACAACAAATACTAAAAACAAAATAAAATAAATATTTAAGGGGGGCTCCCATACAACAAACGCGATTTTTTTGCCCTTTTTTGCTCGATATCAAAAATGGCAACAGGTAGGCACTTGAAATATTCACAAAATACTCAGTTGTATTTTAACTTTAATAATAAATAATAAAATTAAAATAAAATAAATATTTAAGGGGGGCTCCCATACAACAAACATGTTTTTTTCGGCGTTTTTGCCTTGTGGTACGGAACCCTTCGTGTGCGAGTCCGACTCGTACTTGACCAGTTTTTTACATTAACATCCTTTTAAACCGTTTTACTCAGTTAGGCGAAAATGACGTAAATTGATAATTAATGTTAAAACCTACGCTTTTATAAAATTAACGAAGTTATCACCAGCAACAAAACCCAACAAAAAAAATCCCCACATTTAGATCGCCCATGTTTTTTTTTTTTTGTTAACCCTTTCAAAAGTTAAGACAGATCTTGACTGGAGTGTCACCTACTATACCGGTCACTCCGCTACCGTCTTGGCGTTATGACACGCTTCTGAAGTCACGTACGCACTCACTTTTAACTTTTATCTTTCTTTACTTTTTTTTTTGTCAACACCATCGAATCCTCAATTTTTGTGGCCATCTTTTGAGAAAAAAGGTTTTATGATCTAATAGCACTGGCTGTTAAAGAAGTTTGCCGACGATTGGATTAAAAAAAAAAACCGGCCAAGTGCGTGTCGGG